>JAHRHZ010000264.1:16244817-16266945 GCA_024137785.1 Ginglymostoma cirratum
GTCAGCTTTCCTGCTCCTCTGATGCTGCTTGGCCTGCTGCGTTCATCCAGCTCTACACCTTGTTATCTCATGAATTTTTAACCTGTTTTCTATTCACTCCCATCGCCCCCATTATCACACATCCCCAGTCTTTCTCATTTGTGAGGACACCATTCTAAAACGCTGAAGAACTCTAATCATAGGATTTCCAAAGTGATCAGAAATTTCAGAGTTGTCTGGGTGGAAGGCCTGTTCTGCCCCATCTCCGTAGCACAGGATCTCTCCAAGAATTCCAGGCCCTCCATTTTAACTTTTTTCCAGCAAGTCAAGGCAGGATAAGGACAGATTATTTGTCAGAGCCATGAAGAAGCATGCCATGACCACAAACTAGCTCATGATGGGAATGTAATCAGTCAGTGTTGTCTTGTTCATGCGAGGTATGCTGTTGCTTACACTGAACATTTGTGAGCAAGCCACTAGCGCAGCGAAATCCTGATTTTTTTTTTTTTGTATAAATGCACGAGGGCCAGGACACAGCTTTGCTATTCATAATGAAATTGTAAATGTATCCTTTATACTACACTGAACAGTGAACTTCAGAGGGATTATTCCTGTCCAGAGTTTTAAATGATTATATGTTAGTGCAAAGAAGGAAATCCAGGGAGCGCTGGATTTACTTTGAGTTTGAGTCTTTCATGTTGATGCTTCCATCAGGAGATTCAATTGGGTACAGTCAGTGGTCTGATGGGAGAACTGGTTTACAATGCTGATTGATTTTCTTTACTCCATTCTTGAACCTTTTTGAATGGATTTAAAGCAATGAAGTGAGCAACTGGAAGCAGAAAATAGGTAGATTGTCCGCTTCTCTGGAATTCCACTTATCTTACATCAGAATTAAATTTTAATTTGGGATTTAACCATCAAGATTTAAGGCACTCCAAGAAAATCTGCGTTCTGAAGTCAGTTTTGAACGAAGAAGCTTGTGTGGATGGATTTTTTGCGATGCTTAACCTCTTGCTTATGAACAGGCTATCCAAACGTGCAGCAATTGGTACTAGCCTGTCCCACAGCTAAATTTATCATTGTGGCCACTTAATACCTAAGAGATGGTTGTATTGGATATCAATTTCTATCCCATTATTTTTAGGCAAAAATTAATAGTGCAGAGTGGGAAACTGTAAATTATAGATAAAGTACTCAATTTTTGTCACAGTGAGATATGTTTGCGCCCAGAGGAGAAAAGGTCATCATAGCCAATCTGAAACTCATTCCAATGATTTTGAATCCACTTAGGTTATCCACGATGATAGAACCATGTCTGTCAATTCAACGTTCTTTCACTGTTGTAACATTTAATATTGACCCTTTGTTTTTACTTACAACTGTGAGAAAGCACTTGGTCATCCTGGGGAAGAGAGGAATAGATGTAGACCATTCAGCCTATTGTGCCTGTCCTGCCATTCTAGATCATTGCTGTTAATCTGCTCAATGTCATTTTCTTCCACTGTTTCCACATCCCTTAAAGCATTAGTTTCCAGAAACCTGCCAGTTTCTTCAACCTGCTCAATGCTTGAGTTTCCACAGATCTCTGGGGTAGAGATTTCCAAAGATTCTCTACCCTATGAGTGAAGTACTCACTCTTATCCTAGGATTATGTCTCCTGGTTCAGGAGAGAGCGACCAGGTGAAACATCCTGTCTATTATTTCTGTCACGCTCTGAGAATTTTGAAAGTTTCAATGAGATTACCTCTCCTTTGAAACTCTTGAGAATAAAGGTTTGGTTTCCTCAATCTCTCCTCATACAACAATCCTGCTATCTCAGGGATTTGTCTGGTACACCTTCATTAATCTCCCTCTTTGGCAAGAATATCCTTCTGTAGATAAAGAGACCAAAACTGTACACAGTACTCCAGCTGTGGTATCATCAAGGCTCTATACAACTGTAAAAAGACATCTTTACTTCTTTACTCAAATTTCCTTGAAATTAATGCCAATGTATTGTTTGTTTTTTTCCAATTGCTTATTGCACTTACATACTAACTTCAAGTGACTCATGGACAAGAGCACCCAAATCCTTTCAGATATCCATGCTTTGCAACTTCTCATTCTTTAAGAAACATTCTGGCCCTTTTTCCTACCAAAATGAATAACAGTACATATTTACATCATATTCAATTTGCCATATTCTGGCACATTCATTGAGCCTGCCCATGTCCTCTTGAACCCTCTTTGCACACTCTTCACAATTTATGTTCCCACACAGTTCCCATGTCATTACCAAATTTGGAGACATCACATCCACATCGTTCATATAGATGGTGAACATCTGCGGAATTGCAGTGACCCGTCAATACCAGCCTGCAATCCTGAGAATGATCTCTGTTTTCTGTCTTAGAACCAATTCTTAATCCACATTCATCTATTTCCTACAATTCCATACAATCTGGTTTTATTTCCTAGCTTTTTGTGTGACGCCTTATCAAAGACCTTCTGAAAATCCGAATACACCGGTTCTCATTTGTCCGATGCTACAAGTAACACTCAAAAAAAACCGAACAAGATTGTTAAATATGGTTTTCCTTTTGTCCCACCATGTTCACTGTGCACAATCTTGTCTAAACATTCAGCATAGTCCATGACCTCTGGCTGTTCACCCTCCTCCAGAAGAATATCCTGTAGCTATTCTGCGACCTCCTTGATTTTGACACGAGGGAGTCAATTTACCATTTGGTAGTAGGTTTATGGCTGCGGAAGAGCCTGTCTAATCCCCTAACTAGGAATCCCTTATCTGTATTGCTCTTCCACTTTTCTTTCTCACCTTCTGTACAGTAGTTGGGTGCAGTGGTGCCGACGACTTGACTGCATTCCTCTGTGAAACTATTGCTCTCACTTATGTCCAAATTGCAAAAGTAATTTGCAAACAAGATTATATCAGGAGACTCCTGTACTGCTTCAGAGATAAAAGGTACTGCAGATGCTGGAGAATCCGAGATAACAAGGCGTGGGGCTGGATGAACACAGCAGGCCAAGCAGCATCATAGGAGCAGGAAAACTTGACATTTCGGGCCTAGACCCTTCATCAGAAATGGGGGAGGGGAAGAGGGTTCTGAAAAAAATAGAGAGAGAGGGGGAGGCGGATAGAGGATGGATAGAGGAGAGGATAGGTGGAGAGGAGGCAGACAAGTCGAAGAGGCGGGGATGAAGCCAGTAAAGGTGAGAGTAGGTGGGGGGGTAGGGAGGAGATAGGTCAGTCCAGGGAGGACGGACAGGTGAAGGGGGTGGGATGATGTTAGTAGATAGGAGATGGGGGTGGGGCTTGAGGTGGGAGGAGGGGATAGGTGAGAGGAAGGACAGGTTAGGGAGGTGGAGATGAGCTGGGCTGGTTTTGGGATGCGGTTGGGGGAGGGGAGATTTTGAAGCTTGTGAAATCCACATTGATACCATTGAGCTGCAGGTTTCCCAGGCTGAATATGATTTGTTGTTCCTGCTGCCTTCGGGTGGCATCACTGTGGCATTGCAGGAGGCCCAGGATGGACATGTCGTCTGAGGAATGGGAGGGGGAGTTAAAATGGTTCGCGACTGGGAGGTGCAGTTGTTTGTTGCGAACTGAGCGCAGGTGTTCTGCAAAGCGGTCCCCAAGCCTCCGCTTGGTTTCCCCGATGTAGAGGAAGCCACAACGGGTACAGCGGATGCAGTATACCACATTGGCAGATGTGCAGGTGAACATCTGCTTGATGTGGAAAGTCTTCTTGGGGCCTGGGATTGGGGTGAGGGAGGAGGTGTGGGGGCAGGTGTAGCACTTCCTGCGGTTGCAGGGAAAAGTGCCGGGTGTGGTGGGGCTGGAGCGGAGTGTGGAGCGGACAAGGGAGTCGCGGAGGGAGTGGTCCCTCCGGAAGGCAGATAAGGGTGGGGAGGGAAAAATGTCTGCATCCCAAAACCAGCCCAGCTCATCTCCACCTCCCTAACCTGTTTTTTCCTCTCACCTATCCCCTCCTCCCACCTCAAGCCCCACCCCCATCTCCTATCTACTAACCTCATCCCACCCCCTTGACCTGTCCGTCCTCCCTGGACTGACCTATCTCCTCCCTACCCCACCCACACTCACCTTTACTGGCTCCATCCCCGCCTCTTCGACTTGTCTGCCTCCTCTCCACCTATCCTCTCCTCTATCCATCCTCTATCCGCCTCCCCCTCTCTCCCTATTTTTTCCAGAACCCTCTTCCCCTCCCCCATTTCTGATGAAGAGCCTAGGCCCGAAACGTCAAGTTTTCCTGCTCCTATGATGCTGCTTGGCCTGCTGTGTTCATCCAGCCCCACTCCTGTACTGCTTGCCTGGTTCACTTGGATTTAGCTGCCTGCATATCCTTAAGCTGTAGTGTGACCACTTTTCCAAAAATACTATTCACGTTCCCCTTTGCTTTGCAGATGCACCATAGTGACTCCAGACGTAACTCAAGTTCCAAAATCAAAGCTCAATGTGCAGACCATGAAACTTGCTGCAGATTTGTTAGTCTCAGACATATGGTACATCTATGACTTTCTACTTTACACAAGCTGCACTTTCCACTTGGCTGAACTACTCAAAAACCAGTTAACCATTCTGACTATTCATAACACAGAGAATAGCTTACCAGTTACCCACCAGCAGCAGCTTCTGCTGTACTGAAATAGGAGTCAGGTGACACTGGATACTGAATAGAGCAAATCAAAAAGGGAAGAGAAAAGAAAACCTCCTCTCGCTGCATCTAAAGCACAAACTCATTCTGCCTGAAATCTCCACTCTGCTTGTACTTAGTCTTTGGATCTACTGTGTAAGAACAAATCCAAACTGATTTGCCCAATTACCTAATCAGCTACTAACCAGTATAACTTGTTTATCCCATGTAAAGCTGGAAGAAATTTAAATTATTTTCTTACCTTACTTCAATTTTAGGCCTAGTAATAACTAGTTTAAGGCTAGTTACAGACTACACTTCTGGAAAGACATTGACATTTAAAAACTTGCCACTCGCCAAACTGACTCCTATGAACTGATTTTTATTTTTCCTGTCAGTAATGCTACATTTATTATTGATTCTAATTATTTTGATATTAGATCAAAGCAGTATATTCCACCAATACTTTATCTGACTAAATTATATATCTGGCCACTATTGGTTTAATTGTCATTGGTTAAAAATACTACACAACCTTACTGGTGATTGTGGTACTGGATTTTCCCATATGAATGAAACAAATAAAAATGGTACTAACTGTGCAAACGTTCACAAATTTAAGAAGCCGACATACAGATGGTGTACATTTATTTGATTTGATTTATTTATTGTCACGGGTGTCTTGTTACAAAAGTGCAGTGAAACGTGTTGTGTATTGTTGCCACTCTCTGGCGCCATCTTGAAACACAAAAAAAATACAAAACAGAGTATAAAGGCAGAAAAGTGATGAAATAGAGAAAAAGTGCCCAACTTTATAGTCCTTCTTGTTAAGTGAAGCGCACAGGTGAATGTGGTGAAATCGGGAATTACAGAGGAGAAATGTAGGTTAGCTTTATGGGGTATTCCATCAGAATGTACAATCGAGTTGGTGGGGCCAAATTAGTCCAATAACCTGACATAGGTATACCTCCCATCTCTGCACTGAGACAACGTGCCAACCGAAACATTAACTAATCTTTGTCCTTCAGGTACAGGTGGTGGCTGCCAGGTATTTCTAGCTTTTCTTATTTTTATCAATACAACTTTAATATTATGTCCCTATATGTTTTTACTCCCTGTACAAAGTCAACAAAAGCAATGCTTTCTTTGTTAACCCTCCCTCTATAATTTTGTCTCTTGCTTGCAGTCCATATTTTTAAAACTGTTTGCAAATGGCTAAAAGTATTGTTCCAACTATTCCAATGTTTCTTAACATGTCGTCATAAACTTCAGAATTGTGACTGTATTAACAAATAATAGTATAAAACAAGTAGAAGATGTCAGTCGCCTTGCAATTTTCTTTTTGTCAATAGAGTAAGAAACCAGATGTCCTTGGCCTGCTGGATAAGCTTTTCATCTCCTTGAGAATTTTTTTCAATGTCATGAAGCAAATGTAACTTTAAAAAAATGGTTCACTGTTTAGGCTCCCTATTACCCCGTGTTGCAATCTGTTTTACATTGATTTAGCAACAGTAAAAGGACCTTTTCTTCAGGGAAACCACTGTATCTTTAACAAATGTGTGTGAGCGCGCAAAATCCTGCACACCCAGAAGTGAAATGAATAAATTGAAAAATGAACTGATATAAACTGTGCAGCTACTAACGCTAAGTTAATCAATGAATGCACTATTAGTGATAATGAAATTGCAGATTTACTTAGTTTTGTGTTTCACATTACAAAGCGTCAGGCACCTTTATTACTTTCTTTCTGGCATTCACAAACCTATCCACTACGCAAACTCGTAAGGAACTGTATGGATCTATATCCATCAGCTTCCTGTTCAAATAAAGAAGAGATGTACATGAGAGGCACATAATTCTCCTTGTCCATGACAGATGTGCAGTCCAGTCTTCCTTTTGTAAAATTTCATTGTATGATATTATCAACAAATGTGTCGATAAGCTTTCTATAAAATTCCTTCATTTTAACAAAGGTGTCAGACTATTTAAAGGATTACACTGGTGCATCCTGATATTTCATATGAATGCATAAATGCTTTAATTACGAATATCACAGAGCTTTTTCAACTCATTATTGTTGCTTTCCCATCCTGAGTAGTGGTTGTGTGATTTGTATTCCTAGTCACAGCAGTGGAAGCAAACAGCACTTGTTTTTTGCTGAATGCCAGATGTCTGAAAAGAGCTATTATTAAAGGCATGTAGCAGGAACTTTGAATTCCGATTTGGATTGTCCGTTGACCAGTGAAGCAGCTGCTGGGAAGTGCTTCCGCCAACTTTGGAAAAAAAATATCTGCAGGCACTGGATGTGCAGATGCCCAAGTATTAAATATCAGCAAAGAGAGATCACAGTCTGCATTGTGCACTATGAAGGCTGTAAGTGAAAAATGGCAAAAATAAAAATCACTGCAATGGGACAAACATTTGGCAGCTGCTCCGAAGGTTGCCCCCTAAAATTGGAAAATCATCCAGCTGATTGGCAATGATCCCTGCACAGGCACCAAATTAAAATATCTGCATAATTACTGTATGAGGAGCATAGATTCCATCAGAAGCTGTGAATGTTGCTAAGTTCACTTATCAGTAACTAGGACATCATGGAACAGCTCCACTCCAGGAAGACTCCCATAGCCTGAAACCAGGAGTTAAGTCTTATGGTATCTTGGCTAAATGTCATTTTGTTGATTTTCATGGAGGATTTCTCGTGACGTGCCTCGTAAGTTTTCTTGAGCTATCAGCATAACCTCGACTCATTATCACCACCTATGGTGCCCCTGTTGTCTGACGCTAACCTGATTCTCCCACTTGCCATAGCCAGAAGCACTCATCGCTGCCTGAAATCCCAGGAATCCCAGCGCCAGTGCCATCTTTAAAAGGCCATTGTGCAATTAAACAATGGGAGTATGGGACCTGCCTTGTACAGTTTGTGATATTTGGTCCCGCACATGGTAGATAAGGGGAATTTGACATCAATAGATTAAGAAACCAGATGTCCTTGGCAAGCCACATTGCAGATGAGGATCTGAAGGTCCTGGTGGATAAGATGCTGCAGAGGAGGGCCATCACCAGAGAAGGCCTTGATACCAGACCCTGTCGGTGTGGTCTAAGGTTGCCACCTAGGTCAGTGGGGTCTCAACCATCTGGAGGAATATGCACCAATGCCACAGTAAGGTCATTGACCTTCTCCGCTCCTCCTGCCATTGCAAGCTTGCACTCACTGTATTTCTGCCACTGCGTCCACCTCCTGCAAAGGCTAATGCTCTACCACTCTCATGGTTGCTTGCAAAGTCTTCTCTCATTGACTTTTACCCAGCCAATTCCCCCAACCCTACATGGCCTCTGCATCTCTAACTCTCAGGTCACATCGCCACCATGTCTTCCCTCCCCACTTACACCATTTGAGCCAGCCACTTTCATTTCACTGCTCTTGTTAGGAGAAAATGGCCCTCTGCAGGCTAGAGTGAGCCAGCATGCCCAACATTCAGCTCCTAACCACCAACAGGGATAGAATTCTGACCATGACTGCCCCAAGTGGCCAACTGACCGAGCCCTGCCCTGGACTGGTTCCAGAAATTGCTGGAGTAACTCAGCAGGTCTGGCAGCGTCTGTGGAGAGAAAGCAGAGTTAATGCGGTTAGTCCAGTGACCCTTCTTCAGAATGGATAGTAACTGGGAATAGATGGTGAAGACCAGGATCTAACAATATTCACAGGTATTTCCGTGATGTACAATTACTCTTCAGGCAACCATTCTTGCTGTATCCTGAGATGTACTGTCAGTGCCATGGATTGCTGTATGCACATTATTGACCTCTCTGTCCATCAACACTGCTTCATATCAAATCTGCCCTCCCCTGCCCCCCACCACCACTTCCATTCCATTCTCCAGTTTATTAGACATTTTGACATCTTGAAGAAGCCCTTGACTGAAGTTATTGGGAATGCCTCACTGTCAGCAGATCCACCCCTCCCCAGATGTTACTGAGCATATCTCTGCTTTGGCTTCGAGACGTGGCCACTTGGTTGATGCCCATACAGGTAGTGTGTTTGCCACATAGGCTGCTGGCATATGCTGTACGTGTGACATTGTGATAGGACTGCGCCAGTAGCGAACTGTCCACCTCATTGATTGATGACAGTCATGTCAAGCTGCCTGACTTTCTGTCTGCACGAAACAACAGGGCAAGACAGAAAGGCAGGGAAGACAGCAAGGCAAAGTAGGGATACTCTAAGCATCTAGGTGGATGTAAGAGATCAACGTGCAGCTCTAAGATGCTCCCTGGTGCAGTCTGTGAGCTAGGTACCTGTTCTTGTGTGCAAAGTGTCCTCGCAGTGGCATTGCAGTGAAAGTGCTCAAAGTGCAGCATTACTGTGCAGAAGCGTGTTGCAGGCAGGCAGATGGGATACTTGTCTTTATTAGTCGAGGCATTGAATACAAGGGTAAAGATGTTATGATGAACGTTAGTTAGGTCAAAGCTGGAATACTGTTTGCACTAGAGAGGGTGCAGAGGGCATTCACCAGAATGTTGCCTGGGCTGGAGTGATTCAGCTATGAAAAGAGATAGGATAGAACTGAGTTGCTTTCCTTTAAGCAGAGAAGGTGGAGTGTGGGTCTGATTGAGACGTTCTGAGGGCTTTTCATCTCCCATTAGTAGAGTGTTCAATAACCAGAGGGTACAGTTTTAAGGTAAGGAGCAGGAGGTTTAGAGGGAATTTGAGGAAAAAACAACTTCACCCAGAAGCTTGTGGGTATCTGGAACTCAAATCTTAAATGGTTGGTAGAACTGAGAACTCTTAAGACATTTAAGAAGTATTTAGGTGAACACTTGAAACACCATAATATATAGGGCTACCAGCAAAATACTGAAGAATGGGATTAGAATAGGTGGATGCTTGATGACCAGTAGGGACAAAATGGGCTGAAGGACCTGTCTGTGCTATGAAAACTCTTTAACTTTGAGTATAAGTGGATTGCAATTGTGCCATGATAATGTGGTGGTGTTTGCACATGTTGGACGCCAATGTCTGTCAACATGGGCACCGTGCGGCCACTGCCATGGAGCATGCCCCAAAAAAATGGTGCCAGGTGTTGAAGTTGGAAGTTTGGAGGAGCAAGCAGAGAGCTGGAGTCACCAGTTGTCCACTCATTCTTGTGTCGGGGACTTTTAATGTCTAATTATTATTTGAGGGTGAGAGAACAGGACCCTTAATGTGGTGAGGTTAGGTTGTAACAAGACTGATAATGAGCAATAATCCCTGTTAATAGGCCTCTCACCATTCACTAGTGAGAATCTTGTCCCAATGTTAGGGACTTGATGGAAAATGCAAGTTTTTGGTCGTGATATTGAGACGGGCCCAGCCCAACATGTCTCCCAGTTTTCCCAAATTCCATGCTATAGTCCACATCGTTCAAGGCCTGGGAAGATTCTACCCCAAGTGCTGCAGTACAACTAGGCAACTCTTAAATAACAAAAAGTGTTTAATTCTCCCCAGGTGCCTGAGCAGCACAGAAGTCTGGCTCTCGGGTAATAAAGTATTGAAGAAGAGAAACAAATCAATAACTCAGGTCATCATCTTAAAGATTAACACAGGCACATGGAGATTTAAAGGGCTAGGACTTGAGAAGTTAAGGTTAAAGGGTTACAAGGGGGAAGAAATAAGAAAGAAAACCACCTGTGGGAAATAGAACCTGGAACCTCCTGGGAAACATTGTGATAAATACGAATACCTAAAAGGAATAGAAAGTAAAATAAAACTCCTAAGAGAGGTAAAAGGGGGCACAAGGTAAGATTCGAGAGAATGCCTAGGATTAGAAAAGAAATATTTCAAGGTGGCAACAGAGTTGGGAGAAATGCAACAAGAATAGGAAACGGCTGAGCGAAGTTTAACTGAAATGAAGATTACGAGTGTGGTCGCTATGGAACATTGAGAAATGAAAGATTGAAACACAAGAAGAGGATGAAGAGATACAAAAACCAACTGTTAATGAATAATCTGGTTTTGTAAGCAAAATACAGGAACAATGTTTAACACTTTCTTTTTGGGAAGTGAGTGTACAAATTGAATAAGTAACTCCTCGCTGGAAATTCATCAGGCCATTCGAACGTCACATCACGACTGTGAACATTGAAGGATTAAACGCTCTGCTTTTTTTATATCAGCAACAAATGTTAATATCAGTATTGTTCGGTCAGGAATGGTGTCATTAATGATAAAAATGAAATAGTTCAGCGCGTCAAAAATGAGTGAGCGGTTAGAGAAGAAGTGTAACATAGTAAATACCTAAATGAAGACCTGTTCCAAGTATTCTCAAAGGAAGAGATGAGTAACAGACTCTCCAAACAAAGATCCCAAGTACAGTCAATTACTTAACTATAAATGGGATGTAAATTCTAGACAAGCTAATTGAGTTCAAAGCAAATGAAAGTCAGGAATAAATGTTATTTATCCTACGATGCAAAGGGAGGCTAGATGAAAGATCTGTGAGGCGCTAGCCATCATTGAGATATTTATTGGACTCTCTGGAAGGTACCAGAAGAATGAAAACCAATTGAAGTACTGATAAGAAAGGGAAAATGATAAAATAGACAGAAACTACAGATTCATTTGTTTTAATGAAATTTACTATAGGCTGAGAATCATCTAGAAAACAATAACCCTTTCACTAAAGATGTAAAAAGGGCTTCTTTGACAACTTTGAGGACATGTTAACTAAGGTAGGTCTTAGTCAGGCCGAGAATATATTGATTTCCAAAAAAATTTTGTAAGGCTTCTTTTAAGTGCTTAGCACTGCTGCCTCACAACTCTGGAGACCCAGATTCGATTCCACCCTCGTGTGACTGTCTGCATGGAGCTTGCACATTCTCCCCATGTCTGTGTGGTTTCCTCAGAGTGCTTTGGTTTCATCTCTCAGTCCAAAGATGTGCAGGTTAGGTGGATTAGCCGAAAGAAATGCAGGGTTACAGGGATAGAGGATAGAGGGATTGGGTCTGGGTGAGATGCCTGTCAGAGGGTCGGTGTGACCTTGATGGGCTGAATGGCCTGCTTCCACACTGTAGGGATTCTATGATTAAAGTTATGGCAAATCTGGAAAAATCCAAGCAGTGAATAAGAAGCTTGATAAGGGGTGATAGTATTTATTAGAGGAGTTGTTAACATGTGTGAGAGGGACCTAAGGAGGAATTGGAAGTACAGAAGGCAGAGAGTTGGGATGAGAGGGTCATTTTTCAGGATGCAACCTATAAATCGGAGAGTACCAGGAGATCAGTGCTGGGACAACAATTATTTACAATATTTACATATTAATGTCTTGGATGAGGAAAGTGAATGCAGTAGTATTACAAGTTTGCGGAAGATACAAAATTAGGTAGAAAGCTGGTGGTGAAGATGATATGATGATTCTGCAGTGGGATATCGACAGGTTAAGTGAGTGGGCAAAAGAATTGACAGATGGTAGATCATGTGGATAAATTTGAGGATATGCGCTTTAGCCAGGAAGAACAGAGGAGCTGAATATTATTTAAATGGAAAAAGACTGCAGAAAGCTACCGAACAGAGGGAGTCCTTACCCATGAAATCACAAAAAGCTGATATTCAAGTTCAGTGAGTGATGTGGAAGGCTAATGGAATGTTGGCCTTTATTTCAAAGGGAATAGAGTATAAAGGTATAAAAGTTTTGCAAAATGTTTCGAAGGCACTACTCACCCCCTTATCTTAGGAAAGATATACTGACATTGCAGGCATTTCAGAGAAGGTTCACTAGATTGATGCCAGGCATGGGGGAACTGTCTTATGGGGAGGGGTTGAGTAGGATGGGCCAATCCTTATTCGAATTTAGAAGAATGAGAAGTGATCTGATTGAAACATAGAAGATTCTTATGGGGCTTGACAGGTAGATGGGAAGATGTTGTTTCCCTTGTGGGTGAGTCAAGAATCAGATGGCATAATCTCAGAGTGAGGGGTAGCCCATTTAGACAGAGTGAAGAAGAGTCTCTTCTCAGAAGGTATTGACTCTGTGGAATTCATTACCACAGAGAGCTGTCGATACTGGGCTATTAAACATATTCAAGGCTGCAATACAGGTTTTTAATTAGTAGGGGAATTGAGAGTTATGGGAGAAAGGCAGGAAAGTGGAGTTGAGGGTTATGAGATCAGCCATGATCTCATTGAACGGCGGAGCAGACACAATGGGCTGAAAGGCCTATTCTCCTCTGATCTTTTAGTCATACATTATGGGGCTTTAGTGTTGAATGATGGGGCGTATGTTGTAGAGTAGTCACATTTGCATGTGCCACCAAAGTAAAATGGAATTGAAGGAGGTATCTCAAAAAATTACAGAATGAATTGCACAATATATGTAGGGGGAGAGCAACAACAACATGTTTTTTTTTTAAATGCAGAAAAGACACAAAAATACTACACGTAGTGACAAAAATGACATATATGCTCAGTAAAATATGTGAGAATGAAGTATTCAGTGACCTTGGAATCTTATAGACTGAACGCTAAATACATCCGCCCAGTGCAAAACCAGTATGGATAATAGGATGTTGAACAATAGAGTGTAAACCAGTTTGTTTACACACTTAGTCAGATCCTATACAGTTGGAACTGTAAAATATAACTGACAAGGTAATGATCAAACTGTACAGTGCTGAAGAAAGATTCTGCCCTGAAAACGGTTTCCATTTCTGGTTGCCAAGAAACAAGTGAAACATTCAAGTGCTTGCAGGCAGTGTAGAGAAAAGCCAGTAGATTGATCCATTGATCCACAGTGTCAAGAGATCTGCTTAATGAGGAAATACTGGGGAAGCGTGAGCATTTTGGCTAGAAAAGAGGCATCTTAGAAGGTCTGTCAGGTTATTAAAGGTATAGAAAATGTAACCCAAATGAGACTATTCCTTTGAAATGAAACCGTGAGAAATAGAGCTACTGAACATTGTTTCAAAGTGGTACAGCTAATTTTTGGGCTCAAATGAGGGATTCTTCTTCTTACTGCGTGGGTAACACCTGCAGTAAACCTTTAAGTGGATAAATAGAGGCAAAAGTCCTGGAACTGGTTAAGAAATAACTGAATTCTGCAATGAAAGGATGGTACGAGCTCTCTGGATGGATGAATTAGGGTAGATCAAATAGTCTTTTACTAGTTTGTAAGCTTGTAAAATATTTACAATGTCTGAAAAACCAGGCTTCACAGAGAGGTCACTTGTTCTTAACCATTGGCATACGTGGTATCTTCCAAGTCAGTTTGACTAAATTCAGAAGTCTCAGTGCTGCTCAGTTTGTGACACTTTTACCTGCATAGGAAACTGTACACTCAAAATTCATTTTAAGCAGTTCAGCATTTAATCAAAGATAAAATTCCCAGGTAAAGCTGCACTGTCAGAAGAACCGT
The DNA here is from genome assembly GCA_024137785.1 of Ginglymostoma cirratum. Lineage (NCBI taxonomy): Eukaryota > Metazoa > Chordata > Chondrichthyes > Orectolobiformes > Ginglymostomatidae > Ginglymostoma > Ginglymostoma cirratum. The sequence continues at coordinate 16,258,841 of JAHRHZ010000264.1, forward strand.
GGTTCCAATGAGATATCCTATCTACTCATTCAGGCAAGTGTAAATGGGTGAATTCCTTTCAAGGTTTTCCCGCTCAACCTCTGTAATTTCAGTGGAAGAGCTATGAAAACCCCAGAAAACATCATAAACACTGATTTCACATATCTTTCATGTACTGCAGGGAAATTCACCTCTTAAGAAGTTTCAATTGAAAACTTCCTTGAGCCTCCTTTCAAAATTCCACTGAATTGACCATATTTGGAAAGATTATTGGATGTCAAGTTTTGTCACAAATGTATAAATAGAAGGAGAAAGGAAGAGGAAAGCTCAACTGTTACATATAGCACATTTCATAACCTGAAAAACAAAATGCAAAGTACTTTATAGGTAATTAAATATTTCTCAAAGTGAGTCATTGATGTAACTTAAAAAAAGTGACATTTAAACTGCACACTGCAAAGCAAACAGAACTGTAATAGTATCCAGATACTCTCCTCTATTTGATGAGTTTGGGAATAAATATTAGAAAACCCATCGAGAGAATTCCCTGCTCTTCTATAAAATTAAGCCACAGGAAGTTTTATATTCAGCTGATGAATGCTTATTTTAATTCCTTGTTTCTATTCTACTGAAGTATCAACTGAATGTTTGTGAAGTGGGTTTGAAGTTAGAACTTTCTTGCTCGGGTGGGAGTGTCATTACTGCACTATGGCTGATCCCTGAAGATGTTAATGGAGTTTTGGGATTAATTTGTGTATGATTGGACCTTCCTGCTTTGGAAGGATATTTGGGCTTTATTGACAGGCGATGTTTATGTTGAAATGACGAAGCTGAAATTTGGAAAACTGGATTAAATTGCATGGTACTGAGGGGGTTAGATTTTAAGTGGTGATCTGTTTAAATTGTTTTAAACAGCGCGATAAGGTGAAAGATTAGATACAGAACAACGTTTCTCTGAAGTGAGGTAATCTTGTCCAAAGAGTCTTAAAATTAGAACAAAGTTGGTGAAATCAAAACAGTCACATATTTGTGAAAATTTGGCCCAGATTTTGTGCTGCAATATCAGTGTGGTAGGGTGAGGACATACCCTGACTCCAGAAACCCTAGCTGGGCAAAAATGGCCTGGAACGTTGGATTTATCTTGCAGGGAAGTGGGGTTCCCTTAGGGGTGGGACCAGGTCACCCCAGAATGTACACAGGAGCTGCAGGTTGTGGAGGTTTGGAAGATCTGCATAGGTGCACCAACATTTTGTTGAAAAATTTCTAATTGTCACTTGAACCGAGTGACTTGCTATGGCTATTTCGGAGGTCACTTAAGAGTCAACCAAACTGCATGTAGGCCAGAACAGGTAGCACTAGATTTCCTTCCCTAAAGGATATTAGTAAACTAGATGGGTTTTCATGACAATTGCCAATGGTTTTGTGGTTCACATTAGGCGATCTTTTAAATCCAGATTTGCATTGATTCAAATTTCACCATCTGCCCTAGTGGTATTCGGATCTCTGGATTACTAATCCACTGACAATTCTTTTACTCCACCAACTCATTTTTAAACGGTGACCCCTAGCTCGAGATTCTTCAGTTAGAGGAAACATCCTTTGCACATCTGCTCTGTCAGGACCCCTCAGGATCTTAAAATTTCCAAAATTGGAATGCCCTTCCAACCTTTTCTCTATTTTCACCATATTGAAAACCCTGTCATTCATAAAAACTCATTTCCACACATTTGCAATTCTTCAACTAAGTGAAGCCTTAAAAATTTATAATCAGGTGTACAATCTCAGAACAACAAGCAATCAGTTTCATTTGTAATCTGTAAATATGCAGCTGTCAATTAAACTGTGAACTAGGAGATAGTGATATTAGACAATTGAGACAAAGGCATTCAGCAGTAATCCAGTGGAAATGTTCAGTCTGCTGTCAACAGATGGAGTGAAATAGCAGGCAGTCACTTTTTTTTTTTGACACGCCAGACATTTTTCAAAGATTTTAAGGGGCAGGACTTTAAATACTGGACAACTCCCTTTGACGTAGGTCAGTCATATCAGCTCCAGGATGTCTCTACAGAATGGCCTCAGGGTAGTGTTTAGGTGCGGCCACCTTTAGCTATTTTATGAATGGCATTCTTTCGACATAAAATCATTAATGAAGAAGTTCGCTGATGATTGTGCAATGTTCAGCATCATTCATGACTCCTCAGATATTGAAGTAGTCCATGTCCAAATGCAGCAAGCCGTAAACAGCAAACAGGCTTGGGCTGACTATTTTTTTCACCAAGTCCAAAGGGTATCTTGTCTCTCCGAAGGGCTAGCCTAGCTATAAAAATAAATCCATAAACTTCTGACCAGGATGAACCTTCACACTTTGAGTTTCATGCTCGAAGCCGATCAAAGTCTCACTTCAGTGGAGACATCTGATAATTTAAGAGGCCTGTACCTACATAAAAAGCACATGTGCACCACCCTCCTTCCCAAACTGACAAGTTAGAAGAAATTGTATTCAGGAACAGGACTTCTGACTTTTGATCATCTCAATATTTGCCAAAACGGAAAGGCTCTATGGTATAAGCTGGGCCATTGCAACTCACTATTTCAAAAGGCTAATATAAGGTAAGGAGTTATAAATAATAAGATGTAATAGATAAGTCAGATGGTGGGATCTTCTAGAGGTGTGAAAGACGTTAGCTGTGGCGAGAAATGTGGCAGCATCGTGCAAGAAGTCTGTGAGGCTCATCTCAACGTCAGGAGCAACCCACAGCTTATTTTAACAAAGTTTCTGGTGTTCAGGCAAGATTCTCACTTGGCAGTAGTGAGTTGCCTATTTAGGAGGATTATTGTTTATTAACAACCTTATTAGCTGCACATCACAACTCATTAAAATTCAGCTTTCTATCGTGCCATCCACCATGAGCATTATAGATGTCAAGAATTCTCAACATGGAAGTCAGAATGGGCACCTGACTCACAACTGCCTCTGAAGGTCCTCCATGTTGGACACTCGGCACCAACATCTCCGGGTACACGCCAAGACCCTAGCCACATGCACACCATGTCCACAACTATCAGCATCTGGCATGGGTCAGCCTCTAAGAACCATTATAGTGCATCTACGCTTCTGTATTTCAATTCTGCACCTTGGAGGGTAATGGGAACTATTGTTGCAATGCTGCAGCAAGGGCACGTTATGTTCTTGGGGCATACACCCAGCTCATGTACTAGACCTGGCTACAACTCTGTTTGATTACCTATACTGTCAATGCTTACTCACTTCAACCTTATCTGGATGCTCACATGCCTTGCCTTGCTCCTCAGCCAGAAATACCAGGCTCACTTCTATATTGCTGTGCAATTTAGTACGTGCACACAGCCAGGAAGATTGTCATGGTTGTCATCAGTTCTCAGACAAGTCAAGGGAGCCACAACACAGGACATCAGGGGCAGCATAGGTTACTAGCCCAAGGATTTGAACATATTCAGCATCTTGGGGCAAAAAATCAGAGCCCTCTCCTCAATCCTACTCATCCCTACTTCTGCCACTCTGACCTTATGGTGGAGGAAACTAATTGATGGAAGAACTGAAGGTGTTTGGGCCAAGGACATTTGAGGAAGAATCAGTAGAAGTGCTAGAAGCTAAAGAAACATGTACATCAGTCAAGCCGAGTGAACAATACCAAGGCACCCTGAGAAATTGGTTGCCCTAAATATATTCAGACCACGATACAAATTGGTATATATGCTGTGCCCAAGGGTGTTGATTGCTAATGTTTCACCCTGAGTTGTTTTCTTGCCAGTTTTGTCAGGATCGGTTTGCATTTAATTTCACTGTTTGGAGAAGGAAGAGGAGGCAGGTCCGTAATCTACCTTAACCAGAACAGGGATCACATCCACACCGTTGATGTTATTGTCAATGTTAAGCTAACCATCTAGCTAATTGAGTTAGCCAACATATTCCCACTACACTACCAAATTCAACTCAAATGAATACACCTCTGAGCAATATATCAACTTTTTATATTCAGGCTTTCAGGAAAGTGGAAAAAGCATGAAATACAATTCAATTGATGAATTGGATCATGTTGTTCAGTCTTTAGTTTGTTCATTTATTTGTCTATATATTTAGTTTAGGAACCAATCAAAAATAGATGTTTCACTGTCTTTGACAATATCTACAAATTTCTTCTCGTTTGTTTTCAATTCAGATCTATAATTTTTCTTCACTTCCACACCCCAATATCTTCCATTGTAACAGCACAACCGTGAACTCATCATGAACAATGCCAATGGAAATTTTCTGATATATAAATAAAAACATTGTAACTAGCATGTGTTTTGTCTATCACTTCGTAACACACTTTCTGCATCCCACTTCCTACTATCACACCTCAGGCATCACACTTCCAAGTTCAATGTATGTGCCGTAGTTGCACCTTACTGTATGCACATTGGCTGCTATGTTTGAATATGCACTTTGCCATGACCTCAGGACTTCCAAAACAATGTTTTTTTTTTAGGGGTAGTCACTTGTGTAAAAAAAAGGTAAACATACAACGTCAATGTGCACATAATAAGACTGCATAAATAGCAAACAAAAGAAAGAACAGATAATCTGATTTGGCGATTGCTGAGAAAAATGTGAGAAACAAATTCTTATTTGGAATATCATGAGGTACCCAGGTCATTAGTGGGTTCCTCTGTGAGAATAAGAGCTGTGGAATAGCCTTACTTTGATAGTAGGTGCACATTTTTCTGAAGAAGGGTCTCGACCCGAAGCATCAGCTTTCCTGTTCCTCTGATGCTGCTTGGCCTGCTGTGTTCCTCCAGCTCTACATCTTGTTATCTCAATAGCCTTACTTTCTTTTCTTTCAACTCATGTGGGCATCATGAATTGCCCCGCAATGAAAATTTCATTTTTGTCTTGGTAAAACCTTCAACGTGAATTGAATAGCCTTTTTTTAATCCTGTAAATTCTAAGTAATATGCCATTTCATTGGATTTTCTACTGAGGCCATGATTTAGGAGTGTGCCGTGGAAATTGCTAGCACATGTACCATCATGTGTAACTTCTTAATCCCAGTAGACAAACAAAAGGTACTACAGTGAGACATGGTTAGGCAAGACTTGTTAAACCGCTTTATTTTACAGACAGCATGTGAATGTACACTTTGAGATTATAATCAAAACCGACTTGCTTCACTAAACTTAAAGCACTTCATGAATAAGAAAGAAAACACACCACACTATCCCATGTTGGTTAGCTAACTGGTTTTTTTCCCCCTCAGGTTCTATATAACCCCAAGCCTAAGAAAAGCAAGTTTCCCCTCTCTGAGCTGGGCTCCTTTCCCACACCTAACTAGACTGACTAGCCCAGTGGTATTTGCTTTCTTTCATCGCCCTCCCAAGAGTGGCATTGTGCCAGTCAGCGGTCACTGAACTCCTATCTAGAGCAGAAGTTTCAACATCTTATTTGTGATGCATCATGGAATTGTGTGAACACAGCCAATTTTAGTCATTCAGCAAAATGGTTGACTGCTGGGCAAAGAACTCATTCAAAACCTCCATTTACATTGAATTTTGATGGTTCATTTTTGCAAATCCGAAAATCTTTGCAACATTTCATCTCTTGATTCAGTCTGATGTGTCAAGAAACTGTGTGAATGACTCAATGGAACAAATTGTTTTTTGTGCAGATTAAATGTGCAGGACAGTAAAATATTTGTTGTAGTCAGCCATTGAATATACATAATACTAGTCATAAGTTGCTGTGTTTTATGCTTTCATTATTTTTAAACATGGGTAGCCTGGAGTTTCCATTTGATTGAGCTGGATTTTTTTGGCACATTTCTTCCAAAATTGGTGTAATGGATGCATATAATTGAAGAATGTTGCAGAATATTTGCCTTTGGCATAATTTGAGCTTCTGTACTTTTTTTGTACATGTTTTAAAAACAATGTGCTACAATCAGGCCCCAACCATGAAACTGGCCATATCCACAAAGTAAATGAATCACCATTGGGAGCTTCTGCTAATTGTGCTTGTTTGTAGAACCTCAGGGAAGCTATAAAAATTAACTTGGAACTTTTGGGTGCAACACAGCTAAAAGGTTCATTTTAAGAGCTTTTGAAAGTAGTCTTTATTTAAGTTTGCTAAGAAACTGACTACTGTTCCGCGGTAGCAACACATGTTTTAAAAATTACATTTTAAAATACTGCCTAGTTGAACTAATGCAAATTTTATGTTTGGCAATTTGCAGATGAATTTGAATAGAAACTCATCAGGTTAGGTGGGAGATAAAGAAAGAACACTTTTCAATACAGGAATAATCCTGACTGCGCCAAAATCACCAATTGCACCCCTAAGCTGAAACATTAACTCAATAAATGTGCTATTAAAATGAATCTGTGCATCCCCATGAAGGAAGAATCTGGTTTATTTCAGTTTGATGTATTTTTCAATTGTTTCATCTAAATTAATCACTCTTGCTCCAAGCTAATAAAATACTTTGTTCCGTGTCCTCTGGCTCAGTTTCCCGTCCCTTGAAGTAGTTCAGCAGGGAGTAGGTTAATGATCTTCTCCCAACCCTCTGTTTATGCCACTTCTAAATCAGCGACTAAAAGGCACACAAGTAGCCCACTGTGATGTTACTTGTCTGCACTGATCTTCAACACTTCATCTGAAGAAGAATTTGTTATTGACTAGTCACTTCCTGACACAGATGCTTCTCAGTTTAGGAACTCATTGAGCATCATTGCTGTGAAGCCATGTTTCAGCAGTCAAAAATAGTATGCACCTGCATAAATTATATTGCTCTCACATTGTCTTCAGGTCATTTTGTTCAAGTGACATTAATTTGGGAAACAGCTTCCAATCATTAGTTTCTTCCAGTTGCCAATTTTCACAAACATCTTTGATAAAAATCCAGCCCAAGTTATTTTATATGTTTGAGATAGATATCAGGAGTCATCAAATTTCCCAAAGTTACAATCCTGCCTCCTACCTGAATGTGCTAGCTGGCAGGAATCTCATCCAGTGGAGTCAAGGACATCCTGGTGTCAGACCTTTCACCCGCAGCAGCAACGTGAGACAGAGATGGTGATTGGCATTGCAAAGGCTGTCAGGTTAAAAGCCTTCCATTTTTTTTTCACCATTCAGTCATGGATTGTGAGCATCACTGATTGGATCAGTATTTATTGCCCATCCCTAACTGCGCTTGAGAAGCTTGTCGCCTTCAACTGCTGCAGTCCATGGGGACAATGTACTGTTAGGGAGAGGAGCAGGGTTTTGACACTGCGACAATGAATGAACAGCAATATAGGTTCAAGTTAGGATGATATTTGACTTGAAGCAAATATGCAAGTGATGCATCTGTAACCTCACCACCACCACCTCCTGCTCCCCACGCCCCCCCCCCCAAACCCCATCCTTCTGGAAGGCTGAAATTGTGGGTTTGGTAGGTGCCATCTAAAGAGCCTTGCTGAGTTACTGCAGTGTATCTTGTAGATATTACACACTACTGCTGTTGTGTCTTGGTGGTGAATGTTGGAGGTGGTAGATTTGCTGTCAGTTAAGCAGGCTGTTTTGACCTGGATGATGTCCAGCTACTTGAGCACTTTTGGTGCTGCACTCACTCCCAGCAACTGGGAAGTATTCCATTCACACTTGCTGACTTGTGCTTTGTAGACAGTGGACAGGCTTTGACAAGTCAGGAGGTGTGTTACATAGTGCAGACTTCCAGCTTTTCACCTGCTTTGGTAGCTACACCATTAACATAGGCAGGTCAATTCTGTTTTTGGTCAGCCCAGATGAGAGTTGAGGATTCAGTGATGGCAGTGCCATTGAATATCAATGGGTGATGGTTAAGTTCTCTCTTTTTTGGAGGTAGTCATTGCCTGGTCTTTATGAGCTGCATGTTACTTGCCCTTTATTAGCCCAGCTTACAAGTTGTTTGGGTCTTACTGTACCTGTGCACAGATAATTCTCTGAGGAGACCCCACTGGTGCTGATCATCATGCTGTTACCAAAGAACATCCTCATTTCTCTCATTATGATAAAGGGAACATTATTTGAAGATGAGATAACAGGCATGGGGCTGGATGAACACAGCAGGTCAAGCAGCCCTGCTGTGTTC
>JAHRHZ010000264.1:16271945-16299262 GCA_024137785.1 Ginglymostoma cirratum
GACCTGCTGTGTTCATCCAGCCCCATGCCTGTTATCCCAGATTCTCCAGCATCTACCGTACCTTTTATCTCTGATTATTTGAAGATGGTTGGGCCGAGGACACTTACCTGAGAAACTTCTACAGTGGTGCCTTGTGACTGAGATGATTGACCTCTAAAAGCTGCAGTCATCTTCTGTGCTTGGTAAGACTCCAGACACTGGAGCGATGCCACCCACCCATCCCAATTCCCACTGACTCCAGTTTTGCTTATGCTCCTTGATGTCAAGGCCTGTCACACTCACTTCCTCTCTTTAGTTTAGCTCTTTTGTGTGTGTTTGAACCAAGGTTATGTGGCTGGCAAAACTCAAAAGGCGCATCAATGAGCAGATGAGCAAGTGCTGTCTACTAGCACTATCAGTGACACTTCCCATCACTTTGCAGATATTTGAAAGTAGACTGATGGGGACTGATTGGTTGAGTTGGATTTATGGTGTTTTCAGTGGATCAGAATTTACCTGAGCAGTTTTCAATATCGGAGACTAGATGTGCAAGTCTGTGTACTGGAACAGCTTGACTACAGACACGACTAGTGATGGAGCACAATTCTTGATAGAATGTTGTCAGGGCCTGTAGGCTTTGCAGTATTCAATGCCTTCAGCCATTTCTTGATATCACATGGAGTTAATCAAATTGGCTGAAGATTGGGGATGCTGGGGACCACAGGAGGCAAAGTTGTGGATCATCTACCTGGCACTTCTGGTTGAATATTTTTGCAAATGATTCAGCTTTCTCTTTTGCATTGATGTGTTTCACATCCCTATCATTGGGGATTGTGGTGCCTCCTCCTCCAGTGGGTTGTTTAATTGTCCACCACCACTTGTGACTGAAACAGTGTGTAGACCTGAACCCATTGTTAGGCTCAGTTAACTCTGTCTATTGCATGATGCTTATGTTGCTTACAACACAAGTAGTCCCATGCTGCAACTTTACGCGGTTGACACTTCATGTTTACGATGCCTGTGTTGCTCCTGATATGTTCTCCTGCACTCTTCATTGAACCAGAGCTAACCTCTATCTTAACAGTAGAGTGGGGAATTTCCCAGACAAGAAGGCTACAAGTTATGTTTGAAGACACTTTTTGCTGCTGATGGTTGGCAGTGCCACATGGATGCCCAGCGTTGAGTTGCTTGAATTTGTTTGAAGTCTACCTCATTTAGCTCAATGATAGTGCTATACAACATGATAGAGGGTATCCTCATTGGGAATTAGTTGCCACAAGGAATGTACAGTGGTCATTCTTACTGATACGCTCACGCACAGATGAATAAACTACAAGTAGTTGGCAAGACTGAGTTGAAGTAGACTTTACCCCTGTTGGTTCCCTCACTGCTTGTCTCAGGCCCAGGCCGTCAGTTGTGTCCTTTACAACTTGGCTAACTTGGTCAGTAATGTTGCTACGAAGCCATTATTGCTAATGGAACTTGAACAACCCAACCAAAGTACATTCTGAACTCTTGCCACCTTCATTGCTTCCTCCAAATGTTTCAACATGGAAGATAGCTGATTCATTGGCGGGGAGGGTTGATGGGTAATAATCAGCAAGATGGCTTATCATGACTCATGCCATGAGACTTCATGGGGTCTGGAGTAATTCTTGAGTCACCTAAACGCAATTCTGTACTTGTTGCTTGCAGTATGTTGCTTGCTGGGTCATTTCAGAGGGTATTTAAGAGTCAACTACAGTGCTGTGGATTTGAAGTCACATGAAGGCCAGACCAGGTAAGAATGGCAGATTTTCCTTCCCTGCAGGACATTAATGAACCAGGTGGGTTTTTAGGACAATTGACAATGGCTTCCTGGTCATCATTAGATGTGCTTTTAAACAAAATTCCAGGTTTATGATTCGAGTACAAATTTCACAATCAACCATGATGGTATGCAAACCCGTGACCCCAGAATATTAAACTTGTTCAGACACATGATCTCTGTTCTGGAGATCAGGAAAAGGCCTTCCCTCAGCCCACCGTACCCATCACATCCTCCCATAATCCCTCAACTTTCCCTGAAACGCAAATCTAGTGTCTACTATAAACAGAACTCATAAGCCATAGAATAGTATTCAGAATTCTTTGCAAAGCTGTGCAAGTAGGCAAATACTACTTAAACAGCCACTTTTAAAAAAAATTCTCTTCAGAAGCTCTTACATCTGTCTAAATGAACATGTTTACAGCATTTCCATTGATATCTGCCGAAACAAGCCCTGCTGAGCAGAATCCATTAGTGAATTGAAAGACAGACAAGCGTTCAAGTTGACATTCCGCTGATCAACTGTGTAAACAAACCTTCCTGTATAGAATAGACTAGAACCATTGAAGACAGCAAGAAGCTGAGCCATTATTTGAAGCTCTGAAATAGCCTATGAGAGACATTGCTCAACCACAGGGGGGAAAAAAGGGTCTGGATATATTTCCGACAATAAGGTTTGGATCTGAAACTGGATAAGTCTTTCAAGATAGTATGGTGCAAAATAGCACATTGTCCAGTGGACAATCTGCTTGAATGCATCTGATGGCTTTTATTTTATTTTCACAATGCTGTTCTTTCTCTTGACAGTTTTCTAGAAGTAGCAAGTTGGAAACATCATTATAAAATGTCTGGTTAGCTTTCCAAATCAAAGCACTGATTTTACTTATGCTATCACATTTCATAATGACAGGTTAAATAAGCAAGAGCTTTTGTACTGACCTTTCACACGGCTTATCCATGGTTCACAACTTTGCTGGTGGGATTTATGTCACTTACCAAAGCCACTTTGCAATCGTCTAAATTGTGGAGGTTCCAAAAGATCCACTTCTACAATGACGCCTGTAATGTCGAGGCAGCAACAAATGGATTCCTGATCCTAATTAAAATGACCAGTACCAAAAATGGAGCAAGGAGTCTCTGAAATTGGGTCCCACACACCATTTTTAAATGCACAACTAGACATTCGTCAGGAAGGGAATATGTGTTCCCTTTGTGTTCCTTACTGTCGCTCCTTCTATGCATACCACAGTGCAATTAAGTGGTAATACGAGGGGGATATTAGTCGAGGTCAAAGATTGAGCAGCTTTGTAAGTAGAGAGGAGACATGCTGGCACTGTTTTTTTTTCGTTCCTGTGTGAACACTGCCGTTTGGCTGTGTGTTTTCCCTACTGCTTACGTAAGAACCTGAAATGAACAGCAGGTCTGATGGAAAATGGCAAGTAGGAAATGAACAGCATGAAAAATATATTTCAGTATTGCCCAAGCCCTTCATAAATCATAAGCTTGGAGTTTGGAGAACCTAGCATGGAAATCACAATCTCTTTTAAAGCATATATAAAAATGATCCTCTTGCCTGGATGGGTGCCTGGAAATGTTCTTTGTAAAATATTAACCGAACATAGGGGGCAGATAGACAGGCAATGCATTGCCAAAACATACGGAGTGGAATTGGATGATGTCTGTATTACCACATTCATTGTATGAGTCATTTCTGTCACCTTCACAACAAAGGGTGAACATACAGGCTCGACATATACTCGCTGTAAAATTAAAACAAAACTCTGGGCAGTTTGACTAAGTCCAATTATTTGCTATCTGTGACATGGTAATCCTGTTGTTTAAAAGGAAAATCAATTTTACAAATTGATTGTTAATGCTGTGAAGGAGTCGATGAAAGTTAAAACAGTATTTTGTTGGTGGATAACTAAATTCCATAAATTTTAAAAAATAAACACAAGTCAAGCCATTCATTCTTCCTCCTATCCCGTAGACCTGGGCTCGAGTATGCAACAGACATTGAAAGATGTTAATGAAGATTAAACAGAATATTTCTTCTGATGTGGATTTATGAAGAATTACAGTAATTAGTAAATATATGGCTGTTGTTTATGTGTGTTAGGTGAGGTGTACTGATTCCTATTAATATTTTCACTTTCATCAAACCATCTGGAACACAAGTTGTATCAGCAGCAACCATTAATGACTGAACAGCCTGTGTCTCTCAAAACATTAATTTGTTTACTTGTGTTTTGGAGGAGTAAGGAAATACTTCTTCCTTGGAGACAAAACCTCTATCATCTCCAGTAACCTGACTCACTTTAGTAGTGTTCAAGGAAGAATCCCCTTGATTATCTTGAGCGACATTCCTATTCTGATGGGTTCTAAAGGAACAGATTTTACTTGTACCATTGCCAGTGTTTTACTGACATGTTTCCAACAATCAGTGCAAAGATACCCTGTGGAAACGTATAAGCTTTTGGGGAAACTTTCCTACTCTCTGTACCTTCTTTTGCCCTGAAGAGGATTTCTCTTCGCATTTCTAGCTTTCTCTTCTCACCCTTGGCACTTTGCCTTCCTTTCGTCCTCCCACCTTCTATCTTTCCCAGGTTCGTAAGTGTGACAGAAAAGGGTTTCCCTTGGAACAAGGCTTGTGGATAAGCTAGTAATTGTCCACCACCTCTTTGTTTGTCGAGCTTTTGAAACCTTCTGGCTTTCCACATTTGACCTCTTTGAAGCTTTCATAGGTCACCTCTGTTTTGGGTGCCTAAGTCTGACAGTAAAAGGCAAGTGCTTGACCTTCCAAAGCTCAAAGACCCAGTTTTCCATTAGCCAGTCATTATGCCAGCATTGATAAAAATTGTGCGTGGGCACCCTGCAGAAGCCCCATTGTAATACACTCCTAAGGAATTGTCCGGGAAATTAAATTTCCTATTGGGCAATTTCAGTGTCCATGAAACTCTCCAAAAGTCTCTATTTAAATCAGAGATTTAAGGGGGTCCTGGTGAAATTAAGAGTTGTGAAAAGTGAGACTATTAAATAAATCATCTAACTCCCAACTAACTATTCAACAGATGACATACTTTCAGATCTTCTTGCCCAGACCACTTACACCCACCAGAGCCCTGACATGACACCATCCTGCCCCCTCCACAGTATTGCGTGGGCTGCAATTCCTGGTCAGAAACAGTCTTGAACATGTCATTGATCATTATGGATTGGTTATAGTCATCTCTGTGAAGTAGAAGTAACCAAAGGTGATGATGTCACCTATGGGCCACATTTCACAAAAATACAGCAAGGTTTCGTGGGCTGCAGAAGAGCACAGACCTGATTCCTCTCACCTTGATCTGTGACTGATTAGATTCAACTACAGCAGGGACTTTCATCGCTGTTGCAGAGGGGCAATGAAGGCACAGAGGAATTCTGGCACACAAAGGGTGTGCCCACAAGTACAGGAGCAGCCTGCACCTGTAGCATTTGTAAATGTAGATTCCCTCATGATGTGCAGGAGGGCCACAATCTATTATCCTTGATGTCATTCCCTCAGCAGGAGCGAGGCACAGTGTTGGCGCATACTGATGATGTCACAGGACTGTGTCACCTTTTGGAGTAGACATGTGATCTGAGGTGATGGGCGGCCATCCTCTCCCAATGGCTGTCAAGAAGACAGATGTGCTAAACTTTTATACAACTGGGTGCTTCCAGGGATCTACTGGGGACCTTTGTGGGATCTCTAACCCTTGACCCACAAATGTATCAAGGTTGTAATTGATGCTATTTGTGCCAGATCATACCATCTCACTTCATCGTGACAAGGTCAGTGCTGCAGCCTGAGCAGTGGTCTTTGCCAACATAGGTGGTTTTCCCCAGGTTCACGGTATGAAAGAATGGTTACACATCATGTTGAGCCATATGAAGCAGCTGAGTTCTTCACTTGAAAAGGGTTAGGGTTAGGGTCAATCGAAATGTGATCATCAATGCCACATCTTAAAAAACTTGCGCCGGGTAACCTGAGACATGATGCCTATATCCTTGATAACTCTCATGATCCTGCTTAATTTCAACGGCCAGATGCCTTATAAAGATGGTTGCTGGGAGACAAGGGTTACTGTCCTGATCATAACTGATGATTCCAGTACACAACCCTTGGCTGAGATAGATACAGTACAGCCCATTCTTCCACCTGTGTCATGGTGAAACAGAGGATGGGTTTGTTGAAGGTGAAGTTCTGCTCTTGAATCTGTTTGGGAGAGCACTGTAGCGCACCAAATAGGTGCACCGCATAATCTTCACTGGCTGTACTCCGCACAATTAAAGTAGGCAACATGAGGGTGTGGCAGACTCTGGTCTGGGACAGTGGCAGCAGTTTTCCCAGGAAGAAGATAAGGGCATTGAGCAGGAGGAGCATTACTTTCTGCGTGTTTGAACACTGCAGTATTAAGTCCAACAAGCCGGACAGGACTTAATTGACACCAGTTCCATTGGAGAGAAATGGGTGCAGTGATCACTGTTTACTGAAGCTGGAAAGGCAAGCAGCCCATTTCTGTTTCCAAAGCAGCAACAGATTCTGTTTGTTTGTTTATTGTTTGCTATTGTTGTTGAATAAAAATATATGTATTTAGCTGTTTCGAGGTTTTTTCATGTGCAATGGTACTGCATTGAACAATGAGACAGTGTTGGGCACTGGGGAAGAGTAGATTCCTTTCAGATTCTAAGGTGGGATGAAGCTGGTGTCCTGGAGTCACGGAGGTGTATGGCATGGAAACAGAACCTATGGTCCAACATGCCAAGCAGATATCCTAAAATAATCTAGTCCCATTTGCTGGCATTTGGTTCGTGTCACTCTAAACCCTTCCTACTCATGTACCCATTCAGCTGCCTTTTAAATGTTGTAATTATACCAGCCTTCACCACCTCCTCTGGCTTTAGTGTCAAGTAGCAATGCCACCTACGTGTCCTGAGAATCATTGGTCTATGGTTCTCCCTGCTACAACATGCATGGTGAAGGGCAAATTCTGGCAGACAACACTTGATTTGGTGCATGGCTTGGCTTTAAAGATGGTGCCAGTGCCAGAGATCGTGGCAGGTTCTGGCAGTGGCAAGAGAGAAGCTACGACAAGCAGAGTTGCCTTAGGGATGTGGTGCATTGCTAATGCAGTGAGTTCCAGAAAATAACATGAGAAGCTTCAAAGGGCTTCACAGAGAGTATCCTTCTCACCAAAACTGACAAAATCAATTTTGTAAAATTCAGCCCAATGTCTCTATCCAGTAGCTTGTGTTCTTTGCAGATGCAAATTGTTTTTGTTGTTGTCATGGTCAATGTTCTTTGCCCTGAAAAGTTAATTTTTAAAAGTTGAAGTAATACACATGTCCAGCCAATAATATTATACATTAACAAATCAATACGTCCAGCTGGTGATATCATAAATTAGTCGTTTAGATGATGACACACTTTCACGGCAATTTGATATTTGAAGATTCGATATTATTGCATGAAGCTTCAATCCATCTTCTTTCTTAAATCATTTTTCATAGCGCAAAGAGAAGGCGTAGGTTTTCACTCCTGAGATTGTTTGAGTTAAAGTTCATCAGACTGAGTTTAAACCAGAAAGTGAACTACAGCTGTGTTCTAGGACAGCGTAGAGCCTTTCAATCATGGCTCATTGAAGTCATCTCATGTAAGGTGTTACATCATACATTGGCTGCATTTTTAATGCCAAGAGAATCGGTTCAAATTTGATGCGCAGCCTGAGTGAGAGGTTTTTTTTTCTCCTAGTGGGAAAGTTCACATTGCCATATGGTGCAAGTGCAGCATTTATGTCAGTCAGAGGGTCACTTTCCTCATAATCCACTCCTAGTAACCTTGATATTAACCAGGCTGAAGTCTGAGGTGCAATAAGCCGCTACATTTAGCAAGTTTTACCCTCTTTCTGATCATTTTCACTTAGTACATTTTCTAACTGATAAAGCTTTTTGAATGTCTAAAAGAAAATTGAAACCATGAAAAGTCTTGCCTTTAATGAAGTTAATGAAAAAAGTTTCATCCATATTTCTGAACCTTCAAAGCTTTCCCCTCATAGTTTCTGAAAGCAGACGGGTTTAGTTGAAGCTACTGTCTTGTCATGCACTGCCAAATGTTACCTTGTTTGAAGATATGTAAGTGTATGGACAGAACTGAACATTTAACTTTTGGATTGTTAACCGATTGGAACATCTCTTAATAAACCATTAGGAATTTTGCCCTAATTATTTAAGGCTATATTTCATAAAACTCATAAAAATGATTTATTTTGACAAATAGTCGGAAATCTAAATGATAACTCTTTGTTCCTTTTTCATTTACGTTTTAAAATAAAAGCTTTGCAAAGTCAGAAGTATTTTATTCTATTAAGGCCTTGTTAATGTTTTCCTATTGTCAAAAGCAGGAGTGAGAAAAATGCAACACGGTCAATGTTGCTGGCTTGGGTTCATTAACAGATAAACCATCTTAATTAAAAGAGAAGCAGTCTCCTGCATAGTTGTCCTTCATTTGTGTGCCAAAAATCCTTGCACACACCTATCTTCGGTATATGAGCAGCACAAAGGGTAATAATAGATGTCTATATAAAGTAACCAGTGAAACTCTACATTAGGCAAATCTGTCATCCATTTCCATTTTTTGAAAAGAGAAAGCATAATCAAAAGCCTAAATGACAAAGACTTGACAGTAAGATTCTGTTGCAAATGATTCCTGAGTCGCCAGCCTGTGGAGAAGCTGAAGAAGTTCCCAGCAGACCTGATTAATTCTAGTTTCTCCAGCTGCCAGGGGAGCAGAGGCTAAGCAGTTTCACAGAGAGGAGCCTATTACTGCTACCAGGCTGAAATAGATCTAATCAACCAACAGCAGCTCCAAAGGAAACTTTACAAGTTCAGCTCGCTGAGGCAGTGCTTTTAAAATGAGAACTACAGAGAATCACACAACTTTCAACACATTTTAGGAAGACAATTGTTTATGCTTTGGTGAAGATGCACTAATTTACAGAATGCAACATTTTATTAAAAGTTCCTAATCCTGTTTGTCTTCATTCCTCTCGGGTGGTGTTGCAATGAATTTCTTTTAGGTTTGTGGCCATTCGAAGTGTAACAAAATAAAAATTTCGGCGTATTTGTTGTGGGCCTAACTAGTTTTGCCATTTAATTTTGAATAATGCAGTTGTGTCATTTGTCACTGAAGCTACAAAATGCTGAACAGTGCAATTTGATCAAGGCTCAATATTCCTGCTGAGGTAATCAGCAGCTCACCAATATATTAGCATGAGATGGTAGAAGTGGCAAAAAGTCAGAAATCAATTTCCAAACTTTCAGGTTCAGTGTCATGCTGCATTTTAATATACTTCTCAACTTTTCCTAATTATTAAAACATTATTGACATTAAACATTGACCAAACTAATCGTGAATTAATTAATTGTGTTTGTAATTATCGTTTGGATTTAACTGGCACTTAAATCCAAATATTAAAAAAACACACATGGGGAATATTACAGATAAAATGAAGACAATTGTACATATAAGCCGATCATTTAAAAAAATGGAATTAGAAAATGCTTTGATAATAGTTTTCTACTCCCTCATGTTTCCTTTGCCTCAATAATTATCCAAAATAGTGATCAATAAAAATATTTTTATATATTTATGTATATATCAGTTTTGCTGGCCAATGGTGCTTCATTCAACAGACCATATTTTGTGTGTGCATGGATGGAGAATGTCAGTGCTGTCTTTAACCAGATTGTCAGTGTCATCATTGAATCTAATCACGACTTCACCACACATGCACTTTCCAGCATGTGTCCCTGTGTTGTGTACGGGAGCAAAAGCATTTCATAGAATCCCTTTTCGGCCTATCAAGTCTACACTGACCCTCTGAAGACCATCCCACCCAGACCCACACCCCTACCCTATCCCTGCAACCCTGCATTTCCCATGGCTGATCCAGCTAACCTGCACATCCCTGGACACTATGGGCAATTTAATGTGGCCAATCCACCTAATCTGCACATCTTAGAATTCGTCAATTCTCCCCATCCCCTAAATCCGACCCTAGCCTTAATTCACATGTTCCTTTTCATAATGTCTACTTAAATATTTACATAATGTTAACACAAAAAATAACCTTATACCTAATTTCTTTCTTCTGTAGTTTGACCAGATGCTAGCTAATGAAAAGCAAAAGTACTCATGCATTTTCTTTCAGATGTGAAAGTCTGTATGTGGGCAGACTTGCAAAATATGCTATGTTTAATGATATTTAATGCGCATTTACACCAATAGTTCTAGTTCATTTCCTATATTCTTCCTTTCATAAAGTTGCAGTTCTGAGTAGAATGGAACAGCCAAATTACTTCTGGCATTTTTCACCGTCAATGACAAAATATGCTTTATAAGGAGGTCTGATATGGCCAAAAGTGGGTATGAATGTAAATTCAGTGGCTGGCTTCAGAGATACTGTTAGGAAATAATGTTGTGAAAAATTGTGAAATAAAATTCAAACAGACTAGTTTGTGATCAGTTGTGACTACAAGATTTTTGGCGACTGATGACCTACTGATGAACAATAAACCACCACCTGCAGATTATGACCCAGCCAACAGACACATTTTGTGTTCCTTGCTTTGAAGAATTTAAAGGACAGGGGTTCAAACCAAGTTTCAACTTGACTGGAGTAGACTAATGGGGTAAACACCCTCATGTTACCACCTATGTTCAAGAATTAATGTGCTATGAAGGTCATGTTTAAAGAACAAGTTGTGTCACAGGTAGAGACCAACTCTTTCACTTCAGGTGCAGTAAACCTGTTAAAAAAAGATATAATCAAGACAAAGGAACTTCAATCAGGCTATGAAACCAAAATCCAAAAAAAAATGTCAAACTACAAATGTCAACACTACTGATTGCCTCCACTGCAATATTCAACTATACTCTCTTTGTGAGTGAATGAGAGACTGAGCTGTATATGTTTTATGTATTTTTGGTTTTATTTTTGGACTCATCTTATTTCGAACCTGTGTGTGTGTCTGTGTGTGTATGTGTATCATGTTACTAACTCTTCTAATCATTAGTAATTATTAGGAACACAGGAATAGGATTAGGCCATTCAGCCCATCATTCTATATGATCATAGCTGATGGAATGTTTCGTTGCCTATTACTTATCTCACATCCATAACCATGTACACTACCGGTAATCAGAAACCTGTCAGTCTTGACCTTAAATATGCTCAAAGGCTAATCCTCTACAACCCAACATGGTAGAGAATTTCAAAGATTCGCAACCCTCTAAGTAAGCTAATTTTCCCTCATCTTGGACCTAAGTAGCATCCCCCTTACTTTTAAATTGTGCCCCGCGATTTTAGACTCCTCAACCAGGGAAGTATTTTACCAGCATCTACCTTCTAACTATTTTGTAAGTTTCAATAAGATCACCATTCATTCTTTGAAACTCCAGAGAATCCAATCCCAATTTTCCGCATCTATCTTCTTAGGACAGTCCGCCAACCCAAGAATAAGTCTGGTGAACCCATTTTGCGCTCCATCTATGGCAATAATATCTCTCTGAAGACAAGGAGTCCACAACTGTACACATTATTGCCAGTGTGGTCTAACCAAGGTCCTATAAGTTTGAAGCATGACTTAAATATTTGTACTCCCAAATCCTTCTGCAATAACATTCTATATCATATCGACAAGAACAGCTATGTCCTTTTGTACAACTGCACTTTTGAGCCTCTTACCACTCTGCACCTCCCTTTCTCCTACTAAAATAGATAATCTCACATTTTTCCAAATTATTTTCTGTCTTCCATGTTCCTGCCCATTGTCTAAATCCTCTTGAAGCCATCTTCCACACAATGCACATACCTGCTTAGCTTTGTATCATCGACAAAATTAAAAATATTACATTCGTTCCCTGCCTCCAAATATGATGATAAACTGACTTTTTAGTAATTGATGAAAGCTTGGTTAAGTTGGCTGCTTCTAAAAAGTGGTTTAATTGGTTCTGAGGGAAAGGTACCCACAAGACAAGGGATCCAGTTTGAAATTAACCTTGTTACAATCAAACGAGAGCATGGGTTCCATTTTTGGGCGAAGTGTTTGATTCAATGGAAAACTGTTGTGAAGAGCTACAAAAGAAGTTGTGATTGCTGCCCCACAAAATAATGTTCATGTATAGCTATGAGAGTTAACTGAATTGCTGCATAATTATCATGTTGCACTTATTCTTCATGTTGTGTTATTTAAAGACTTTTTAACATTCGTCTCTCAACTGGGAGCCCTCAACCCCACCTTGCATGTCCTTTGCCTTTGACCATTGTTTTTAATATCAGTGGCAGTAGGGTGAGACCGTTAAAGTGGACCTTGATTTGTGCCTTAAGGGCCTCAATTTGTGGCAAGGTAGGAAGTCTGTTCACATGCCTTCCTGCCACAGACTTGGCCCACCCCTGGCTGATGAACTGGCCCACCACACTTGCTACACGAGAGGGTAGCAGATTGAAGGCATACTCTGTCTGCTTGTAGTGCTCTGTCCGAAACAGGAGGGCAACTTAGAAGCTCCACATAGTTAATACTGCTACACTAACTGCTTAAGAGCAGCGTCTGGTTTCCCTTTCCTAAGGAAAATGTAAGGAGTCAGAATAATGCGAGTACACCCACAATAGTCCCTGATGTTGAAGCCAAAATGATTTTCACTGTCAGATTTCCCCTATTAGTTGGGATGATTTATCATAAATATAAAGCGCATCAGTAAAATTAAACACTTTGATTCAAGTTCAAAAGCCCTCTAGCTGAAACAGGTACAAATTTCCAAAGTGCAAGTAATACTGCAGTGCTGTGGATGTTCAATGCAATGATTGAGAGAGAAACTCTAAAGTTCCTTTCATGTCTTGTTTCAGTTCCCAACTGAGAAAGTCAAGCAGCTCCTTTAGCCCTGCCTCAATGATGCTGGTTGCAGAACTGGAGAGCGATTTACTCCATCCACCACCACTCTCCACTCTCCCCCCCCCCCCCCCCCCCCGGCTGCCCACAAACACACGTACATGCCCATACACCCTCTCCCCCCCGACACGCGCACACACACACACATTTCCCCACACACACACACACCTTCTACACACACATCTACACACACACACGCGCACACACTCTCTTCTCCTTCTGTCCCCAGAATTCCCCATATGAAAAATGGTGAGCATAGTATTCTGAAAGAAACATAAACACCAGAGTTTCCTCTAGAGTTAGTTTATCTCTACAATCCTGGAATGCTTTAGATGCATTTTCCTGATGTGAGGTTATTGAACTTTGCAGACCAAATCTAGAGTGTTCCCACACATGCTTAAGCTTTGCCTTAAGTAAAGACCTAAACAAAAGAGAATTATGAAACCTCAGGGGAGTAAGAGATACTTTACACTGTCTCTGCTTCCAGATGGGTCTTTAGGAGAAGTTGTGTGAACCCAAGTTCTCCAGCACTCCTGGAGCTCCACAGGATTGATGGTATTACGGACAAAAGGAAAGGAAGTGAAGCTGGTTTCTGAGCCAGGCCTCCCTGCCATCATTTACAAAGGATGAGGCAGTCGAGGTGTATCTGTTCTGCATCCTGTTCAGACAAAGATTTGGTGATTTGTTCGGAAAAGAGTTGCGGCAGCATGCCTCTCTGCACAATTTGGCTTGACGTCAACATTGATGAAGTCCGCTGGTGTAAGAGGGAAAAATCCAGACCAGCCTATTGCGAGACAGTACCGTTTAAAAATAAGCGATCTGCCATTTAAGATTGAGGTGAGGAGAAACTACTTCTTTCAGGGTCATTAGTCTTTGGAATTGTCTTCTGTAGAAAGCAGTGAAGGCTGGTTTATTGAATGTAACCATGCTGCATTAGGCAGATTTTTGATCAACAAGGAAGTCAAAAATGATGGGAGGGAGTGGGTGTAGGAGCAAGCAGTAAACTGGAGTTATGGCCACATACAGGTCAACTGAGATCTTATTGAGTGATATAGCAGGTTCAAGGAGCTAAATAGCCTTCTCCTGCTCCTATTTCTTATCCTCTTATTGTATTTCTTTTACCATCATTTCACATAACCATATTAAATGTATAAATGTGGAAGTTGGAGCAGAATGTTCAGAAGGCTAAATTATTATTCCCTACAGTGCATGAGAGACCATCTGTACAAACACTGGTAAATCAGGGAACCATTTCCCCACCACTTGTGTTGTTTTACTCATTTATAACATTTTCTGTCAGTGTTACTGAATCAAAAGGAGAAATTCTGGAAACACGCTGCAGTTAAAATAGAAAAATAAAATGTTCTTTAAGATGGTGTCTTTCATTATGACCTCTTCTGCTTTCTCTGATGTAGTCAAATTCAATTTTTTCTTTAATTGGATTCAAGTGAACTTCAGATTACTATCAATATTCCCTATATATTTCATCTTTATTCCAGTTTCCCATTATTTCTCATTTACTATTTACTTATTATTGGGCTGCAGTCCTTTCACTGACCTGTGACCCTTTGTCACGCATTAAATTGTTTATTAGGGTGAAACAGTATGGAGATGTCACCCTGTTGCTGTTCAACCAGGATTGACTGTCCTCGGTTCAAATTATTTTTGTGACGGCAACCAAAAGAAATAAATAATTGCTCCATGGCCGTGCTGCCGAGCCACCTCATGTTTTAATTTACCTTCCTTCAGCCTCTCTGTCAGCACTGAATGAATTTCTAAAGTTGTGAATTCTGTTGAAGCAGCAACAAACCGTAATTTCACCGTTAAATGTTGACTGATATTGACATGAAATATAATGCCAGGTTTGAAATGGTTACATTCAATTCCAAATGTGGACACTGGGATGTTCCTATGTATGATACATTCCAGTTACACCTCATCATATGATGAATGCTGAGTCATTTGCATCAAAAAAATTCCCAGATTGAATCTCTAGTCTATGCAAAGTTAGCTGATCTGAATTGGGGCAATAATTGGTCGAAACAGTTGGTCTTAATATCTCTGAGTTAGAGTAGGGGATAATCGTCCACATTTCAAGCTCCCTGTACAGAAACACTCCACAGACCCCATAAAATATAATTTTGGTGCAAATGCTTAGCTGTGATGCACCCAATGGTTTAATAATATGCTGGCAATTAGCACCATGTTCATTCAGATATATAGTCATCTGTGAGTGGCTAACATCCGTGGAATTTACCACAACAAAGATAAATATCAGCACTTCTAACAAAAATAAATAAAATTAAGAGAAACACATTATTTTAATAACATTTCTTTGTAGAGATTAGAAATGCTTTATAAGGGCATTCACTGCACAGTTTTACAGCTGAAACATGTGTTGAAACATGCACTGTTATAGTCGCTGTTCGCCATACTAAAAGTAATGTGCAGTGTCATCTTTGGAAGCTCTTTATTTGTACAGCATAATTAAGTCAGGGCACTCATTTATCAGGACATGTTCATTCGTTGAAAACAGTCACTTGTTATTAATTGATGTGATAGCAATACTGAGGTAAAATTAATGTGCATTCAACAGAGGTCAGGCTGGTAGTAGTGGGTAGCTATCAAATAGCAGGACGTGAGATAAATAGAAGCTACAGTGTCATGATTACACATGATAACTGGAAAATATTCAGCTACACTTTGGGTGTTATCTATCTTTATTGGTGAGATTAAAAAATAAACTCAAAGTGGTTATGCACATCTGTTGTAAATGTGAAATGTTTTTTGTTGCATTCTCACTTTAAGCATTTTTTTGATACCCTACTACCATTGTGTTTATAAGAAGTATTTTCTAGAGTTTGGATTATGTTTTAAAATTTTGGTCATTTATACTCCTTCAACCTTCGACCTGTCTTCAGTGTGCTAAGCTTATTTGATGATGCCAAGCTGTTCTCTTACCGTGTGAGTTGGTAATATGCTCCCATCTCTCATTTAGGCAGGCACCAGAGGCAAAGAATACACCAGGGCAGCAAATTCTGTCTGCCTTGAACAGGCTGTAATGAATTGCTCTTTCAGCAGTGGGGCAGACAAATTTTTCTTTTATCCTTAGTCCAGCAATGAGGAATTCTGTCTCCACACCTGTTTAATAATGACCATGAAAATAAATTTATCTATGTACGTCTGTTTACGGGTCGCTGCAGAAACACGTAGCCTTCTAGATTTTGCAGGGCTGCTGTACATAATGATGGTAATTGATGTTTGGAACAGCCAGTTTTCGGTAGCACAGGGTCTGCTTCTCCCAGTGAGGCCATGATCTGTGTTATCACTCCAGCCCATAATTAAATATCTCTCCTTTACAATATGCTTCAGGTTCCTTAATGAGTCTGAACCAGAAACAGTCACCTCTTTCCCCTTAGAGCTTTATTTGCTAGTTATTAAACAATATTATTGAGCTGACGGTATTCTCAGCTGTGTTGCTGTATCCATATCATATCTGTTTTATAATTGCGCAATTAGTAGTAGTGCTTGCTTTCATACCTCAGTAAAACCTTTTAGCAAAACTAAAGGCCATCGTAATTCCATTAGATGACAAGATTTTGCCAAATATAGAAAGAAGCTTTCTCTGATTGTATTTCCATAAAAGAAACCACCACCCCCCTCCCCAACTGTAATCCTGTGACTTTCGTCATGACCTTGCGCTGTGTTGTTAAGGGTCCAATTTGCTCATTGTTCCCATGCTTGCATAATTCCCAACCCCCATCCATGCAGACATGCACATAGACCAAAGCTCTGCCGTCAAATCTGCTCATTTAAATTCTGTTGGTAAATGCTATTCATTTGAAGTGACCATGCTGTATAGTTATCGTAATTCTGTCGAACTGTTCTTCTCTCGCAATCTGCTGCAAGCAGGGTTTTAAGTTTGCTGTGGAAAAACCTTCTCACATTCTGCTATGTCACTTCACTCACAAGTTGCAGGCTTGCTGCAGATTGGCCTTTTTTTTAGCGCTTGCAGGTTGCCACGGTGAAGATTTACAATGCCAGTTATTCACACATCTGCCTTCCTTTCTTTTCCCCCTCATTGTGAAATCCCATGGGTGAAGGCAACCTTGATACCCAGGCTCGTAAAATTCATGCAGTCCTCGGCCTAACGTTTCTGCCGTTTTCAGGCACTCATTACCTTACCCAGCTGCTCTGCCACTCACCCGCCAAGGCATGATGGGACCAAAACAAGTACGTGACCTGACAAATACATCTGGCTTGCTGTTGCGCATGAAAATATCCAAAGTGACAATTTTCGTTTAACTATATGTTAAAATTAACACAATTTTTTTTAAAAAAGGTCTATTTTTGCCGACATTTAAATTTCAAATTAGGGCTTCCGTCTTCCAAAGGATTAGGTGCTGAATTATTTCCATAATGTTACCTGAACTAGGAGAATGCTATTGACCCTGCTACATTTCTGTATTAATTTATGAAGGAATAATCTGTCGCTCTTTCATTGGGGTAAACAAAAACTTCATTGCAGTTTTCTTTCATTATGTGGCCAAACATTTAAGTAACTAAATGTAGTTCATTAATCTGTTACTTAGCGGAAAATTTTTACCGTGCGACTTAAAAACTCTGTGCACAATTGAACATTGAATAAAAGTGTTACTTATGCATTTCAAACTGTAAATCCACTATGATTTTGAAACATAGTCAGTACGAGTCAGGCCTTGAGAGAGTTATTTGAGGTGGCAAGTATTAAATTTTCATAATTGCTGTAAACATTGCAAATTATTGCTGTGGTGAAACAAAATATTTAACTGACCTGCAAAAGATTTAAAGCAAGGAAACAAATTCGGTTTACAAGTACAGTAAACAAAGTGAAATAGGGAGGTTTGTTGAAAATTGTTGGCAGAGTATAGTCTGATTTCCAGACAGTTGGAGCATGGTAAAGATGAAGTGTAAATCACTGGAGAGCTGACAATACTTCGGTGGCTGTAACAATGTCTTAATGCCAATACTGCTAGGACTGAAAATGTGTTTTGCCTGCTGTTCTAATATTAATCAAACTGACCATTTTCAATATTCAGCCCAACCGGATTCATCAAAATCAACATTAACGAACGATGTAAGATTGCTTTGTTATAATTTCTGGATTCTACCAACCCTCCAACCAGTCCAATCTTAGATGACTATTAGTTCTGGTAACAAGCTGATACAAACACTTGTTTCAGCGTAAACTTCTAAACTAGCTAACTAAAAATGACAGAATCGAAATGTTCTTTTGCACAGGTTCATAGCAGCCATGCTGAACTAAACATAAGGCAGCATTATTGCTCGTGGGAATCTTATGTGCCGATCATACGGAAAGATCCGGTTTCAGTGGTCTTACAACATATTAATGTGCCTGGCTCCGAAAGCACCAGTTCAGTGAGCACGTGATATATAGAATACCAGAAGATTGGGAGTGAATAATGTGATTCTAATTTATCTAGGGGTTTGGATGACATTGCAAGCCACGAGCAAAACTCAAGTGGTTTATGGACGTTTAATTTCTGAAATTATAACATTGCCTTGTTATTCACAATCTCATGTTTTCTATAACATACCTGATAAGCTCAATAAAATGAAACTGCATCAACTGGTAAAGGTGAAGTAATGTCGAAGTGTATATCTTAAAAGGTACAGCATTTCTGCTAGCCTCTGAAATAGAAAGCATGCTGTTTGTGGTGTGATTCGTCATCAGATCTAGTAAAGGATCTTACTTGAAGTATTTCTTTATCTTTCTATTTGATGGAAGGTGTTGAGAAGTTAATGTGTTGTTACTGCTGCTAGTTAATTGTATTACTTGTACCACAGGAGTAAAATGCAAAATCACAAATAATTCAGCATGTTAACCAAAAAGTAATAGGGAGAGGGGATAACTAATTTATTAACAGTTGTGTTTTGATATATGCACCAGTTTGGGTTACATGCACTGTTTTGGGTTGTTATTCACAACATTGAAAAATATAGTGTCATTTGGACGTATGATGCTCCTCAATGCATTTCTGTATCTGCCCTTTGTTTTGTCCTATGTGTGGAATGGTTCGTTCTTATATACTACCCAGTTAAACAAGCACAACTATTGAGATTTACTTTATTGCTTTGAAAACTTTGCAAACAGTCTCCATTTCTTGCACTGATTTATAACTGACAATCCATTAAATATTAGTCTATGAAGAACTTACAGGAATGAATGAAGAACTGTCATTATTGGTTTAGAAAATTAAAGAAAAATTGTATTCAACCAATTTACAATAAATAATGGCTCCTAGCCTGATCATTACTTCAGCTTATAAACATTTACCACTATTGTCTGAAAGGTGATTTTCTTATTACAACTCACTTCTAATCATAATGAAATAAGTCTTGCAGTAAATGGTTGATAGGATAGTTTGTTTGTTGACTAATATTTTTGAGAAATAGATACTCGTTCATTACATATCCTTTAATTATCATGCGTCATACTGTATGGCATATTTCAACACCTGCCTATGTATAAATATTTCTTTCACCCGCACCTTTGATGATGAGCTAACATAACACCTGTTTAAAATTGTTTGGTGCACTTTTTTGGAAAGAGCATACGCGAAACACTTCTCTTTAACATGAGCCTTTGTTAGTGTTAAGAAATGAAACATTTCTTACTTTTTAGACCAAATGTCAGCATTAGACATCCCAGGGCAAAATAGCATGGAAGGACTGTGGAATAAAGAGATTTCTACTCTGTACCGAAAAGAGAGTTGTCACTCATTGTACCCTGAGCAGTACATGTTTCTTTTCAATTTCCATCCATTTAAGTTCAATTGAATTCACAAAAGTCTTGTATTCAGGTACAGCAAGTGATTAGAAAGCAAATTGAAAGTTGTTGTTTACTGCAAGAGAGATTTTGCTACAGTTGATCGGGGAGTTGGCCAGCACACATCTGGAGTACAATGTACGGTTTTGGTCTCCTTACTTATAAAGGACATAATTGCATTGGAAGCAGTTCAAAGAATGTTCACTTGGTTGATTCCTGGGTTGAGCGTGTTATTTTGTGAGTAAAAGTTGGACAGGCTGGGCCTGTATCAATTGCACTTATAAGAATGAGAGGTAATCCCATTAATACATACGAGATACTCGGAGGATTTAAAAGTGTGGTTGCTGAGAGTATGTTTCCTTTTGTGGCAGAGACTACAGCCAGGGACACAGTGGCAAAAACAGGATGGAGATGAGATTTTTTTTCTTTCAGAAGGTCATTGTTCTGTAGAATTGTCTTTCCCAAAGAGTAGTGGATGAACTGAGTTAGATGGATTTTTGGTTAACAAGAGTGTAGAAGAGTATAGGAGATGGATGGGAAGGTAGGACTGAGGGCACAATCAGATTAGTAACGATCTTGTCAAAGGGTGTAGAAGGCTCAAAGGGTCTCTTCTATTCATAATTGATGTGTTTGTATCTTCACATATTCACAATTTTACAAAGATTGAGACATATCAAAATTCTTTAAAGTATGAAGTTAAGTACAAGGGAAAGAATGCTGTTCCATTATTCTACATTGGGTTAAATATTGATCTTAAGTACGTTAAGAGATATCTGCATTTACTCAAGTAACAATCAGCATATCTAATCACAACCAAAAAGTAACTAGTTGACATCCACGATGGGGTGAATTTTAGGCTGCTATTAGTACAGACGACTTCTTAGAATTGATTGCAGCTCAGCAGTTCAGGATATCATTGTAGGCTTGATTGTGATGGAATGAATCTTACTATTCTGCTGTATCAAAGGCCCACATGTTAGTAATTGGCAATTGAAACTGAAAGCTGAGTGACACCTGTGGAACTGAACTTCGGAAAGGAATTAATGCCTTCAGGAGAGAAACTGTCAAAACCTTGTCAAAAGGTTAGCAAATGCCCAAAGCAATGACGAATGATTCAATGTGATGTTCACAAAGCAACGGAACAAACAATCTAATTAAGTCCAGAGAAGGCTGATGTTGCAGACCTTGTGAGAATAAAAATGAATATTGTTAATGCTAGAACATAATGATGCTGCATAAATGAGGATTCTTTACAAAGTTCATTGAGACTTCAGGTGAAGCAGGAACCATATTTCCCTTTGGAAAGTTAGCTTGTGCAACATCAGTGTGGTAAAAATTGGAAAGGAGGATTTGTTAAAAGTTAACAAATACCCTAAACAAGGAACTCAGTGACAAGTTCCAGGAGTAGGAAAGGACAATCGACATTTCATTCAATGAAGCTACTTCTGGGACCTCTAACCATGGATTCGCGAAGCTTATACAGGAAAGATAAAGTTGTAGCTGATATTTAAGTCTGGTCAAGGTATGATTAGAGCTAGGAAGAGTTTCAGTTCTCATGGAAGGACAAGAGCGAGCTGTGAAATCCTCTATGTCCAAGACAATAACATCAGTTACTTCTCTAGCACTGATTGAAGGTTCGGAAGAATAAAAAGCCAACAGCAGTCAAATCAGAGGAAAACAGCAAAGAAAGTAATTTGCTGCAGGGTATTCTGTAAGTGGCAGCTATGAGACAGTAGTTAGAGGAATCTGATATGAAACGAATAGAAACCGTGCAAGAGCTGAGATTGATGAAAAGACCTAAGAGATTAGATGAACTGCCACACCAATCAAGAATATGAGTGAAGGTAATAGGGATCATTTTCTAAATTTATGTTATTGGCAGGGAACCTCACTGCTGGCTTACACCCATCAGGAAGCAAACTTGCAGTTTCCTGGTGTGTGCCCTCCATTGGCTAATCTCTCCCTTGCAGCACCAATTTGGAAAATCAGTCCTCAGTCTATTCAAACATTGATGTTGAACTAAAATTGCTGTACCTCTCACCTGATAATATAATAAGCCCAGGGAGTTCAAAAAGTAGAAGGAAAGATCAAGAGAAAATCAAATGGAAAAGATGAAGAAAAAAGAGTTGACAATTCTATCTTGATCAGTATTTCGCCAAGTTTATCTCATCAGGTCCCTAAAAGCAGTAGCTTTCCTGTTAGATCTACTTAGGAAATCTGATATTAACTTAGTGGCATAGTTCATTTACAATAATATTGTAAAGGTGGTGTGAAATAGATTTTCTTCACATTGATGTAACAGAAATGATACAAATGCAGCTTAATTCCAGAATTGACAATTTGCCATTTATCAACGTAAAACTCTCCGGAGGAGTTAATTTCCCTGTGCCTCACAAATTCAAATTTGGTTACAGTGGAAACCGATGCTGAAAATATATCTAAAATGTGAAGGCAATTGGCCTAACCACTATCCATTAAGTACTGCTGGAAAGTGAATGCTGTCTAGGATCAAAGGCAGAAAGGACGGCAGATGCTGGAAGCTCAAATAAATAAACGTGGGGCTGAAAAAGTACAGGTCATACAGCATCTGAGGAGCAGAGAAGTGAACATTTTGGGCCAAAATCCTTTATCGGTCCTGCTGAAGGTTTCGGCCCGAAACGTTGACTTCCCTGCTCCCCGGATGCTGTCTGACCTACTGTGCTTTTCCAGGTCCACATTTACTATCTAGGATTTGGATTGGTTAAATTGATGGTTGTGGGCAGGAGGTCAGATCCTGAGACACAGAGGAAGTGGTGTCACGAATCGGGGAAGGAGGGATTGTTGTTATTTCTGGAGTATGGAGAGGAGTAAAATTGGTTTTGGGCTCAGTGTGCAATGGTGGTTCCTGGGGGTATCAGGTCAGCATTTAAGGGATGTCTGGTGACTCAGGAAGGTGTAGTTGAGGATGTGTGAGAGATGAGTTTGGAGTTGGTTTAATAGTTACTCAGAAGTTGACTATGTATTCAATTGTATAACTTTTCATTCATCAAACTCCTAACTTAACAGTGTCTAAACCATCCAAAGTATCCAGTTTTTTTTTCCCCCAGAGGGTACCAGGTGTACAGGGCTTGTCTGGTGAATAGTTCAATTTCTCAGGCAATTTCTATGACAACGCTACAATCCAGATTCTGCAGTATCCCCATGAATACTACACTAGAATAATGACTGACTATTGGAAAATCTGCTTCAACATCTTCAATATAGATAGCCCAAAAGCACTGATTATATAGCATTGCAAATATTTATAAAGCCAATTTAATAACTTCCCAGAAACTTAAGTACTTGACCAGCTCATCACGTCTTCACAAGCATATAGTTTTATCATCATACAGAAAGTGAAACAGAGTTGTCTGAGGGAGGTTTTTCACTCACCTTCAATAATTTCTCAATAAACTTTGTCATGCTTTCTCTAGCTGAATAGACAGCAATTTAATTGAAAATTTGCTCATAGCTATTTAGTAAAATATAATTGTTTTTGTTCAGCCAATAAAAGTTTCTTAAATATAAGCCTCCTTTTTTTCTGCATTTAATGTCTATTTGGAAAACATTAAACTGTGCTTCAGAATCTATTGTTTTAATTTAAAGAACACTCGCTGAGACATGCAAGGTCAGCAGCTCTGCCATGAACAATGACGGCTAGATTGATATCGAATATGTGCGCACAAATGTCAAGCCCATGTCAGCTTATAGAAAATGCATACAGTGGCCCAGCGATCAATGGACGCTGTCAGACACTGATGTCTCAGCACAATGATCACCTTGCACTGTGTTTTAGTAATTCGTCCTTAAAACATGTGAATTTACATTTATTCCATGTTGATCATTAGAACAAACAAATGACAGAGGAGAGAGAAATGGAAGGGGAATGATAACAAGGCACAATGCGGGAGAGGAGGAGTGGTATTACTGAAGAGGTGAAAGAGATGGGGAGACAAAGGTGAAGGGAAGAGAAACTTTTATTCTATAGACTTCAATATACCTGATACCCTTAGCTACGGATTAGTGAAAAGGGTTGATGATATTTTGTTAGGGCTAAGTTTTGGAAAGGGTTGGAATGGTACAAAAGTTGATGTATGGTGCTTGAAAGTCACTGTTTAAACCTTAGCATATCTTTGTGACAATTCTTGCAGCATCCAATGCCTAATCTGGTGTTAACTACTAACCTGTGTTAAAGGAGTGGCTTAACTGAATTTTCTACATTGAATAATATCTTCTGTCTGTGCTCATGTACTGACAAACATTTATTTTAATAGGACAAATTAAACAAAAGTCAAGAATCTCCAATTTTTTTTCTTTGGTCCCGTTTCACTTCTATTGAAATAATTCAGTGAGACATCTGCCCACCTGCAACTTGCACTCCTGACCAGGGTCATTTCCCAGGATCAGAAACATTGGAATATTTTGGACAGGTGGTGTCACTTACAACTTCACTGGGGGACCCAGCTATGTAGCCTCTGAAATCAATCGCTTTCAGGAAAATTCAACATCTCCCCACTCCCTAACCAGTCCACATACTTTTAACAACACTGTAATGCATTATGGTTACGTGGTTGAAATTGACTGTACAGCATAACTAGTTTATTTCACATTTCACAACCAGTTTCTGTGTCCTTTTGGGCCACTTTATTTCATCTGCCTTTTAATCTAATCTTAATTGTTGACATGATTCTTGTCTCATGCACTAGCCCTCTATTATTAAGGCTGTCTCCAAGAAGAAGTTCCTCCTGCCATCTGTTCTAAATCTGTGACATTTAATCTAGTTATGACCCTTAATTCTTGACCCACAACTGCTAAAAACAGTCTTGCATCTTTCAGCCCACCCCTACGCTTTGATAATTTTAATTAATTCTTGTTTCATGATATAAACTGCATTGTTTTTGTCAACGAAAACTCAATTTTACAAGCCTTGGGATTTGTATTTTTGATTTGAATGTCTGGGAACGTGCTGTCCTCAGTATTGTTTGAGTATGTGCAATAACATGTATGTGTACGATATTTCCCCTTATTTATGTATTGAATAATTCAACCACATATTTGCCAGATATCTTACACACCTATTCCCACTCACAGTGCAAGCGTAGACAGGCGCAGAAGTGTCTAGAACCAAATGAAATCCATCTGATTTTACACTGCAGTTGCCCAAATTATGTCAGGTTATTGGTGCAGCAACAGAGAAAAATCAAGGTTGGAATGTTCTTGACTCCCATAAAATTCAGCCATCTGATTTGTGAGACTCCGTTTATAAGAAGCTAAATGACTTGAAAAATAAAAGTAAGCTATGAATCTCACTGTAAAGTAATAGCATGGAACATATAGGGAGATTGAGAATAATCGTAGTTAAGTACCCTTTACATGATTTTTAAAATTATTAAATGCCTTCAGGTAAAAGAATGCAGTTTCTCATTTATACATACTCATTTACTTCTTGTGATTCCGTCATTATCGATGACGAGCATGCACATTTAGCCATCCAGCATGCTGATCTCAACATCAATAACATCCTCATTATTCTAGTTTAGAAAGCAGGAAAATACCCTACAATAAAGCATCTTATCAAAAGACGTGTCCAGCCACTCTTTCCCAGGAATTTAGTAAATATATTGGATCAGCTTGTTGAATAGAAAGTGTGCGAAACATGCCACTGAAGGCAATTCCAAGACTGCTACCATATGCAAGGCACAATCTAAAGACTTGGGAGCAGCAATCCAGTCAGTATCATGGAATACACTATTGGCAACTGAGCTCAGGTTTGAAACAGAGGGTTGTATGTGGAGAAGTAATTTGTCACTTTGTTCAATGGAGACTTCAGTTTCAAGAACTTCATTCAATAATGTTTCCACTGCCCCGGGAGATTTTGATGCCAAATTGCAAGATGCTTCACAGCCAGCTGCATGTGCCAAAAGAAAGGTCACAATCAAGTGTAACGGACTGATTTCTAACCTTGCAATTCAAGTGGTGGGATTAAGAGGAGATGCTTTCCGCAGGTATCACAGTAACACAAGAGCAGATAGTTGTTGTTCATATCAACGGAAATTTGTAGACTTTAAACAATGCGTGTCATTCCTTAAGACATTTTGGTGGGTTTTCGAGATGCCAATTCATTTACAAAACTCTCAATTTTTATTTCCACTGTTTCAAATTGCCTGGGCAGCAAGTTAAAAATCTATCCCACTGAGTCCCAAGTGATTATGGCAACAATAAGGTCTAACGTGAATGGGCAGTGACATCGCTAATGGATTGCTAATAGCCTTTAATTGGTGTTAATTGGCTAAATGTAAGGGGCCTTAAGAATGACTTGGCGACTGCTTGGCATCACTAACACTTTAATTTACTGAGTAGTGTAGATTGGAAACTGCTATTTTTGAATTGGAATAAAATTTCCAAACCAGCGCCATACAACGCAAAGAGAAGAGTTTCTCTATACTACATTATTTGTTCACGCTGCCTGGGGTTGTACATGCCACAAGTTTGTACATTTTACGGCCTCTTCCCTTCTGGACTGCCCCATCCCTCCACTGCACTGTAATAAACCCAAATTCATCCGCTGAACAAAAAGACTCCTTCATGCTATGCATCTCACTCACTGCTGTTATGATATTCGAGCCTTTTTTTGTGAACTCAGTAACTTCAGGTCTGAAATGTAGTAAAATATTGACTTTTCAATCTGACTCTGAAACTGTACAGTGCTGCACTAATTCATCAATAATAACCTTTAATAAATTAAATTGACCTTTTCTCACTTTTGCTCATCTGTTTTCATTCTGGAGGGCCAGCAATGTTGAGAATAGCACTAAATCTGGATAAATTGTCTGTTTGCACATTCTGCAGAAACTTCGGTTTTTTTTTACTGCCCTCACTAATTTTAATAAGATTTGAAAACAAAGAAATGTTGGTCCTTTAGTTAATATTAAATGCTGCTTTTCACATATAGTTCTTATTGTCTATGCACCAAAATTTTGGCCCAGGTTTTCCTGTAACAGCAAAATCAATGTTCTACGTGTACATTTAACCAGCTAGTATGCTGATCTCGGCATTGATAACTTCCTCATTATTGTCCTGCCTTTTTAATTAGAAGATGTTGTAGCAAGGGCAGTGACAAATTGGAAGCCGTGAGGCCAGTTTTTTTCTAGAGATTTGACAAAATATATTAGATCAGCTTGCAGAGCTGGAGGCACTCAGTTTCACTCAACAGCCACTGCACCTACAGGAAGTGGTTGACAAGGACCAGCTGTTTGCCTGAAAGTATTCAAACAGATACTTAAAGGAATTCACTTCAATCTATACAACAACGGTGTGCCCAGGAAGGACCTTGTTCCTGGAAAACAGGTCCACCAGGAAGGAATTGGAGACGCTAGAGCTATGGAGTTCCAACTATCCAATTTTATCGATTTCTTTTTTAACAGCTCTATGTAATAAATGAGAGTCAAAAACAAAGTTGCTGGAAAGGCTCAGCAGGTCTGGCAGCATCTGTGGAGGAGAAAACAGAGTTAGTGTTTCGGGTCCAGTGACCCTTCCTCAGAACTTTTTAATGTTGTTATATAATGTTGTTATTTTACCAGCCTCCATCACTTCCTCTGACAGCTCATTCCATACTTGCATTAACTTACAAATTAGTGAGACTCAATCTCCCACACACAAAGCCGTGTTGACTATCCCTAGTCAGTCCTTGCCTTTCCAAATGCATGTAAATCC
>JAHRHZ010000264.1:16299662-16319768 GCA_024137785.1 Ginglymostoma cirratum
TCAGAGTTCTGAGGAAGGGTCACTGGACCCGAAACGTTAACTCTGTTTTCTCCTCCACGGATGCTGCCAGACCTGCTGAGCTTTTCCAGCAACTTTGTTTTTGTTCCTGATTTACAGCATCCGCAGTTCTTTTGTTTTTTTTTAAATAAAGGAGAGTATTCATTAATGCCTGAAGAAACAGCAGTGGGTGACTGACCATCATCTGGAATCTAAGCAAGTAAGCTGTGGCATATTGCTACAAAGTCGCTAAGGATTTACCACTGCCATTATTATTTATTCCAGTATCAGTGCTTTGAAAACATGTCAATGTACAAAAATCATGATCACCTTTTGTTGATTTGGATAAGGTGGTGCTACAATAACTAAATTCTCACTTTTTAGTGAATGGTAGGTTACTGGAGCAATCCCAGAGAAAATGTGGAGTAGCTTAATTAATGGTGTAACTCATTTACATAAATCATAATTTCCCAGTTCCCTTGTGCCATTCAAGACTGCCTATGCTAGAAAATCACTATTTCAATGGTGTATGGCCTCAGGAAAATACTTCTTTAAGGAGAAACAACCATTATATGAGTCAATGACCTTTGACCCGTGCTGGCTAAGCTAAGTATCCTATGAATTATTTGTCTGCCACGCATTTATTCCATGGATATCAATAAAATTTCAGTGACAATTTGTAATATAATTTAGAAAATAAAACTTGGAGATTTCCATCATGAATAATTTATTCAAAAAAGAACTTATTTTTCTCTAAACCATGTGCTTGAAACTGAGGTATCTCTAGCTACAATATTTTTTCTCGTGACATCTATTAGACGCTCAGAAGAATAGAAAATATATAACGATGCAGATTCAGCTAAAAATTCTCATCCCAAACTTAGAAGAAAATAATGATTAAGCAACAAAAAAATCTAGTCAAATAGGATGATCATTTATAACATGTACAATTCAATGATTTCAAATTGGAAATTAATAATATATGCCTTCGATAGCATAGAATTCCCGAGAGAGGGGTTCATGATCATACAACTGGCCAGAGGATATTTTCATTACATCTAAACATTTCCTTTCATCTCCAACCCCAAGGCAAGGCCAGGCCTGCTCCCTTTACAGTACAAAGGGTGAAAAGGAAGGGGCCATGAGGGTGCCTGTGTCTGACCAGTGGGCCTTTCTGTCAATCATTGCCTGTCCATCCCTGCCTCCTTTCACATCAGGCAGCTGTCCCAATCGCAGTTAACCAGGTAACAACCCTCAAACAATACAGGCCTGAATGCTTGGTCTAGACACTCTTTTAGCCACTTATTTGCTGCTCTTGGCAGCTGTTAGACCATAAATAAGCAGTTTGTAATCAGAAAGCTGACATCATTCCAGCTCAGCTGAGAAATAATTGTTCCTGTGCACTGAGCTGCTTTTTTTTTTGAGACAACAGATTCAAGGGTGAAAATGCAGATTTGAGCCGTGCAAGACTGGCCTTTGCTTTAATTTGGCAGAATGCAATTCCAAAAAAAAAAGCTCTTAGAAGTTCAAGGAAAGCAGCCTCTGCTGAGGTTCATTCAAAACCAATGTGTAGATTTTTATTTTGTCTCTGTACATTAATCGTGTCATCTTTTGTTATGCTTCTTATTTCCAAAGTGGCAATGATGGAGACCTGGGTTAAGGAACAGCAGATCTGGATGTTAAATGTTACATATTCTTGGATTCGAGGTGTTCAGAAAATGCATGGAAAGAAACAAAGGAGCAAGGTTTTTGGTTAAGCAGAGCATTGCAGTTCTGGAGGAAGAGGATGTTTCCGAGGTTTCAACAACAGAATCGATTTGGCTAAAGCTAAGAAATAAGTAGGCTTAATTCATATTGTTTGGTGTAATATAGTCCACTAGTCAGTTGACTATAAAAGAATAAATCTGTAATCAGATTACAGAGATGCATAAATACTGTAAATTGGCAATAGTAAAGGACATCAATTACCTGTATAGCGATTGGGATAGTGGTAGTGTAAAGGGCAGCAAGGGACAAGTGTTCCTAGATTATGTTCATGAGAATTTCCAACAGCAGTATGTATCCAGTCTAACAAGAAAAGAGGCACTAAAACAAAAGTTTCTGGAAAAGCTCAGCATGTCTGGAAGCATCTGTGAAGAAAAAAGATCAGAGTTTAACGTTTCGGGTCCAGTGACCCTTCCTCAGAACATTAAATACGACCTATTGTTAAACAAAAACTGTTCTTTCGGTTTTCAAGAAAAGAGGTACGACTAGAACTGGTTCTTGGAAATAAGACGGGCCAAGTAGATTAAGTGACAGTGGCTGAACATTTAAGAGACAGTGATCACTGTGTCATAAGGATTAATCATGGCAGGAGAAAATGACATTTGTCTGTCCGGAGTAAAAATAATCGATTGTTGGAGGTTGGATTTCAATGGTGCAAGAACAGAGCTGGGCCAGATAGATTGGAACCAAAACTTGGCAGGAAATATAGTAGCTGAACAAGGCCGCCTCCAGAGAGGAGATGGTTTGGGAACTGTCTGACAAGACTTCTGAGTTGAAAACTTAATAAATGAGTTGGAAATACACAGTGGGTCAGTCAGAATCTGAAGAAGAAAAATTAAAGCAGTTGGAATATTCTTCAGAGCAAATGCCAAATGATCATCTGATTTAATGTTTAGAATTCAGATTTCCAGCACTTTTCAGTCAGGTTTTCTTTTGTCCACAATGTTGGTTGATTTGCTGCATTTTTTAATGCTAAGGAGAGCATTGTTGCCAGTATCTTAACTCATGCCAAGTCTTATTTGCTCATCGTCCTTTGCTTGCTGACCGACATTGCTTTGGGTTAAGATTTGCTTCCATTTAAAATTCCCATTGTTGCTCTAAATCTTTCCATTGTCTGAGACTAACTGGATTGCTCTACAAAGAGCTGGCATGGACTCTGGGCCAAGGAACGTCCACCTGTTGTATCAGGTACCAATGTCCATATGTTGAGTTAGGGAGGGAAGTACTTCCACAAATTTACAAGAGTTTTATTGTAAATCTATAGTTGAGCACAAACATCAGTTTCCATCTTTTCCTATACAGAACCAACACCACACTGTTGAAGAACTGAGCTCTTACATACAAAGTCCAATGAGCATCTAATGCTTCCAATCAGCTCTAGAACTGTTTTGTTTGAGCCTTAAAGGAACTTGCATTATTTATAAGTGTGTCATCCGTGCCACATTTCATGTATGATTCTGTGACACTTAAGGCATAATTTCCTGTACCACTCTGTGCAACTCCCTATGCATCTCTCTTCTCATAAGCACCTAGCTCTTTGACTAAGCTTCATGTTATCTGCTCTAAAATCCCCTTATGTGGGCCCATGTCAAAAGTTGTTTGATAATGTTCCTGTGAAGCACGTTGGACCTTTTACCACACGAAAAGTGTTACATAAATACAAATTGATGTTGTTAACTTAATTGTATTTGAACAGGCAACAGCTGAGGGATTCCTGATAGAAATCTTTATGATTCAGAAAGAATTTAATCAGTTGTGAAGAGAGCATAGAGTTTACGAAAGGATAGATAGGTTAAGTGAGTAGGAACGATTTGGCAGATGGACTTTAATGTAGGGGAGTGTGAACTTGTCCACTTTGACTGGAAGAAAAAACATGTACAATATTATTTCAATGAAGAGACAAATTGCGGAATAGTACAGAAGGATTTGGATATTCCGCAACATGAATCATGAAAAGCAAGTGTACAGGTAGGGCAAATGATTGGAAAGGCAAATGGGTTCTGTGTTTACAAGAGGATATACAATTAGATTGTTGCACAGATTTTCGGTGAGATCACAACTTAAGTATTGCGTCCAGTTTTAGTATCCTTATTTAAAAAGCAGCAGAGTTATATTGAAAACAATGCACAGAAGGTTCAATGCCTGATTCCTGGAATGAAAAAGTGTTCTTAAACTATTCAAAATGGTACTGGAATCATGGCAGCAGTTGGAACTATTCATTGTATTTTACATTTTTTTTGTCGCTGTAAAATTCGTGTCACAATAGAATCATTCATTCATGTTAAGCCTGTATCCATTGAAGTTTCCCAAGGGGACTTGACAGGGCAGATGCTGAAAGGATGCTTCCCCTTGTTCGGAAGGCCTAGAACTAGACTCTCAATTTAAAAATAAGGAGTTTTCCATTTAAGACAGGGATAAGGAAAAGTTTTTTCTCTAAGAGGACCATGAGTCTGTGGAACATTCTTGCCGGCAAATTGATGGTCATTGGATATTGACTGACTAAAATATATAGGATAGTAGTGACCACAGCCTTATGGACCATTTACTTATCAAATAGCAGATTAGGCTTGAGGGAAAATCAGTCTCCTGCTCCTAAGTCTTGCATTCTAAGGCAATTACTCAATTCAGGATAAAACTCATAGACCAAATAATGATAAGGAAGTGGAACTTAGTACCATTAGGGGAAGCAGAGTAAAGATACAAAGGAGAAAGGAATAGAAATTTATACTAATGAGATTAGATGAACAGTAGTGAGGAAGAAAAAGCTTGCTCCAAAATTGAAGAACTCCATCTTCTTCATTGAGGTCCGCACAATAACAGTTGAGGGAATGCGGTTCCTTCTACAAAACCACGTTGATTCCACAATAATAGCTCCACAACATCATCTAACAAAGGAACATAAAATAATGAAGAAAAAATCCAGACCCATATTATAGCCTTCTCGTGTGAATCCAGCTAGTAAATGAAAATGTGATATATTTATATTGTAAGCCATCGCATTGCAGATGGACTAGTTGGACTGACCCACTGTTACTCCAATTGTACCAGTTCTGAATAGCTGTAACAGTGTGTCTGATATTTCATCTGTTTTTACATTATATTTTATTAGGCACTTACTCTGCTAGAGTGTTCTTAGTTAATAAAAGAATGTCATTCTGATACTTGGTGTTAACATAGGTGACAAGTTCATTTGAGGGTTGAGGTCAAAACCTGCGCAACAAAATTGAAAAGGGGAATTCTGTAAATATTCCATAGATCAGGCATGATCTTTGGAGAAAAAGAGATGACCATATTTTCTGTTGATGACCTTTCATCAGAATTTAAGGGTTAACTTCTTAAACACTGCAGGGTGCAACCGAAAAGCAGTTCTCCAAGTCTCCTGTTTTAATTGCAAGTATTAAAGAAAGAACATTTTTCTGCTAGAAATTCCATCTCTGATGCACTAATTTTAAAATGGAATGGTCCAGATGGAGAGCTTGTTGTTTCCGGAAAGCATATAAGGAAAACATGAAGCCCACAATTTTCTATTCATTGGTTTTAATATAAAAGTATTTGTAATCAGTACATGCTACATTCTCCTAATATGCCTTGCTGGGGCAGGTAAGGCAGCCTGCAAGGAGTGTGCAATTAGAAAACATACATAGGAGTACATTGAAGAACTCCATTTTCTTCATTGAGGTCCACACATAACAGCTTAGGGTGTGCAGTTCCTTTTACAAAACCACATTGACTCTGCCTGATTACAATTAATTTCTCTAAATGCCCTTCTATATCACCTTTAATAATGGTGCCACAACATCATCTAACAAAGTAGAATGATGAAATAAAAATCCAGACCATATTATAGTTTTCTCATGTGAATCCAGCTAATAAATGAAAATGTGATATATTTTATATTGTGAACCATTGTATAGCAGACTTGATGCAGGAAAGCATAAGCACATCATG
Source organism: Ginglymostoma cirratum (assembly GCA_024137785.1). Taxonomy (NCBI): domain Eukaryota; kingdom Metazoa; phylum Chordata; class Chondrichthyes; order Orectolobiformes; family Ginglymostomatidae; genus Ginglymostoma; species Ginglymostoma cirratum. Next base: position 16,305,372 of record JAHRHZ010000264.1, read on the forward strand.
CTAAAGTAGAGATGGCAAGAATATTTTCCATTGACTAATATAAGCTCCCAGTCATTTGCCCAAGAATGAAAAGAAAGTCTACGGTCAGAATTTTACTAGACCTTTGGAGACAAGTTGTAAGAAAGGGTGGTAAAATGGCAAAGTGTCAGGAAGGAAGCTGAATGTTTTTGCAGCACTAGGATATAGTATGAAATTTGGCAATGATGACTGCTGGATTCCATACCAGTCAGAGTTGGGGAACCAATTAGTTGGTTGATTGTCATCTATTTTCCCAGACAACCGAAATGTAATGGCTCTTGGAATGGTCCCCATGCACGGTGAGTCCATCAGTTGCAACAAGCCTTCCCTACCAGCAGTTTCTCAAATCTGGGGGCCTTTGTTTTTGAAGTCTCCAGGGTCCAAGTAGGGGTTCCACAGCAACAGTGCCCCCCCCCCCGCAGTGACTCCAATTGTTGGACTTGCCCGCCTAGCCCTGTGCATTCATCGCTTACTTGCCAGCCTTTTGAGGCATCCCAGCATGCAGCTGAGGGAGCCAGGCTAACGATGGCAGTCTTGGAAGTGGTCTCATAATTGACCATTGCTGGGAGAATAACTCCCCTTGTGATTCATCACTGTGGGCCGAGGAGCTGCTTTTGGCCCTGACTATATGACCCACAATGCACGGGTACCATTCCAGTCTGAGATTTAGGGCAGATTGTTCTGATGCACATCTTCTAAATGCCAATCACTGGGCAGTGATTTCAGAAATGTGGCAGCATTTCTATTCTTTGTTAGACAGGGGAGCAATGGATGTCCTGTTTGGATTATGTCTGGCCATGCAGGAGGCTGCAAAGTACAGTGTGGGCCTTGTTCTTGTGAAATACCAGGCTTGTGGAGCCACACACAAAAAAAAGTAACTATATCTTCAAAAAAAGGTAGATGCATGCAGCAGCAACATTTTACAAGAAACGTTGGTCAGCTAGCATGATATCACCCAAGACAAGTATCTAACTTAAAGAAGATAGAAAAGAGTTATAAAGATAGGTGGAATAACATAAGCAGAAAGCCAATTCTAAGTTGCTATTTACTAATTTGTGATCATTGAATGGAAAAATTACTGAAGAGCTCTCTTCTGCAGTACATATGTAAATCCAGTGCCATGTTAGTGACCCATGTATGTAGTAATTTAATGAGAATCGAATGACACTCTGCCTTCTTTGTACACTAGTTTACTAACTGCGTGGCTTGATGACATTCCTTTGTGTATGATTAGCAGGCTATGGATTCCATTATTAATGTTAATCATTAGTGTGCTATTAAACCTGATTACACAACAGCATGGTTGAATTAATATTTATTTGGCAATGTAAAATTCACTGTTGAAAATCAGTTCATACTCCAGCTATCATCAGTAGGAGTAAAAATTATTTCACCATTAGTCAGCAATAAATGCACACAAGCTTATATGATGGAGGCTCACATTTAACAAATACATACCGTGTGATAGATCTAAAAGAAATGAAATATCAGCATTATTGCACACTCAGTTAGTTGTGAAACATGTAAACAACTCATTATGCAAAATCCTTCCTGATAATGTGTATTCTTTAAAAAAAAATGAATGATTCTGCACTTTATATTCTCTTTGGCAACATACCATTGCGAGAAACAATTCCATTTGTAAAAGATCTCAAGATTCAATTTTAGTACTGGTTAAATTCTCTTGAGTACACTCATGCTTTTGTATATTCATTGTAAACAATATGACTTAAGAAATCTCTTTCATAAGGTTTCTTCCATCTATGCATCCCGTTCATTGTGTTAACATCACTTTTGGCATGTCTGATGAGATCACATTGTAAATATGAAAACAAAACAGCTCCTCTTGCTGGAAGACCCTTTTGTGAAATCAGTCTACCATTGATAAACTTAAATCAATAACTTGTGGCACTGACAGAAAGGAAAGTCCCTTCAGCCACATAATTCAAACTATAGGTTAGGCTTGGTGCATGTTTTCTTTTTATTTCCTTTTCAGGATACACCTTCAAACTGTTCACTGAACTCAAACAATCTTCCATATTCTATCTACTTTCTAACTAACTCTCACTGAGCGGTTTACAGGATGTGGGAAGCAGCTCAGTGACATCATCATAAGGTTGCTCCAGGGTCCTAAATCCTTATGCTACAGTAACCACTGATAACATACAGACCTGGATACTGAAACAAAATTGGCATCCCAATCTCATTTTAATGCCTGCCAGTTAAATACCCATTGTGAATTCTGCACCGTTTACCCCAGAGGGCTGACTGCATTTTAGGATGGGTTAAATGATTTTGTAGTCTCTCAGAACATGAAGAGAACGGAGGAATGGATGGGTAAATGGAATTGGATTGTAGCACCAGCCATTACTCTACTGAATGATGGAACCGACTAGATGGGCCATATGATTTACTCCTGCTCCCATCTCTTGTGTTCTTTCGTTGGATTCATCATTACCCTGCAAATGAATTTGAAGGCATTCGGGATCATTAAAGCAGAAAGTTTTTACGTTTATATTTTAGATATTATTATCGCATGTAATGAAGTACAGGAGTACAGTGAAAAGTGAATAATGTCGTCACACATAGTGTCATCTTAAGTATTAAGGTACATATATACCAGTGATAGGGGTTGTGCCAGGCAACCTTCCCTCCAGTGAGCCTATTGAGGGCCTTAACTGGACATTGTAATGACTATTTAAGTAACCATACCACCGCTACCAGGATTTCACTGATAGCAGATTTTCCCCTGGTCCCTCTTCAGTAGGCTCCCCTATTAGAGGCCCTGTCACACCCAAGATATCAGTGCATGCCTCCATTGGCACCCAGCAAGACCACCAAATGAGTTGCATGTCTCTATCTTAAAGTTTTTGGAGAGTTACCAGCCTCTGACTGGGAACTCTCACCATGACACTGAGGGGACAGACCCAACCACCAGCCTATTGATAGCTAGTTGACTACTTATGCCTGTGAAAAGCCCAGTAATTCCCTTGAAGTGTCCTTTCTGGCACTTAAGTCAGGGGAATCCAGCACCTTAAAGAAAGTAGTTCCTTGTGTTTTACAATTCCAAACCTGTCAACTACCACTTGCTGCAAAATATTGCAGAGTGCAGAAAACCTTTAGAAAATTGATGCAGTCATCCTGTATCATATGGTTTGGTACCCCTGGACTAACTATTAGGAGTCATAGTCATACAGCATGGAAACAGACCTTTGGTCTAACCAGTCCATGCCAACCGTAATCCAAACTAAACTAGCCCCACCTGCCTGCTCTTGGCCCGTATCCCTCCAAACATTTCTTATCCTTGTATTATCCAAAAGTCTTTTAACCATTTTAACTGTATCTGCATCCTCCACTTCCTTGGGAAGTTCATTCCACGCAAGAACCACTCTCTGTGTAAAAAGTTGCCCATTACGTCTCTTTTAAATCTTTCTCCTCTCATCTTAAAAAGATGCCCCCTAGTCTTGAAATCCTCCACCCTAGGGAAAAGACACCGGCCATTCACCTTATCTATACCCCTCATGATATTATAAACCTCTATAAGGTCGCCTCTCAACCTTCTATGCTCCAGTGAAAGAAGTCCCAGCCTCTCCAGCTTTTTTTTAATAACTCAAACTCTCCATTCCTGGCAACATCCTGGCAAATCTTGTTTTCCCTCTCCCTTTGAGGAAGCATTTGGAATGCTGTAGACATTCAATGGGAATTCAACAACTGGCTAATAGCAGCCCAGAATTTACAAGCTACCCATACATATTCCAGAGATTTACTGTCACAAAGAAACCGATTGATATTTCATGGATTTCTACAAAGCCAAGGTAAAAAGATTGGAAGGTTGCCAATTAATTTTGGCCTAAAAATGTTTTCGAGCATCGTTGCATGTGTGCCAAAATATAATTAGGTTTGCTTCACCAATACAAGGGAATAGAGACCACAGCTCAGGAGCAGAAAACTAAACACAGTTCAGATTTAACCGCTTCAAATAAAAGGTTTCAATGTATGGAACAACAAGGCACACATTTGAGGTAGATGTGGTCTGTAAATTCAAAAGCACATTTGACAAATATTAGGCTGGAAAAGCCAATTCTGATGTAAGAGTAATAAGTTAGTTTACAATATTTTCTGAATGTTGAGACTGACCAGATGGTCTCTTTCAATTCATATGTTGCTGTATTTCAATGTACCTTAAATAGTTTCTCTGCACAAATAAACTATTTCCTCACAAACTCAACAATTGCCTTCTCATTATCCAGGGTATATAGCAGAAGCCAAATAGAAAAATATTCCATTGATATTGAACCCTTACTGTTTAAGTTTCTGTATCTTTAGAAGAAGATGGAATCACAACAGAATGAGAAATCAAAACATATTCATGCCACAAGCCATGGTCTTTTGTGCTAATCTAATCATAGTGAACCAGCTAAATGGATCATGTAACCGACTTAAGAGACAAAATTTGACTCTTCTTGGGGGTAGGTTGGCAGTGTGTCACAAAATTGGGTGTAACGACAAACATACCAATTTTCATGTCTAGCCACCCAACCCCCTTACATCACCACAATTTTACACAAGACAGGGGAAGCATAAGCTGCCTTGGGCCAATTGAAGCACTTAGGTGACCAATTAATGCCCATTTTAGGGCCACTCCTAACTTCACCACAATTCTTGCCACAGTGGATGGAAACTACACCAAGTTTGAAGCCTGCTAATATTGATGTGCCATTTAGCACAGGCATAAATCAAGGAAGCTTGTCCTGGTTGTCAGCAGTCCTCAGTCAAGTCAAATGAGAGAGCCTTTGGTCAGGGCATCTCAGCACAGTAAGGCAAGGGCAGCATCTGATAGCAGTCCAGGGGCTTGAACATGGTCAGTTAGCTGCTTGGGGTGATCAGAGTCAGGAAGCTCTCCACATAAAGGGTGAGGAGTCCAATGTCAGGCAGCCCACCAACCATCTTGACTCTTTCTGCCCTAATTTGGACTGTTTACCTTTGGAATGAAAGACAGACAGCTTTTTAGGTGAGTAGCTCAGTGTTAGTTATGGTGCAGGTGGGAGGGTGTCCAAAGTGAGTGATTAGGCAGCACCAGAGGGCATGCCAGGTTTTTGATCACTGGGCTTAGGTGGTTGACAGCAAATTAGGGAAGATGTTGTAGATAAAAGCGAGAATGCTAGCACATGAGCCTTTTTAGGAGATAGATACAGTAGCAGAGATAGATTAAGCGTCAAGTGTTGAAGAGAAGATGGTGGCACTTAAGCTGGTATGTTGGAGACCATCATTGATCTTTTCCTACATTGCTGTGCATTCCTCCAGGCAGCTGATACTGCACGGACCAAGGTGGCAACTTTGGATCAGGCTGACATGAACTGCTGCCTTGATCTCCTGTTTTAGTATGGGGGAGGAGGATAACCTGCATCTGCACCACACCATTCAGTGGGACCCTCATGTCCATGGCAAATGTCAGTGCAGGGCAGTCCCTTTCAGAATGTCTACAGTATCTGCAGTTCTTCGTTTTATTCACTACCACATCCCCTCTGGGAATGCCCACCTTGAAGAAGTTCTGCTCCTCTCTCCGGCAGATTTTTCCAATAAGTCTTTCTTGTTGTGCATCATGATTACTTGGGTTTTCCCTCTTTTCAGAACAGCTCCAGGCTAGTTGTGCTTGTGCACCACAGCTTTTTTAAAGATTGTGCAGCACCAGGGATGCTAGCCAATTCCAGGATATCCTGGGAGTGGCGCACTGTCTAGGAATGGTGCGTAGTTTAATTGGACTAAAATTGGGCAAGAGGGGGACCATAGGGGCAGGGTAGCTAATTATTCAGGCAATTTTGTAACATATGGCAAGAGATTGCGTGAAACCAATCAGTGAGAAAGCTCCCAAAAAACTCGATGATACTTTGAATCTTTTTTGGCGATCTTATTTGTCGGAACTGGGGGACCTGCATCCAGGTCTCTTAGGGTCATTGAGTCATATGGTATAGAAACAGACCATTTGGTCCAACAGGTCTATGCTGATCAAAAAACACCAAACTACACTAATCCCATTTTCCTGCACTTGGTCCATATCCTACCATGCCCTGACATTTTAAGTGTTCATCCAGATGCTTTCTAAATGCTGAGAGAATATCTGCTTCCACTATCCTCTCAGGCAGAACATTCCATATTTTCACAGCCCTCTGGATGAAAATAAAATTTCCTCATCTCTCTCAGCCCACTTACTCCTCACCTTAAACATGTGCCCTTTGGCCTTAGACTTTGCCGTGAGGAAAAGATTCTCATGAACTACCCTGTCTCCGCCTCTCATAATTTTGTATACTTCAATCAGACCCTCCATCAGCCTCCTCTGCTCCAAGAAAAACAAACCCAGCCCATGCAGTTTCTCCTCCTAAATGACACTTCTTATCTCAGACAACATCCTGGTGAATCTTCTCTGTACCCTGTCCAGTGCAATCACATCCTTCTGATATTGTGGTGACCAGAACTTCTCACAGTATTCCATCTGTGGCCTAACCAATCTTTAGGATCAAGACCTATATCCTCAGAAATAGTGTGGATCCAACTCATGTAACTTGTATCTGATTACTCTAAGACTCATTGGGCAACAACAAAATAAAACTGTCCATGATGTTTAAAGGTCCGCAGAGGCTTCCTGACTCATCAGAATCCAGTCCTGAGCAGATGTTTAAATGAACTTTCATTTCTACATCATTTCATTAATGTCCCATGTTGAATCTCTATACTACCGAAGTATAGGAGGATTGTTCATTTTCACTTATAACAGCTATCAGCTGCTGGCTGAGCTATTTTATGCACTAACCTCTCCTTTTCTTCACACAATCCCCAAATGGGATAATCCACCATTGTAATGTCCTCTACTTTTCAATCCAGCTGATAATTACCAAAACCTGCTAAGATATGGGCTCAGAATTGAACTGTCAATTTGCAGCAAGAGTTTGAAATGAGCTCCTGTTTATTTGAGCCAAATATTTTACCACTGATGCCTCCATATTGGTTTTAATGAGGCTGGCGTATAATCTGAATGTCAATGTGGTGGCTTCAAACTTCATTTCTCTCTGTCTGAAAGTATTATTTTTATTTATATGTGCTTTGCTGGCTAAGCAAGCATTTATTGCCCATTCTTAATTACTCTGGAGAAGGTAGTAGTGAGCTGCCTTCTTGAACTGTTGCAATGTTTGAGTGTAGGAAAGTCTCACATTCTTTTGCGTGAATGTTTAAGCATGGAATTATTTGCCAGAGTACTTGGGATTTGTATTAGAATTATATGAAAATCTGTATTTCCTCTTTATATATAGTTCATTTTGTGCTCTTGCGACCGTCAGATTCTAATTCATGAAGCGTCTGGTTTTATGAGTCTCTCTACTGTCCTGCAAAAGTTCATCTTTTCCATGAGACTAACACCCTAATCCTTTAAATTCATTGCCAATAACCTTATGACGAAACAACTTCTTTTCGTCACTCCAGGCTACCTGCATTTGAACTAACTGCTGTCCTCGTTTTCTTTCTGAAGTAAATTACTACTGAGCTTTCTGTTCTTGCTAACTATCATTTGATCAGTTATAGTTTTCTTTCCGTTGTTCTTAAATTTGTAGGTATCACCTTTTATCATACCCAGCTTTATGTTAATACTTGCTTAAATCTATCAGATCAAGAGCTTGTGTTCCTCCAGAAGCATCAAAACACCTCTTAGGATTCGCAAATGACATTCCTGTGACTGAGACCTCTTCCTCTTTGACCTCTCTGCAGTCTTTGACATCGTCAACAAAACAGTGCCATTCCAGTGCTGCTTCTCTATTGTCTAGCTCAGTTGTACTGCCCTTACGAAGTCCATTTTTTACATGTCCATGAATAACCAGTATATTGGCAACATGGTTTTCTGTTTTCTTCCTTAATATTGTGACCTCTATGGTCACCCAACATGTTCCACTTCCTCATCTGCATATTGTCTATTGGTGGAAATTCATATCTCCAGATTGATATTGGAAATATTTAAACCATGATACTCAACTTCTATTGTAAAATCTGTACTCATGCCAGGAAAACCATTGCCCCTTCCCTAACCCCCATAGTTAAGACAAAGATTATCACAATCTGAGTTGAATTTCTGACCCAATAAATTATTTGTCTTAAAATCAGCCCACTTGCATTTCTAACATTACCTGCCTCCAGCCTATCCATTACCAGTCAGATGCTGAAATCCTTATCCATGCCTCTGTCACTGACAGAATGATTATCCAAACTGCAGAATTCTGCTCTCCAAATCAATAAATATCAGCTCATCCAAAGTGTTCTTGCTCTTTTATGAGTTCTACTCACCTAACACCCTAATCCTTCACTTGTTTTGGCCTGGAGTTCATCAAAGCTGCAAATTAAAAATGCTTCTGCTATTAAAATATCTCTGTGGCCTCAGCTACCCTGCGCTTGCTTTTCAGCAGCTCATGAAGGTAAGATAGGGTCTGGCCACCTTTGAAAATATTGCTCCAAGATAGAATGTTATTGTTCCCACTCCTCTGGGACAGTCGTGCTAGTTTAAAGGCAAGTGTTCAGATGAGGGGCGAACAATTTGCTCAACTCCAGTTTGCTGCCCATTAAGGTCCTTGAACTTGTTAGTAGTTGGAGAGAGACAGACAGCAATTTTCAAAACCGAACGATCTGGTACACATTAATGCAGAGCTGTCTGGTGCAACACAGCAGGCATGTTTGTGCTGCAAAATTATTTTACCAAATTTTTACTCCCTCAAAGTCTTCTGTCTTTTCATTAACCATTTGATCACTTGTCTCTACCATGAAGCTGTTGGCCCTCTGATCGCCTACCTTATGTATTTAGCAAGGCAAACATGCATAACCTTGGCTTCCATCTGCCTTTAACGTCAGCACCACGAACTAGGCACCAAACAGGATTGGCATTTCAAAATAACATTGCATTAATGATACAGAATCAAGACCTGCCAATGCTCTGGCCATAAGTTTGCTGACTCTGGATTGAAAATTGAGCCCCTTTCCACCGCGTCTCCTCAGCCACACAACCCCTCCTCCCTGAATGCTGCTTTCCTCAGACTTTGTGCTTTTAGAAGGAAAGACAAACTTGCATTTACATATTGCTGTTGCACTGGGCCAAGGTAACTAATTTAGAACCATGAAATATTTTTTCAAGCGAAGTGAGTTATTATGGGGGAAATGCAACAGCTAATTTGTGCGCAGCAATCTCCCATAAATAACAATGCGATAATGACCACCTAATCTGTTTATAGTAATGTTGTTTGAGGGATGACCATTAGCCAGGACACCAGGCATAAGTCCAACGTTCTTCTTCAAGATAGTGGCAGAGAATCCTTTATGTCTGACTTGAATCAATGTTCATCAGAAAGTCAGTTGCTCTGACAATGCAGCAGCCCCTCCGTACTGCCCGGGAGTGTCTGCCTAAATTTTGTTGCTGAAAACGCTGGAGTGGGACTTGAACTCATGACCTCCTGACTCAGTGATGAAAATGCTAGCATTTAAGCCCTCTTTACCTGCAATGATGACAGTGCTTTAAGTCACCTAAGTCCCTGTCTCTAGATTCATCTGCTTAAAACCCCTTCACTATTCCACTGGTCATCACCCACTTTCCTCTTTTAAACGATCTCCCCCAAAACCCTACTGACATAACCAAGTTTTGACCCCAATCCTTGCAATCTCTCCTCTGATTCAGTGCTGCCTTTTGTCACTCTTCTGTGAAGCATTCTGAGATTCTTTCTATGATGCCGGTGCAGTACAATTCAAGCGATGTGAAATGAGTGTATTTGTTCCTTACAAAATAACTTTCTAAAGTATTCGGATTAAAGGCATTTTGTTTTATTTTTAACGTGTTTTCTTGCAGAAAGTTTCATTTATTGTTTTTGACTCGCGTTCAGAAAATTTGATATTGAAAAAATAAGGTGACAAATACATCATATAAAAATAGACGAGGTGAGGGTATTGTCTAAATACAATCTATTTAATATTCAACAATAAGGCAGGCTTTCCATTTAATGAATGTTGCCTAGCAAGTCTAATTCTGTAGCTATATGACAGGTTCATATTGAAATGGTATAAAAGACTCCACTACCATCTTCAGGATAAGTACTGACCTGACAATGTAGTGACGTTGGTTATACTTAGAGTCTCCATTGCTGCTCACAGCGTGCATTGGCTGCAGTTTCACTCCAACACTGGCAGTAACTTGCATTTTCAGAGTATATTAAATGAGAACAACCAGGCTTAATATTATTAGAAATGACTGATCTTATTTTAAAAATTATTTGAGAACAACTCTCTGTTGACTCTTTTGGGTAATTAGAAATGTCGGGGGGCACTTCGGGTGCAACAAACAAAACTCGAGCATTATTTTTGTTACATGGTTTTATATTAATCAGAGCACCCCTACCCTACATTGACACCTGAGATGTGAACTTTACGCGGTTAAAATCCAGCCAAAAAAGTAGCGGATAATGTGTTTGGGATATTAAGGGGAGGTTTACCTGATGGAAAATCAGCATCTGTTTCCTCATTTCCCAAAACCTGCTCCCAATTTATGTTATGAAACACAGAATACCTCCTTTTGTGCTTATGCAAATTATTTTAGTAATAATTGTTTAGAATCAGATAGGATAAGGTAATTAAATTCTAAACTATCATATTAACCTGTTCCCTGCAGAAGATGCAAATTTATTGCCAATGATTTTGTTCCTCACTAGGTGTCTGGGCACACAAAACTATGCTTAAGAGTCTGTAAAATAGAATGCTAAGAAATCCATGTAACTGCAGTTTCCAGTGTGAAGACTATACACCACCTCTCTTGGGTCACATCACATGGATCTTCAATTCAGGTTGGCATGTGCTGATGCTTGAGAGTCCTTAGTTGTTTAAAGGGCTATAGTTTAAACAACTAATAGCTCTGTGGGTATAACACAGCCTGCAGACCACAGCAATTCAAGAAGGTGGCTGACCACTGTCTTTCGAAAGGAATTAGAGATTGGCAGTAACCTTTCAAAAAAAAAATCTAAAACCGTGTTTCACCAAGACCATCTTATTCATTGGGATTGTGGCTTTTCAGAATTTCAGGAGCTGTGTAAGAGAAATCTCAGCGAAGGTAACAAGTTTATCTTTTGAGGTCGTACCAATGAGTCAGATTGACCATTCATTTCCTAAACGGACCCAAACAAAAAGCTGAGTTCCGGTGTTCCATCATGAGGCATATCCTCTTGAGCCCAATATTGGGTAGACTATTTTTTCCAGTAATGCTGTTTCTGGATGCTGTTTACAGCTATTAAGAAGAGATTATATTTCTCCTCTTGTTATTTTAATCTCAGTTTAAATCACAGAACTACGAAGCTCTAAAATATATTTGAATGAATTAATACAGAAAGAAATATCCATTCCTGAGACCAGAAATGTGGTTGATTCAAACTTCAGCATAGTTTTGTGTCACTGACAAGACTTAAATTGATTGGCCCACCCCTATTTGTCAGCTTGGGATACTGTAGTTATTTTTATCCTGAATTATAGTAAACACCACTTTTTTTTAATTGCATGACTAATGTATAACAATCCCACTGTAGCTTTTACAAGCAAAGTTTAGTTGCTCTGTTGTAATAACTAGAAAAGTTAATGTAGCTTGAACAAGGTTCCTAATTGTCCCTGTCTCTGTCATATTTGTCTACTTGAATGGTCCTAAATACCACAGCGATTAATTAGTGCAGAACAGGTATTACAAGATGTTATCATCCTTCCCAGACTGTCTGGGTGAATGGAGGGAAGGCTGTAGATTGTTACAATGTTTCATCCGTGCACTTCCTGTAAGACAGTTTAACCAGAAGATTTAATGTGTCAAAGTTAACTGCGTTCAGCAGCAGATTTTCACATTCTAATTAAAGATTAAGAACATAGTACATTACAGTGTGATTTGTCATACATGGCTTGCTAAATAGGAAACCTACCGGGATTCCACAACATTTTATAAACATTATTGAGGCTTTTAATGTGGAATAGGAAACAATTACAAGAACACGCTGTTGACAGTATTATCATAATTTACATACATTTTTCCTTCATTGAAAATCCTACATGCAGGGTAGTTCCTGATATCAATTTATTCTTATTCTTTAGCAGTTGTAAAATATTCAAAACTCTTTTAAATATGGACATATCTTAAATAATACAATTCTTGAATCCTTTCCCTCCCTGAAAATGGAATGCAGTGATGCAAAAAATTGTATGGTATTTTTCTTTATGTTAACAGGAATGGGAAATGAGGGGAAGTTGGCTGTTGCTGTTATTCATGTGGGAAAAGTCACCAAATTAAAACAATAGGAGAAATACATTTTCTCCCGAAAACATATTATTGCCTGATGAATATATTTTAACTTGCTTTTTTCCCCCAAAGCTAAGTTTACTGAAGAAAACACCCTGAAGACAAATTCCTGCTGCACTGCAGAACCTTAATATATTTGCGTTTTGAATTTGTCCTGTGACTTCCAAAAACAAAGAGTTTACACTGCATTTTGGTTTAAAAGAAATTCCAAAGAAAATCTGTCGATTGCAATTCCAGTGATATCCACCACTTGAGTTCCAAGGGCAGAAGGAGGGTAATTTATTGTATAAAATATCATAATGGACCTCTCCTCCAAAACCCACCCACCAAATGCAATTAGAAAGCCTGCCTTATGAGAATATGTACATAGGTTGCCACATGCAAGTCCACATCCATTTCCCACATTCCTTGTGAGCCTAATGCAGAAATGTTGCCCATTAAAAATCTCTAACTTCTCTTTGGGGGAGAGCGAGAAGTAGCCTTTTTTTTTGCCTGGATCTTCCCCCAAACCTGCAATTTTTCAATATTAAACTCTGGAATGAGTTGCCGGAGGAAGTGGTAAAGGCTGGTAAAATTATAATGCATTGAAAAGGCATCTGTATGGGTACAGGAAAGGGACGTGTTTAGAGGGATATGGGCCAAATGCTGGCAAATGGGACTGAATGAATTTAGGGCATCTGATCGGTATGGAGGAGTTGGACTAAAGGGACTGTTTCCATGCAGTACATCTGTATGACTTTAAATCACGTCTGTTAGGAAACCAGGAGAACTGTTGGTGGAGGAAGTCCCAAACCCCTTTGGCAACATTGACTTTGCAGGAGACAGTCAGGGGATCATTCCATCACAAGGTAAACTGACATAAATGGCTCCCTAATTTTTATCCTGCGCTTTCAATGCCCCACTTAAAGTTGAGGGTCAGAAATCAGCAATTTTCTGGCGACTTTATGTACTTTAGCAATGATGCTGGGAAAAAGTACATGTACACTCTCTGGTCTATTCATGCATTCATTAAAAGTAATATAATATAAAACAACTTAGATTTTACATTTCATAAGTGATCTGCTCTGTTGTCCTTGCTCTGGTGCCTTGATATGCTGCATTCAGATCTATTTAAACGTTACTGAATAAACACACAATATTTCCTCATTGTGAGTCTGTCTACATATGAACAAAATGTACTGTCAATTGCATTAACCACTCTGTTGTTTTGAACATTGTATTGAACCAGGATTAAGTGCTGTACCATTATCCTAGCAGTCTCAGGCCGGGAATGCCCTGCGATTGATCTTTTACTGACTGAAAGACCATCACTGAAGAAAGCAACCTGATGAGATTTTTTTATTATTTTTAACATTAGGGATACAAATCTGTTTTCTGTCCTGAAACATTGACTTGTACATTGATACAATGGATCACTTCTCTGTGGAAGAAGTCAGCAATATTGTGATATGGCACTCTCGATGTAACATGTGTACAGTTGATAGTGTCTAGCCGCTGGGCAAAGCCACCTATTATGGGCAAAGCCTACTGCCTGGACTGCAGAACTGACCTTGTCACTGGGAAGCAAGATGAACAATGTGATCTGGCACAAATTTTCCTGTGGGAAATGCAGGGTTACAGGGGTAGGGTACGGGGTGAGTCTGGGTGTGATGCTGTTTGCAGAGTCGGTGTGGACTTGTTGGGCTGAACGGCCTGTTTCCACACAGGGGAGGAGAAAAAAAGACTTTAGTAATGGCTTGATATATTTGAGGATTGAGAAATTTCATACAGATCCCCAGTGAATTATTGGAAACAACCAGTTGCAAAAATCATTAGTGCAGCTGCCACTTTGACTGGGATGACCACCCTCACCGTGCCCCCTTTCAGGTCACATGCTCCACCAGAACATCCTCAGTCTGTCCCAGCACTGTATCAGAGATAAAAGATACTGCAGATGCTGGAGAATCCGAGATAACAAGGCGTGGGGCTAGATGAACACAGCAGGCCAAGCAGCATCATAGGAGCAGGAAAACTTGACGTTTCGGGCCTAGACCCTTCAT
>JAHRHZ010000264.1:16320168-16434574 GCA_024137785.1 Ginglymostoma cirratum
GGCCTAGACCCTTCATTTTCTGATGAAGGGTCTAGGCCCGAAACGTCGAGTTTTCCTGCTCCTATGATGCTGCTTGGCCTGCTGTGTTCATCCAGCCCCACGCCTTGTTGTCCCAGCACTGTGTTTGTCTCATCTGGAGGAAGTATTATCGAGGTTAATCAACTCTGTTGTACCTCCTGATGGGACCTACAGCTGCAACTGCATCATGTGGAGGCTGTTCAGCACTCGCTGTAGGTCCTGTTGTTCGTGCGTTTACTGGCAAATCTGTCCCTGCTCCATTTCTCGGCACCTTCGCTCAACTCCAGCAACAGCAATAATAACTTCTGCTGTGGCTGGATCCATCCGACACACTTGCGATGAACCTTTAGATGACAATGGGACATGGAGCAAACTGACAAGGAAGGCTATGGAATGCCTCTACATGCGAATGTTTAATGGGGACCTTATACTGATGAATTCATCAGCAGTCGTGTCACAGTATGATAACAGAAGAGTGTAAATGCTGTATGAGATTTGAGACCTTGGCCTCTCAGCCCCAGATGTTCCATGAAAGGCAGCATTGCTTATATGAGCACATCAGAGAATACTCACAGTTCAAGGCAAGAAGGAATCCATTCCGTGCCCTTGTGCAGCCTGTGAGGTTTTGGATTACTTTTGTAAATTATGGCCTGTGGGTTCCACTTCTGTGGTCAGCTCTGATTATTTTAGCTTCACGGCGATGACCCTCGGCAGTCTGGAATGACCAGTATTTGGACACATGCATTTCACATGCACAATGCTATGATTACAAATGACTTCAACCTGTACTGTGAAAGAGCCTGGTTAATACCACTTGTCCCTTGAAGGAGCCTCACACCATTCAGTGGAGTCTGCACTGTGGACAGAAAACAAAACAGATTCTGTCCACTCTGGGTACAGTCTCAGTGATTTTCCTTTTGTAGGGCACATTTACAAGTTGCATGAGTATGGGGGACAAAGCAGGCCTGGGTTGGCGCAGTGCGTGGCAGGCTTAGCCTGGTATTCAAGGAGCCTTCCTGAACCTCCGAGATCCATAATTCCTGGCATTTCCTGGTCAGCCCATTAGTACTGAGCAGTTGCATGTCCCAACTGTTAAATGGGCTTACACTTTCAGCTGCTAATGTTACCTCCTGAGCCCCAGCCTTACAGTTTAGTAATGCCCACAATCATACAGCTCTGTCTCCCATCAAAGCCTCTGTGGTGGTGACTGTCAATGAGCCTTCACCTGCAGTATCCCATGTCCTCCATCGCACTGTCGCCCTCTTTATATATTGACTTTCCTCCATTCACCACTCTTCTCTCCTCTGCATCCCAGAATTGACTTCTCTGACTTCATTACCACATCAGTTGCCCCTGATAGTGCCACACTCCCCACCTTTCATTGACCCATCCCCAGGGATGATTGTACCTGCCCCTAACCAACTTGGACAGACAGCTGCCACTGATGAATAAACTATCCCCTGACTGATCAGTGTGCAGCCCCTGACCAAATTTCCTTTACTGTTTGCACTGGACCTGTAGGATTAACCATGGCACACTCCTGGGCTGTTGTGATGCGCACACATAAACGCACGCACATGCGCGCACACACACACACACACACACACACACACACCACCACCAGCCCCCCCCCCCCCCCCCCCCCCCCCCGGCCGATTGTGAATTTCAGCTGACTGTGTCCAAGTCCCTTGACTGAGAAGGGACAATGCCCTGGATTTCTTTACTGGGACCCCCTGACTGATGACAGCTCCCTCACTTGACTTGAGAACGACTGCCCTCAACATTGAGACAGAACCATTTGTTTAAAGCACATGCCTTGCATTTGCCACATAAGTTTGCTGGCACATGGTGTGGTTGTGAAATTGACATAGCATTGTGCCACACAGCAACATGTCCACCCCTCGATTGATCACTGCTGACAACTATATCAAGTTGTTTGGCTTTTTGTCCGTGTTAATAGGTAAGTCAGTACAGAAGGACTGCAAGCCTTGAAGATCTGGCTGAGGAGGCAAGGCAGAGATACTGTGAGCGTTCAAATAGGTATAAAGTAAATGAGTGTTAAGAGAACACATCTGATCCAATCCATGAGCTGGTTGTCTGTCCCTGAATGCAAAATGACCGAGTATCTGCATTGCCAGTGTGCACCAAAGTTTACTGTCGAACTGTATTGTAAGGGAATTGGAGATGGGTGTGGTGAGGCTGGAATGTATCTGATGCCAACATTCATTGTTGAGGGTTGTGTACAGTCATTGCCCATGAAATATGCTCTGAGATGCTGGGGTCTGGTGCTCAAGATGGAGGTCAGGAGGTGACAGTAGCGAGCTGGAGTCATCGGGTAACTGCTCTGACTTTCATGGCAGAAAATGTTGCAGCCTAGTTTCAATCTGGAGGGTCTGAGAATGGAAACTGCACATTAATGAGGTGAGATTAGAGGTTTATAAAATCATAAGAGGCATAGATAAGGTTCATAGATAGTGTCTGTTCCCCAGGGCAGGGAGTCCATAACTAGAGGCGTAGGTTTAAGGTAAGAGGGGAAAGATTTTAAAGGGAGCAGAGGGACAACTTTTCACATAGGCATGTACGCTGCCAGAGGAATTGGTAGAGGCGAGGACAATTACAACATTTAAAAGACATTTGGACAGGTACGTTGATTGGAAACATTTAGAGGGATATGGGCCAAATGCAAATCGGACTAGTTCAGATTGGACAACCTGGTCAGAATGGACAGCTTGGACCAAAGGGTCTGTTTCTGTGGTGTATACTTCTGTGACTGTATAATACGATATTCCACTCGGTGCTAATTAGTGAAAAACGTCTCTCATCCTTCAACATTTCATTGGAAAATGGGACTTAGTGCACACAATATCGAGAAGTTCCTTGTTAGCTGTCGCATGCAATTTCCCCAAGTTACCTGTGCCCATGTTGGCCAATACCTGGGAAGATTTTGTTGATAATGTTTATACATAATCACAGCTGTGATAAATGTCTGATGGATTCTTCATTATCACAAAATCCAAGCTTAGAGTTTCTCATGTTATGAGGGATAACATAAACATTGCCACAATGCCCTGCTGGTGGCAAAATCACATCTCTTACTATCCTGCCACCTCTCCTATTTGAAGAGAAGTCCTGGAGCTGAACTTCCCCATTTTCTGTTCAAGTATTGTGTCGCCTGAAAATCATGGTGCCTAATCTAGTGTGGCATGCAATAATTTTTCTCACCACAACCTTCTACATTGAGGTCTTCAGCACCTTTCACAGATAGTCATGCAGCAGGAGTTGCCCTCCACAGCTGAGATCTTTCAGATTCACATTGTAGACGCTATCTTTAAAGCCCACTGTACACAACTAAAGGAGCAGCAAGTCATTTATAGTGTGCCATAATTATCACTGAGGACATTGCCCAGAGAGCAAAATTGGTTCCTCGTTTCACAGACGGGGCAGTGAAGAGAAGGGCTGTCCATTTACAGGCTGAGTGTCAAATGAGGTCACTTCACCAATCCCAGTGAGCCTGATTCCACATAGTGGTTCTGGTCAGCGCTGTGTCCTGCTTTAAAGGGAGTACCCAGCAATGCAGGAAGAAGGTAACTGCATGCTCCACGTGGGCAAATGTCACCTTATGTTCACAGGGCTGTCACTCACTCTAACTGTGCCACTACACATTCATCTCCCCAAAGTTGTTGGAATAAAGCTATCACTATGGCATACTTATGTTTACTCAAGTGCTCTCAGCACCTCATACTCACCAACGACTAACCTTTCCTGTTGTCTAAACAACCAGCTCAGTCACTGGGGCTTCTTCACCTCTCTTGTTCCTGTGCCACTAACTGCTCTTCCGTCCACTTCCCACATATCTAATGTCTTCCTGTGCCGTACTGGCGGAACAAATGGAATCAGACAGGCCTCCAAACTGACTGGGACAGTACCACCCCCCTCCCAACCTACTATAGACCCCTTGATCAAACTCAGGACTGCTCCCCTTTGACTTTCAGACATAGCCAACTGCTTGAAGCACATGCTTCAAACTCTTCCCCAGTGTCTGGCAGTGTGCTTGCAGTGTGACATTGATGTAACCCAGTGGTTTACAATGATATGTCCACCTGCTTGACTGTTCAGTGCTCTCCACCATGATAAGCTGCCTGCCAGTTCTCTATGCTAAAATATAAGACAAGCCACAGAGATTGGTCACCTCCAAGTAAGTGCAAAAGAAGTTAGCACTAAGTCAGCTAAGAGCCATAAGCTGCATCCTGTGTGTGTCCTTTGAGCAAAGCAACTTGACACTAACATGTAAGTTGTAGGTGTCCCTGAGCTTGAAAATGTCAAAGGGCTGAAGTGGTGTTTGAGTTGGTGATGATGCAGTGAGGCGGGTGGGTAGCTGCTATAGACTTCTGTGGGTATAGGGTCAAGGAGGATGGTGCTATAGGGCATGAAAGAACATGGTGGTGAAGACACAGTGAATGATGACCAGGACAATCAGTCAATGAGCTGCCAAGTACCTGCTCTGACATCCATGGCAGGAATTTGTCCCGTCCACTTTCCCGGTGAATGTGTTGAGGACGTGAAGCAGTGTATAAATTAGGTTGGACTAATAATGATGAGCAAATGCATGGTGGCTGCCACTTTTAATACATAGATTCCAAAGTTGCCATTTTGAGCTAAAGTGGAAAATTGGAAATTTTGTACTCAGTGTTGAGATTCTGACTTTTCATTTATTTTCCCCAACTTTCTTGCCATTGTCCTTACCATATCAAGGACTGGAAAATTCAACCATGGTAGAAAACAGGAAAATGCAACATGGCAACAATAACATGCCTTAAATTTAAACATACATGCAAAGTTCCTTCTCAAATAGGCAGAATAAAAATAAATGTTTGTAGAGACCCTAAAGAATGACTGAAATGTATGCCAAACAGATCCATTTTGGATTTTTTTTAAGGAAAGATGGAAGGAGTGAAGTTGCCGTGGTGGATGATGGTGTTCTTAATCAAAATGTGTTAAAGAGAGGCAGGTAGGTTTGTAATTGGCCAGAATGACTTAACTGCTGCATTGAGATGGATTTTAGGCCTGAAGGAGATTGTGCTGCTGGCGTAGAACAGGATCAAATATGTGGATTGGGGGCAGAATGAGATAGCAAAAAACAGTGGCAGCTGTGATACCAGAAAAATCTACATGCTCTTGCTTAAATAGTGCATTTTTTAAAAAATCTATTTAAGAAGCCAAATAGAACTATAAGTTCAAATTCCATCTGAAAGATGGACATCCTGAAAGTGCAGCACTCCCTCAGTACTGCGCTGAGGTTGTCACCATAGATTATATATAAATCCTGGAATAGAGCTTGAACCCAACACATCTGACTTGGCAGCAGGTGTACAACCACTGATACCTATTGTGTGAGAACATCATGCAAATTCCCACACTCTGTCTTATTTTTAGCACGTAACTCACCACCTCAAAGCAATTACTGGTCAATTACAAGTTGAAGTCTTTCCTTCTTGAAGGATAGAGGGCTACGAGGGACCAAGGCATTCCTTATAAAATAATTTTGGCAGAGGCCTAAGGGTAGGTTGCTTGGCTTCTTCCTTATTGTTTGAGAAGAGTTGCTAACTGAGAGGAGGGAGACTGAGTTGGGACAAAACAAATAAAAGGATGGATGAAAAGAACAAAACGTCCAAATAAGATCTGTTCTTTATTTATTTACAGTGTAATTTTGGGCATACATATTTCTTTTACAAAGATGAGGAAAAATTAATTGTGCACAGAATGTTTAAATTTCCTTTCTTACATCTATAGCATGCAGACAATAAAATGTAATGTTTTTTAAAAAAAATAGTCATTGTCATTATTCTCATGAAATTAGAATAATATGCGAAAAAAATATGCTCTAATTCTAATCTAATGTTTGTAGCAAAGTATGTTTTTCTGAAATAGAAGGAACATTCCTGCTTTAACACTGGTCAGTTTTGAGTGCAGTTCAAATATGCTAGCAGAGAAACAAAGGGCATATTAAAATACTACACTGTTCAGGTTAACAGACCGCAGTATTGATTGTATTTTTTTTATTGTCAGTGATGATTGTTTTCAGAATACAGCTAATAATTCAATACTTGTTCAAAATTGTGCAATTTCAATGGAAGCACACAATTCCCAGATGTACAATCAGCAGATGAGTTATCTGTTACTGTATTTTCTTATGCAAAGCATGTATCCACTGTATCTACCACGTCCCGTCTATCCAAGCAGCTTTTATGAAACACAATCACACAGCGTTGCAGTCTAAATAAAATTTCATTTGGATTTGGCCTCCAGCTGAGACCGACACTGCTTTGTTTTAGCAGCAGAAGCAACAAACCAGAATGGTATGTCCTGTTTTTCATGTCTCCTGTTGTGGCTTGAGGATCACAATCAAGTTGTTCACGATTTTAGGCTTTGGAACCTCATCCTCATTTCACACAGTTTCCTCTCTCCCCTTCTATTTCATTTTTGTTTAGTGTCTCTCTTCCTGCCCTCTACCTGGAGGGAAGAATTGTGATAAGTGGTTGTCTTTGCAAATCGTGGCTCTGTGATTGTTTTGTTTATTTCTTCTCTTTTCTGTTTTAGGTATTGATCATGAACATACAGATTTAAAGAGAAACTATGTAAGTAGAACACATACTTCAGGTGGTTAACTTCAGATCTCTCGAAGGTTGCAGTTAAAATTTTTGTCAGAATTCTTAAAAGAGACCAACAGTCTTGTTTAACATTTAAAGAAAGCTTCTGTTTGTATACCAGCTTTCATAATTTTAGGAGCACCCAAAGCAGTACAAAGCCAATGATGTTCTTCTGAAGTATAGCCACTGTTGTAACATGGAAAATTAGGAAGCCAATTTTGGCAAACACATTTTAAGAATACCAAGAGTTTGAAATTACTTTCAAAAATTACACATTACTCTAGCAACAGGCAAGTTGTTTTATAATATGTCAATGTATTATCTCATTGTCCCGAGAATCTGTAAGTATTATGTCTGTGCAATTCATTGCTGTTTTGATGCATATTTTACATTAGCTGCACTGTTTCTGAAATATAAAATTTGTTGAGAACATTGAATGCATGAAAAGGAGCACACGTTCACTCTGTTTACAATTTAAGAATCAAACTGAGGAAGCACTTGATCAGAAAAATATTGCATTTTGTAGCATTTTCAATGTATACCAGCTTGGATTTTTCAAGCTGCACTGTATTTGTCAAATGTTCAGTTTCATTTCAATAATGTAGGGGATATTAAAATTCCATTGTGATATATTCAATGCATTGGCAAATAGATTTATAACACTACCACGTTATCTTAGTAAATTTTAAACACATTAGTTTTATGTGGTTTAGCAGCATTGTTAAACAGTACATAATTATTTGGCATGAAGCATATAGTAAAATTACCCCTTATCCTTTCTTAAAAAAAAACGAATTTAGCCAAATCCTCTACTAGTTATTACCACATCTTACAGATCTGTTGTGCTTCCAGAACTTACCTGGGAAATTGAACTATCTTCAGGTATAAGAGAATGTACCAACTCCAGTCTGAAAACCTTGACTAAATTTAAAATAGTAACTGAAATGAAGGATAATCAATAAGAATTCATGCAGTCTGTGTTTACATGTTCATTGGATCAATAAATGAAGGTTAATCTGAATTACTTTTGTAACACTCCTACTTTGTTCATTTAAAATACAGTTAACAGGCCAAATCTTCTTCTGGGCTTGGGAAAGCCTAACCTGTAACCTGATATATGACTCACAAGCTGTACATCCAACCTGTGACTTCACATGTCATTTTTGTCATCTTACACAGGAGTCAGCATCACAGTGCTGTTTGTGAGTTGATATATAATGGAGGAGGAGTGTGGGTACGGATGCAGACTGGTTAGAAAGCCTCTCGGTTTTCTGACATTGTATCCCAGCTCCCAAAAATGTTTAAAGTCCCTCCATAACTCAACCCTTTACCTCCGTCATCCCAAGCCACCACTTGACTATCCCATCCCCTTTAAATCACCAATGCTACCCCTAAAATTATTCATGCCACCTCTATGCTCCACCATCTATCCTCCATGGTAACTCATCCACTAATCATGATGTACAGGTCTTAGATTCCATGCAATATGATAGAAATATTTTACATTCCTTGTGGGAAAATATGCTGAATCTTACACCATCAAATAAAGGCCTCCATTTTATTGATACCTGAGAGAAAAGAAATACATTCTGTCATGTGAAATAAGTTCTTGTAATATTTGCAATCGAGTTAATTTGTGTGACCGAACTAGAAACTGCGCGCAATGTACTATCTGTTATTAAAGTTCCTACCATGTTCTCTGTTGTCAAATGGATGGAACATCTATGTTGTGAAACCCATTAGTACTTGGAACTCACAAATACATTGTGCGATTGATGTAATAACAGAGCAGGTAGTAAGGATTTTTTTTCCCCCAAGTTTCAATCCCAGGCTTTTTTTCATATTATCCAGAGCCGTTTATATCACAGTAGAAAGCATGTCAGCACAGGGTGGCAAGACATGTACATTTTTCTCTGATCATTTTTTCCACTCGTAAAACACTGTAACTCCTGTTGACAAACACAAAAGGTTGCTCAATGTTGGGGGAAAATTCTCTTTTAAGATCAGATCCCTATGACGAGCCATTGCATTAAAAACACAACCGTGTTGTAATTCAGTATCTAATTTTGTTGATACACTGAAATGTGATAAACTTGATCACGTCATGACTCTGTAACTTTGACGCAAGTAACAGAGAAGACAGCAGTCTAGAATGGGTGTGGGAAGAGAGAGGTCTTAAATATAGTTCGCTATGTAGTGTCTAATAACCTACAACTATGGACAGACATAAATGAAGGTGATTTATAGCACACAAGGAATTGAAGAGACTTATGCAGTGATAGAGAGCAAGCAGCCTAAGGGATACCAGATATATACTGCAGGCTTGTATCTCAATGTACAGTAGCAGTATTGGCTTGAAGTGTAAAATAAAGTGTAAATGACATTTGAAGGTGTGAAAACGCTTTAAGCTTACCTTTCAGAATGTTCCAGTTCCCTCAGCAGGCTTTCTATTTTTCTAACAAAGTGTGAAAACTAGAGTGAGCCTGATGCACTTCCAAATCCTTGCACCACCAGACAAAAATTATGTGCAGGAGAAAATCCAATTTTCATTCCCATTTAAAATGGCAAACCTGACCGCAGTTGACATGGATTTACGTTTGGTCACATATGACATTCCCAATCTGCAAAAATGCCAGAGGAAATTAATGCGCTGAAAATACAGAAGAAAATCAGATTTCTTCAAAAAATTATGGCCTGTTGCACCCTGAAATGCACCTCTAAACTCGATAGAAATTCAGTCCAAGATATTTTAATTGTAGACAATTGAAACTAGTATTATAATGTTAACAATGGCAGTTGAAGAATACCACTCCTTCAATCATATATTGCATAAACGGAAGCAGCTCATTTGAAATATTTCTGCAATAAACCTCCTGTCTGCATTTCCTGTTTGATATAGGCTGAAAATTGTAGAACTTCAATCAGTTCTGAAAAATGTGGCCAAAAAATCAGTTTAATTTGACTAATTTAGTTGATAATTCTAATTAGGCTGCGAGTATTGGCTGGTTATGCAGAACATATGAAAACTATCAAAATGCTGTGAGTTAGATTATTCATATTTATGCATGCACATAAGCTAAAGGATCAATATGTATCCATATAATGAAGTTATTTATTAATCAACTAACGTGTTATTATAATTAATTCTTGGGATGTGAATTGCACAGACAAGGCCAGTATTTGTTGAATTATCTGTACTTATCCTTAAGAAGGTAGCGATGAGTTTTTTCCTTGAATTTCTGCCGTGTGTACAGTGTAGATACACCCACAATGCTGTTAAGGTGGAGAGCTTAAATATTTTGGCCCAGCGACACTGAAGAAGCCATGATATTGTTCTAACTCAGGGTGGTATGTGCTTTGACAGGAACTTACAGATGGTGGTATTTCCAAAAGCCTGCTGCCCTAGTTGTAATAGGTGCCTCAATGACTGTTGAACAGTGTCTGCATAAATATAACATAAATATTTCACCTAGTCTTATGTCTAAATCTACACTAAAAGCCTGTGGAATTTTTATATCACGTGCTCTGGAAGCCTGTTTATTTCTTAAACTCCTTTGTCTGTGGAGTAAGGTGTTATGTTTATCAATACTCTCACATGATCTACTGAGCATGTCCATTCAAAGCCATATCGTAATAACATAAGATCATATGGCTCAGAGATTGGACTAAAGAATATACCTACTAAACCGCAATTCTGTATATAGTTTAATGATCGATAAACGTTACTCATTTGCAGTATTGTTATATGCTTTGGGAAAATGGTGGCATAGTGGTCACTAGACTATTAATCCAGGACCCCAGGCTAATGTTCCAGAGTCATGGGTTCAAATCCCACCATGGCAGGTGGTGAAATTTGAATTCAGTAGAAAATTTAAACTTGAATTAGGAGCTAGCCAAACAGTGACTGTAGAATCATTGTTAATTGTCATAAAAACCATCTGGTTCTCGAATGTCCTTCAGGGAAGGAAATCTGTCACCCTCACCTGGTCGGGTGACTCCGGACCTATAGCAATGTGGTTGACTCTTAACTGTCCTCTGAAATGGCCCTAGCAAGCTACTCATCAAGGGCAATAAGGAATGGGTAATAAGTGTTGATGGTCATTACGTTTCCCTCTGAGCTGTGTGAGCCCAAGGATCCATGCACAGCAATCGGCGTGTTGAGGCTGTTCGCAGCATCTGTTCGCAGAAGTCACTGCGGTGCACAGATCTGGGAGATCCATCAGAAGTGAAGAAAATTAGCAAGAATGCTGATGCCCATATCCCATGAACAAATAAAACAAAACCACCTGGAAGCTACTACCAATTTTCATATCTGGGTTGTTGGTGTCGGTGTTGGTGTGAAGGGAAGTGATGACCAGACTAGAAGAAGTAGCACTAAGTGACAAATAAAAGCAACTGTAGGTACAGAACTGCAAAGACTGTCATCCAGTTGGAACAGACCGGTGGGAAGAATGCCCTGCCCAAACCACTGAACACGTAGGTGCAGAAAAGTCGGATGTTTTGAAACAGCTGCTCAAAGAAGCCTCTGTTTACAAAGCACATGGAAGAGAACCTTTAAAGGAAGCTCTACGCAGGAAGCACAGGCGCTGAACTGTCAAGGTATCCCTTTTCCTGGGGGAATTGCGGAGATTGGTATTTTGGACTGGAGGCCTAGGACCAGCGGTGTGCTACAGGGATTGGTACTGGGTTCACTTTTGTTTGCCATTTATATGGATGATTTGGGTGAGAATATAAGAGGCATGGTTCGTAAGTTTGCGGATAATACCAAATTTATGGAATAGTGGACAGTGAAGAATGTTATCTAAGAGTACAAAGAGATCTTGATCAATTTGGTCAATGGACTGAGGAGTGGCAAATGGAGTTTAATGTGGATAAATGTGAGGTATTGCATTTTGGGAAATGCCAAAGGCAGGACTTATACAACTAATGGTAGGGCCCTTGGTAGAGTTGTGGAACAGAGAAACCTAGGGGTTTGGTTACATAATTTTTTGAAATTTGCATCACAGGTAGATAGTTGGTTAAGAAGGCATTTAGCATACTTGCTTTCATTGCTCAGACCTTTGAGTACAGGAGTTAGAATGTCATGTTGAAGTTGTATAGGATGTTGGTGAGGCTGCTTCTGAAGTACTGAGTTTAGTTCTGGTTGCCCTGTTACAAGAAGGATATTATTAAATTGGAGAGGGATCAGAACAGACTTACCAGGATGTTGCCAGCAAGGGAGTGTTTGAGTTATAAAAATAGGCTGGATAGGCTGAGACTTTTTTCACTGGAACATAGGATGTTTGGGGTGACCTTATAGAGGTTTATAAAATCATGAGGGGCTATGATAAAGTGAATAGCAAAGCTCTTTTCCTGAGGGTGGGGGATTTCAAAACTAGGGGGCATATTTTCAAGATGAGAGGAAAAGGTTTTAAAAAGGATACGGGGGCACAATCTTTTAACGTAGACAGTGGTTTGTGTGTGGAATGAACTTCCAGAGGAAGTGGTGGATGCAGGTACAATTACAGTATTTAAAAGACATTTGGATATTTAAGTGAATAGGAAAGCTTTGGTGGGATATGGGCCAAATGCAAGTACATGGGACTAGTTTAGTTTGGGAACATCATAGGTGTGGACTAGTTGGACTGAAGGGTCTGTTTCCATGCTGTATAACTATGAATCTGTAACTAATACTGCAGTGGTGACATTGAAGTCAATGAACATTACACAGACTTGAAATTAGATACTGGAGCCAGAGATACAGTTCTATCTGATGGACTTAAACGGCTTCAAAATTGACTACAGCCTCTGATCATCAAACTTCATGATCCGTGAGAAAACAACCTCAAAGTCACAGGTTAGTTTGGTGCAACATTAAGGTACAAAGTCAAAGAACTCTTAGAAACTCTTATGTTTTGCAGACCTAGCAATGCTCATTGTTAAGCCTGTATAATTCTGAAACATTAAAATGGAAGAAGTCAACGATGAGGAACAAATTAATGAATTTAGAAAACCATTTGCAAAATACTTCAGAAGCCTGGAAAAACAGAATATTCAATATGACAAAAATTGGAAATGTAATATTACAAAACGCAAAAAGTGTTTATAGCTAGAAAAGTGCCATGCTCATTTCTAAAAAAAAGTAAGAAGTGAGTTTAAGGGGTGCTTCAACAAGACATTGTTTCTCCAGTTACAGAACTGAGCAAGTAATGATCTACTGCTGTACCAGGTCCCAAATCAAATGGATCTGTTGGAATTTATGTTGAATTTAACACATTTGAACAAGATAGTTGAACAGTAAGTACTGCCAATAGCAACCACAGCCAAGATCCTAGTCGAAAAAGCAAATAGCATAATGAGTGGATTCTGGCCATTTCCGTAAAATGAGTAGTACAAACTTCTAACTGCCTACATATGTTCCCAGTAACCTCATTCTGCAGCAGTACTTTGAACAGCATCATTGAAGACCTAGTGGTCTACAAGGAGAGATTGACGGTCCCATGCGGCTGTACCTTTGGACATTCTCCTAGTGGTTCGCCAGGAACATGATGATATTTCCAAGGGTCTGGCCAGGATGCAGTAATCTGTATGGTGACACTGGCCATGTATCTTGCCATCTCTGCCCGAAAGGCAACTTTTTCATGCGGAAGATGGTTCTTATGTGGAATGAACTGCCAGAGAAAGTGATATGGGTGGTTACAGTTACAACATTTAAAAGACAGGTGCAACATTTGGACAGGTACATGAATAGGAAAGATTTAGAGGGATATGGCCAAACATAGGCAAATGGAACTACTTCAGTGTGGGTAACTGCATCGACATGGATGTGTTGTTCCACACCTAATCATCTACAAATGTGCCACTTGTGCGTTTCACCACAAGGAACAGAAGGAACAACCTCTGTCTTGTTTTTCCTGGTCAGGCTGGCAGAAAGCCTTGGTATTGACCTATCAAAGTAAAGAGAATGCTATTTTTCAATCTTGTATATTATTTTTCCATTGGCTCGAGGTGCAGAAGAAAAATCAGCTCACCTCTGAAGCAGTTATAACTACTCTGAAGGGGATATATTTCATGCATAGAATTCTTGAGTTGTCGTCTCTAACAATGGATCTACAACATGTGAGACAATTCACCAATGAGTGTTTCCAGTCCTTTGAAGCATAATATGTTTTATCCGTGTCATAATTTTGCTGAATTACCCTCTGACCAAAGGCAAAACCAAGAGGGGCTAAGCAACATTAAAGACATTCTGAAGAAAATGTGAAAGCTTTAAATTAGCCCTGTTTGACACTGTTGTAGAACAACTTTGTCTTATTTTCACTTTTGATCGGCTGAGATGCTGCCTTCCTTCGCTTTCTCATATGCCAACACCAAGCATCACAATAGACGAACACATTCTGGCCTGGCAGAACAGTATAGACAGTCAAGGATCATAATAAGAGACACAGGGCTCATACCCTGGCCTCATTGGAAATGGGAAAGATGGTGTGGATTAGGAACTGGCAGTGATTGCAAGGTAGTCAGCAACTGAGATCATACCTTGTCCAGAAAGAAACCTGCATTGTTTAATGAAATTGGAGCACCTTGATTTATAAATATATTCCCTGATGCACAAGAGGCAATGGCTTAGCGGTATTATCGCTGGACTGTTAATCTCGAAACCCAGATATCAATTCTGGGGACCCAGGTTTGAATCCCTCCACAACAGATGGTGGAATTTGAATTCTGGAATAAAGAATCTAATGAAGACCATGAATCCATTGTCAACTGTCAGAAAAACCCATCTGGTTCACTAATGTCCTTTAGGGAAGGAAACTTCCATCCTTACCTGGTCTGGCCTAGATCACATGTAGGATTCCAGACCCAGAGCAATGTGTGGTTGACTCTGAACTGTCCTCTGTACAATTAGGGATGGGCAATAAACACTGTATTGCCAGCGACACCCTCATCCTGTTAATGAATAAAGGAAAATAAAAATGGAAACTGTGACTACACACCAATAATGGCAGGGTTTAGACCAAAATTCACCTCAGCAACCTGAAAAGAACTCTGCATGTGTTTGAGGGTGAGTGAAATCACACCAAAGATTATCCCTTTGAAAATAGAGATTTTTAAAGGCGGTGTAGGAGGGATGTCTGAATAGTGTGTAGAGATAAAGACATGATGAAAATGAGAAGTAAATCGCCACACTTCTTTATATAGTTTAGTAGATAATAAATGTTACTCATTTGCACTGGCAGCATGTTGAATATCCAGCTGTACCAAGCTCCAGAATGCTAGTGACATTTATAATAACCCAAATTTATAATGGGATTTGGGTATGTAAACTCATCGTTCCAATTGCAGAACATGGCTGTCAAATTGATGTTAATTGTCCATGCTGTTTTCAAGAAAAAAATCTTCATATGCCATTCTTTTCTCACAAACAAAATTTCTGATGTCCTGAATGGAAGTTTTATAAAACGTTGTGTCACAAAAAAAATCAGGAGCTCAGATGTTTGACAATGAGATTATTGTATTTTTCAATTCCCATGTACCTTGTATCTTTTAATACCTAGGTTACAGTTTACGTTCCAAAGTGTCAGGTTTTCCAAAAACCTTGGGCTGGATGTTGATAGTTTGCCCAGAGCCATGACTCTGTGAGTTGAATTAAGATTGTAGAGTCTGAATGTGTGTAGTGTACAAATTGTTCAGAATGCATCTTGGGCTTTTCAAATAGTTAGACTGCAGCGAAATCCATCTTTAGCCTCTAGCACTTTCAAGTTGTTGTCGTTTCAGTGCTTTTTTTCTTTAAATAATTATGAAACATAAAATGACAGATTTTAAAAGTTTTATTGAGGTCATGTTGAACAGTGCATATTTTGGCTATCAGCAGCAAATTGCAGAGTGTACAGACTGCCTGTCTGTTGATAGGGAACTTGGCCTATTTTGAGGGTGAAGCCTTATCATTTGTGTCCCATTTGGCATCCTGGCTGGCGCAGTATGAGTAATAGTAAAGAGGATCCAGCCCACAGGAAAATAATGATCATGTACGGATGGGAACTTGGAGCAATTTTAGTCCACATGGTTTTGAAGTAGCTTGGAGGTACATACCTGCTCCTCCTCGTCCCTAGACCTGAAGTTAAGTTTTGGGAAAGTGTAAAGAGAGATTGAGATAAAAGACAGAGTAGGTTGAGAAA
Source organism: Ginglymostoma cirratum (assembly GCA_024137785.1). Taxonomy (NCBI): domain Eukaryota; kingdom Metazoa; phylum Chordata; class Chondrichthyes; order Orectolobiformes; family Ginglymostomatidae; genus Ginglymostoma; species Ginglymostoma cirratum. The sequence goes on from JAHRHZ010000264.1 coordinate 16,335,992, forward strand.
GGGTGAGATTTGGATTGGGAACAAGAGGTGAAAGAAAGATGAGGAATAAAACCAAAGGGAAAGCATGAGTGTCTCTTCATTAATTTTACTCCAAAAACTTAACATTTTGAAGCCGACCCCTAACTATTCACTCTTATTTTGTTGGCTATCAGGAAAGTTCGATAATACCTTGCACCTCTGAGGCTAAGGGAATGAAAAAAGAAGAGAAATTGGCAGATTGACAGTATTTAAATTTGATTTCATATTTAAAAAAAGCACATTAGATTTTCGCAGACAAACAAAACATCTAGAAGAAATTAGTGTACGAGAGGCATTAGCTAAATGTAAAAATGGATAGCAAAAGTTTCTACAGATAACTAAAAAGGAAAAGAATAAGTAAAGTGAGTAGTGGTCTTCTTCAGAGTAAAAATGAGGAGGTACTAGTAGATTGTAAGGAAGTGGAGGATGAAATGAACAAATGTATCTGTCTTCACTATCCAGGATACAAAATAACTTCCCAGTGAGAAGCTGAAAATCAGCAGATGGAAGGGAGAAAGGAATTTAGCAAAATTCCAATTGTGAGGAAAGTAGTCAGCAAACTGACTAAGCTGTGAACTGACAGGTCTCTGGATCCTGCATCCTAGGGTCTTAAAAAAGATGGCTAATGAGGTAGCGTTGTTGGTGTGAATTTTCCAAAATTCTTTCGGTTTGGGAAAGGTTCCATTGGACTCAGAAGTAGGAAATGTAACTCCCTTATTCAGGAAAGATAGAGGCAGATAATAGGATACTGTAGGTATCTATCGCAGGGAAGGTATTAGAATTGAACATAAAAGAGATTATAGCTTTGCGCTTAGAAAAACTCAAGATAACCATGAAAAGTCAGGGTTGTTCCATCAAAGGGAAATCATGTTTAACCAATTTATTGGAGTTCTATGAAAGAGTTAAACATGCTGTAGGTAAAGGGGAGCCTGTAGACCTACTATACTTGGATTTCCAGAAGGAATTTGAAAGGAGCCACATCAAAAGTTAATACCAAAAAAAAAGCTGATGGTTTAAAGCAAGTATGGCCACAATTTCTGCATGAAAGGGCCATATTTCAATTTTTCTCTTCCTGAGGGGGATAATGGGCAAATTTCAAGAGGTAGGCGTTACCACAACAGCAAACATGAATTTCATCAAAAAATGGTAGAAAGCAATTCATTAATCATTTAAATGAGTAATTAATAGAAATTAAGAAGTAGCAAGCAGCAAAATATAATAATAAAGCCAAAATTTTTGCTGTTGGTTTAGAAGTAGGGGGAGAGAGAGAAACGGAATCAGTCCCAATTCTTATCACCATAGAAGGGGCTGCTGACTGGGGCTGAGCTAAGGACTTGGGTTTCACTAACACTGGCTGTGGGTTACTTCTGGGATGGGCAAACTCTGTGGTGGCCTCAACAGAATTCACATGGAAGTGGGATTCGGAAGTGAGTTGGCTTTCAGCCTAGAGTTTCCTCCTCTCACAGCCTGCTATGTCTCAAACCTTCTTCCTTTTTCCTCTGTCGCACTCTTAGCTTCTTCCTCCTCCCCTATCTATTTTTGTCTGTCCATCTCACCTCACTTCCTCTCTCTCTTGTGCTTCCCCCCGCCCCGGCCCCACTTTCATTCCACTCCTACGTTTGCCTGTCTTTGTCCTCTAACTTCAAGAAAATACACCATAAAATTCTAAACATTTCCACCTGCAAAATTACCCCACCAGGAAACATTTTGCGCTGACGTGAAAGTAGCCAGATTTTATTTCTTTCTGGACTGACTTAAAGGCAATTTGGTAAAAGGCAATTTCTTCTTTAAAAATTATATGGAAGAAAATTTAGTGGGAGCAACACAACAGTCTGACCGTCATTCTCCCCCCGCACCCCCCCCCCCCACCCCATCACGACTTGGGCCCCAATTGCAGTTTCTCTCTGCCATCTGACTCTCATTACCTTCTCTCCATGGTATCACTCTCATCTCCTACCTCTCCTCCCCAAACCAGGCTCTCCCTGAACGCCTCCTATTCCTAGGCCAGACTGGTGACTCACCACCACAAGTCTGCTACCCACTGCTCCTGACTGACTCACTGACTGGTTCTTTCCAGCATTTGGGGCTGAAAGACTCAACAGTAAACTTGCAAACACAGGAGAGAAAGATATTCACACTGGAGGAGCAGCTCATTGCAAAACCTACCATTTACATTTAGCTGTATTTAAAACTCTAGCTTCAAATGAAACCAAAAAAAAAAATTATTTTACATTTTTCGTAGTCTATGATCCTTCTTGTGTAAGGCCAGGTAATTATTAACTATGGAAACCGTGTGAATGAACTGTAAATTTGTACACTAGTACAGCAGGCATCAAACTGTATGAAATACTGGACCCTGTAGGCCATTTGTTGGCCATCCTTGTGTAGATGGTAACATATTTGCATGGATAGAAGATTGGCTGACTGGTTGGCAGACAACAAAGAGTATGCATGAATGGGCCTTATTTGATTCAGTGATTATGTGATGAGGAGTTCCTCAAGGGTCCAAGCTGAGACCTCAACTTCTCACAATTAACAGCAATGATTTAGTTGAGGGGAGCAAAGACATGCCAGCTTAATTCACCAACAATCACAAGATTGGTAAGAACGTATGTTGCAAAGAAGACATAAGGAAGTTGCAGACAAACATAAATAGGTTGAGTGGGGTGGCAAAAATCTAAGTGATGGAGTATGATGTGGGAAAACGTGAAGGTATTCACTTTGGCAGGAAGAATGAAGAATGTTGTATATTACCTAACTAGAGAACTACTGCAGAATTCTAAGGTGCAGAGCAATTCAGAGATCGAGTTCATGGTGTTTGAACGCAGGTACAGGTATTTCTGCTATAACTTGTGTTTCGTTAATGCAATTGGCTGTAATGAGATTGATAAGTCGTGGATGGTGTTTGGATAACGCAAACTTTTGACTTACAGTATAGTGATTTTCCATAGCGCTTTCCCCATAACGTGATTTTCTATAGCGCGAGGTTACACAAGAGCGCAACTATCACGTTATAGAAGAAATACCTGTACAGCAATTAAGCAAGAGGGTTAATGGACGCTATCCTTTATATGAGAGGAAGGGAACATAAGATAAGAATGTTGTGCTTCAGTTATATGGGGCATTGGTGAGCCCATATCTTGCTTACTGTGTGCAGCTTTGGTCTCCTTATTTGAGGAAGGAGACAGTTCAGAAGAGATATGCTGGATTGATATTGAGGAGATGTGGTTTGTCTTCTGAGGATAGTAGGATAGTTTGGGTTTGATTCCACTAGAGTTTAGAAGAATGAGGGGTGATTTCATAGAAGTATATAAGATCCTGAATGAACTTCACGTGTGGTGGATGTGGAAAGGTTGTTTCCTTTTCTGAGGCAGTCCAGAACTAGAGACACTATTTTAAAATTATGGGTCATCCCTTCATGACAAAGTTGAGAACAGTTTTGTTTTTCTTTGAGGTTTGTGGAAGTTTGGAACCCTCTGCCTTGAAATATTTTAAAGCCAAAATGGACAGATTCTTCTATAATAAAACACAGAACTGCAGGTGCTGGAGATCTGAATCAACAGCAGAAATTGCTGGAGAAACTCAGCAAGCCTGGCAGCATCTGTGGGAAGGAAGCAGAGTTAATATTTGAGTACAGTGACTAACCATCATCAGAGCCACTGGACTCAAAACATTAACTCTGCTTTCTCCCCTCTGATGCTGCCTGACCTGCTGAGTTTCACCATCAGTTTCTGTTGTTGTGGATAAATTCTTGTTAGGCAGGGGAAATCATGGGTTATCAGGGCTGGATAGGAATTTGGAATTCGAAACACAGAGGGATCGTCCATGATCTTATTGAACGATGGTTCAGATTCAAGGGGCCAAATGGTTAAGTTCTTGTGTTTTGTATATTTGCATGTGACAAAAGACAGAGAAGCGCAAATGATTGGACAGGGAACTAGGAGGGGATCACTGAGGACATTGTCTTTCTACCCCGTCTCTAATATAGGCTGAAACTTACTGATAGCTCCATTGCCAACAGGCCAAAGTATAAATTCTACCCAAAAGGAATGAAGGGAAAAAAACAGTGATAATACCAGTAAATGGAGGAAAGCCAACAGAAGAGTTATGGGAATAGAAACAGAAGAGATTCGACACCATTAAGACTTCAAAACTGGCTAAGAATGTGACTATCTCCTCCAGATTAATATATGCAATACAATGGGAGATCAGTTAGTTTTCATTCATTTTGTTATGATCCCTGATGTGTTCGCCAAATGGATATTACCAACTGCTTAGAGATCAGAAACATTTGTTTTTAAGCTCAACAAATTTTGAGATTCCAGATATTAGCTAAGAGAATAATGCTATAAAATTTCATTGTTTTGAATGAACAAAGTTTATTACGCAAGGTTAGAAAAGTAAAACAATCGACAATAACAGACAGTTGACATACTCTAACATGCAGAATTGGCAGCAGTTAAGGATGAATTAGTGGACAAATTGTGATCAAGTAATCGCAGATCACGTGAAGTAACAAATATGAGGTCAAGGGCAGGGATTGGCATTGTTCACTGGAATAGTAAGCTGGAGACCCAGGCTGACATTCCAGGGAGATGGGTTTGAATTCTCCCAAGGTGAGTGGTGAAATTTGAAACATAGAAGCGTAGAAACCAGGAACAGGAGTAGTCCAATTGACCCTTCAAGTCAGTTCCGCCATTTAATGTGATCATGGTTGATCCTCTATCTCAACGCCATAATCCTGCTTTTTCCCCATAGCCCTTGATGCCTTTAAAACAGAAAATGCATCTATCTCTTTCTTAACTATATTGAGTGACTTGATCTCCATCGGCTTCTGTGATAGAGAATTCTACAGGTTCACATTACCCTTTAATGTTTCCTCATCTCAGTCCTAAATGGTCTATCCCATATTGTGAAATTATGTCCCCTGGCTCTAGACTGGACTCTTCCCTGCGTCGAGTCTGTCCAGCCCTGTTTGAATGGTATAATATTTCAATCAAATCCCCTCTCATCCTTATAAACTGTAGCGAAACCTGTTGAATCAATCTCTCCTCATATGACAGTTCTGCTGTCCCGAGTATTGCCTAATTAATTGCTGTTGCCCTCCCTCTATTGCAAGTATATCATTTCTTAAGTAGGGAGACCAAAACTACGTAGAATAATCCAGATATGTTTTATTGCAGTAGGACATTCCTACTTCTGAATTCAATCAAATTCCCTTACAGTGAAGGAAATATACCATTTGTTTTCCTAATTGCTTTCTGCACTTGTCTGTCTAGTTTCATTGACTATCAGACGACTTGATCTCTTTTATACATACACAATTCTCAATTTTCAATAAAAATCTGGAATAGAAGAAAAGCTAGCCTGATGGGAACTATGAAACCACTGTTGTTTGTTGCCCAACTCATTCACTCAGCTGGTCCTTTAGGAAAGGAAATCCGTCATTCGTACGCATTCTGACCTACACATTAACTCCAGACTCTTAATTGTCCCTGGGCAACTAGGGATGGGCAATGAATGCTGGCCTAATGAGCAACACCCACATCCCATGAACAAATTAAAACTTTGATGGATCTCAGAATTTCTTGGTAGTCCCCAGATATTGTTAACACTGTAGCTTAACAAACCTCTTTAAAACTTTGTTTCCTTTGCAAGATATTCCTCCTCTTCACTCCTGAAAACCAAGCTCTCAAATTTCCCCAAAGGCTATCCTATCACAGAGTTGCCTCAATGATTGCTCACATCCTGATAGTTCACTTTCTTCCCTAGGTTCCAATGGAACCTCAAACTACACACCAACAGATTAGATTTCACAGAATGATACAGTGGCAATGATGACTGAATCCACAGAACCAGAGGTCAGTAGTAAAAGTTTGAAATGGAAGATCAATGATGGCAAACCATGAGACCAGTGCAGCAGTCCAAGCCCAGAGATGGGGAATAGACCTGAAGTAAAACTCAGCAGTGATAAATGCTGGTTAACAATGGACCTTGAGGCCTACCTCGATATTGAACCACAGAATGAGAAACCAAACAGGAGAAAGCCTACGGCAAAGTACTTCATTAGCAACAGGAAGAAATTAATCATCCACACTACATAAAGAATAGAAATGAAAGAATTTACAGAGATGGGGAAGAAACAAGCATTCAGAAAATACGGCAGTAGCAATCACATGAACAAACGGGTCATGGTCCAAGGAGCTTGACTGGTGGGAACCCAAATTAGTTAGTTTTATAGAGTCACAAATGCAAAGAGGAATACCAGGATAAAATGAAATGGCTTTGAATGGGATTTCAGAGCAAACATATTTGTCCTTTCAGATGCTGTGCTCTGTCTGAGGATTCAGTTATCCTTCCATAAAAGTTTGAGGCTTGGAAAGTACAAGGTTTAGCAAAAGAGGCCAGCTATGAGCTATGCTGAGCTACAATGGGATAAAGTTTAAGAGGAAACCTTGTATATAATTCTTAATTATTACAGGTTTTTGTTAAGTGGAGCCACTTGTGTCGCTTTATCATTTAGCAGACACTTTACTCCTAGCATTGCAAACCCTTCAATTCTCTCAAATCAAAAATTGGGAACAACAGGAAGAGAAGGTACCAGCAAGGAGGGAATGTTTCAAGAACAGGTTCTTATTTTTTATTATTTTAAATTCATTTGTGGGATGTGAGCATCACTGACTGGCCAGCATTTATTGCCCATTTCTTGTTGCCCTTGAGAAGGTGGTGGTGAGCTACCTTCTTGAACCACTGCAGTCCACCTGCTGTGGGTTGACCCACAATGCTATTAGGGATGGAATTCCAGGTTTTTTGACCCAGTGACAGTGAAGAAGCAGTGATATATTTCCAAGTCAGCATAGTAAGAGGCTTGGAGTGAGCTTGAAGGTTGTGGTGTTCTGAAATATCTACTGCCCTTGTCCTTCTAGATGGAAGTGGTCATGGGTTTGGAAGGTGTTGTATGAGGATCTTTGGTGATTTTCTGCAGTGCTTCTTGTAGATAGCGCAGACGGCTGCTACTGAGCGTCAGTGGTGGAGGGAGTGGATGCTTGTGGATGTAGTGCCAATCAAATGGGCTGCTTTGACCTGGATGGTGTCAAGCTTCTTGGGTATTGTTGGGGCTGCACTCATCCAGGCAAGTGAGGAGTATTCCATCACACTCCTGACTTGTGCCTTGTGGATGGTGGATAGTCTTTGGAGGTGAGTTACTCACTGCAGTTTTCCTAGTCTCTGACCTGCTTTTGTAACCACTGTGTTTATCTGGTGACTCCAATTGAGTTTCTGGTCAATGGTAACCCCAAAGTTGTTGGTGGTAGAGGATTCAGTGATGGTAACATCATTAAATGTCAAGGGATGATGATTGTCTCTTGTTGATGAAGTTCATAGCCTGGCATTTATGTGGCTCAAATGTTACTTGTCACTTGTCAGCCCAAGCCTGGATATTATCCAGATCTTGTTTCATTTGAACATGGACAGTTTCGGTATCTGAGGAGTCGTGAATGGTGCTGAACATTGTGCAATCATTGGCGAGCATCCCCACCTTTACTTTATGATGGAGGGAACGTCATTGAGGAAGCAGCTGAAGATGTTTGGGCCCAGGACATTACCCTGAGGAACCCCTACAGAGATGTCCTGGAGCTGAGATGACTGACCTCCGATAACTACGCCCTTCCTGTGTATCTGGTATGACTCTAGTCACTGGAGTGTTTGCCGCGGGTTTGCCTTGAGTCCAGTTTTGCTAGGGCTCCTTGATGCCAAACTCTGTTGAATGCAGCCTTGATGTCAAGGGCTATCACTCTCACCTCACCTCTGGAATTAAACTCTTTTGTCCATGTTTGAACTAAGTCTGTAATGAGGTCAGTGGTCCTGGTGGAACCCAAACTGAGCATCACTGAGCACATTACTGCTGAGCAGATGCTGCTTGATAGCACTGTTGACAACACCATCCATCACTTTACTGATGGTTGAGGGTAGACTGATGAGATGGTAAATGGTTGAGTTGGATTTGTCGTCCTTTTTATGTACAGGACATACCTGGACAATTTTCCACATTGTCAAGTAGATGCCCATGTTGCAGCTGTACTCGAACAGCTTGGCTCGAGAAGTGCGACATTCTGGGGCACAAATCTTCAGTACTATTGCTAGAATGTGGTCAGGGCCCATAGCCTTTGCAGTATCCAGTGTCCCCAACTGTTTCTTGATATCACATGGATTGAATCGAATTGGCTGAAGACTGGGGAATGTAATGCTGGGGACCACTGGAAGAGGCCAAAATGGATCATCTATTCAGCACTTCTGGCTGAGGAAAGTTGCGACTGCTCTACCCTTATCTCTTGCGCTGATGTGCTGGGCTCTTCCACCATGAGGATGGGGATATTAGTGGAGCCTCCTCCTCCGGTGAGTTGATTAATTGTCCACCACTATTCATGACTGGATGTGGCAGGACTGCAGAGCTTAGATTTGATCCATTGGTTGTGGGATCATATAGCCCTGTCTACCACTTGCTGCTTATGCTGTTTGCCATGTAAGTAGTCCTATTATTTCGTGGCTTCACCATGTTGACACCTCATCTTCAGGTATGCCTCATGCTGCTCCTGGCATGCCCTCCTGTATTCTCCACTGAACTAAAGTTGGTTGATGATAATGTTTGAATGAGGGATATGCCAAGCCATGAGGTTACAGATAGTGCTGGAGTACAGTTTTGCTGCTGTTAATGGCTCACAGTGCCTCATGGATACCCAGTCTTGAGATGCTAGATCTGTTCGAAGTTTGTCCCATTTAGCACGGTGATAGTGCCACACAACACGATGGAGGGTATTCTCAGTGTGTAGGCGGGAATGCCTAGCAAGTGGGCTGCTGTGTCCTGGATAGTGTCAAGCTTCTTGTGTGTTATTGGAGCTACACCCATCCAGGCAAGTGGGTAGTATTCCAACACTCTCTTGACTTGTGTCTTCTGATGTTGAATCATTTCTGGGAAGTCAGGAGGTGAGTTACTCAAAGCAGATTTCCTAGCCTGTGCCCTGTTCTCGTAGCTGCAGTACTGACTGTACGACGGTATACAATATGAGGTTTCAGGTGATTGCTAACCATCAGGAGATGGTGCAAAATTCAGCAATAGTGATGCCATTGAATATCAAACAGTGACAGTTGATTCTCTCTTTATAGAGATGGTTGTTGCCTGGGTCACGATCATGGGTCAGAAACCCAAAGTATTGTGGATATTTTTAACTTCTCATTCCAAAATGTGTTTCTGAAAATAGCTGCCAATGTAAATTGAGTGGCTGTTTGGAAAGAGACCCACAGATCAACAATAGGAGTGCAAAGGAAATTTCAAACAATAGCCCTTCAAAGGAGACAAGAGACATGTGAAAACAGGCTGGTAGTTAACCTAAACCCAAAAAACACAATGAACTGCAGGTGCTGGAAGTCATAAACAAAAACAGAAATTGCTGGAAAAACTCAGCATAACTGGCAGCATCTGTGGAGAGAAAACAGAGTTAACGTTTTGGGCCCAGTGAACCTTCTTCAGAACAGGACTGTTATCTTTTGTGATTACACAAACATTGTGGTGCTAATGACCCCAGCTCGATAACAAACCACCCCCTACAGACGCATTTTGTGATGGTTTTTGTCACGCTTTGAAAAATGTATAAAGACGGGGTTAAACAAGCACTTTCAGCTCTGCTGGAGGTGCTTGTGAGATGAAGTACCCTTGTGTGTACAAGCTTGGGTTTGAACATGAAGGTCACAGTCAAAGTCTCCTCGTCACCCCTTTACTGCAGGTAAAATCTGTCTCTTACTTTGAGTGCTAGAAGTCAACTAGCTAGCAGCCAGATAAAAGCAACTCTCTCTCCACTGAATGCTAGAATTCATTCTCAGTTGAAAGGAATCAGAATTATAACATCTCAACCAACCTGCAAAGCTAAAGATTGTGAAACAAGTGTTCAGTTGCCAAATTCAACACGATTGGTAACCAACCAAATGGCCATAATGTCATCTTATCCACTCTTCACAAACAACTCGGACTGATCTGTGTAAACTATTTTTTAACTTTTACTTCTTGGGGCTTGCCTCTTCTTTCTATGTCTCTATGTGTGTTGTGTTATGATTTTTTTCTCACATGTAGTCATTAGTAAACTCACTCTTCGTTAATAACCAGAAAGTCTGGTTGAATTGACACCTTTTGAAGCATAAATTCATTTGGGTCTGGTAGAAAGATATCAATAAGAGAAAGGACCACTTTTAAATTAATCCTTTTGTAACCACCCGAGAGGGTGGGTGAGTAATGAAGGGGAGCCAAATCATTCCTCCTTGCTGAGGAATTTAACAGTTTGGGGTATCCCATCTGGAATCATAATGAATTGTGGATGTCGCCCATGGTCTAGTTGAAATGCCCTGGTACATGTGTGACATTAACGTCACTTACCATCATGAACCGTACCTTGAATGCTCTCTAGATCTTGCTGCATATGAACACAGCCTGCTTCAGAATCTGTGCTGTCTCAGTTTGGGTGTTTTGTTTTCAGTAATATTATACTTAAATATTTCTATGGAGAAGCTACAGTACATATTACCGCTCACCTTTATGCAAGCAGATAGTTCACTGATAAAACTTCTCAGTGTTAAATACTTAAATTGTTTTTGTTTTTCATCACACAATGCTGCATTGCTTTCCTTGCCATAGTTTACTTAGAAGTCCTTCTATCTATGTGAATATCTCTTTATTTTCATCTAGCAATGAAGTGGAAGTATTTTTTGTATATGATTTGTTACATAGATATAAATTCTTTTATGTTCTTTTTACCCCAACCTGAGACTGACTCTTCACTGTCTGAACACATTATTTTGTTTAAATGTGTAGGTAATGCTGCCTCCTCACAATATCTCCAGTTAATGCTGTTGCTGGCAACAAGCTACTCTGGACCTACCATGGGCTCTCCTCTCTTCTTCTCTTCAATGAACTGTTGAAACTTGGGGAACTTTTTCAGCCTTTTCCCAACCCAGCTGATCATCATCATCAATTAAAAATGTTACTATCTTTGAATGGCTAAGCATAGAATGAATAAATCATGCTATCACTAAAACATAATTAAATAAATAGCCCATTCTCCATTTTAAAAAAAAAAATCCTTCCTAATTGTGCTGCCTTGGCTTGAGCACACGTACAAACAAGTGATTGCAAATCTTCAGAATGAATGCTGTGTGTGGTATGAATTATTAAGGAATTTCTAGCTGTATACCATTTGCATCATTGATCACAGCCTTATGCGAGAGGTTTTTTTTTGCCAGCCCCAATTGATTTCCTCGTCCTGCCGAACTCTGTTCTAACCACACACATCCCGCCCTTGAAATTGCCAATACTGTTTTTATTTCTTAGAACTTAGAAAGGTGAGGGTTGTAGCCTACCAGCTTGAATTCCTTCAGCTACAGGACATGGGTTTAATAACCTTCATATATCTAAGGTGCAGGCTTCCTGCATGATACAGGCTTCTAATGGGAAACATCTTTAAACAGAAAATTCCAGGGCGTGTATAAGTTTGATCTTTTTTTTTTTGCAGTCATATATTTATTTTAGCTAACTACTGAGGAACAAGGGGGGGGAGATGAAGTGCTCTTTTGTGCAATATTCAGGAATACAATGCCTGAAAGCAGATGGGAGTAAGATTCAATTGTAGCCTTTTCTAAAGGAATTGGATAAACGTTTGCGAGGGAAATAATTGCACAGCTGCAGGGAAAAAGCGAGCGCATCCATAGGGGCTAAATAACCTTCTTCTGTGCTGTATGATCTATGTATTTGCAAAGCTTATTTCCAGAGCTGTGTTTTTCAGCTAATAGGAGTTCAATTTGGCAGATGAAAGGATTTTCAAAACAATAGATGAATTTTGATTGACTGTCATTTGCTCCTTGCTTTTGGTAGATTTTTCAGACTCAAGTTTTGAATGAAGTTCAAAAATGCAGTTTGGCAGTTTTTATTCCTAGCTGCGATGTGTTAATTGACACTTTCATACATGTCAGCATTGCTTTGTGGCTGTTTTGTGAACATGAAACTTAAACCAATTAGGTACAAATGTGATGCAAGATTCCAAATATTAAGAAGGTGTTATCTGAGTTATGACTGCTGGTGATGCCTACAATTTGGAATTTGATCAAAACTGTGACTCCATTCCGGATACTCACTGGACGAAGATTTAGGCGTATAGGAAGGGCAGAGTTCTGGAATGTCATAGTGTTTCCGTGGAACAGCTTCCCTTCTCGAAGCAGGAATTATAAGGACCCGAGGCACAAGATGGCTTGAAGACTTGGGCATGACTGCAGAAGTCGAAGGCATGTCAGAGGACGTGACGAGGTATCAGGCAGAGGCTGGAAGGAAATTTGAGAGATTAATGGGTAAGAGTCAGTGATTGTAGAGGTGGGTCAGGATGGAAGGGTGCAATCATGATCCTAGGAGAAGGGGTTCAATCACTGACCAGTTAACAGGGAAACAGGTTAGCAGAAATAGTTAACAAGCAAACAGATTTGGTAGGTGAGGTAGAGTGAATCACTCCTGCTCTTCCTGGCTCATAAATAGTACTGGAAAAGATCTTACTTTTTGTGTGTTGCAATTCTCACTTCCTTTTAATGTTTCCCACTTGAGAAATCCAGTCAGCTAGCATGAAGCACAAATAAAATCTTAGACGCGCAGCCTTAGTAAATAGTAAAACATGCAAACTGCTTGCTGCTTCCCCACCCTATCCGTCCTGTGTTAAAAACAAAATGGACAGGTTCCAGTAGGTTTGAAATATTTTACATTTTTAGCTCCTAGGCATTCCACCAGTATTTGCAAGTTAAAATTTCAACATCCACCCCCCTACCCCCAACATGTTTTTAGCCAACCATCCCAATGTTCAGTTTGTGTCTCAGGGAAATCCTGAGAAGGCAGTTGTCCAGATTATTTGTATGACCTTTTCAGTTCTGCTGTCCATGGAGCTACGCCGAGCCTGCGTGACATTGGCTCAGTATGAGAATTGCATTCAGGGTCCTGTTTATGTCCATCATCTCAAGCTGACAGATACTATCAAGACACAGCAGACTCCTTTCAAATTGATACAGAGATAGCAGGAACTGCCGATGCTGGAGAATCTGAGATAAATCGTTGTGGAGCTGGATGAACACAGCAGGCCAAGCAGCATCAGAGGAGCGGGAAAGCTGACGTTTCAGGTCGGGACCCTTCTTCAGAAATGGGAGAGGTGAATGAAAAAATAAAACAGATTCCCTCATTATCTGTTCCAGTGGTGCAAAGCACAGCAAACTAGCATTATGCAGCACACCCTGCCTATTGTATGGAAGGCCCCTCCTAAACCAATCCCAATGTTGGAATCTCACTTTAGCAGACTTGCTGTCTGCTCAACCGCAGTGAAAGAATGGAATGCATTGTATTTATGCCTGGTCTCAGTCAGGGGAGTTACACAATGGAGTCATTAACCATGTGCGAAGTAGGTAGCCCTTGGCTCCAAGTTTCCAGCTTTGCAAGGCTTCTAAATCCTTATTTGCAGTAGGAACAAGTGAGTTCTCATGCATGTAAGTGTTGTGGAGACTCCCTGAGTTCTGAACATAAATCTCGAAATGAATGGCTCACTCTTGCTCCTGATTTGTGTATTCATATGTCCGTATGTCCTGCCACCTCATTGCACCTTCAACCGTGGAAATCCTGAAAGGAAGAGCTGCTATTTATTTATTATGCTTACACATTTTCTTGGATAGTTTTAGCTTCTTGAGCATTATTCTTCCCAAGATTGGCTCCACTAACAACGTGTTAATCCAGTCATTATAAAATGAAAAAAATCAATAAGTGGTAGATGAAGCAACATGTCAAGTCGCTGTCCTATCCTTTTTTTTGTAACAGACAGCTTTTTCTCTGTTTGTTTAATGGCAACATTATTTTTCAGCTTTGTGTGCAGTATTTTCTGGCAACAATTTAGGAGACAGAATTTCCACATTCTTTAAAATTGAGGGTGAACAACAAAGTGGCTGTGCACTGAGGACGTTTTCTTGTTTTTTTTCTCCCATCAAAGGAGAGAAAGTACTGTTGCTGCACGCCTCCACTTACCTGTCAGCATCGGATTCTGATATATTGAAGTATTCTTTTCGAAAGCTCTGGTGGATTTCTCATTTCATCTCTTTTCGTTCTTAAACTTCTCCTATTACTCTATTACCCGTCCTGGTTTCACTCTCTGACAGCTACACTCTGCCCATTATTCTTTCCTCGCTGGAATTTTGTACATCAGATTCAGTCTTTGCTTCCAACTTAATTGTGCCCGACAAAGGTTTCATTCTCTTCCTGTCTTCAGCGTTTCCTTTATTTCTGCTGCAGCTTTTTTTTTACACAATTTCGCTGTAAATTTGGTCTGAATGTCTAGCTAACCTTTGTGTCAAGTATATCAGTTTTAATTACACCCACCTTGTCTAATTTTTCAATGTCAGTTCTAAAAGGTGATGCTTCAGATCCATATTATGAATCTATCTGCAGAAACTTTCATGATTTTGGTTAGTAGTTCTTCCAATTTTTTTTTCAGAATTCCTTCAATATGTTCTTGTAAAGTAGGTTTCAAACCTCATAATGGGTGTTAATGCAATATTTGTCCTTTTTTCTCTACCCAAAGTTTGGAGGCTTTGAACATAGATATGTTTATTTTTATTGAAAGATTACCAAATTTCTCCCTCTACTGATAATATTGAATACAGTTAGAGTATTGGCCTACAGAGGGTGGTCGCTGAAATATCTCTCATGAGACCATTTATTGTGTATCAGTCTGGACAATGAGCATAAGTGAGTAATTTGACCTTCGGAGTACCAAAGTGAGCTCATCATCTCTTCAGCAATTGACTAGACAGGAAATTGGTATTTTTCATGAGAAATGTAACCAGGAATGGAACACAGGTGAAATGTTTTTCTTCTTAACCTGAAATTACTCCCAGCGACCAAATAATCATCCAGTCAAAAGTAATGTGGATTTACACACACAGCCAGCCTAAAGATCATGAAGCAGAAATACTTTTACTCCACTGGCATCAGGTCTTTGCAAACACGAAGGGAAATTAATCTGAAATTAGAAAAATAGAGTGGGCTGATTTTTTGAGGCATGCCGATCATTTTCAGATTACCAATCACCTTCTGTTACTTTGCATGCAGGAAGAAAGAACTCTGCATTCTGAATAGGAGATTCTGATCAGGTCTCTTTCAGAAATGGGAGCCATATTTTAAATCTGACAAGTCTCTTGTAGTGCTGAATAGTCAGAAGGAGGCAAACCATGCCCTGTTGTTCACAGCAGTCACTTGCTGTACTCTGTAATTTAAAGGTCTAGCATCACAGACAGCCACATTGATAACCCCTGTGAAAGGGTAAGTACAGAAAGTAAACATGAAGTTAGGGTCGGGGTGTGTCACCGTGTAGGAGCCTTGGACTTTGTGATCATGCCACTGTCTCTACAGTACAGGAAAAAAGCAAAAACCAACTCCAGAAGGTGCTCAGGCCACTTCTCTTTACTCTGAGAAGGCAAAGTACCTAGACGGTCAGGCAAGGTACAGTTGAATCGTTCACACTGGTCAATACATTCTAGATGATTGGAACTGGTGCAACTCTTGGCAATGTCGGAGACTATACAAAGGTCTCAAAGTTGCATCCGTGATCACAGTAAACTTACATGGAATACCGAAACCGATAACATATTAACACTCTGGCTCTGTTTGATACCTTTTGTTCGTGGCTGGCAATGGCCTGCGTGAACTTGGTACAAACATCCACGAATACGAGAATGTACACAGTCCCATTAAAATCCATTGCAAGGTTCTCAAGTAGTCCCTTGATAACCAAGGTTCCCATGCTGAAGTGAATTTGTTTCCCTGCTTTGGCCAAAGCAGACTTTGGCATAAAGTGATAAAGTCCCTCACTGTCGCCACCTGTTACTGGAGAGCCTATTACACTTTTCAAGGATAGAACTGGAATCATACATCAGACTTTCTTTGTTTCAGTTTCATGCTATCTTTACTGAATGAATCATTAATAGAGCTCCATAATCATATTTGACCTTTTTATGACAACTGAGGTTTCCACTGTTGTTTGCTTTACATGAGCTTTGAGCACTTTTCTACGATTTCATTTCAACACATACTGATACAAGATCAAATTTTAGGTGCAGATTAGAGAACTAATACTGAGCAGATGGAAGTATTTTTCATATCCCTTCAGAGAAGTGCTAAGAGGGTCACTCCAGATATCAGAGGATTGCCTTGAACCTTTACGCACTTGTGCAAACCTGACTTGGAAATATATCACTGTTCCTTCACTGTCACTGGGTCAAAATCCTGGAATTCTGATTCTAACAGAATTGTGGGTCAAATGAACTGCAACAGTTCAAGAAGGAACTCACCACTACCTTCTCAAGGGCAACTAGGTATGGGCAACAAATGCTGGCCTAGCCAGTGAGTGACTATAAAAAAAAAGAGGCTTATAATAACATGATTCATGTTTATTGTTTTTCTTTTGGATTCTCCAAGATGATTTCACTTGTGTTGTGCTGGTCTGTTTTTTCATATTAGAGCCTCGTCAAACTCAATGTTGTTTTCATTGTAAATACCCATATTCAACTCAATCTGAACCACTCAGCAGAAGTGGATTTAAACATCTCTGACACTGTCCAGATGATGGCATTTAGCTGAAAGTCTATGATCTATGTGGTGATTGCAGGATCGTGAGACAGCGCAGTGTTCTGCGGCAACATAGAGTCAGGTTTTGATCCACAGTGCCCTATCTGTCATTCACTGTGACGTGCCATTTTCTGTGATATGGAAAAACTTGTGAAGAACATCGACATTCCTATTTGTAAATACTTAAGAAACACACGCCTGGACAACACTTTAAGTCATGGCAGCCATGTTGGGAAATAGCAAATATTATCACTATAACTGATGTCAATGCGCTCTCAAGATGCATAGAACCATAGGACACATTCAGCACTGAAAGAAAACATAACTAACTGAACAGCTAGTATCCATGACTTTGACCTACTTCAATGAAAGGCAATCAACTGAAACTGCACGGACAATGCACAAAACAGCCACCAGCTACAGATTTTGAGGATAAGGACAAACTGAAGTCTGATTGTGGCCTTGAGTCCTGGGCCAACACATCATTTCTCCATTTGACATCTCAGGAAACCACTGACTGGAGAGAGTCAAATTAGACAGTATGATAGATTTCCCACCGTTCAAAGCAATGACAGTGAAATTGTGATCCTTCTTATACACTGTTCACTCTTCCGCACCCTATTCTAGAATTTCAAATAATAGATTTTTAACCCCTTCCAATGAGAAAGTGAGGTGCTGGATTCTTTCAAGATGGCATCAATAAAATCTAAAAGATAGAAAGGAAACATAAAGGTATCAGCAAATTATGATTAGATGGTATAAACATAGATGTCAAGAGCCACAAATTGGAAAAACATAGGAAGTTTGTTGTTGTGATGACCTGAGAAATGATGAAGTGAAATTTCTCTTTGGTGGTTCTGGGTAATAAACCTCAGGGCTTGTCCAAATCTGGAATTGATGCCTTGTTAGTATCTGCAACTCAAGGAAATTAGGTTAATAAAGCATCCTGATGTACATCACTCTGGTTTACATGTGGCACTCACAGCATCTCTCAGATGCTAGGAGAGGAGGCTGAGGTAACTGGAAACCCATGGCTGGAGCGGTTTTACTGAGTACCCAAAGGTGAGCTGGCAGCACTCTGGACCAGTGCTACAGGACCAGCAGCTGCTCAGTTATAATCGTGCACGACTGGGTCCAGTTTTGCAAAAATAGAAGTCTGTAATTAACTTGCAATTTAAAAGAGCAGAAATGTAGAAAGAAGTGAATGCATTTGTATCGTTGGGCATTGGAGAAGAAAGTTCAAAGGAGTTGGTGAAACTAATGGAGCGAAAGACCAATAAATTCCCTGGACCTGATGGCTTGCATCCTAGGATGTAAAAGGAAGTAGCTACAGACATAGTGGATGGACTGACAGTAATCTTCCAGGAATCTATAGATTTTGGAAGTGTCCCAGAGAGGCTACCAATGTAACACCTTTAATAGCAAAGGGAAAGAACGAAGAAAAACCCAGTTACTATGAGTCAGTTAGCTTGTTATCAGTTGTTGGGAAAATGTCAGAGTCTTTTAAAAAGGATGTGACAGCAGAATATTTAGAAATGCATAATGTGATCAGGCAGGGTCAGCATGACTTCATTGAAAGGGAAGTTACATCTGACAAATTTAATAGAATTCCTTGAAAAGATAACAAGCAGGATAGATCAAGGGAAGGAGTTGGTGTAATATATTTGGATTTTCAGAAGATATTTCATAAGGTACCACGCATTAGGCTACTTAATAAGGTTAGAGCCCATGATGCTGGAAGTAGTTTATTGGAGTATAGTGGTGTTATTTTTCCCATATTATATTTGATCTGCCAAGATTTTACCCAATCACTTAACCTGTCCGTGTCCCTCAGCAGACTCTTTATATCATCCTCACCACATACCGTTCCAACTGTTTTTCTGTCATCTGACAAACTTGGCTAAATTGTATCATTTTCCTCACCCAAGTCATATATGCATCCAAGTTCAGCAGTGATAGAAAAGGTAAATAGAATGTTGGCCTTTATTTCAAAGAGAAAATGGTATTAAAGTAGAGAGTTTTGCTAAAGCTATACAAGACATGGGTCAGACCAGGGCTGGAATACTGTAATCAGTTTTGTGTTCATTATCTAAGGAAAGATACATTAACAGTGGAGACAGTCTAGGAAATGTTCATTAGGCTGATACCAGGAATAGAGGGACTGTTTAATGAGAAGAAGTTGAGTAGATTGAGCCTGTACTCATTGTAATTTAAAAGAATGAGAGATGACCTTGTCCTCATACAAAATTCTTAGAGACTTGACAGTGTAGATAGAGGTTGTTTCAGCTTGTGGGTGTGTATAGGACTAGAGGGCATAATCTCAGAATATAAGACTTCTGTCAGAGGGTTGTGAAACTATGGAATTCTTTACTGCAAAGGGCTGTTAATATTTGGTCATTGAGTATATTCATGGCTGAGACAGGCAGATTTTTAATTTGCAAGGGAATGAAGGGGTTACAGGGTTAAGGCAGGAAAGCTAAGTTGAGGATGATCCAATCAGCCATGATCTCATTGAATGATGGAACAGACTGAATAGACTTCTGCTTATATGTCTACTGGAAAACTAACTGTAAGTGATAATGAAATAAAAACCAGAAAGATTATGATGAAGAGAGATTGAGAAGCCATCATTGAGACTGGGATCATATCCTGGTGATGCTCTCACTGCATGTGCCTAGTGAACCTGGCAATTGGACCACAGCAAATTGGTCCATAGCTCTTGCTTTCTTACCAGTGACCTGTGGGTTCCATTCATGGCCATTGGGACAGCTGACTAGCCATGGGGAGGAAGAAAATTTAGCTTGCTTGTTGATGGTCAAGGTCTGCAGCAAACTTCAGCTGGGGAAAGGTAACCAGAAGGAGGGCCAAGCATTGGCCAGGAGCAGCCCTTGGATTTATTGTGGAGCTGCGAGAAGGAACATTGGGCCATGTTTCCTCTTTAGCATTCAAAGCATAACTGCAAATAAAATGCATTAGGTCCTAATTTTGTGGCCTGGATCACACAGATCCTTCCTGAGCTTTCACATAGTCTAGGTTCTCGTATATATCTCTCTTGGTAGGTATTGACAATGGGCCCCTCCAATTTATACTGTATTTGCAGAACATCCGGGAAATTGTCTCCACTGTCTGCTAATGTGCTTGATGCTAAACTCCTTAGCAACCCATCAGATGGATTCCAGTATTGTGGAGGAAAAGTGTCCTCGAAAGGAGAAGTGCAAGGACCCAACTTCCTGATTCCACAACATAGTGAAAGTCTTCCAAGTTTTTGGATATTTTTTGAGCATTACAAGCTCTGACTAGTCCAAACAAATGTAGAAGCCTGTTCGACAATGAACATAGCCGCAAGTAAATGCAATATCCCCTAAGCCTGAATGCACATGCAAATTAGGCCACGTTTGTTATTATTGCATTGATTTAGGGCCCATAAAATGAGCACACTGCAGTGAAATTGAGACTTAATTCATCTTTTGAATATGAAGTCATTAAGATCTGGTGCATTTAGGCTGACTGTCGAATATCAGGATGGAAATGGGTGAGGAAGATCAGCTGAGTGGTCAGATTCCTCCAAATGTCTTACTGCAACTCGTAGCAAGGTAGAAGAGGACGTATTTAAGCATGTGCATATGAGGAGATTAATGCCCTGTCACCAAATCATAAGATTGGATCCTGCATCTACAATGTGAACGAAAATCAGATTTTGGAGCAATGAAGGAATTCAAGAAGATAAAATATTATCAGGCTGCAACATGCAGGTAACCTCTTATTTGCTCATCTTTTGTGGATAGTGACATGAGGAATGGTGGGGTTCCTTCACTCAGTAGCTGATGTATGTTGCTGAAAGTAGACAACTTCATCCTGTGCAAAGAGAGCTCTGCTGGTATTGGATCTCATGAGTGAATGATGTGTCTTTTTTCTAACAGAGAGGCATTTGTCATTTTGATGAGTACCAAACGCACCCTATACAAACTGTAAAAATACAATCCATCAGCTGTGTTATTATGTATCAGAAACGAGAGATTGAAATAGCTATAATTCAGCTTTTTTTGTAAAACTTTGAGTTAGAAAGGTATCTCCAATAGTATTGTGTCATTTAAATAGTCTATTTTGCATGTACATTTTATGCATTCACATTGTCTATGTCATAATCAGAAAACTCCAGAACAAATAATTGACCTAATACTTTACGCTCTAAGTACCTGGAAACACAGCTATCAGCTGAGTAGTTTTGTGGCCACTTTATTGAAAGTTTGCAGTAATAGCAAACCTCAGTATTTGTAAATTTGAAAGATTGAACTCAAGGTATTCGGGTCAACATACTTTCAAAGCACGTTTAAAATAAAATTGATTTTGAGTCAATGTATTACACTAGTTCAAATGTTTTTAGTGCCATTATATTATTGAGAAATGAATTAACTTTTCTGTTATGTTTTCAAAGGATCCTCATGCTAGCTTTGATTTCAATGACCATTTTGATGATCAGCATGATCCAGTACCTGAAGATATTGATGGATCTAATGGGTAAGATGTTTTGACACACTTTCTTATGATCAGATGAGAGGTGTGAACCCATTCTCCTCCTTCCAGCGTGCTCAGTTGATCACAGCAAAGTTCTTTATAGCACGAGGTGATAACTCTTTTCAATGAAATATAATGAACTATTTTTCCTATAAGCATCAAAGAATTGATCACAAGGTTTTCTTGAGCAGAAGAAAGAGCAAATGATTAAGAACAGGATAGTGGCCTGTACAAATAAAAATAAAAGAATGTACAATTCAGATTCCTTTGACTGTTGGTTTTTATTCATGCATGAGATCTAGGTATTGTAGGCTAGGCCAGCATTCGTTGTCACAACAAAAACAGAAGTCGCCGGAGAAGTTCAGCGGGTCTGGCAGCATCTGTGAAAAGAAAATCAGAGTTAACGTTTTGGGGCTGGTGACCCTTCCTCAGAACTTTTCCTGTCAAACCTTCTCAAAATTTTTTCTTAATGGTGCATTCTTATTTGCATATTTCTTGGTCTGAAAAAGAATGCTCTTTGAAATAGATGTTGTTTACATATTCCATGCTTGCGGAGGGCTATTGTTTCCAGGCTGGTAACTTGCAGTTGAAGTTTCATATTCAACATGTGAAGATTCTCATAATAATAGGAGCTGAGGACCTTTCCACACGTCCCATAGGGTCTGACTGACTGATTTCATTGTCCTTCGGGAATATGTTAATTTCAGCTCTCACTGTCTTTGGCTAAACCCACATCAGTCTCTTGAACTTTGGCCAAATTGTGAGAGCCAAGTGATCCCAAAGGCCATTTTAAATAAGTTTTTAGGTTTTTGTCCATTAAAGTTCCAAGTTCAATCAACTGATGGAAGCCAAGGGTCAGGAGTCTTTTTATAGATATTTTCTAATCAAACTATTCAGAGATCTTATTACTCACATCCGCAGCAGATGAGACTTGACCCTGGCCCCCCGGCTCAGAAGTAGGCTGGCTCATAAGAAACGTAGGAGCCTTTTATACTATTGAGTTAGTATTAATGATGTCTTCTTTCTGACAGTCTGCATTTTCTAATTATTTAATGGTTTGATTTGGTGGGTAGAGCCCGGTGCACGTACTTCACTTATTGGACTTTGTCCCTATCCATTTCCATTCCACAGAGCTAGTTACCAGTACCCAGCCCTCAGTCCCACCCTAGCCATGCTTTTTGTCACCCAAACCCTGCGTTTCTCATGCTAGTTTTGATTTCAATGACCATTTTGATGATCAGCATGATCCAGGACCTGAAGATAGTGGGTAAGATATTTTGACACGTTTTCTCACAACCAAATGAGAAGTGTGAACCCATTATCCAACCTTAGTTTTGGTTCTTGACAATGATGATACTGGGTTACAGAATGCCACAGGAGAGGGGTGAGGGGGATCAACATGGAATGGGAGGAAGTGGCATTAGAGGGGGAGTGGGCAGCAACATGGCAATAAGGGAGACAACATGAAAAGAAGATCACGTGGGAGGAGAACTCCCCCTCCATTAAATGTCAAGGTGGGGGTGGTTGTATCTCATTGGAGCTGGTCATTGCCTGGCATTTATGTGGCGTGAATGTTACCTGCCACTTGTCAACTCAAGCCTGGAAATGGTCCAGGTTTTGTTGCATTTGAACATGGCCTTCTTCAGTGTCTGAGGAGTCGTGAATGGTGCTGAATGTTGTGGAATTTATTGGCAAACATCCCCATTTCTGACCTTATTTTGGAGCGAAGGTCATTGATGAAGGAGCTGAAGATAATTGGGCTTAGGACACTATGAGCAGGTTATTGCTGAGCAGGTGCTACTTGGTAGCACTGTTGATGCCACCTTCCATCACTTTACTGATGGTTGAGAGTCGGCTGATGTATTTGTGTTTTTTTTTTGTGTACAGGACATACCTGGGTAATTTTCCACATTATTGGGTAGATGCCCACATTGTAACTGTACTGGTACAGTTTGGTTAGGGGAGCGACAAGTTCTGGAGCACAGGTCTTCAGTACTCTTACAGGAATGTTATCACTGCCTCCTACCATTTCTTGATATTACGTGGAATGAATTGAATTGGCTGAAGACTGGTATCTGTCATGCTGGGGTCCACTGGAGGAGGCGGAGATGGATCATCCATTTGGCACTTCTGGCTGAAGCTTGCTGTGAACGCTTCAGCCTTATCTTTTGCACTGATGTGCTGGGCTCTTCCACCATGAGGATGGGGATATTTGTGAAGCCTCCCCCTTCAGTAAGTTGTCTAATCACCCACCACCAATCACGACTGGATGCGGCTGGACTGCACGGCTTAGATCTGTTTGGTTGTGGGATCGCTTATCTCTGTCTGTCACTTGCTGCTTCTGCTGTCTGAGATGCAAGTCGTCCTGTTTGGTAGCTTCACAGGTTGACACCTTATTTTCAGTTATGCCTGTGGTGCAGCTCCTGGCATGTCCTCTAGCATTCTCCACTGAACCAGGGTTGATCCCCCGGCTTGATGGTAACGCATGAGTGGGGAAATGCTGAGCCACGAGGTGGCAGATTGTGCTGGAGTACAATTCAGCTGCTGTTGGTGCCCCACAGCGCTTCATGGATGCCCAATCATAAAGTGTTAGGTTTGTTCGAAGTCTGTCCCATTTAGCACAGTGATAATGCCACACAACACAATGGAGGGTATTCACAATGTGAAGGCAGGACTTTGTCTCCACAAGGACTGTGCAGTGGTCACTCTTACTGATTATTGGAAGCACTCTGTGGGTTCCGTTGCCACCTGCCACAGACCCAGTCTAGCAGCTATGTTCTTCAGATGAGCTCGATCAGTTGTGTTGATGCCGTACTAATCTTGATGAAAAACATTGAAACCCCCTACTAAGACTATATTTTATTCCCTTGCCACCCTCAGTGCTTCCTCTAAGTGCTGTTTAATATGGGCAAATACTGAATCATCAGCCCAGGGAATACAGTACGTAGAAAGCATAAGACTGTAATCAGTAGGAGATTTCCTTGCCCATGTTTAACCTGATGCCAAGAGACTTAATGGTGTCCAGAGTCAATGTTGAAGACATGCAAGTCAACTCCCTCCCTCCAGTATATCACTGTGCAACCACCACTGCTGGGTCTGTCTTGAGAGTGTGACAGTGCGTATCCAGGGATGGTGATCATGGTGTCTGGGACATTGTCTGTAAGGAATAAATCTGTGAGTATGACTATGTCAGGCTGCTTCTTGACTATTCTGTGAGACAGCTCTCCCAATTTTGGCACTAGCTCCCAGATGTTAGGAAGGAAGACTTTTCAGGGTCGACAGGGGTGATTCTGCATTTGTCATTACCAGTGCCTTGGTTAATGCTCCAAGGCACTTGGAGGTCCATGCAGTTTCATTTCATTGTTGAAACTTTGTAACAATTGATGCAACTGAGTGGCTTGCTTGGCCCTTTCAGAGGGCCATTGAGAGTTCACCACTTTGCTGTGGGTTTGGAGTCAGGTGTAGGACGGCAGATTTCCTCCCCTGAAGGACATTGGTGAGCCAGATGGGCTTTTGACAATTGACAATGGCTTCATGGTCTGCTGTGGCAGGAATTGAACCCTGGTTCCCAGAACATTGACTCAGTTTTTGGATTAGTAGTCTAGTAATAATATCACTAGGCCATTGCCTCCCCAATGTGATTGACTCTAGTAAGACACTCAAGATGGTCTTATCATCAATGCCTACATCTCATGAAAGAATAGATCAATTTAAGATCTGCTGAATATCAGTTGTGGTTCATAGTGAATTACTGTGAAGTCAGGATTTTTTTTTTGCTTGGTGTAAAAGTTCTTTATCAACATGTTTGTTACAGTTGGAATACACAGTATGTCATCTCTGGCTTTATTAACCCGATGCTGTCTTTGCTTCTAGTGTATCTAGGAAGATGAAGACGGGAGTTGGCAATTTGGCCTCGCAAACCTGTTCCCCTATTCAGTTAGATCATGACTGATATATATCCAAGCTCCATTTATCCAGCTTATCTCTGGATGCGTTTACTTAACATAACTCAACCTAAACCTGGAAACTTAGTTGACTCGGTGTCCATCCACTTATCATCTTAAATCATTTACGTAATTTTCAGATAGCACCGATTATGAACATTATTTTTGTTTTTATTTCCTTGAATTGTGCAGCTAATTGAAGTGGTAATTTTGGTGTGGATGACTTGCACATACTTAGTTTGTTGGACATTGCCCCAGCTGGCAAATATTACCATCAGTGACATTTGGCTTAATTTTAACAGGACCGCAAGCTAAATGTCAGCAAAAGCAAAGGCTGTCTATTTTGGCTTCTGAAAAAAACATACAAAAGCTCCAGCCTTCCTCCTGGCTGCCATCTCAGCCTTTGATGTGCAGAACTTTGGCATAGTCTAAGCTCAACTGCTTTCCCTACATCCAAACCACTGCTGATACAACTTTCCTTTCACCTCCAAAACAGCAGCTGCCTCTGCCCTTTGTAGGACGCCATATTCTACATCTTTATCCCTGATTTAAGTTACTTTTTTTTCCCCAATTGTCTCCCTGACAGCATCCCTTTATTCACTCTTTAAAAATACAAGACATCCAGATTCAGAGAATCTCTGATTTATCTAGTGAATAAAGAAATTAGATCATAACATTGCAGCTAAACGTAACATTATCAATTATTAACATTTCAGGTATCTTTTCAATAGATATCAACTAAATGTTAATGTATCAGATTAACCATTCTTTTATGTAAAGTACTTAATGTCTCCTTGAATACAATACGCTCAATCTGTTATTTTCAAACAAAAACACAACTGGGACCACATAAAATAAATGCTTATGTTTCTGAATCAAATGGAAAATTCCTAACTTTGCTGCAATGATAGCCATTAGATTTATCACACTTGTATCACAATCACCTGGATTCTGTTCTTCTGTTTCTTTACATGTTATCAAGTCATGGAACAAAGTGTGCTGGCGAGGTGGCGATGGAGGCTGACAACAACTTCTGTGGGGTTGGCATTGCACATAATGCAAAGATTGGAGGTAATTAGATGTCCAACTGTGGCGGGACGAATGTGAATAAACTCTGATATCTGTTTTGTTATGCCATTGCATTACCTCTGGTCAATTATAATTGCAATTTTGTTCAATGACACAGTGGGCAAACAAAATGTCTATGTCATTGCGTTTTTTCTGATGCCAACCAATCACTGGGATACTATTTTGATTATACAGCGCAACACTTCTGCCAATTTCCTCTGATTTTGATAAAGTTTTTGTCAGCATCTTTCTAAATATAAAACTTGACTTTCAGCATTTCCAGCGTAAATAGGATGCAATGCAGGATCCTAGCTGCTGTGTTGCAAACACATTAGATTAGGAGTGAAACAATAGTATTACTGTGATTGGCAGTCACACTGTTGTGGAATTCCTGGTATACTCTCCAGAACATTCATTTTCAATTTTAATTGCCTTTCTATGTCACTCTTATTCCTGTTGCTGATGTGACTGTCACTTATATTTTTAAATCCGGTTTGTTTCCTTTATTAAAGACAGTGAAGCAGAATGTTACACAGAAAGCACGGCAATCCAATGACAGTAATGAACTCCTCAGTGTCTGTATATTAAGTCTTGTACCATGCCAGCTATCATTTTAGTGCTCATCCTTGCCTCATGCCTAAAGGTCTGGTAAATACTGTGATACACAAATGCTTAAAGGTTCCTTGCTGCTGAATTGCTGCACCAGAACTAAGGGTGCAGTATGATAGGAAACAGGAACTGTTGTGTAGGCTGTTCTAATATTGGGAACTACAGCTCAACCTGGTCTTGCCCTCAAATGACATTTACACATAGATCGCCTTCAAGCAGCGATCATTCATTTCTGATTAGAAGTGAAGGAGCTGAATCTTTTTCATTTTAAACCTGAAGACATTGCAGTTATTTTCAGTCCATGTATATATTAAGTAGGTCTTGAATCCTGGAGCTATATAATGATATTGGTGGTCAAGTCTCAATATGAGATTCACGGCTGCCAATACTGATAGATAGACTGTTCGTCAGTTATGAGGCCAGGTTTCCTAATGGACATGCCCCTATCCTTCACTTCTATTTGAAACCAGGCTTTGGAGAACCCTCGGCCCACCCATCACCCGACCTAGGATTTCAGATGGCACTGTGAAAGTGTTTGTTGGACAGGTAGATAACATGGTTATGCCCTTTAATAGATTCTACCAAATAGCACAACAGCAGTGGTGCAAAGTTCCTTGCAATGCCAATTCATGCAACATTGCCCTCAGAGCAAAGTATTCAATGACGTGAGCAGAGTTTCTAAGACGAGGCTCCCATTCACAAATCTCTTACTGTTTGCCTAGCTCTGCATCGCCACGCACTGTCAATGCTTCCCCCAGTCGCTCGCCATCTCTCTCCTCCAATCACACTTTTGTACATCTACTCAAGTTTTCACTTGCACATTCAATCTTTTTGACTGCTGTCATGACAATTATCCATCTAACTCAGAGCATGAACATGGAACTATTTTCACAAACATGGTACGTGCCTGCCCACTCTGTCCTGTCTTGCAGGATAGGCTGGCAGGATGTGAAAAAGTACCATTGTCAGGGCATGTGCTCACACCAATTGAGGAAACTATAATTAGTTGAGGGAGGCAATGCATTTTTTGCAGATGGAAAAACTGGAGGATACAGAGCGTGGAATGCTTGTCTGTTTTGTTTTGTGTTTTTTGCTCACACTGTGCTGTTTTACCCACTTGCATACCACAGCATTGTCTAATGGTACTCCATGATGAGCCCTATCCATTACTGCTTAGCCCCAGTTGATAACCCTGTTCCTTTTCCATCTTTCTAGATCCTTCAAAGATTATATGTATTGTTGACCTGTACCAGATTTACCCTGTATAGCTAAATACATACTAAAGATATAATTCTGCAGAGTTTCACTTGCTCACCTGCCATAACGTCAGCAGAATGTAGACAGAAACCAGGAGGGTAAATGCTGTCATGCCATTTTTCCAAGTCTTCTTCTGAATGAGTTCGAACTGCACAATGTACTTTCAAGCTGAACCTATGCTGCGTAAGCTAATTGCAGGAACATGAAGGCAAAGTGAAGCAACAAGAACTGAAAACAAAAATGCTGGAAATTACAGTGGGTGAGGCAGCACCCATGGAGAATGAGCAAGCAAAATTTTCAAATCTAAATGATTCTGATGAAGAATCACCTCGAAACGTTAGCTTGCCCCTCTCCATGGATGCTGCCTGACCCGCTGTGATTTCCAGCGTTTCTTTTTCCAGTACAGATTCCAGCATCTGCAGTAATTTGTTCCTACATCCAAGTTACAAGAAGTTGCACACCAGATGAGAGCCAATTCATCCCATTGTTTTTTATCCAGCAGGAAGTATACTTGCAAGCTAATTTTTGAGACCATTTTAGGAACTCAGTCTCAGAAGGGCCTTCATGATAGGGTCCCTGTGATCATTATTGTTTGCTCTGCAACCTGAGTTGACATTTTTAATTCATCTGCTCATACGTCAAAGGCCACTTCTATTTCTGCATCATGTGGCTCTCTTGTCCTCTATGCCTTCCGATGTGTTAGTTCATCACCTTCACTCTCAGAACTCCTCAAGTAGATGTCATGGGATCGCTGGGTACAAGAGATAAGGGAAGGATAGAGTGAATGACTGCTCACATGTAGCCAACATCCTCCATTGTATCTTAGTTTGCAGCCCCCGGAGGAAATCGTTAACTCTGTTCGTTTGAACGATATTCCATCTTAATCAGCTACTTTGTGAATCTCGTATGAGGAAAACAAATTATGCATTAAACAAGGAGAAGGTCCCAGTGAAAGAACAAAGATTGCCATATATCCAACTGCCGTAACATTGTAGAGGCCAATTATTTCCATTGTATCCTCTGAATGGCTTGCTAAATGTCAAATGTTGGCACACCCATCCCCATGTGGCCTGGCATTCCCTAGTATTGTGTCTGACCTTCTCATGTCAGCAGAATCTGAGGTAATTAGCTGCTGTGGTGACCAGATTCTACAGTTACAATCAAATGGGATTTGTGGAATGGATGTAGTAAAGATGGTGTAAAGGAATCAGGAACCGGGACGTGAGACAGTACCGCACATTACAGGATGTGAGGAAGTTGACATGTGTTGGAGCATGGAACATAATGTGTGATAGCCAGATTACTTGAATAGTCAAATGTTTCTTTGTGAATAATTTGTTGACTTTGTTATTTCGCTGAGAACTCTCTTGCCTTTACTGATCTAGAAAAGTGAGATTAAACTTTGCTTAATACTGCAAGAAGATGCTTCAGATTATCCCAGTCTCAACCGTTGCTTTCCATTGTCACCCACACCGCAACAGAGAGGATTAGATGTTTAATTTACCCATTAAAGGACCTGCTTACCCATTTTATTTTATGCTGGAGCAAAAATGAGCTCAATTTCACTCACATTACCTTACTGGGATTACAGAAATCAAAAATTGAACTGGTAGGTTTTGTAATAAATCTGCTCCTGACATTCTATGGGTTTCCTAATTGGGATGATCAGTCCAAGGACAAATTAAAATAGTCATGTTATTTGAATGATAGTATGGGAACAGAATGATATTCTCTTCCTAAGTAGAGTCACATCCTGACCAATATTCTCTTTTCTGCTGCTTCACCTTTAATACCAGAACATAAGAAAACAGTAAAAACGGGTGTAGTTCCAAAGAAGTCATATTGGACTCAAAGTGCGGACTCTTGTTTCTCTCCCCACAGATGCTTCCAGACCTGCTGAGTTTCGCCAGCACTTCTTCTACTTGTTTAAAAGATAGACCATTCAGAGAGATCATGGTTGAACTGTTACTTCATCCATTTGCCTTGGCTTTATGTCTTTAAAACCTTGGTTAGCAAACAGTTATTCATCCCATTTTTATACCTACTTGAGCTACTGTATTTTTTTTTGTATTCACCTGTGGGACATGGGCCTTGCTGGCTGGCCAGCGTTTATTGCTCACCCTTAGTTGCCTTTGAACTGTATAGCTTGCCAGACCATTTCAGAGGGCAGTTGAGAGTCAACCACATTGCTGTGGGCCTAGAGTCACATGTAGTTCAGAGCAGGTGAGGATGACAGATTTCCTTCCCTAAAGGACATGAGTGAACCAGATGGGTTTTTCCAACAATTGACAATGGTTTCATGGTTATCGGTAGATTTTTAATTCTGGATTATTATTGAATTCACATTCCACCATCTGCCATGGCAGGATTGGAACCCGGATCCCAGAACATTAACGGTCTTTCTGGATTAATAGTCTAGCGAGAATACCACTAGGCCATCACCTCCCCTATTTTAAGATAACAAGGCGTGGGGCTGGATGAACACAGCAGGCCAAGCAGCATCAAAGGAGCAGGAAAACTTGATGTTTCGGGCCTAGACCCTTCATCAGAAATGGGGGAGGGGAAGAGGGTTCTGAAATAAATAGGGAGAGAGGAGGAGGCGAATAGAGGAGAGGATAGGTGGAGAGGAGGCAGACAAGTCGAAGAGGCGGGGATGGAGCCTGTAAAGGTGAGGGTAGGGAGGAGATAGGTCAGTCCAGGGAGGACGGACAGGTCAAGGGGGCGGGATGAGGTTAGTAGATAGGAGATGGGGGTGAGGCTTGAGGTGAGAGGAGGGGATAGGTGAGAGGAAAAACAGGTTAGGGAGGTGGAGATGAGCTGGGCTGGTTTTGGGATGCGGTTGGGGGAGGGGAGATTTTGAAGCTTGTGAAATCCACATTGATGCCATTGGGCTGCAGGGTTCCCAGGCTGAATATGATTTGCTGTTCCTGCAGCCTTCGGGTGGCATCACTGTGGCATTGCAGGAGGCCCAGGATGGACGTGTCGTCTGAGGAATGGGAGGGGTCGTTGAAATGGTTCGCGACTGGGAGGTGCAGTTGTTTGTTGCGAACTGAGCGCAGGTGTTCTGCAAAGCGGTCCCCAAGCCTCCGCTTGGTTTCCCTGATGTAGAGGAAGCTCCTATTTTTCTGTTTATAGGACTCAGTTCCACATCTCTACTATCTTTTGTTTGAAATGTTTTGTAAATTTTCTATTAAATAGCCTAGTTTTGAGCTTAATGTCAACCTATCCTAGGCTCCCCCACTAGGATGAAAAGTTTCTTTCTAACTATCCTATAAATCTCTTTCAAAATCCTAAGAACCTCAAATGAATCACCTCGAATCTTTCTAAACCCAGTTTGTGCAGTCTCTCCTTACCACCTATTCCTTTGAGCCCTGATGAATTTGCAAGGTAGTCCCTCCAAGGTTGGTAATCCTTTCAAAGGTGCATAGCCTAGAATTATACACTGAACTCCATATTTTGTCTGACCAGTGTCTTATATACATGTAGAAACATTTCCTTACCTTTATGTTCTAGACCTTTAGTTATAAAGAGTAACATTCAATTAGCTTTTTTAAATTAAATTTTGTAGAGGCCATGACATTTTTCTTGATTTGTGTACACGAGTCCCCAAATCTATTTGTATATCTGCTGTTCCAAGCTTTTCACCATGTAAATAATCATCAAATGTATCTTTTTCTTGTTCAAAATAGTTAACTTCACACTGAGCTGCATTGAAATCTCACTCGCTGAATCAATTAATCTTCATTTGTTGTTTTATGCTGTTGACTATACATATGACTATACAATCAATTCTTGTGTCATTAGCAAATCTGAATATATTAGGATATTTTGCATTGTCTTAGTCATAAATATGGTGAATACTTGGAACCTAGGTTCAGCTTACTAGCATAAAACTTAGCTTATCGGCATTGTGACTGTTGCGGTTGTTCAAAGGTTAATTGTTTCATATATCACTGCATTACCATAAAATAGTAATGACATTTCAAAAGTAAGTTGTTATATAAAATGAAGTGTTCAGCATAAATGTAAAGTAAATGTTTCTGTTTTAGGCATCCGCATCTTGGATGGGAGAGTAACTGATGCCTTAGAAGCAGCATCTCTCACCTACAATAACAACTATATAGATATCTACAGCTGCTGTTGGGGTCCTAAAGACAATGGGCAGAACTTTGACGGCCCTAGACTACTGACAACCAAAGCACTACAAGAAGGTGCAGCGAAGGTAAAAGATATGAGAATTGATAGTAAAGATTGTGCACAAGTCCTAATGCCCGGGGAAAGTCTTTTAGGGTCAGGTCCCTTTTAAAGAGAACAAGAAGATTCAAATACCATAGAAGTTCAATAATTACAACACATGAAGGAGCTCAGAGTTGGGGAGGGAGTAGGATCAGGAGAACGGTTGTGGCTGTGGCGGAGGGACCTGGTGATAGCTGTAGAAAGGGCTGGTGGTGACTATGGCTGTAGCCTTGGAAGTGTCCATTCTTTGATCCTCCTAACTCAGCCATTCAGGTGGGAAGAGAGAGAGTGTGCCAGATAAGGGGATGAGTGCATGTAATGCTAAAGAAGCTACAAAATGGGGATGACATCTTATCAGATAATAAAGAAACCCACAATTGCAGGTAACATGATCTGGACATCATTCAGTCTTCAGCTGTTAAATTGAAAGTAACATTCAAGCTTTCCACATTCCTGTTCACTCTCAATGGCATTTCATTGTTGAGTTCTATACAACAGGATTTCTTGCAGCAAGGGCACCTTTAATCAAAAACTTAACTTCACCAGCCATATATGTGTGGTGCCTACAAGAGCTGGGCAGCTGCTATGGATTTTGCCGTGAGTTACTCATCACCTGTCACCCTAAAGCCTGTTTGCCATCTACAAGATACCAGTCAAGAGTGTGATGGCCTATTCTCCACTCGCTTGGATGATCGCTATTGCTCAAGAAACTCATCACCGTCCAGGACAGAACTGCACACTAAAATGACACCCCATTGACCGCCTTGCATACTCACTTTCTCCACGAGCAGTGCACCTTGGCTGTACTGTGTACTTATTGTAAGATGCACCATGACAACCCAGTAGGGCTTCCTTGGCAGCACTTAGAATGACAAGGGTACCAACTGCAAGGGAACACTATGAGCAGCAAGTTCCCCTTTAAATCACCCACTATTTCAGCTTGGAAAGATATTGATATTTGTTCACCATCACTGAGTAAGTAATCCTAGAATTCCCTCTAACAGCACTGGATGTACCTTCACAATGCAGACTGCAGTAGTTCAAGAAGACCACGGACCACCACCTTCTCAAAGGCAATTAGTAATAGGCAATATATGCTGACCTTTACAGCAATCGTTGGATATCATAAATAAATAAATACAAACATTTTGTAAACGGCCTTTATTTTAGAAAATTGTGCACATCAAAACTCGTAATTTATTCTTTTTTAATAAAAGACATCATATGGCACCTGGTCATAATTGAATGTATTAAAGGCAGTATACTTAGGAGAAAAACGTTTTATTTTATAGGGTCGTGGTGGGAAAGGAAGTATTTTCATCTGGGCCTCAGGAAACGGTGGCCTTTTTAAGGATCACTGTGGTGCTGATGGATATGTGAACAGTATTTTTACGGTGGCAGTTGGAGCTGTCAGTAACTTAGGCCTCAGCACCTTCTACTCAGAGGCCTGTCCAGCCATTATGGCAGTAATCCCTACAGGAGGAACAAGTGACTCACCTTATGAAGCAAATATGGCGGGTGAACTAGCCTTGGTGAGTAAGTCTGATGTAAAAATTGAATTCAGAGATATTACGTAGTAGTACAGTTATTGGATTGTTATAAGTTAATAAACCTGAAATCTATTCCACAAAACATTTCTGATTCTGTTGACTGACTTCTGTAACTTCCATCGCCTCCGAGTATACTACCAGGCAATATCTGTGCTGTGTGGGTTTCAGCGTCACTTGAGGGTACTCTGGTGCTAAGTTGCACATCGCTTCTTCCCAGAATTAAGCTCCACGTCCTGTGAGATTCCCGTCCACAAGGAAAAAAGCAACTTAAGTTCAAGTAGAAGGTGTAACCAATAGCTTTACACAGAAATACTGTGGTATTTTATGGCAAAAGGACAGACTGAATGCTAGAAGAGCATAAGTTGGTGTGAATAATTACTTTTTTGAGTTGACATAATTCAAACAAGTTCTTCCTTACCTTTATAGTGCACTACCTTGCTTAGTTATTAAGTTTTGTGCCTTGGGATATAACTAACTGAGTATCTACATCCCACCCAACTAATTCCAGAAGTCAACTAATGTGTCGCTGCTTTTGCCATGGCGGAGTCATAGAGGAACATGCAAATATGAAAGATCTATTCTTTTGTCAGTGACCAAGGTAGAAATGCATGTAGAAAAATTTAAGAGGTTGAGAAGAAACAAAGTAGGGTCTGCAGGCTTCGTAACAGATATGGCAGCATACTGTAGTCTGCCCGCATGTGTGACAGACAAAGTGGGAATGGAGTGTATTTAAATCATGATTGCTTTCTCCCTCTTAATCCCAAAATATCAAGGTAGTGTTTGGTTTACTCCTTTCCCTGTTTGCACTTATTCCATACTGATTTTGGCTGAATGATGTTCCGCACTGCTGGCTTTCAGCTTCCATTTTATTTTAAATAATCCCAAATCCTTCAAGATGAAGTCATAGAAAGGGTTTATTAACAAAACATTCAAAACACAGGGGAATTTCTTTGCTACTCCACTCATGCAGACAAGTACTCAGAAAACAAAGGGAGACAGGACAGAAGAGGAGGTAGGTGACAAATTATACATTTTGGTAAATCCAGGAATATTAAAAAGCAGTTTATGTCATTTGGAACTTTAAGGAGGTCAATATGCAAGAATAGTTTCTTTGGTGGGTTGGGCCCTGTAGTTTTCTTCCTTATGGGAAAAATGTAGGCTTCTTTCCAGCTATTAATTTGGAGAATGGAAGGTCCAAGGCAAGATGTCAATTTAGCCTGGAATCTTGCTCTCTGTGACTTTCCGGAGGTTCAACAGCAACTGATTTTGAATCACAGAATAGTATAGCTTAGAAATTCAATAAGCTCTAATTTTAGTCATGTGACAAAGACAGGTATTTCAGGTGCTGATGACCCATCTCAAGGGGCTAATTGATACATCAGTAAGTTCACAATGTAGCTTTACCTCAGTTTCCATTGCAAGGTCATTAGATAATTATAAAAGCATTGTGCCCATTTTAGCATAATGGGTTTGGGTGTTTCCTCTGCCCTGAGATGGTTGGAGACAGAATGCTCATCTCCAAGCCTTGCTGTGAGATTTGGCTGGAAAGTCTATAAAATGCAGGGGCTTCTTGAAATACAAACCTGTAATCAACTACAGATATTTTGAGAATCCAGCAAGGTTGTCCATTTTTAAAAGAAGCAGAATTTACATGTGAAAATAAAAAAGAGAACATGGTTTTCTTTGGGATTTCTCCTCATGCCCTCTGGCCTGACATACACATAATGTTGAACTCTCTTTTAGTAGGCATGAATGTGTTCTCTGCCATGATACTCTTGTCCAGAATTGGAACTTTTTAAATATTGGTCCCATGACCAATGAACTGAAGATACAGCATTGACCACCTGTGATGCTGTCATAGTAAGTACAGCCCAGTATTGTCAGTTTCATCAGGGTCACCTCCTGTGAAATGTTCTTGTTCTTTTTTTCCAACTGGAAGGAGTGGTTGTCTTTCAACACTGCAGGGCTCTCATTTGGACGTATGCTAGTTAGGGGGTTCTCTACACCTGAGAAAACACTATGAGGATCATGTTAGAATTTACAGGAGCGCATAAGGGTGTTGAAAAAGGTGAATTAATTGGAATTGACTGGAGAATTGGCCTCATCGTCTCAAACTGAATGTATTCAGAATCAGAAATTGATGCATCAAGTTTCTAAGCACCGTTGGACATGTAGGGAATTGCATAATTATTTCAGTGTGTTCACGGAAAACAGTGAATCCAGAATTTTTTTTTAATTAACACGGAAGACGAATATGAAAACAACATATTGAAAAGGCCACCATCAAAAGGTTTGATTTGTGTGTGGCACATTTTGAAAGGCAGTTGTAGTAATACATCAAAATGCTTCTCCAGCTTCATCTATAATTTGTAGATGTTAAATTTTCAATTTAAAAAAAAATAAACTTACAAACATATCTGACAAACCTGTTGCATTGAAAAAAATCTACTGTTATGAATGTTAATATGGCCTATTATTGATGACCAAGTTGGCCTTCAGTCAGGCATTCAGTAACTTGGATCGAATGCAAGAATTACTGGACTCACTCGGGTCTGGCAACATCGATGGAGAGAGAAACAGAGTTAACGTTTCAAGTCCAGTGACGCTTCATCAGAACTGAAAGCAGCTGGGAAAAGGTTGGTATATATGTTGAAGATGGGATGGGGAGAGAGGGGAGGAGTAACCAATAAGTGGGGATGAAGCCCAGAGAGCAAGAAAAACAATTGGCGGACAAAGGAGGCGTAAAGGTCAGCCTGGGGGAAAGAATAGCTGTTAATGGGGTCGATCAGTGGCTGACAATGGGTTGTTTGTGGGAGCAGCCCCTATGATGACAAAGCTTGGTGTGTAGGGAATGGGTGAAGACATGGAGGAAAGTGCCCAAGCTGTAAAATTATTAAACTTGATATTGAATCCTGGCGCCTATAGAGTCCCCGAGCAGAAAACGAGATGCTGTTCTTCCAGTTTGCACTGATCTTTGCTGGAATACTGCAGCAAACCCGAGGCAGGGATGTTGGGCAGGGAACACGGTGGTGTATTGAAGTGGCAGGCAACTGGAAGCTCAGCGTCGTTTTTGCAGACAGAACATAGGTGATCTGCAAATGGGTCGCCCAGTCTCCGCTTCATCTCTCCAATGTGGAAGAGACCATATTGTGAGCAGGGAACACAATAGACTAGATTGAGTGAAGTGCAGGTAAATCACCACTTCTGCTGGAAGGTGTACCTGGGCCTTGGACAGTGAGGAGGGAGGAAATAAACAGGCAAGTATTACACCTTCTGGGATTGTAGTGGAAGGTGCCATAGGGATGTGGGGAGATGTTGGGAGTGAAGGAGGAGTGGACCATGGTGTCCTGGAAGGAATGGAACCTGTGGTAACTCAGAACCAACTACAAGCCCATTAAACTCTGAACCAAAATTGAACTATTCAAATAACTTTCCAATGCAGACGTTAATGGGAAAAATATATTTTGGATAGCTGGTACCTCCTCTCATGAGAAAATGGGAAATAGTGCTTTGCTGTCCTTTTGGTAGTGCCCATTTCTAAAGAGCTTTTATATGTAGATTTCCATCCTTTCAGATTATCATATCAGTTCATGCAGGTGAACCTGGCATTATTTGAATGAAACACACAACAGTTGCCAAGAGTGTTTAAAGAGTTAAACTGGCCTATGTGATCTGGTTTTCTGATTGTGACTATATTGAGTATCTGAAGTGATCAATAAAACCACCAGTTTTCATTTCAAACCAGACTAATTGTCATTGACATCATTACAACTTTGATCCAAGGTGGTGAAATACAATTCTCTGTGAAATTTCCCATATATTTGGACCTAGTATTGTCAATAATCAGAATACAAAGCAAATAACGAGGAAACGATTGACACAGCTTAATCACAAGAATGCTACTCTCATATTTGCCCTTGTTAAAATTTCCTTGATTTTAAACGTCCACACCTTAATTCCTATTTTCAAGCATGTCTTGATTAATTGTGATGGCTCCTTGTCTAGGCTAAAGAACTAAGGGTACATATTTCTTGCAGTAATACCAGTTCAAATGGATACCTGATTTAGGAAATAATATTATTTGTCATCTATTTGACTGTTATTTTAGAAGTGTTTTTGTTTTGCCTGCAGGAACCTGCTTTGCATTCAGTTCTTTAAATGAATGTTCATGGCATCAGTTATGAGTCAATTTTAAAAATGCAGATTCCCCAAATCCTGTTTAGTCTGCAACAGACTTACCAGAATTTAAACTGACGTTAACAATACATGAGAAGTACTGGACTTGTATCTCTCCTATTTAATGTTAATTGCAAGGTTTCTCAAAAAAAATTACATTATCGCATCCTATTAAACAGAAGCATTTTATCTGCCTTTGTTTCACCTCACCATAACTGCTTAATGCCCATCTGTTTAGCTGGTGTAAGGAAAAATGTCCATTTGAATCCTTTAACTAACTAAATTAGGTCAAAGTTGGAATTGGAAAAAAATTCAACCTCTAAGCTTATAAAGCCATTATGGCAAGGAAGGGGGCCATTGGCCCATTCAATCTGCAGCAGCTTTCTGCAAATGCAAAAACAGAATTTGCTGGATAGACTTAGCAGGTCTGGTTTTCTCTGCGCAGATGCTGCCAGACTTACTGAGTTTCTCCAACAATTTCTGTTTCTTTTTCCAATATCCAGCTTTTGAAGTTCTTTGTTTTGTTTAATTTTATCTTTGCAAGTGCAAACAGGATGCCACCAACAGTTGAATTGCTGCGACATCTTGTTTTCCTGGAATGATCCCGCACTTGTTTATTCAGCTATATATTTTTTAGCACCTGTAACAAAAAGTATATAGCACATTGTAAGTATTTAGTGGTATAGTGGACAGTGAAGTAAGTTACCTAAGATTACAAAGAGATCATGATCAATTGAGTCAATTGGCTGACCAATCTTTGGTGTAACAGTGTAAATAAAGGGCAGCCTCTGGATGTGCTATACATAGATTTCCAGAAGTCATTTGACAAGGTGCCACACTACATCAAAAGTTACTATGAAAAATAAGAGCTCATGGGAAAGAAGGTGAGGTAATAACATGGCTAGGAGATTATGCAATAATATGGGTAGGGGATTGGTTAAATAACAAGACATAGTAGTCATAGATAGGTCATTCTGGGATTGACAAAATGAGTGAAGCATCACAGAGATCAATGCTGGGGATTCAATGATTTGAAATTTATATTAATGACTAATTTTTTGGATAAAAGCACCCATTGTATTGTTGCTTCAATTTGCTGATACAAAAGATAGATAAGAAAATCAGCTGTGGTGTAGTAAAAAGTCTGCAAAGGGTGGATATGTATAGGGGCGACAATGGCCGAGTAGTATTATCACTGGACTGTGAATCCAGTGACCTCAGTAATGTTCCGGGGACCCAGGCAGACGATGAAATTTGAATTCAATTAAAATCTGGAATTAAGAGTCTAATGATGACTGTAAA
Organism: Ginglymostoma cirratum; assembly: GCA_024137785.1. Classification (NCBI taxonomy): domain Eukaryota; kingdom Metazoa; phylum Chordata; class Chondrichthyes; order Orectolobiformes; family Ginglymostomatidae; genus Ginglymostoma; species Ginglymostoma cirratum. The sequence goes on from JAHRHZ010000264.1 coordinate 16,375,348, forward strand.
AACATTGGCAATTATCACAAAGACGCATCTGGTTCATGAATGTCCTTTAGGGAAGGAAACTGCCATCCTTACCTAGTCTGGTCATGTAACTCCAGACCCAAAACAATGTGGTTGACTCTTAACTGTCCTCCAGGATGGACAATAAAAGCTGGCCTAGTCAGTGAAATCCTCATCCTGTGAATAAATGTAAAAAAAAATGAATAGTCAAAAATTTGGGAGGTGGAACATTCTGTAGGAAAATGTCTCTTTGGCAGAAAGAATAGAAAGGTAGTGAGGCTGCAGAACTTTGAGGTGCAGAGAGACCTGGGTGTATCTCGTACATGAATCACAAGGAGTAAGTATGTGGGTACACCACACTCTTGGAAGGATGTGATAGAAGGGGGTACAAAGGAGATTCACCAGGACACTGTCTAGGGTGGAATATTTTAGCTATGAAGAGAAGCTGATAAGTTTGATTTGTATTCTTTGGAATAATGAAGTTTGATGGGGGTTCCTGATAAAAGTGTATAAGATTATGTGGGTCATGGATAAGGTGGATGGAAAGCAACTGTTCCCCTTAGTTGAAGGGTCAATAAAAAAGGGCACATTTTTAAGGTGAAAGGCAGGTGGTTTAGTGGGGATTTGATGAAAAAGTGTTCACCCAAAAGATGGTAGGAATCTGGAAGGGCTGCCTGAGAGGGTAGTTGAGGCATCCCATGTAATCTCGTAACCTTTAAAACGTACTTGAATGAGCATGTGAAGTATCATAACATTCAAGGCTATTGCGGGAAAGTGGGACCAGCCATTTCTGATGAAGGGTTTAGGCCCGAAACGTCAAGTTTTCCTGCTCCTATGATGCTGCTTGACCTGCTGTGTTCATCCAGCCCCATGCTTGTTATCCCAGTGTAGATGTAATCTGGCTTTGTTGGTGCAGACTCAATGTGCTGAAGGGCCTCTTCTGTCCTATATGATTCTATACAGAAATTGTTCAGGAATGTAAATAGATTTTTATTGTTTACGAAAAGAGAAATGGAATATAAAAATAGGTATATCTTGCTACAGTTGTACAGGACAATGGTGAATCCATATCTAGAGTGTACAGTTTTGACCTCCTTACTTAAGAAAAGGTATAATGCTTTAGAAGCCATTCAATGAAGGCTCATTGGACTGAGGCCAAAACAAAATAGATATAGGAACAGGAATAGGCCATTCATGGATCCTGCTCTGCTGTTCAATAGATTCACAGTCGATCCAACACTCCTCATGTCCATTTTCTTGCCCTTTCTCCAATATCCTTGATTCACCTACTGATCAAGCACCTACCTGTCTCAACCTTAAATGTACACAAGGACTCTGCCCCCACAACTCTCTGTGGCAAGGAATTCCAAAGACTCTCACCCTCTGAGAGGACAAATTCCTTCTCAACTCAGTGTTAAATTGACACCCCTTAATTGTGATACTATGCCTTCTGGTCATAGTCTTTCCCATGAGGTGAACCATCCTTTCAATATTTACCTTCTCAAGCCCCTCAATGTTGAAATGAGATTCCGTCTCACTCTTCTAAATTCCAGTGAGTCCCAACCTGTTTATGCTCTTTACTAGTAAGATAATCCCTCTATATTGGGGATCACCCTAGTGAACTTTCTCTGAACTGCCTCCAATTAAACAACACGCGTCTTTAAATAAGGGGAGAAAAACTGCTCACAGTACTCCAGATGTGCTCACCAGTACCATGTACATCTGCAGTAAGACTTCCCTGCTGTTATTCTCCAACCCCCTAGAAATAAGGGCCAACATTCCATTGGTCTTCCTGATTACCTGCTGTACCTGTACGCTAAATTTCTGTGTTTCATGCTCAAGTACCACCCACCCCCTTCCCCCAATCTCTTTGTGTTGGAGCTTTTTGCGGCTTTTCTCCATTTAAATAATACTCTTCTTTTGTTCTCTCTTTCAAAATGTACAACTTCACATTTTCCCACATTACACTCCAAAATAACTGCGCAAAGGCTCATACCCTGTCACCAAGTCAACCTTTCTTTCACAGGTGGAGAGTCCTTGACACTAATCCAGCACCCTCAGAGCTAACTCTGAGTGCACAGTACATGTGACATTCCTGTTTATATCTGTCAGCCAGGGCTCCTTGATTGTACCAGATTAATAGCCCCAATCAGAGAACTCATATTTTATGATTCAGAGATAGTGGGAACTGCCGATGCTGGAGAATCTGAGATAACAAGGTGTAGAGCTGGATGCACACAGCAGGCCAAGCAGCATCAGAGGAGCAGGAAAGCTGAAGAAGGGTCCAGACCCGAAACGTCAGCTTTCCTGCTCCTCTGATGCTGCTTGGCCTGCTGTGTTCATCCAGCTCTACACCTTGTTATCTCAGATTCTCCAGCATCGGCAGTTCCCACTATCTCTGAATCATAAAATATGAGTTCTCTGATTGGGGCTATTAATCTGGTACAATCAAGGAGCCCTGGCTGACCTCATTACAATCACTAAATACTCCATTCACCAACTTCTTGCCCACTTCCATAACCTATCCATTGTTCTTTTTATACTGTTTGTACCCATCTCATAACTTGCCCATTTACCTATTTTTGAATTGTCTGCAAATGTGGCTACAGTATGTTTGCTTCCTTTCTCCAAGTCACTAACATATGTCATAAGCAGTTGAAATTCCAACATTGATGCCTGTAGAACCCCACTGGTTGCAAGTTATCAACCTGAAAAAGAGCCCCTTATCACCAATTTTCTATCCATGTCAATATACTGCCTCCAACACTCTGGGTTCTTACCTTATAGCTTACCTTTTGTGAGATACCTTATTGTACACCTTCTGGAAGTCCAAATACAACACACCTACTGGTTGTACCCTATCCACGCTAGTTGAGACTTCCTCGAAAATGTCAAATAAATTAGATGCAGTTTCCCTGTCACAAAGCCATGCTGGGTCCGCTCAATTAGATAATGATTTTCCAAATATTCTGCTATTATTTCCTGATTCCAATACTTTTCCAGCAATGGATGTTAGTCTAACCAGCCACTAGTTACCTGTGTTTTGTCTCCTCCCATTCTGAATAGGAGTGTCACAGTGGCAGTTTTTCAATCTTCTGGTACTTCTCCAGAAACCAAGGATTTTTGGAAAATTACAACCGATGCATCCACTATCCCGGTAGATAACACAGTGTGGAGCTGGAGGAACACAACAGGCCAGGCAGTATCAGAGGAGCAGGAAAATTCAGAAGAAGAAGGGTCCCGACCCGAAACGTCAGCTTTCCTCCTCCTCCGATGCTGCCTGGCCTGCTGTGTTCCTCCAGTTCCACACTATGTTATCTCTGACTCCAGCATCAGCAGTTCTTACTGTCTCTGAGTGAGCACTATTCCTGTAGTCCTTTTTAAGGATCCTAAGATGCAAGCCACCAGGGCCAGGGGAATTATCTGCCATTACTTGGATGCTTGGGATGGGGGGGCTTATCTTCTGAGGAAACATTGAACAGGCTGAGCCTGTATCTATTGGAGTTTAGAAGAGTTAAAGCTGATCTTATTGAGACATATTAGATCCTGAGAGGACTTGACAGTTTGAAAGCTGAAAACATGTTTTCTGTAACGGGACAGTTCAACACAATGGGACGGAGTTTAAAAACAAGGGGTTTTCCATATGGAGAAACTTTTCCACTGGAGGGTTGTGAGTCTTTGGAACTCGGTCAGAGAGCAGTAAGGGCAGACTCTTTCAATATTTGTAGATAAGAGAGACAGATTTTCGACAAACAAAGGAGTTAACAGGGTAGATGCAAGGAGTTCAGGTCACAATAAGATCAGCTATAAATGCATTTAATGGCAAAGAATGCTCAAGGGGCTTACTCCTACTCGTCATTCAAATGTTCAAGTCAGGAAAAGGGGCTGCACCTTGTTCAGATGACAAGAGGGCGTTCAACTGAGTCAAGCTGAGATTTACACACACTTCTTTTGAAGAGATACTATTGATGAAGTTATTGGAGTTTTAATAAAAGCAAAACACTGCGGATACTGGAAATCTTACATAAAAGCAGAATGGACAAAGAAAAGCTGATAATGGGGGCCATAAGTAGGCAAAAATGGGTTGGGTATGCATAAAGCAGCCCATGTCAGGACAGGTCCTGCAGTGTCGGGTGGGTAAAGGTCATAAAAGAGGTGTTCGGGTTCTAAAATTATTGAAGTCAGTATTGAGTCCTGAAGGCTGCAGGATCCATAACTAAGAAACGAGACATTGAAATGTTTTTCTAACTGTTGTTCTGTTTCTCTGGGCTCCATCACTTTCCACCTGTTCAGTCCTCCTTGCTTCCCCAGCCTCTGTCTTCAGCACATATGCCACCTTTTCCTAGCTACAACGAGTTCTGAAGAAGGGTCACTGGACTCGGAACGTTAACCCTGCTTTCTCTCCAGAGATCCTGCCAGGCCTGCTGAGTTTCTGCATCAATTACTTTATTCTTATGTAGTATCTGTCCACAATCTCCAAATCAAAATATAAGCTGAAGTGTTGGCATGGCCAACAAAGAGTTAAGCATTTTTTTACTTTACATCAGGGTCAGAATAAAGGCTATGTTTCACACATAATAACTAGCATGCATCAATTCCTATTCTGAATCGCTGAATATATTTCATACTTTGTTTCATAAATACCTCTTATGATTTTTTATAGCTTCTTTTTGCTGGATATTGATGCAATATGTGGGTGGGAACTAATTGGAGCTCCAACAATATGTGCAATTACTTTGTTTTCAACAGGTAACAACTGAACTTGACAATGAATGCACCAAAACCTTCAAAGGCACTTCAAGCGCAGCTCCAATGGCAGCTGGTATAATTGCATTGGTCCTTCAGGCTAAGTAAGTATTGTCACATGTAAACAGTTTGCAATTTAAAAAGACCATGTATATTACCAATATATTCAGTAATGTTAGAAAAAATTCTGATGTTAGGACATGGTGGGTCAGTGGTTAGTGCTGCTGCCTCACAGCACCAGGGACACCAGTTCAATTCTGGCCTTGGGTGACTGTCTGTATGGGGTTTGCACATTCTCCCTGTGTCTGCTTGGGTTTCCTCCAGGTGCTCCGGTTCCTCCCACAGTTCAAAGACATGCAGGTTAAGTGGTTTGGTCATGCTAAATTGCCAGTAGAGTCTAGATACGTGCAGGCTAGGTGGATAAGCCATGGGAAATGCTGGGTTACAGGGTTAGGGTAGGGGGATGGGTCTGAGTGGGGTGCTCTTTGGAGGGTCACTGTGAATTTGATGGGCCGAATGGCCTGCTTCCACACTGTCGGGATTCTGTGATTCTCTGAGTGTACTTAGATTTTCTGTGAGGTGGCCTTGACGAGAGCAAAAGAATGTTATTGGTTTTATTTAACATGATTAAACAATGTGGAAGATTTCCTTGTTGGACGCCTGCAATGTTCTCATTTCTGTTTCCCAAAGTGGCAGAATTCCTCTTGTAATGTGTAGGTAACAGAGTCTTGCATTTATATGGGCTACATGAGCAGGCCAGAGGTTCGAAATTCTGTGGCAAGTAGCTCACCTGCAATGCCTGCCCACCATTTACAAGACACAAATCAGAAGTATAATGGGTTCCTCTATACTTGCCTGGATGAATGCAGCTTCAACACCGCTAGGACAAAGCAAACCACTTGATTTGCACACCAGCCATCATCCTCAGCATTCACTCCCTTCATCACGGATGCACAGTGGTAGCAGACATAAGATAAAATACATAAAGACAGCATCTTTCACAAACGTGACTTGTACTATCTAGAGTGCAGGTTACCCTTTGAACTGCATACCATCTTGACCTAGAACTCCATTACCTTTCCTTCACTGATGTTGGCTCAGTATCCTGGAACTTTGTTCCCACCAGCACAGTGGGTTTACCTAGACCTAAGGATTACAACAGTTTAAAATTTAGCTCGCCACCCATTTTTCAAGAACAGTTAGAAATGGGCAATAAATGCTAGCCTAGTCAGTGTTACCCAAATCCCATCAATAAATAAAACATAGATAACCCTCTCTCATGATCATTGCTCCTCCCAAATTGCACCACGGCGAGAAACATGTGTTTGAAGTCTGATCTATTAGTAACGTAGAAAGTGTAACTGCCAGTTTTGTACTGCAGTGTGCCGCAAACTGCAATGTCACAGAGAATATTATCTGTTACAGATCATTTTCTTTTTGCCGATGTTGGGTGAAAGATAAATATTGATCAGAAAAATAGGGACAATTCTCATGCTCTTTTTTGAGTAGCATCAGGAATTGTTTATGCTTACCTATGAAAAGGTAAATGACAGCCAATGTGTCTTGGATGTCAATGTTGATCGTCTCCATGATGGATGTCTAAACTTGCTAGGATCTACATCGCCAAGAAGATTAACAATTTCAGTGTATTTTTCCTTTGATTCTCAGTTTTCTACAGCAGTGTGCCATTCATGGTTTGATCTTTACCTTCATAAGCACTATTGTCTAGGAGAGTCACTCTGTGGCTTGGGTTTTGTTCTAATATTTCCTTTCGGGACAAAATGTAAGCTATTTGGGTGAGTTTGTCTGTGTTTACTAGTTAGAAGATATAAGATTGCAAATAAACAAAGGAAAGATGCCCAGAAGTTGAGATTATGCCAAGAATGACATTAGCGTAGATATTGTTTCTCTCCAAGAAATATTTGTCAACAGAAGAACAGTTTTGGATTTGTCTAAGGAATTGGGATCGACACTTCATAAGGTAAACCTTGACTGAGGGTTGCCAGCCACATGTTGCAAACTGATTTTCATTCAAGCTCCAGTGTAGATATGGAGCTACTGGTTCATTATTTGTGGCATAAAGAAGAATGCAAGTTTGGCTGCTTGGTCACCAAGATTACACACTGAAGCTATGTTCGTTGACAAGTCTCCAGGAGCCATGATTACCAGTGAGTCACAATAGTGCTAATGTACACACTGTCACAAGAACTGTAGTAGAATACACTGTAGAAAGTGCTACAGACGCATTGAGAGGTTGAAAGTGGGAGTACTCTAATGGTGATTAGTAAAGGACTCCTGGATCGCCATTAGCCTCAGCAATACATTGGAAAATAGCAAGGGATAAACGTAGCGTAGGTGGAGGAAGGGAATAACTTATCCTCGCCGAGAATGCGAACAACATTAATCAGAAGGAACAGAAGATCTTTCTCAAACTATCTTTACACTTTACCGTAGTCATAAGTCGATTTTCACAAAACAAATCTTCCTATGATCATTCCCTCCACACATCTTCGTGTATTCACAGTTCCATTGCAAAATAAACCTTCACTTACCAGTCCAAATTGCTGCATCCGAAGTATGGTTCCAATACCTTTCTTCTCCTAATTTATTAGTACACAATGCGTAGTCAAAATGCAGAGGTGGTCCGCAATTGGTTAAAATGTGACAAGAACTGGACAATTTTAAGGTTTTGGGCAAATAAGAGGCATGTATCATTTGATATCCACAAGTGATGGCAGTGACTATCTTCAACAAGGGAAAATCTAGCCATCACCTCTTGACATTCAATCATTATCATCACAGAGTCTCCCACTATCAACATAATTGACCAGAATCTGAAGTGGAGCAATCATGTAAATATGCGTCTATGACAGCCGCCCTGGGCTGGGAATTCTACAGCAAATAACTCTCCCATTGACTCCTCAAAGCCTGGACATCATCTACAGAAACAAGTCAGAAATGTGATGGAGTTATCCCCAGTGACCTGGATAAGTGCAACTCCAACAACACCCAGTATGGACTACAGTATCCAGGAGAAAGCAGCCCATCGATTAGTACCACATCCACTACCTTCCACATTCTCTCCCTTCATCACACACGCAGAGTGGCAGTAGTGTGTACTTTAACAATAGCACTTCAATATCACCAAGGCTCCTTAGACAGCACCTTACAAACCTGCAAACTCAACTATGTGGAAGGACAAGGACTGCAGATACATGGAAATACCACCGTCTGCCAGTTCTCCTTCAAACTGCACATCATCCTATTTTACACCTGTATTGTGGCCTGTTCATGATCGCTGTGACAAAATCCTGGAACTCCCTCCCTAACAGCGCCATGAGTGTAACCACAGCACATTAACTGCAGCAGATCAAGAAGGCAGCTTGCCTTCTCTAGGGCAATAAGATGTGCATTTTTGTTTCTACGTCAAATAATGGGCAGAGTGTGAACAATTACAGAGCCAAATGAGAGACTTATCAGTGACTAGATGGAGTTCTTTAACCCGCCTCCATGCTTTGTCAGTGGACAGTCCTTGATAACATGAGTTACTGGACTGAATTGCAGCTGCAGCCCATATCATATTGATGATTCCACTGAGGTTGGGTGGCTGCACAGAGGCTTTGATCTATCTGGTAAATGGTTAAAAGGGCCCACTGGCTTCATGAGAGATCAAAGCAGTGTGGGATTTCCATAAAAGTGATTTGACAAGGTGCCACATCAAAGGTTACCATGCAAAGATAATGTTAAACGGGATAAGGTGATAACATGGGTAGGAGATTATTTAATAACATGGATAGGGAATTGGTTAGCCAACAGGTTTAAATAGGCTCTTTTTGGATTGACAAGATACATGATGGATCACTAATGGGCATTCAACTACTCAGAATTATATTAACGATTAATTATATTTTGGATGAAGAGACCAATAACATGTTAGCTAAATTTGCTGATGACATATAGTTGAGAAAGTAAGTTGTACAGAAGAGGTAAGGAATCTGGAAAGGGTAGATAAATTAAATGAGTGGTGAAAAATTTGGAAGATGGAACTTAATTTAGAAAAATGTCTCCTTTGGCAGGAAGCCAAGAAAGGTAGCATAATGTTTAAATAGCGACAGATTGCAGTATTCTCAGATATAGAAGGATATGGGTGGCCGAGTACATGAACCACAGGAAGTGAGTATGTGGGTACAACTGTGCTTTAGGAAAGATGTGATTTCATTGGAGGGGTTTCAGAAGAAATTCAAAAGGATGTTGCCTGAGATGGAACATTTTAGCAATGGAGAGAGGCTGGATAAGCTCAGGTTGTTTTCTTTGGAGCAGAGAGGACTAAGGGGGGACCTGATAGACGTGTTTGAAGATTATAAGAGTCATGGATGGGTTGGATAGGAAGCAGATGTTTGCCTTAGTTGAAAGTGAGACACACTTTTAAGGTGAAATGCAGGTCATTTAGAGGGGATTTGAGGAAAGAGTGTTCAACCCAGAGGGTGACGGGTGTCTGGAATGCACTGTCTCGGAGGGTAATTGAGGCAGGAAACCTCACAACTTTCAAACCACAATCTTTAACTATGATGAGTGGTTTTGGTTGGATATTTTCTTCTGCCTAACCTCCTGCCATAGATCCACATCTGTTCGTCCCTGTATTTAGCCATATGTGGTATCGCCATATGTGGTATCACCATATAAACTTGTCCACCAACTACAAGGCCCAAGTCAGAAGTGTGTTGGATTAACCCTGCTTGCCTGGATGAGTGCAGCTCTGACAACACTCAAGAAGCTTGACACCTTTCAAGCCAAAATCATCCACTGATAGTCACCAAACATAAACATTTAATCCATTTGCCACCAATGATCAGTAGCAACAATGTGTACCATTTACAAAATACACTACAGAAATTCACCAAGGCCCTTTAGACAGCATCTTGCAGACCCACGGGCACTACTGTCAAGAAGGATAAGGGCAGCAGATACATGGGAAGACCATTGCATTTAAGTTTCACTCCATGCCACTCATCTTCCTGATATGGAAATATATTGCCATTCCTTCAGTGTCACTGGGTTATTGACACTGTAATAAATAACCTGGAATTCCCTCCCTAATGACATTTTGGGTGTATTTACACCAAATCAATTGCAGTGGTCAGGTCATCTAAGGAATGGGTGATAAATACTGGACCAGCCAACAACTCCCACATCTTATGTATCAGTAAGAAAACACTTATTTCTTCTTTTAAGACACTGGGTTGCAGGCTGTAGTACTGGGGAATTGTCATGATTTCTGTACATGAGATGCCTGTCATGGATGGCATTCTTGCTGTTAAATTCCCTTTAAACCCTGCCGTTGTGAAGGTGGAATGTGTTAGAGACTATTTCATTAGTGCTCAGCTGTAAGCATGGGGAGGTACATGTTAAATGGCCTGGACATATCTTGCTATGAAATGACAGGTGCAGGAAGTGTCTATGCATGAACTAATGACAGCATCACATTCCATGTGCAGTGATGTCATCATCAACTTGTCAATGATGTTGATGTCAATTCTCTCTTCACACATACTTGCTGTTCCTGCCTCCTACAGGCGGAGTTTACAGGAAGGCCGACGTTCAGCCTTCATCAGAACAGAATGGATTTCTCTTCACTGATGCTGCCTGACTTTCTGAACATTTGCAGGAGTTTCTGTTTTTATTTCATATTTCCAACCTCTTTAGTATTAGGTTTTTCTATGACTGTTGGATAATTCCATTGTTGACTGATCTGGTGACATCTCTAGACCTATCTCACGCACACACAAACACAGACATTCAGTGCACAAAAACAAAGTTGCTGGAAAAGCTCAGCAGGTCTGGCAGCATCTGTGAAGGCAAAAACAAGAGTTAACGTTTCAAGTCTCGTGACCCTTCCTCAGAACATTCAGTGCATTTGAGTATTAACATTAGCATGCCTTGCATGACCTCCTGTTAAGCATTCTGTGTTGTTCTCCCATTTGTAGAGTGGTTTGGAGTGCCATAGAGGATCACCATGCCCTCCTGTATTTTTCCATTACTACTTCCCAGGAAAAGTTGAAAAACTGTGCCTGTGTGATACTGCAGCATTCTTTTGTCTTAATGGGAATTGAAAGAGGTTGATGTATTTTCAAAACAGTGCTATATTCAACATTTTCTGATGAAGGGTCTAGGCCTGAAACGTCAAGCTTTCCTGCTCCTATGATGCTGCTTGGCCTGCTGTGTTCATCCAGCTCCACACCTTGTTATCTCTATATTTGATACAATTCCCTTTTCCATAAGATCCAAAGAAATCTGAGCAGGGGTGGGCCACTTGGCCTTTCAAGACTTCCCTGTCATTCAGTAAGATCATGGGCGATCTGATTTTGGTCTTTACATCACATTCCTGCCTGCCCCTCATAACTCAGCCTTGAACTGGCAGTGTGGATCTCCTGTGAGATTTTGAACTGGAGGTGAATATCCTACTCCCTGAGAGCTGCCGGCCACTTGAAGCTGGCAGCTCTTTTTGCCTATCAGTGCCTCTTCCTGCTGCTGGTAATGCACCCACCAAAAGGATTGACAAGCAACCGAGGCCATTGGCCATTGAGGGTAGGGGGGTGTTCAAGAGCAAAGGGGGTGAAGTTGCAAGAGTTAGGGGGAAGCCCAAAGCAGTCAGCTCATTTGGTTGGATTGCTTTGTCATTCACTGAGTGCCCTTGAGGCCTGGAAGCCAGCTGGTTCCCTGTCAGACAACTCTCCCCACCTACCATTTCATGAATATTGATAATGGTGGGTAAGGCCCTGGAGTTCAGTAACTACCAACTAAGGGCCTCAATAAATAATTCGGTGCAGAAGCAATCCATGAGCTCGCTTGCCCTGTAGGTGGAAAAGCAAAGGGTTCACATTCCGCTATCTTCTGCCCAATTAAATAGCCCTACCTCCAAATCCACTATAAGGTGGCTTTAAATTCCATCTATTCTGTTTAAGTTCCAAACTATGAAGGTGGCACAGATAGTAGGAACTGCAGATGCTGGAGAATCTGAGATAACAAGGTGTAGAGCTGGATGAACACAGCAGGCCAAGCAGCATCAGAGGAGCAGGAAGGCTGACGTTTCGGGCCCAGACCCTTCTTCAGCTTTCCTGCTCCTCTGATGCTAAAAATAGGCTTTTCAACTGGAAGATTTTCAAAAGTGAACAGGTTTACGAACAACTGGGTACATAAAACAAAACTGCATGGTGCCATCAGCATGATTCTTAGGTCCAGCCTCGGTCAGGAACAAGGGCAAACAGGCCTCAAGGATACCAGCTTTGGTTGCCATACTGGTTCCCCACCACTGATCCCAATACTAGCCATTTTAGCAGAGATGGGATCATGACAAGCTGGGTTGCCTACCCTCACTCAGTGGGTAGCTAATCTATTCCCTGTTTGCATTCAATTAAAGGAGGCCAATAGAATTTTCCAATTGGCTACCAGTTTCCCATTCACTGGAGGTCACTTTAGGTGCCTGGAAATGAGCATGTGGGGAAAGGTCAAAGGGGCCAGGCAATGCTAGAAGCCCTCCCTACCTATCTGTGTATAAAGCAGCAGTATGCTGCCCTGTACAGGAGCTACATCCACCCACCATCCACAGTAGCAGCCTGGCTACACAAATCATTTTTAAATTAAAGTTTTAAAAAGATTATTGAGAGGGCACTTGCAATTTGAAGCAATCACAGTGTGCTATGCCTTTTGAGCTAAAACACCTCTGATTGGCTCTCCAGCTTCAGGAATTTAGCCACCATCATTAGTTGGACAGGGAACTTACGCACATGCCAGTGAAGGGGACATTACCATGACCGACTGTTTTACCCCAGTGTTCATGACCTGCAAAACAGTCCTCCCTCCTGTTTCCATGCCTGAATCAAAGAGGCCAATCAGCCCATCTAGTTCATTCCAGTTATTTGCAGAATCATGCAAACAGTGCCATTTCCCCACTTTTGGTCCATAGCTCTGCATAAGTTACCTGGTTCTTTTTGAAATCATTGGTGTCTGCTTTCACTTTTCTCATATGCTGCACTTCCCGGCCATTATTTGCTGCAAAGTTAAGTTCTCCCTCACGTAGCACCTACATCTCTCACACAAATCTTCATATTTATTTACCTGCTCATTGTATCTTTAGCTAACAGGAGCAGCTTTTGTATATCTATCTTATTTACACCCATCTTACTCTTTTACACCTCTCACAAATCTCTTCAACTCCTTTGCTCCGAAGCAAATGGAACTTCTGCAACCTAAAGTTTGGTAAAATCCCTCAGGTGGAATTGCTCTGGAGCACACCATTCCCAGCAGCATAACAAGAAGTTGGCATTGTTGTACGGGCATGTCACCTTCTATCCACTGCAAAGTCACTGCTAATCATAAAGACTACTGAAATCAATCTATTTTAGTTCAGGAAACTTCAAGGCTGCTTGGTCTGGTATCGGAAAGGAAAACTACTTCCTGGTCTAATGAGAAGAATATCTTGTAGTTGAGAAGGAATGATTTATTGCATATTAGTTGTAGCTATATTGATTTTGAGGAGGGCCAGATGTTAGGTCTCATTCCTTTGAGATCTTAAGATGCTGTGCCCGCAAGATCATGTGATAACATCCTATTTGGTGTTGCTTATTGGCACTCTTCAGTGTAAAATTGTTCAGATAATTTCAAATCTATATGTATCTCCCTATAAGCATATATTGTCTCATAATGAATAATATACATTTGAGTACATAATTACATTTGCCACTTCCTTCTCTCCCTACCATTTTCTGATTCCACAAATTCATCCAATCTGGTGGTCATACAGATCTCCAGACACCCATTCTTTTTGAACTTGGCAGACTGTTATATCACTGGGTAGAAGACTGTTGATTTCAATTCCTTTCCTGAGGCTCTGAGATGTGTAGGTTACTTTAACTGGAAAAAGGGAAATTTCTCCTTTGCCATTTTCTGTATACCTGAAACAGGCAATTGAGTTTTTGCAGTATCTTCAATTGTTGAGCATCGGAAGTGGTGGCTTCCATGAGTTGCAGGCATGAGATCTCAGTCTGTATCAGCAGATCTTTAATTCTCAATCTGCCTGTAGATTTATGCTGAAACATGTGAACTTGTTGACTGAGGTTTGGACATTTGACTTCACCCTCAGCGATTATTTTACTGGTGAAACCAACATGTTCACTTCCTTGGTTCTTCTTTTAAGACTTGCTTCTGGCTTGGCATGATTTCTGTGACTGCTCCTGAGGATTCTTCCTGTGAAGAGAAGAAAGACAATTATTGTGTTTAAACTTGCCTCGTCTTTGTCACCTTAGCATCTAAAACCAGATATAGGTTTGTCAGGCTGAAGTGAGGTATTCTGTTCATTAGCCATCCTGCTGCTTGTTTTTCATCACAAACCTTGCTGGTTCATGCAGGCTGAGCACTCTTCAGTGTTGAAGCAGTGGGAAACATTCGTGCCAATACTGTATAGTCACAGGTTCCCATCTTATTCACAGTACAAAACAAATTTCTTATGCCAACACAACTAATCTCAGTTGATCCTTTCTTTTATATTTTGGTTGTGTCATAAGTCTAGGGAGCCCTATGAAATCTTCGATCTGACCTTTGACTGGTTGTTTGTCAACCAGCTGCTCCTTGTCTGTCCTTTCCATAACTTTGTATTGTTGAACTCCTTATGCCATTTGAAGGTATTTGTGGTTGAGTTGTGCATTTGATTGTGAAGTGCTCATGAGTGTTCTGCTATTTGGCATCCCTTATATTGTAAATTTGCTTGTCACACATCTTTATCTGTAACAATTGTAATTCCTGAACCTTGTTGTCATTTGTTAACATTGATTTCTTAGCTGTGACTCACTGATAATATGGTAACACTTATCCTGGTGCTGAATTTAAAATACATGAGATGACCATCGACATAACCATCAAAGGTCTAGATCACTTACTTTCCCCATTAACACTTCTGGTTTTACTTCTGTTGCAGAACTTTCCATCTTATTAATCTTTTTGTGCGGGTAGCTTTTATAAAACTGTGACCCCTTGGGCACATTTTCTGAAAGTGATCCACTGTGTTACAGATAAAGCATTTACTTTAAATAGCTGGCCACGAGCTGTGTCTGTGAGGTGTTTTTGCTCCATAGAGCTGACAAATGGTGCCTGTCCTACAGACATCATTTCTCTAGTGCGTTGTATGTGGTTTTGTATCCTAAGACTTAAAGACTCTACTGATCTTCTGTGCAAATATTGATCATCTGTTAAGATTGATCTGTGTTGTTTCCATACATTTGTTCCATTCACCATCTGAATGGCTTTCTCTAGTCAAAACTTATTTGGATAAAAATAAATCTGAAAAATATGCAATAGCAATTCCTAAAACTATTCTGTTTTGTATATATTTTGACTAGAAATCACCATAGTCACAATCCCCACTAATGTGTAGGGATCACTAATGAAATTATCAATTGTTTTCCCTGTCTGCTGCATGTTTTGATTAAATCTTGCTGTTTCAATAATTAAGTTAGTTACAAGGTTGAAGTAATCATCAAAGATTTTCAGTACTCTTCAAAAGTATCTGACAGCATCCCATGGGCATCCAATTTTCTTATCTTGACTGACCATTCCCAGCAACCCCACCCAGGATAGCCCTTTCCCACCAACTCCTTTGTGCTCCTGACCCTACAATACACAGCATCCCCTCACTGTCGTTGCTGACTCACCCTCGTTGTCTTGAACCTTCATCCAATGTGCCACTGTCGTCGTCCTCTCTGTTGTGCAGTGTAGTTCAAAAAGTAAAACCACGGGTCAGGCACAACTGCACAAACTGGACTCTTGCATGTCACCTTTAAAGGAAAGTGAAGCGAGGGTTGTGAAATTCTCTTGCAGTGCTGACTTGATCTTGAAGATAGGAGGTCATAAAAAAAAAGTCTTATGCTAATGCACATTCATAGCGTGCAATGATATTACAATAGAAACTTACCACAAGCCAGTATGAGGCCCAACATACCACTGACATCATCTCTGCAATTTAATCCACTGCCAGGAGATCAAACTTCTGGCTCCTACCTCAGTCAGTCACACTGCACAACCCATGTCCTGCTCATGCATGCTCCGTAAATCCATACCACCTACTACATCCCTGGAAATATTCTGGTTACTTTCTTCTGCGCCAACTCAAAGGCCCTCGTATACTTAATAAAATACAGTGACCAAACCTGGACAGAACATTCTAACTGTAGCATAAGAAGACCTTTATATAGGCTCTTGTGGCATAGTGGTAATGTCCCTACTTCTGAACCAGAAATGCTGAAGTCTGACCTGCTCGGTGGCTATTTAATAACATCTCTGAACAACTTGATTTGAAAATATCTATAAAGATTCAGTACATCTTCCCTACTTCTCGTGACCTCTTTTTTTCTGCAGCACAGATCCCATATGCTTCACTGACTAATTACAAACATTCACTAATATCACTAATAAACCTGTTGGACAATAACCTGGTGTCACGTGATTTCTGACCTCGTCCACCCAAATCCAACACCGGCACCTCCACATCATCAGTATCCTTTGGGGAAGGGTGTCTTTGGTTCTTAGCTGGTCTAGCCTACATGTGACTTCAGACCCACACCAACGTGGTTTACTCTTAATTATCTTCTAAAATGGCCTTGCAAGCCATTCAGTCGTAATAATGGCAAGAAATGATCAAAAAATAAATGGAAACAGATGGGGACATAGCATTAATCTAGGCACCGGAAAGGACAATGACAAATACAGCCCTTGTTGGCCCTGCAAAGTCGTCCTTACTATCATCTCGGGACTAGTGTCAAAATTGGGAGAGTGTCTGTCAAACTAGTCAAGCAACAGCCTGACACAATTGTACACATGGAATTATGTCTTACAAAAAAATACCCTAGACCCACAATCCCGAGGTATGTCCTGCCCCATCAGCAGGATAGGCCCAGTGGAGGTGGCAGCACAGTGGTGTACAATTAGGAGGGAGTTTCTGTAAGAATTCTCAACATTGATTCCATGTAGTCTCATGGAAGCAGGTCAAACATGGACAAGGAAATCTTTTGCTGATGACCATGCACCATCCTCCCTTGTCAGATGACTGTGCTACCCCATGTTGAACACCAATTGGAGGGAGCAGTAAGGGTGACAAGAGTGCAGAATGTCCTCTCAATCTCGTCACCAATAGTGGCTCGGCATCAGCACTATTGATCAAGCTGTTTGAGTCCTGAAGAACATTTCTGCAAGTCTGGGTTTGCAGTCTACTGGGTCAGCCAATGATGAGATGATGTTTCCCCTCACAAGAGTGTCCATGACCAGACAGCATAGTGTCAGAGTAAAGAGGTGCCAATTTAAGACTCAGCTGAGGAAGAATTTATTTTCTCAGAAGTCTGAGAGTGATTGTCCCCACTCACATTACACGGATTCCAGAGTCCTTGTGTATATTTAAAGCTGAGATAGATTTTTGATCAGTAGGGGTATCATGGTTTTCAGATGAAGGGCAAGAAAGCAATATGAGGAATGTTGGATCAACCATGATCCTGTTGAATGGCAGAGCAGGCTCAAGGAGTCAAACAGCCTACTCCTGTTTCTATTTCTTACGATCTTATGGCAGCAGATGGTGAGGGAACCAACAAGAGGGAAAAACATACTTGACCTCATTCCCACATATTTACCGAGCATGGATATATCTATAACTGTATTGGTAGGAGTGACCGCTGCACAATTCTTGTGGAGACAAAGTCCCGCCTTCACAGTGACAGTGCTCTCAATCGTGTTGTGTGGCACTGTCACCGTGCCAAATGGGACAAACTTTGAACAGACCCAGCAATGCAAGATTGGGTGCCCCTGAGGCACTGCGGGCCATCAACAGCAACAGAGTTGTCCACCAACACGATCTGTAACCTCTTGACCCAGCATAATTCCCACTCAACCATTGCTATCAAACCAGGGGAACAACTCTGGTTCAATGGAGTGCAGGAGGGCATGCCAGCAGCAGCACCAGGCATACCTGAAAAATGAGGTGTCAACCTGGTAAAGATACAAAACAGGACTACTTGCATGCCAAATCACCATAAGTAGCAAGCAACTAACTAAGGAATTCTATACGCAATGGCCAGGTCCAGGCTCTGCAGTCCTGCCAAAACCAAGTGTGAATGATGGTGGATAACTAAACATCTCACTAGATGAAGATCCCACAAATATCCCCATCCCCAATGATGGAAGAACTCAGCACATCAGTGCAACAGATTAGGCTGAAGCATTCACAATTGTCAACAAAAAAGAATCTAACCATCGTCCCTTGACATTTAAGGGTATTACCATCACTGAATCCAGAATTATTACCAACCTGGGGATTACTATTGACAGGAAACGGACTAGCCATATAAATACACTGGCTACAAGAGCAGATCAAAGGCTAAGAATCCTAAAGCATGTAACTACCTCCTCACCCTCCAAATATTGTCCAAAATCTGCAAGACAACAGTCAGTAGTGTGATGGAATACTCTCATTTTGCCTGTATATCTGCAGCTCCAATAACACACAAGAAGCTTGACACTTTCCAGGACAAAGCAACCTGCTTGATTGGCATTACATCCACAGCATCCACTCCCTCCACCACTGACACTCAAGCAGCAGTGTGAACTATGTACAAGATGCAGAGCAGAAATTCACCAAGGCTCCTTCAGCATCACCTTTCAAACCCACAACCACAACCATTAAGACCAGTGGATACATGGGAACACCGTGACCTGCAGGATCCCTTCCAAGCCACTCACCATCCTGACTTGGAAATATGTTGCTGTTCTTCCAATGACATTGAATCAAAATCCTGGAACTTTCTTCCTAATGGCATCATGGATCTACTTACAGCACATAGCAGTGGTTCAAGACGGCAGCTCACAACAACCTTATCAAAGGCAACCAGGAATCAGCAATAAATGTTGGTCCAGTCAGTGATGCCCACATCCCATTAATGAATAAAATAAACTACTGTCTCAGTATATTTTGCCTCCCTTAATGACCCCATGCACATGAATCTGTCGGTCCCTCTTTCTCTATGAACACTTTAGAATTGTGACATTGAGTCAAGAATGTTTCTCCCTATCCCTTTTGCTAAAATGTATCACCTCTCATCTCTCTGTTAAATTATACCTGTCACATGTCTGCTCGTTCTGCAAGCCTTTTTCCTGTCATAATCAATTGGTGTCATTTTCAGTGATATTAAACCTCCAAGTTTGGTATAATTGGCAAATATTGCCAATTTACTCTGTATTACAATATTCAAATCTTGTTTAAAAAAAAGTCATCCTGACAGTAACCCTTGGAGAACACCACTGTCTACCATTCTCCAATCAGAAAAATAAGTTCTTAAATTGTCTTGCTGTTACCTGTCCTTAAGTCAATTTTTATCCAAGGTATGCACTAAAATTGGAACAATACGAGAAGATTAGCATGGCCGTTGCACAAAAATGACATGCAAATTCATGAAGCATTCCACAAAAAACTTGCTCTCCTATTCTTTGAACTTCAGTTTGGTTTCCTTTTCTTTTATGCGATCTTTCCCAGACGTTTTATTGAAATTGTTTAATTGAAATTATGAACGGTATCCACCACATTCCCTTGTCAACCTTTACTGTTACTTAATGAAATGCTTCAATTTGATTAGTCAAACAAGATACCTCTTTTACAAATCCATGTTGACTCTCCTTAATTAATTCAAAACTTTCCAAGGGCTGTTATCTTTCCCCTTGATTTTTGTTTCTGAATCTTTATCCTCCACCAACCTGTAGTTACAAACACTGTTGTGTGCATTTTTCCTGAGCAAGTATGCGCAGCAACTGTCAATGCACCACATAGCACGATATTTTACAAAGGGAAATTAATTATTTGAACATCGCAGTTCTAGAAGTGGAGAGATTTTTAACATTAATGATTAGATTTATTTTGTGGCAATTGAAGCTAAAAATTAAATGTCTTACAACGAGATAAAATATGAAACAATATTTTTTCCAAATTGAGAGTCACATTTCGCATTGGAAAATAGTGTCGAGTTGAACACTTGCATCACAGCTGACAAGATAGGAGGATACTAAGAATACCTTTCAGGAGGCCAACTACTATAATACATACCACTGACTCAATTTCAGTAAAGATTGTGGTCAAACAAGATTGCATCATTGCACACGTTTTCTTCTCTGTTTTCATTGCTGCGAACCTGCACCTCACCTTCAGTAAATTACTGTCATACGCGAAGATCATCTATAGAATAGACAGGAATCTTAACCTATGCCACCTTCAATCCAAAACCAAAATCACACCAATTTTAGTCATTGAGCTTCAGGGTGAATATTGCGCTTGTGAGCATGCTCACTCAGAAACTGAGCTCCAAGTCATTGTTGAATCCTCCTCCGAATCATGTGAGAAAATGGGACTTTCACTAAACACCCAGAAAGCCAAGGCCCTTGTTCGACCAACTCCCACAGCATAACATCTCTCCGTATTGTTTCAAATCAATGGATTCATTCTGCGAAATGTGGACCTTTCTTGACAAAGGTAAATATGAATGACAGAATTCATCACCATCGTCAACGATGCAAAACTAGCATTTGACTGACTGAGGAAAATGTTATTTGAGAACCAGGTTCTCAAACCTGAGACCAATATCGAGAGTGTTGGACAACCTACAGCATGTAGCTCGAAGCCAACCTAAAGAACGATCAGCAGTGTCTTCGCAACCCTTCGTAACTCCTATATCTGGAAGGGCAGTAAATAGCAGCACTCTCTCCCAAGTCTACATGCCCAGTATCAAGGTACTTATTACTTAGAATGAGCTCCACTTGGTGGGAAGATCAGTTACTTGCCCAACACCAGAAATCTGAAGCAAATACTCTACATAAAGTTCAGCTGTGTCTGAAGACTCCCAAAATGACACTTGGAATGCTTTAGGAATATCCTGAAACATCTGTGAAAAAGTCAAATGTCACTGGACTTTATCCACCACCAACCTATAGTTACCAACGCTGTTTTGCATCCTTTCCTAAATAAGTATATGCAGCAACTGTCAATACAACAAGATATTGTACAAAGGAGAATTAATTGTTTGAAGATCACAGTTCTAGGAAAGGAGACATTTTTAATATGAAAGATTAGATTTGTTTTATTTGTAGCCATTGAAGCTAAAAATTAAATGTCTTGCATCTGCATAAAATACCAAAATGCCTTATGAACACTTGACAAATATTGCCAATTGACTCTGTATTCCAACATCCAAATCATTTTTTAACGACGCTGCTCCTAACACTGACCCTTGGAGAATACACTGTCAACCATCCTACAGTCAGAAAAATAAGCACTTAACTTGTCTTGCTGTTATCTGTCTTTCAGTCAATTTTTATCCAAGATAAACACGTACTAAATTTGGAACGATACAGGGAAGAATAGCATGGTCCCTACACAAAAATGACATGGGAATTCATGAAGCATTTCACAAAAAAAAGACTTACTCTCCAGTTCCTTGAATATCAGTTTTGTGGCTTATGAACAATTAAAATGGAGAACGTTTACTTGGAAAGGCATTGAGCACACTGAGAACTTTATGGAGCACACACCATTGCAAAGTCACAGTACCACAGAGAGTGCTAAATCTTCCAAACAACTTATCCAACTGATCCTCCAATCACAAACACACATGTAAGCAGTGCTCTTGTCAGTCACCTTAGAACCCATTGAGCTAGAGTAGAAGCTAACCATTCCCAATGGTGAGGCAAAGGCCTAGTATTATTCTCACTAGAATCTTAATCCAGAAACTCAGCTGATGTTCTGGGGATAACAAGGTGTAGAGCTGGATGAACACAGCAGGCCAAGCAGCATCATAGGAGCAGGAAGGCTGACGTTTCGGGCCTAGACCCTTCATCAGAAATGCACACTCACAACAATGCGCCGGCATCTCCAGGCACTACAATCAAGCCTACCCCAGCTCAGAGCTTCCCTCTCCCAGACCTGCAAAGGACCTCTCCTGTTTTTTATTCTTCGTAGGATCCACAACCTGAACTGTCAATTCGACTCAGCTTTATTGGACGCTAAAAACCGTAAGTACAGTAAACTTACTGGTGCCTACCACCCAAAACGGGCTTCCTCCACCTCCCAAATCCCCAGCTGTACCCAGGACCTTCCCCACAATGTACCCGCTGCCATTGGCCATGAGGCCACTGTCAGAGAACCCACAGATGACGTCACATCCGCCACCGCCGCGTACACCACTTCCGGGACAGCGAACGCCGTTGTTGCTGAAGCCACCGCCTCCGTTTCCAAGACCAACACCACAGACACTACCGTCACCGCTGCTGCTGCCGCCTACCCTGCTCCGCCCATCGCTGATGCCGCTCCACCCATCACAGACGTGGACGCAACTCCGCCCACCGCTGACGCCAATGCCGATGCAACCCTGCCCACAGCCGACGTAACTCTGCCCACTGCCGACGCTGATGCAACCCTGCCCACAGCCGACGCAACTCCACCCACCGCCGACTCCGATGCAACCCTGCCCACAGCCGACGCCGACAACGCTCCGCCCACTGCCTCCACAGCCAGCAGCTCCAGCCTTCCTGTTCCTATGATGCTGCTTGGCCTGCTGTGTTCATCCAGCTCTACACCTTGTTATCTCAGACTCTCCAGCATCTGCATTTCCTATTATCTCTAATGTTTTGGGACCTGGGTTTGAATCTCACAATGGCAGATGGAATTAAGAATCTACTGATGTCCATCAAACTGTTGTGCATTGTCAGAGAAAAAAAAACACCTGGCTCACTAGTGTCATTCAGGGAAGGAAATCTATTTTCCTCACCTGGTTGGGCTTACATGTGACTCTCAACTGCCTGCTGGGCAATTAGGGATGGGTAATAAATGCTGGCCTAACCAGAGACGCCCATATCCTGTGAATGATTTTAAAAAAAAATTCCTAAAAGACTGTCTAAGATGATGAAGAAGTCACCTGAATCACCAATTGCTGATGTTGGGTGCTACAACTTTTAAATGTCTGTATCAGTTCTTTTGATTATTAATCTATGTCCCTTTATCAACAGGGATTTAACAGTTACTTTTAAATCATTTGATATAAATTTGTGAGTTGAAGGAGATAAGTTCAGGACGTGATACATCTGGAGAGGGAGTCATTTACATTTATGCGGAAAACAATGATCAGCTGACAGCTCACTACAACTTCCCAAATGACAACAAATCATAATTTTACTTTTTATTCATTCATGGGATGTGGGCTTCACTGACTGAGCCAATATTTATTCCCGATTCTAGTTGCCCTTGAGAAAGAACAAACTTCTTGAACTGATGCAATCCGTTTGCTATAGGTAGACCCACAATACTATTAGGAAGCACGTTCCAGGATTTTGCCCCGGCAAAACTGAAGGAACAGTGATGTATTTCCAAAATAGCTTGGAGAGGAACTTGCAGGTGGTGGTGCTCCCATGTATCTACTGCTGTATCTAGATTGTAGTGACTGGGGGTTTGGAAGGTGCTATCTAAGGATCCTTGGTGAATTTCTGCACTGCGTTGTATAAATGGAGCATCAGTGGTGGAGGCACTAAGTGTTTGTGAATGTGGTGCCAGTCAGGTAGGCCGATTTGTCCTGGGTGGTGTCAAGCTTTTTGAGTGTTACTGAAGCGGCATTCATTCAGACAAATGGGGAGTCTTCCATCACACCCCTGATTTGTGTCTTGTAAATGGTGGACAGAAAAGTTGATGACAGGGCTACTGATTTTATAGAGGGGGCAATTGAAAGGTGTTGCCACACCAAGCTTTTCAGGATATGAGTAAACAGGAGGAGCCTTAAAAAAGAGGAGAGGTGATCCCTTTTATGATGTTACTCAGTGACTTGCTGTTAGAATTCCAAGCCAAATTTCTACCCTTCAGAAGAACAGCAGTAGAAGGGGTTGACAGCAAAAACATCTGGTTTCACAGTTGCTTCAATGTAGTGAACAGTTGGCTCTTTTGCAATGGTGAAGCAAAGGAAATTCAGAGGTGCTTGTATGAGTGACGGTGTGTCAGTAGGCTTCCAAATCTGGTTTGCCTTTAGGCATTCTTGGTAGTGATAGTTTTGCAGCTCCCTTCAGATTAGAGGTCATGTAAGTCTGATTGTAGAACCTCCTTAACTCACTCAGCAAACTAAAAGTTGGTATGTATGCATGGAGGGCTTGAGATCATCATGTTATCATGTTCCATGGGCAATCCTAGATTTAGTTTTTATAAAAGAGGGGATCAAATTTAATCAGAAGGAATTGTTGTGAATCTTTATCTCACAATTTTAAACAGTTTCATGACAGAAATTCATTCCTTCTCTACTGCTATGCATTAAGCACTTCTCTCAAAGCCTTGGAAGAAATAGTATTACCTCAGAAACCTAAATTTCAATTCCAACACAGCAAAACATTGTTGTTTGGATGCTTGGAAAATAGGTAGCCAAATGGATCAAGTAACACAGGCTGCAGAAATACCTCTGCTTCAAGTCAGGTTTCTGTTCCTTTTTGTGACCATTTCTTCGTGTTTTGGGTAAATATTACTACAGTGCATATTATCTCCTCATGCAGCAGTTTCTGGCAAGAAAGTGATGATTGCACTCATTAGCTAAAGGATATCGGCTCTGGTCCAATGAACAGATCTGTCTGCTGATTTCAGCTACAAAATAGCACTGGGATTCACAAGCTTGACATTGTGGGTGTGAAAATAATAAAACTGAACTCCATCTTTAGCCTAGTTGCTATGGATGCAGTTAGAGGTCATAGTGGCAGCTGCTAACTAGTTGCCATTTTGCCAGATGCTCCCCTCCTGCTCTGTGTTTTCTTGCACCCTGGTTTCTAAAGGTTTCATGGTATTTAATTCCTCCTACTTATTTGGCATATGTACCTATTGAAAGGCATGATGTGATTCCTCCTACATGGAGATTTACTGTCAGGGATGATGGCCATTTTGGTGCTCCCTTGAGATCGGGGATTTTACAAGACTGACTTTAAAACCTGCTTTAAACTTGTTTAGCAACAAAAACAAGTTTGGTGTGTACACAAGGAAATCTCTCCATGCCTCCAATAAGAATTTTATTGTGCTGCCTGCTGATAGTCCTGAACATAATAAAACAACTGGAAGTAAAATTAAAGCAGCAGGATAGTTGTAGATGTTTATGTGAAATGAAGGGTTCATCAAAACGAAATGTCCCTCAGCATTTCTAATAATTATTTGCAAATCTTAAGTACATTTTATGGTCACATTTAGTCAAATTGATATCACAGTTAGAAGCAAAATAAAAGAGAATAACAGGATAGCTATGAAAGTATTTATATCATGTGAGAATTTGTTCGTGGTAGAAAGTGAAACATATTTTCGTCTATTGAGACAATAGTGTGTTAGATTTAATGTCTGGGGGTAGAATGGGAGGTAGGGTCCTCGTTTGATGCAAGCAATTATATATTTAATGCATCTCCAGCATTTTCATTCAAAAACCTGGCATCCATTTAATGTAAATAACTTAATTATTCCAAAGGAGAGTTTTCATGCAGGTTTTGATTATGAACTGTATGTTCAGAATCTCTGAAATTCACTTCCATAATGCGTAGAACAAGATTTGTAATTCTTGAAAATACGGTGTTTTTAAAAGTATTAAGAAAATTGGATCATTGACTGAACTTCTCCTTGATGGAATATTCTTTTGATCTTTTTCTTTAAATATGAGAGAACTTAGTTCCACGCCCAACATTCCAGCATTGGACGACATGGTACTCCCCACCCTGCAGTCCAGCAGCCTCCAGAACTCAATATTGAGTTCAGTCATTTTTGAGCATGAGTACTGACTCCCATGTTCTGACTCCAATCCTCACAAACTGGGCCTTTTTGTCACATGGGCTGCTGTAAACAACCCATTGTCAGCTAATGGTCCCCATCAGCAACTCTTGATTCTCCCAGGCTGATCTTTATCCATTCCTTTGTCTGACCAATTTGTTCTCTCTCTCTGGGCTCCATCTCCACCTATCAATTACTCCTCCCCCACCCCATTTTTGGCATAAATACCAACTTTTCCCTAGATACAGGCATTTCTGATGAAGGGTCACTGGACCCAAAATGTTAAATCTGCTTTCAGATGTTGCCAGGCATGCTGGGCTTTTACAGCAATTTCTATTTTTGGTACATGGTACTCCCAGCGTTTCATGACGAAAGTCATCGGTGCCGTTTAAGTATGTAAATGAATTGTCCTTGCATTATTGTGCAAGATCTGTTCATTCCAACATAGGCACAGGCTGTACTTGATGAGAAGCAGTCCCAGTGCTGTGACCTGCAGAATCAGTATTTGGCTCTCATTTCACAGAATAGGAAGAAACATTATAAGATCCTTTTGTGGATAATCTTGATTTAAACGGCACAATTCAACATAAGGTTATTCCAGAGGAAGGAAAACAAGAGGTGGCCGAAAGTGGGATCAAGAGATGGATTTTGAGTTTTTTTTTAAAAAATACTGTTCGAAATGGGAAGATGCAGAAAGAGTTCAAGAGGACTGTGTTGGGATATTGGAAACTTGGGTACCAATAGTGTAGCAAAGGAGGTGATGCATGAGACATCGAAATTTGAAGACACATGCTTGAGGGAAAGATGCAATGGTAATGGAGTACAAGGCTATGGAGAGGTTTCTAGGTGAGGATAAGGATTTTAGATGTTACGTTGCAGAATAGCCAAACAGTTAGGTTGGTGAGAACAGGATTGAATGATGAATGAAAAATGGGTTTGGGAAGAGAGAACATTTGTGAAGATAAGGATTCTTGGTGATGCATTTTGTACAAGTTTGGAAGTTAGCACTGAGTTAAAGAGATTGTCAAGATTGTTTACAGCCTTATAATAATCAGGGGAAAGGCTGGAGTTTGTCCTAAATATTTGCTTTAGATATAGTATTTCTGAACATATTAATTTTTGTCTCCTCAATATTTACCCTCTTAAATTTATTCCTTCAGAAAAGATTCCTTTCTGGTTAGATCAACATTTGTTGCCTATCCTTAAACGCTGTTAAGAGGTGGATTGAGCTGACTTCTTGAAATGCTGCAGTCTCATGTGGTGCACATGCAAGCACAGCACAGTTAGGAAGGGAGTTCTAGGCTTTTAAGGCCAGTGACCGTGAAAGAATGGTGTCATAGTTCCCTATAGGGAGGGCGTGCATGGCTTGTAAGGGAGCTTGCAAATGTTAGTATTCCCTTGCAAACTGCTACCCTTGTCTTTCTAGGTGGTCGAGCTCACAGGTTTCAAAGCTGTTGTTGGAGGAAGCTTGGCAAACTGCTGCAGAGCATCTTGTAAATGGTACAGACTTTTGCCATTGTGTGTCTGTGGTGAAGGGAGTGAATAATTAAGGTGATGGCTGTATGCCAATCATGTGGGCTGCTTTGTCCTGGATGGTGTCAAGTTTCTTGAATGTTAAAAGCTGGACTCATCTAGGTGGAATATCCCGTCACAGTCCCAATTTATGTCTTGTGGATAGTGGACAGTCTGTGAGGAATTAGGATCCAACCTAGTCTCCACAAAACTCCTAGTCTCTGGCCTCACCTTGTAATGACAGATTAATATGGTGAGTCCAGTTCAGTTTCTCCAGGTTGTTGATATTTGGGGTTTCAGTGATGGTAATGCTTTTGAATGTCAAGGTTAAATCCTGTCCTGTTGGAGATGATTATTGTTTGGCACTTACGTAGCACAAATATTACTTGCCACTAATCTGCCCATAGCTACTCAGCTCTGTATGGGGGGGGAGGGGGGGGGTGCGGTGAGGTGAGGTGGTGGTGCACAAATAATGCTGAACAGTATACAATCATCAGTGATCACCCCCACCTCTGACCTTATGATGGAGGCAAGGTCATAGGTGAAGCTGCTAAAAATGGTCTGGAATGAACTAGAATGAGCAATTCATTCCACGATGTCCTGGGATTGTGATGTTTGGCCTCCAGAAACCACAATCATGTTCTTCTGCCAGGTACGGCTCCCACTAACAAACATTTTTCTCCTTAATATGGGGAATGACCCACTAACATGGGGGTGACCTACTGCCTATATAAAATAATACATAGAATCATAGAATCCCTACAGTGTGGAAACAGGCCCTTCGACCCAACAAGTCCACACTGAACCTCGGAGCATCCCACCCACGCCCGTCCCCTTGTAACCCACCTAATCTACACATCCCTGAACACTACGGGCAATTTAACATGGCCAATCCACCTAACCTGCACATCTTTGGACTGTGGGAGGAAACAGGAGCACCCGGAGGAAACCCACGCAGACACAGGGAGAATGTGCAAACTCCACACAGCCAGTCACCCGAGGCTGAAATCGAACCTGGGTCCCTGGCGCTGTGAGGTAGCAGTGCTAACCACTGAGCCGCCGTGCCACCCCCAGGGGACAGCATGTAGATGAGAAGGAAACGGGGCCAAAAATAGATCCTCAGTGTACATTAAGGATGGCCACATGAAGACTGAAGGAGAAAAAAATATTGGAAGTGCACTAGCTGTGTTGAAACAGATATATGTTCAAACCTTTGAAGGGCACTTTGCACAGAATAGGAGAAGTTATGGATGCAACTGTCAAAAAGACATATCAAAGCAAAATATTGTAGATTCTGGAATCTGAAGTAACATAAACAAAGGGCTGGAGAAACTCACCAGGTGATAGCATCTGTTGTGAGTGAAACAGAGTTAATGTTTCAAGTCCAATATGACTTCTTCTGAAAACTGCACTAGGTTTTCCCTCTCTCCACAGGTGCTGCTGGACCTGCTGAGTTTTTTCCAGCATTTCCTGTCAAAAAGACATGTTGGCTGAAGAATAATGTGATACTGACATTTATGACAGCAGTTTTAGCGCTATTGGTGGTGCGGAAATTTGAGCAAAAGGACAGCTAACCAGAGAGTGAGGGAGTAGCGAGTCTGGAGTTTTCAGGTGACAATATGTCAGGCCTTGGGAAGGTAAATGAGGTGCGAGAAGATAGTGTTAATAGGCATTTTTAAAGGTTAGTTTTTAAGATGATGCTTTAGGTGGTTGAATCAAAGATGGGATATTAGAGCTCAGTGTGATGATGTTTCAAAAAAGAGAATAGTAAGTTAAAGCAAAAGGACCAAAAACCTCCATAATGTTGCATGCCATAAGTAATAGGATATTGAGGGAGCATAATCTAATTTTCATGGAGGAAATGATATTAGAGGATACAGCAAGTGATGGTACAAAAGCTTCTAACTAATGGGGGTATCTCAGGGGTTTTGGGTGACCAAAAAACTTGCAGCTGTACAATTGTCTAAACTGCTGGGACGGCACGTCAAAGTAAACAGATCAAAGGACGTTATGAGTTACCAGCATTGGGGATGAATCTATGCTGGCACTTTTATTGTTTTTCTTAAGCTATCCATGGCTCTTCCACTAAAGTTATGGCAGACAACTGAGACAATCCCTGTGGAAATTCATCCACTGGATTTAGATTATATATTCAATTTCCCTCTTCCACCTCTGTGTAACTAAAGCAGTCTGAAGAAAATGAAGGACATGCTAATGTAACCAAAACTTCAAATGTTTTGCTTACGACCATATTAAGAACAGTACTCAAATGCTAATTTTGGTTACTGAGATTGCTTTTGCAAAAGTCAAATAAAATTCTGAGGCCATAAATGTTTAATTCTAAGGCATTTTTTTTGAATCAGAAAGATCATTGCTTGAATTCTGCCAGGCCTATGCTTTTTTCAAATTCAATATCAGGTAGAAATACCCAGAGTGTTTTGCACTATTCACAAGTAATGTTCATTGGGATTGCAATTACTAGTGTGACAATTATATTTTATGCTAGTAAAAATATTTTAAATGTTGCAGTTACCAATTCACTTGCAGGAAATGCTGATTACCGGTGTGCAATGTCCAGTAAATACACACATTTGCATTTTAGGAAAATGGCAATGTCGAGCTGTGATTAAATGCTGAAAATTTTTCAGTTGATCTGAGTAGTCATAGAAGATCGATCTTAACGGCTTCTGTTTATTCCTTTAATCAGAATTTATTTTCCTTTTCCTTTATTTACTGTTGATATTGTGCAGCTGATTGCAGAGAAATGACTTTTTTACAATTTACTGTAGCACTGCACACTAAGCAAACAAAAGGTGCTGATGAAACACTCAGAACCCATTATTATGTAAATTGCTGCTGCCTGACACTGATTCCATCTCCAGCCACCATAATCTGGTCCAGTCCTATTCACTGACAATAATTTTCATGATTACAGACTTTGAAAGTGACCAGAAATGTGGATTAGCTGTTACATTTATCTGCTTTTAGTACTTGACCCGAAATTGGAGTTTGAAGGTTGTATATAATCAAAACAAAAATATCACAGCTTTGTCTGTGCATGGGTCAATAAATATGAGTCATATCTAAGAAAAAAATTCACTCAGATCATTTAAATGGCATCTCCAAGTGGATGTGGTAAGCGCAGATGTTTTGTTTCACTAAACACCACAGTTGTATCAGCCATCCATGACTGTTGGAGATGTGTCACCTGAAGTAGCCAGACCAACACCAGAAGGGACAATAAAATGATTGTTATGTCGTTTGTAAATTTATGGCTGAATCTCAGATAATTTTGGATTCTAGTATTGTTGAAAGCGGTATTGCAAAAAGAGAGCAAACTTCTTTGCTGTTCAGTCGGCAGTTTATACGTTTTCAGTGAGTAGTCTTTTCATTTAAAAAAAATCTTTTCCCTGTTAGTTGGGAAACAAGAAGAATCCTATCAGTTTCGTCAGTAAAATTGCTTACATAGGTTAGTAATGCAGCAGTCTTTCGATCTGATTTGTGAAACGTTTGTCAGTAATGTTCCATGAAGGTGTTAGAGGAGATATTCAATTTTGGCGAAGGTGCAAAATGGGTTAGTAGGCTGGGCTGCAGCCATTCTGTACAATGGCAGCATTAAAAGGAGGCCATTCACTTTGCAATGATTGTCAGATCTATCCAGTAAATCCCATTCCTATCATAGCATCTTGCTATGAAGAAAAAAAAACATATCACTTTTGGTTATTCTGCAAATAACTCAAATCTGAGAGTTTTTGCACTTGAACAAGACTATTCATGATTTTGAACATCTGTCTCAAATATCCCCTAGCGTGATCAAGGAAGGGTCACTCGACCCAAAACCTTAACTCTGATTTCCGTCCATAGATGCTACCAGACCTGCTGATATTTTCCAGCAATCTCTGTTTTTGTTTTGATTTACAGCATCACAATTCTTTCAGTTTTTATTTAGTGTTTAACTTCCTGCCACATCTCTTCTTGAAGGAGTTCAGCACCTCTCTACGACAGGATTTCCATTCCAATCTTATTTTCTTGTCCACCGACATTAATTTCACTTTCACTCCTGATGCTTGACTTGGTATTTACTAAAACTCAGTTCCACAATCACATCACATTGCTTGGTGACGACATCTGGCTGAGGCTCACCCCACATGGATTCCAACTCAAGGTTCATCCCTCGTGCTTTGAATCCACCCAGGATCACAAGTATCTCTGTGATGTTCAACATTCCACAGACAGCTGCTCTCGCCACATCCTGAGATCCACACTCAGTGCCATGCATCATCATACTCTCGACCTCGAATTCTGAGGAAGGGTCACTCGACCCAAACATTAATCTGATTTCCCTCCATAGATGCTGCCAGACCTGCTGATATTTTCCAGCATCTCTGTTTTTGTTTCTGATTTACAGCATCCACAGTTCTTTGGATTTTTATTCCCCAATATTATGTATTCTAAGGAGAACACAGCCCCTTCCTTTCTCCCCAACTTCTCCATTAATTGAAACTCCTCATCATGGGAGATATTTTTCTATTCCCCTGTTCTGATATGTTGTAACACACCTCTGAAGCAGGTGGGGCTTGAACCTGGTCACCTCATGGTAGAATTGATTGGATTAATTTTCTTATGCACCCTCTTTGTACCTGATCTAGTGAGATCACCCACTCAATTTTCTTTAACAATGAAATCAATGGAAAGAATAATCAGGTGTCATGTACAATGGCTGCCAATTGGCTGCCATTTTTATTACATCATCACTAAAGTTAAATCTTTCTCCAGCACCCTGGAAGGTTCAGAGGAAAAAAGGTATTGTTTTCTATATTTTTCTCTCAACTAGTGAAGATTTATTTGTAATCTATTCCACAGCCCAGAAATTTGTCCACTCACAGTATGTGGGTGTCACAACGTTTATTGTCCATTTCTAATCGCCATTGAGAAGGTCGTGGTGAGCTGCCTTCTTGAACTGTTGCAGTCCCTGTGGCATAGGGACACTCATAGTGCTATTAAGGAGTTGCATGCTTTGGCCCAGCCAACACTGAACAAATGGCAGTGTATTTCCAATTCAGGAAGGTTTAGGCGTGGAGTAGGACTTGCAGGTGACAGTGTTCCCATTGTACCTGCTGCCCATGTCCCTCGACATATGAATGACCATAAAATGATGAATGCAATCACAAGTGAACCTGATCTGTTCTTGCTTAATGTCAGACAGTAATAAAGAACAATCAGGAGCGAGGTCTGCAGAAATCTTTATTTCTGCTCCATAACCTCATGGCAGCTTTGCCAACTATGGTGTATTAATTGTCGTTTTGGCTCACACTGATTAAGTTCTCATCAAGGACTTGTAATCCTCAATGGCTTGGTCTGATGTTATAGATTTCATCATCAAGTCATCAGGAGAATCCCCAAGTTTCAGATTGCTGGGACAGTGTATTTCAAAATATACGAGGCGCAAATGTGTATCACAAGTTAAAAGTTACGCTGTTGTATTAAATTCTGGTGTGTGCATAACATTTGAATTTACTTTGCTGAAACAAAACTTACTTACCATTAAATACACTGAATCCTCAGGCAGCTGTCAAAAGCCAATGAACTAAGAAAGTTATAATTACTTAAGTGGATTTGACGAAGATCAGAAAGATGATTGTGCCACATTAAATAACAATTGTAACTTTAATGATATGTTGGGCTAGAACTCAACAGTCTTCAACAATTTTGTACACTACAGTGTACGTTTCTAATTACTCTAGTGGTTTCCTGTTCCCTGCTAAGATACAATGTTCTCAAATACTGTGCAATAGTTATGTGGAGAGCTTTGCTACGCTGTGTGCAGCTGCATGGTCATTGATAAATTAGCTGTAAATTGCTGGTAAATTGCAGATTGATAACAACATTCTATATTCACTAATTCCGAGCATTTGCTTTGGACTCAAACTTCCAGAACTATTTGCTACTGATGAAATCCAACTGTGATCCTGATACTTTTTAACGTGAGGAGACGGGGTAGTGTAACCCTTTCCATGAGGCAAGTCCTGAACACACTGAATGTACAATAACTCATGGATATTTGAGCATTTTTAACAAGCACAAGCACATGTATAATTAGTCCACATTATAGCTACATAATAACAGCAAGAGAATGACGCTCAAATGATTCATCTTGAAGTAATGTCATTGTAAACCACTATAATGAAACTCCTATTAAGAACGAAATATATCAACAAGCTCCATATCCACAATCAGATCAGCCAAATCTGACCTAACGTTTATGTATCAGAAGATATTTATTTTGACTTCTTTTGATAGTAAAATTCTATCATAGCTAATACTGTGCCTCTGTGGCTGGGGAGCATTCATATTTAGTTTGACTCTTAGGTTCATTACTTGAGCATCAGCAAACCATTAACAAGTAACAAGTTCTGATGAAAGGTCTAGGACCGAAACGTCAAGCTTTCCTGCTCCCGTGATGCTGCTTGGCCTGCTGTGTTCATCCAGCTCCACACCTTGTTATCTCATTAACAAGTTGAGTCTTTTCTTTAAAGCCAAACATCCAAGCCCTCATTACAGCTGAATAGAAACTTTCACGAATCAATTATGTTTTATAGCAATCCATTACCATGGTGGTAACCTGTTGGTTGACGATTTCAGAAGAGAGTAGGACTGTGTTTTATTTTTTAAGTTTGTGCACTGAAGCAATTATTACAAGGTCAATGTCGATTTTGCTGCAAAAGGAATTGAGCTTCTGAACTGTGTATTTGATTTGTTATATCTTTATAATTAAAAATGATGAAAATAACCAGAACTAATTCTATTTGTTTTAGTTACAACAGTAAAGATGAAAATTCATCAATCTTCAACTAGCAGCAGAAACTGCAGTTGAAGGAGGAATATTCAGTTATGTCAATTCTCCAATCTCTGCTTTCTGCAGGTGCAGCTCCCCAATGGAAATGATTAATCGAAGCATTTTGCAATATTTCAAAAAAGGTTGCTTCATTACACACAATACAGTGGGATGATTCCATACTGGAATAAGATTCTATATGAATGTTATTTATTTGTTTCTACCTTTAGTTGTGGGCCTCAAGTGGTTAGTCAATATTAAAGAAGAGTTCACAATTCTCTCTTTCCTTTGCCCTTCAGAGGCCATTTTACAACTCTAATTTAATATTGTAAGTAGGTTTAAAGGCTTGTACTTTGTGATTCCTGTGAGCACTAGTTTCCAATCGATTACCTGTTGACAATACTGCCAGAGCACTACCGTTTAAGAACTGGTAGATGTCAGCAATAAACCATTTCTAAGAAGTGGGAGTTCTTCAGTCAATTATGTTTTTTTCAAGAATATTTTAAGCATAGAGGACTGAAAATTCAAGGTCCACGTTAATGATGATTACGTTGGTATTGTTCTGGCAGCATCCTCCAGTATTGACCTTGCTGAAGTTTGCAAGGTTCTCAAGGACATATCATTTCCTCCCATTGATAACCTAGCTAACTCTTACCATTTCTGATGAAGGGTCTAGGCCCGAATCGTCAAGCTTTCCTGCTCCTATGATGCTGCTTGGTCTGCTGTGTTCATCCAGCTCCACACCTTGTTATCTCGGATTCTCCAGCATCTGCAGTTCCTATTATCTCTAACTCTTACTAGCCTCTTGTGTAAGGAGACAATTCCTCTGTTTAAAAAAGACTCTGGTTTTTCTTCAGGAATCTATTTAATGACTTTGTTTTCTATCTCACACCGTGGCACACCTGCGCATATATCAAGATATACAGATAAAAACTGTAAATTTTACCTCTCTTGACATGGCAGCTTATTGTGATAAGCCAAATCTGTTTTGAGACATACCTTAATCCATTTAAACAAATTCCTGCCTTCTTTGACCATAAGATATAGGAGCAGAATTAGGCCATTTGGCCCATCAAGTCTACTCCATCATTTGATCATGGCTGATACGTTTCTCAATGTGATTTTCCTGTCTCCTCCCTGTAACCTTTGATCCCCTTCCTAATCAAAAGCCTATCTATCTCTGTCTTAAATAGACTCAGTGCCTCAACCTCCATAGCCTTCTGTGGCAGAGTTCCACAGATTCACTAGTCTCTGGTTGAAGAACTTCCTCCATATCCCAGTTCTAATGGCTCATGCCTTCACAAGGCGCAAAGCCTGTGCCTTTGGGTCCTAGTCTCTCCTACTAGTGGAAACAACTTTTCGACTTTCAATCTAACGTGCTCTCATTGTAGAAAAATGTACTGAGGTGGTTCACAAAAGCATACTTACGTAGAAATATTCTGTAAGTTTCAAGAAGCTCCCTTCTCATCCTTCTAACCTCCATCAAAAATAGATCCAGAGTCCACAACCACTCCTCATAGGACAAGTCCTTCAGCCCTGGGATCATTCTTGTGACCGTCCTTTGGACACCCTCCAACGCCAGCATATCGTTCCTTAGATACAGGGCCCAAAACTGCTCACAATAATCCAAAAAAGGTATAACCAGCGTCTTATGCAGCCTCCAGCAGTATATGTATTCTCGACCTCTGGAAATGAATGCTAATGTTGCATTTACTTCCTAACTGCCAACTGAACCTGCACGTTAACGTTTAGAGAATCCTGAACCAGGATCCTAAGTCCCTTTGTGCTTCAGATTTCTGAAGCCATTCCCCATTTCGAAGACACACCTCTGCTCTTCCTACCAAACTGCATAACCTCACACTTTCTGATATTGTATTCCACCTGGCGCTTCTTTGCTCACTGTTCTAGCTTGCCGAAGTCTGCAACCTCCCATCTCCTCAACACTACTTGATCCTCTGTCTATCTTTGTGTCATCTGCAAGCTAGCAACAATGCCCTCAGTGCCTTCGTCTAGATTGTTGATTTGTAGCGTCAATAGTTGTGTACCCAACACTGACCCCTGCAGAACTCCGCTAGTCACTGGCTGCCATCCTGAAAAAGAGCCCAATATCCCTACTCTCTGTCTTCTTCGAGTCAGCCAATCCTTGCTCCTAATACCATGGGCTCTTATCTGATTTATCAGCCTTCTGTGTGCCACCCTGTCAAAGGCTTTCTGGAAGTAGTGGATCCAGTGAATCCCACTTGAGTTAGGCTAGTGTTGTCAACACCTTGTGTAAATATATGATGCTGCCATTGTAGAAGAATGTACTGAGGCAGTTCACAACAACATTCTCAGATAAAAAATGAAAATGAACCCATGAAAGACATATTAGGAGGGAAGGAATTATACATGGGAGGTTGTAGGAGGCTTATTCTTCCAAATGGGAGTCAAAATCTGAGGAGAACTGCAATACTGTGTCGTTTAGTGTTATATTCAAATACGCAATGAGAAATCACACACAAAATTCAAATATCATTCATGTGCCGGATTCGCTGCCAGTTTAACTTGTATAGCAATCGATTTCTTTAACACAACCATTTGATAAAAAGAAACATTCTTTACCAAAACCAAGAACCTAACTGAAGAGGTGGGGAAATTATTTTTCAGGTCTCTTGGTTAGAATTTCTTCTGCGTAGAGAGACCTGATAAAATTTCTAAATCTTGACCTACACCTTGTGGACTCTTGCATTTTAAGCATAAATTCTGCTGAAAACCTAAAATACCCTACTAATTTTCAATGTTGTCTAAGATCAAAGTCTTTAAAATATAACATTTTAATCATTTGTCCAGATGGCAGTCAGAATGTAGATTTCTTCCCCAATTAAATAAAACAGTAAAATGTTTGCCAAAAGGCAAGTTCAGTACCTTGCTATCCTCAAGTGCTCAGAAGTATGTCATCCATTGTAGAAAGTACATTTGCATCATGTCAAAAGGCAAAGAAGCTCAATACTTGCCAGACTGAAGCTCTCGTTATAATGTTAGCACTGATGTTATCACAGCAGGAATCAACTTTATTTGTAATTCTGATGAAAAATGAACTTCCGCCTGAATCATACAGTTGCATTTTACCAGCCCTGTGGGGAAAGGCCAAAAGGCAGGAAGGCTGGCAAGACCGTGCAGGAAGGTGGCAGGTGGTGGCCAATCATCTTCCACTCAAAGTGCCACTTTGTTGGTGGCAGAAAACTTGGCAGCTATCCCACCTGTCCAAAGGCCATTTGAACCACTTAAGTAGCCAGTAAATGGATGCTTCCCACTTCTGGTAGCATTCAACTATTAATTAATTGGCTGCTGCTGACAAAATGCGACCCTGTGTTGCAATGGGCTCTCTCCGCCTATCCCTGGCTTTAACATCCAGCATGCCACCACCACCGAATTCAAATCATAGTTACCGATTAAATCTGGGTTGTAGTCTCCCAAGTTTAAGACTGTGTGGAATTAAAGAAGAGAAAACATCATGGCCCTGCTTGATCTGAATGGATTGCCAATGTGCCACACAAGCATCAACTACTTTTGCATTGTAATAACTCTTGGCAGGTATATGACAGTTTACTCTATTTCTCTGCCACTCTCACGGTGATTTTCCTTAAAAAAAAGGTATTCTGGCCAAATATTTTGTTGGTGGAAAGAGAGAACACAGTAATAAACAAAACCTGGCTCAATATAATGCTCTCGTGGATCTTTCTTCCCAGTCCAATGAATTACCAGTGGGGAGCTAAGTGAAGCTGGTCATCACCCTTAAAATTTTACAGGCCAATATTTCCAAATTTATATGCTGATAAAATGAGAAAAAAAAAGTGAAAATGTGTTTACCACTGGACCGTAAACACACAGAACAAGAAGTAACACACTATTTAACAGTATAGCAACTTACATGTGTAAATGCAGTAATGTGACTTGATGCTCAATCGTTTCAATATGGTGCAGTCAAAGCATGTAGCTAGCCTAATTCTAACCAAAATGCTACAACTTTACTTTTTGCTTTTGAAATAATTAGGAGGCTTCTTTACTTCAGTAATTAGTATGTATCAGTCCTCTGTGGCAGAAGGCATAAATAGTTAGAGACAAGTAGCTTTTACTTGCCATACCTGTTAAGACCAAATGAGAAATCCAATAAGACCATAAGATTATAAGACATAGGAGTGGAAATGAGGCCATTCGGCCCATCGAGTCCACTCCGCCATTTAATCATGGCTGATGGGCATTTCAACTCCACTTACTCGCACTCTCCCCGTAGCCCTTGATTCCTTGCGAGATCAAGAATTTATCAATCTCTGCCTTGAAGACATTCAACGTCCTGGCCTCCACTGCGCTCCGTGGCAATGAATTCCACAGGCCCACCACTCTCTGGCTGAAGAAATGTCTCCTCATTTCCGTTCTAAATTGACCCCCTCTAATTCTAAGGCTGTGCCCACGGGTCCTAGTATCCCCACCTAACGGAAACAACTTCCCAGCGTCCACCCTTTCTAAGCCATGCATTATCTTGTAAGTTTCTATTAGATCTCCCCTCAACCTTCTAAACTCTAATGAATACAATCCCAGGATCCTCAGCCGTTCATCGTATGTTAGGCCTACCATTCCAGGGATCATCCGTGTGAATCTCTGCTGGACACGCTCCAGTGCCAGTATGACCTTCCTGAGGTGTGGGGCCCAAAATTGGACACCGTATTCTAAATGGGGCCTAACTAGAGCTTTATAAAGTCTCAGAAAAAATCTTGAAATCTTGAAAAAAAATCTCACGAGTTTGGGAATACTACACAACATTCGGTTTGGATGTTAAGAAAACGAAAATGTCGAAGTAGCACAATAAAGGTCAAGCCAATTATACGAGGACTTATGAAACAGGTCTCTAATGCTTATCTATCAAGATGCTGAAAATATCATACTTCACGGAAGACGGCAAAAATTTTTCAGTCCTTACTTACCATTGCCAAATTTTATGATATGATTCTTGGGTTGTTTATGGATATTAGAATATCACCTATCCAGTGCTGATGGCACCTCTCATTGTTCTAACACTTTATGGCTTGGGACAGTTCTGTTAAAGATGAAAGAAACAAGACAGTTATACAAGGATGGTGCTTGCACGATATAATTCTCCTAAACAAAAAAAACTCTCAAGTGAGCACTTTACTATAACAGAAAGCAAGTGGCTGCTGTGGTAATGACTTGCAGTTTACAGCTTTCATTTGTTACATTTTCTCAATAGCTGTTGTGTTGAGATTAACTGCTTAAATGGTCTGCAGCTGTCTGTTATGAATTAGGGGAGTTTAATCAAAGTATTTCTAATGTAGAGCACAATGATAATACACGGGGGAAGTACTATTTAAGAGATAATGATGGTTTCGGAAGATCACTGTAGTAATGTTTAGTGCGTATGCCTTCAGCACTAGATTTGTTGTTGTACTGAATATGTTTAATGGATCAGTGAAAACCTGCCTAATGTGGGATTGTTTGATGGGGCTGACAGAACTGGAATTAGCCCATTGCTGTTTACTGCACACAGCCATTAAGATTAATTGCTGCCAGATAATTTTGACTGTTTTTATCTGTAGGAAAGAAAGTGTCACTAATGGTTTTATAAATTGGCTTGCTACTAATGGTGGTAGAAAGTGTCCTGTGTTGTAAAGCTGGCTGACAGTAGTTGGTCTCTACTTCCTAATGCTCATAGTGTTGGTTTACGTTTTCCTGGATTATGACATGATCTACAGGTTTCAGCTGCAAGACAATACATGAATATAAACTTCAACAGAAGTTTATTGTTTTCTCAAATGTGTATTTAACAATATTGTATGTTCAATAAAGGAAACCTTTTATATTTATGTTCTAAACTTTTTACTGTATTTATAAGCAAAAGGTTCAAGTTTGACAAAACTAAATAAAGCTTTTTAGTCTGGTACACAGCTAGGAAGTGGGATTTGTGCTTCAGATATAATTGTCTTCTCTGTTTGTCTCTCCTCCAGAGATAAAAGTTTTTTAAAGGCTAGCAGATCTCTCATGGTATTTCTCAGTGTGACAGAGGACATTCTATTTAATCATTATTTTATGGTGTCCTGGGGATAACATCAGGACTGCTGATTTCCACTACATTAATTAGTCAAATTCCATTGTACTGACTGGGATTTCAAGTCTCCACTTCTCCATTTATCTGTCATTATTGACAAGAAAGTTGTTTAGTTCTGATGTTCACTGTCATTGCCATTACCAAGCCCGACAACATTAACATCCTGGGGACATTGTATGAATTTGCATCAATATTGTGGCTACAGGAGCATATCAAAAGCATTTTTAAAGTTCATTTACAGGAGGTGTGCAGTGCCAGGTGGGCCAGAATTTCTTGCCCATCCTTAGTTGCCTTTGAGAAGCTAGTGGTGAGCTGCTTCTTGAATTGATGCAAAGAAAGTGCTGTGTTAAGGACAGAGTTTCTGGACTTTGACCCAGCAACACTGACAGAATTGCAATATATTTCCAAGTCAGAACTGTGAGTGAATTGGAGGAGACCCTGCAAATGGTGGTGTTTCCATGCATCTGCCAATAGTCTTTGAGGTGTTAGTGCTCGTGGGTTTAGAAGGTGCTGTCTAAGGACCCTTGGTGAATTTCTGCACTGCATCCTGTAGATGGTACACACTGCTCCTACTGAACATCGGTGGTGGGAGGAGTGGATTTTTTCTTGGATGTGGTGCTAATTAAGTGGCTGCTTTGTCCTGGATGGTGCCAGGTTTCTTGAGTGCTACTGGAAGTATCCAGGCAATTGGAGAGTATTCCATCACTCTGTTGTAGATGATGTTCAGGCTTTGGGGAGTCAGGAGGTGAATTATTCACTGCAGGTTCCCAAACCTCTGAACTGTTCTTGTACCCATTGTATTTATATGGCTAATCCAGTTTCGTTTCTGGTCTATGGTAATCCCCATGTGTTGATAGTAGGGGATTCATTGATGATAACACCACTGAATGCCAATGGTTAGATTATTTTCACTTGCAAATGGTCATTGCCTTGGACTGGAATGGCATGAATGTTACTTACCATTTTTCAGCCCAAGCCTGGATGTTGGTGAGGGCCTACTGCATTTGGACATGGACTGTTTCAGTGTATGAGGAGTCATCTGTGGTGCTGAGTGTTGTATAATCATCAATGAACATTCCCATTTCTGATCTTATGATAGAGGGGTAGTTGATGAAGCAGCTTAATACGTTTGGGCCAAGGACATTACCCTGAGGAACTTATGCAGAGATATCCTGGGCTGAGATGACTGACCACTGACAAACATAGCCATTTTCCTTTGTGCCATGTATGTAATATCTTCAGGAGCTGAGTAACCCTGTTGAACTCAGAATGGGTATTAGTGAACAGGTAATTGTTAAGCAAGTGCTTCTTGAGTGTGCTCTTGATGGTACCTTCCACCACTTCACTAATGATCGAAAGTAGACTGATGTGGTGATAATTGGCTGGATTGGATTTGTCCTGCTTTTTGTGTATTGGACATACGAGGTAATTTTCCATGTTGTCAGGTGGTTGCCAGTGTTTTAGCTGTACTGGAACTGCTTGACTAGAGGAGTGGCAAGATCTGGAGAACAGGTCTTCAGCACTATTGACTGAATGTTGTCAGAGCCCATAGCCTTTATAGTATCCAGTGCCTCCAGATGTTTCTTGATATCATGTAGAGTGAATCAAATTGGATGAAGAATAGCACCTCTGGTGCGGGGACCTTTGGAAGAGGGATCAAGTGATCTGCCTCCAGATTCCACCAATTACAAAGTGCAAGTCATTGCTGTGATGGAATACCCTCTATCTGCCAAGATGGATGTAGCTGCAACAACTACAAAAAAGATAAACACATCAGGATGAAATATTCTGTTTGATCACTTCTGCAACTCAATATCCTCACCCCTTCCCTAAATTATCCAATGCTTGTGGTGCGAACTGTGCAACAGAACGTATTGCAACACCCATGAAGCATTCTTCAGCAACACCTCCGAACTTGCAACGCCTGTGTCTTGGAAAGGGAAGATGTTATGGGATTAACATTACCTTCAAGGTCCTGTCCAAATGACATACCATCTTGACGTGGACAAATCGATAATCCTAGCTGACAGCATTGTGAGAATGTCTTCACCGTGTAGACTGCAATGATTCAAGAGGAAGGTCCACAATTGTCATCTCCAAGGGCAACTAACTAAGGTGGCAAGAAATGTTTTCTGATGAAGGGTTTAGGCCCGAAACGTCAAGTTTTCCTGCTCCTATGATGCTGCTTGACCTGCTGTGTTCATCCAGCCCCATGCTTGTTATCTTGGCAAGAAATGTTGTCTTGTTAGTCACCCCATGTCACAAGATTGAGAAGAACACAGAAAGGTAGAATGGAGGCAAATGTTACTGGACTACAACCTACAAGCCCATCCTATTGTTACGGAGAAGTGAATTCACATCCCACCGTGGCAGTTGGTTGAATTTAGATTGAATTGATTAACATGCCTGGAATAAAATACTAATCTCAAA
The DNA here is from genome assembly GCA_024137785.1 of Ginglymostoma cirratum. Lineage (NCBI taxonomy): Eukaryota > Metazoa > Chordata > Chondrichthyes > Orectolobiformes > Ginglymostomatidae > Ginglymostoma > Ginglymostoma cirratum. The sequence goes on from JAHRHZ010000264.1 coordinate 16,417,807, forward strand.
TATGGTCCTTATAATCACAGGATCTCAAAAAGTAAAAACCTTTGGTTCACCAAAGGCCTTTAATGAAGGACACTGGCCATTCTCACTTGGTCTGAACTGCATGTGACGCCGAATACCACAGCAATGTAATTAACGATTATCTGCCCTTTCAAAGGGCTGAGCAAACTGGCACAGAAAGTTTGAATGAAGTTGTAAGGATCATCTAGTATCAACTATCCAGAATCAATCCAAACTCTGGAAATGCTGGAGGTACACCTTACCCAGTTAATCCTCACAATCCTTTTCCTAACATTTGGGACTTATGCCAAAGTTAGGGGAAACTGTCCACAGACTCATCTTGCAATAGCTTGACATAGTCATGCTTACTATATATAATCAGATCTCAAATTCAATGTCCTAGAATGCTCCATCACCTTTGCTAGGCGTGTCGTGTCCTGTCGTGTCCTGCCCTGCCCTGCCCTGCCCTGCCAGCACCTGACGTACAGCACAGGAGTATACAGACGGGAAGGAGTGACCTTGGGAGCCTTTAACATAAAGCTGTAACCCCAGGACATTCTGATTAATCCAGTTAAACATAAGCAAGGGAACTGCTGATTACCACCTACTATCCTCCATTAGCTCCTTCCTGTTGAACACAATGTGGAAGAAGGTGACAAATGCAGAGAATGTATTCTGGATGGGGAATTTAATGTCACTCCATTATGGACTGCACTGGCCAACTGCTGAAAGAGAGGCATCCTTTGTTAAATTAAGAGACTGATATTATGGACAGTCCTCCAGATTTGGCCTCACCAGTGTACTATACAACTGAAGCATAACCTCCCTATTTTTGTATTCAGGTCCTTTTGGAATAAATTGTAACACTCTACTACCTTTTCTGATTTCTGGTTATATCTGCATACCCAAATACATCTGCATCTCAGACTTTTGTGATCTCTCACTTTTGTGATCTCTCACCATTTAGATACTATATACCCTTCCATTCTTCCTATCAAAATGGAAAGTTACAAATTTTCCAACATTATACTGCATTTACCACATCTTTATCCACTTATTTAACCTCTTTATATTGCTTTGTAGTCTTCTTAAGTCCTCTTCACAACATACTTTTCCATTTGAGATAACAAGGTGTAGAGCTGGATGAACATAACAGGCCAAGCAGCATTAGGGGAGCAGGAAAACTGCCATTTTGGGCCTAGACCCTTCAGAAAAAGCTGAAGAAGGGTCTAGGCCCGAAATGTCAGCTTTCCTGCTCCCCTGATGCTGCTTGGCCTGCTGTGTTCATCCAGCTCTACACCTTGTTATCTCAGATTCTCCAGCATCTGCAGTTCCTACTATCTCTGAAGTACTTTTCCATTTATCTTTGTGTCATGAGAAAATTGGGCAACTATATCTTCCATCAATTCAGCCAAGTAAATTATTTAAGTAAATGCTGAATACCACAGAACTTAAACATTGCTAAAAAGAGACTAGAAATTGAAGCTTTATGTCTTGCACTGATCAGAACGAGGACACAATAAACAGACTTGGAAAAAGAGGAATAATGTTATACTGAATGAGAAAAGGATGCTGATTGGTTGGGCCATCACTGGCATGGAAATCGTGAGGGCTTGTGAGAAGGGTGCAGCGGTAATTATGGGTGACTTGAACATGCATGTTGATTGGAAAACCTACTTGGCAAGGTTAGCCTCAAAGAAAGGTTCATAGTGTGTATAAGGAAATGTTTCTTAGAGCACATGTCATGGAGTCAACCAAAGAAGTGGCTATTTTAGATTTAGTGTTATGTAACGAGGAAGGATTGATAATGGTCTTGTAGTTAAGGATCCCCTTGGAAGGAGTGACCACAACATGCTAGAGTTTCAAATTCGCATTGAAAGAGTGAAGACAGAGTTGAATACAAGTGGTTTGGCATTAGGCAAAGGTAATTAGACAGGCCTGAGAAAGGAGTTGGCATAAGTGGAGTAGGCAAAAATATTAAAGAACAAGACAGTTGAAGAACAGTGGCAAATATCCAGGGAGATACTAAATACCTCCTCAATTAAAGAGGAAGAGGAATTGTAGAAAGGTGAAAAATCATCCATGGCTTAACAAGAAGTCAAGGATAACATAAAGGCAAAAACTCAGGCATATCATACTGCAAATGTTAGTGGCACTTTAGAGGATTGAGGGAACTGTAAACATCAGCAATGAGTTACTAAAAATGAAATCCAAAGAGCTAAGGTGAACGAAAGGAAACTAGCAGAAAACATGAACATTGCTACCAAAAGCTTCTATAAGTACATAGAAAGGAAGAGAATAGCGAATGTAAATGCTGGCCCTTCAGAGGATAAAAAGGGTGGAGTAATAATGGGAACACAGAACTGGTGGAGGCATTAAACTAATACTTTGTTTCTGTTGTCACATTAGAAGATAATAATTTCTTCCTAAAAACTGCAGTTATTACAGAGGAACTTTGTGAAATTACTGTAATTAGAGAGAAGATATTAAGTAAACTGATAGGGTTAAAGGCAGATAAGTCCCGAGGGCCCGATGGCTTGCACATTAGGGTATTAAAGAAAGTGGCAGCAGAGATAGCAGACACATTAGTTATGATTTTCCAAAATTCCCTGGATTCTGGAAAGTAGATTGGAGATAGGCAAGAAGTGAGAGACTTCAGACCAGTTAGTTTATCCTTAAAGTGAGGAAATTGCTGGAGTCAGTCATTAAGCAGGAAGTAACTGAACATTTGGAAAAGCAAAGGTCCATTCATAAGTGTCAGCATGTTTTCATGAAGGGCAAGTCCTGCTTTACAAACTTGCTGGAGTTCTTTGAGAATGTAACCAGCAAGGTAGATAATGGGGATCCAGTAGATGTGGTATATCCAGACTACCAGAAGGCACTTGACAAAGTGCCGCATAAAAGACGGATCCAGAAGGTTAGATCTCAGGGTGTTAAGGGTAGAGTATTGGCTTGGACAGAAGATTGGCTGACTGGTAGAAAGCAGAGGACCGGGATGAATGTGTTCCTCTGTGGGTGGCGAACTGTGACTACTGGGGTGCTTCAGGGTTCAGTTCTCAGACCTCAACTATTTACCATCTATATAAATGATCTGCAAGCAGGGACAGAGTGTAACATAGCAAGGTTTGCAGATGATACTAAAATAGGTGGGAAAGCAGGTGGTGATGAGGGGATAAAAAGTTTACTGTTAGATATTGATAGGCTTAGAGAATAGGCCAGAATCTGGCAGATGGAATATATTGTGGCTAAGTGCAACGTTGTCTATTTTTGCTGTAAAAACAAAAGGGCCAATTATTATTTGAATGGGAAACATATTCATAGTGCATCAGTGCAGAGGAGATCTAGGCATCTTTGTGCATGAACTGCAGAGAGTGGGTATGTAGATGCAGCATATCAGAAAGGCAAATGGAACCCTGGCATTTATTCAAAAGGACTGGATTATGAAAGTAAAGAAGTGTTGTTACAATTATATAAGGTGTTGGTGCGACAACATCTGGAACATTATGAAATAGTAAGAACTGCAGATGCTGGAGTCAGAGATAACACAGTGTGGAGCTGGAGGAACACAGCCGGCTAGGCAGCATCAGAGGAGCAGGAAAGTTGACGTTTCAGGTTGGGACCCTTCTTCAGAAATCTTCCTGCTCCTCTGATGCTGCCTGGTTGGCTGTGTTCCTCCAGCTCCACACTGTGTTGTCTGGAACATTGTGTCTGGTTCTGGTCTCTCTACTTGAGGAAGGATGTGGTGGCACTGGAGGCAGTTCAGAGGAGGTTCACCAGGTTGGTTCCAGGGATAAGAGGGCCATCGTACAAGGAATGGTTGAATAGCTTAGACTAGCACTCTCTAGAGTTCCGAAGAATGAGGGGGGAATCTGATTCAGGTGTAGAAAATGCGAAAGGAGATTGATAAGGTGGATGTGAGACAGATGTTCCCCCTTGTGGGACAGTCTCGAACAAGAGGGCATAGATATAGAGTGAGAGGAGGTAGGTTCAAAACTAAGATGAGGAGAAACTGCTTCTCTCAGAGGGTTGTGAATCTGATAAATATCCTGAATATTTATGTATGTAGCTTCTAACGAGCACAAATGCATCACATTGCGAGCCCGGTTGATGATATTAAATTGGTTTCTGGTATAACTCAACACAGTCTGGATTATTTTGAATTTTCTGTTCAATTCCGCTTACAATAAATATAACATTGTATTCATTTTCTTAATTACTTGCTGTACCTGCATACCATGCTTTTGTAATTCATGGATTAGGACACCCAGGTCCCTCTATATTTCAAAACTATGCAATCTCTGCCCATTTGAAAAATATGTTGTCTTTATTTTTCCTGCCTAAATGGACAATTCCACAATTTTCCATATTATGCTTCATTTGCCAGGCCTTTATTCATTCACCTAACTGATTTATGTTTTGTTTGATAGCCTGATTATGCACTCTTCACATTTTAACTTCCTACTTACATTTTCTCATCAGCAAGTCTGGTGACTGTTGCCTTCCGTCCCTTCATCCAAGTTATTTACATAAATTGTAAACAGTTGAGGTCCCAGCACCTATCCTTGTGGCACACGACTTGTTATGCATTTCCAATCTGAAAAAGATTCATTTATGCCTTTTTTTTCTTTATTCATTGGCAAGTTGAGGGCATCGCTGGCTAGTCAGCATTTATTATCCATCTCTAATTGCCAAGAAGGCAGTTAAGAGTCAAACACATTGCTGTGGGTCTGGAGTCACATCCAGGCAGTTTTCTTCCCGAAAGGACATTAGTGAACCAGATGGGTTTTTCCAACAATCGACAAATAGATTCATAGTCATCATTAGATATTTAATTCCAGATATTTATTGAATTCAAATTCCACCACCTGCCATGGTGGGATTCAAACCAAGGTCTCCAGAACATTATCTGGGTCTCTGGATTAACAGTCCAGCAATAATGCCACAAGACCATCACCTCCCTCTGACTTTCTGCTTTCAGTTGACCAGCCAGTCTTTGATCCATGCCCATATGCTGCCACCCCTCCTCCCCCATGCCATGAGTTTTTACTTTCTTTTGTAATCTTTGATGTGATACTTTCCAAATGCCTTCTGGAAATCTAAGCACAGTAAATCCACCAGTTCCTCTTTGGTTGCAGCATATGTTATCACCTCAAAGAATTCCGATTGATTGGTCAAAGATTATTTCCCTTGCTGTGAATCTGTTTGTGTAATCTCTTGTGTAACCTTAAATATTCCCTAAATTGTCTGCCACTGCTCCACTATTGTCCTATCCTTTAACCTATTTTTCCCATTCTCTTTGCTGTGCTTTCATGCCACCGTGATGACCCTTATTCAAGTTTAAATGTATACTCTCAGACCCATTACTTTTGCCCTCAAACTGAATATAAAATTCAATCATCATACGGTAACTGCTGCATTCGTGTGCTTTAACTGCAAGATTTGTAACTGGCCCTCGCTCATTGCACAATACCAGGTCTAGTATAGCCCGCTTCGAAGAGGGGTCACTGGACCTGAAATATTAACTCTGCTTTCTCTCCACAGGATGTTGCTAGACCTGCTCAGTTTTCCAGCAATTTAAGGTTTTTGTTTCTGGTTTCCAGCATCCACAGTTTTTTTGGGGTTTATTTTGTATCACCTGCTCTCTTTTTGGCTCCAGAACTTGCTATTCTAAGAAGCAATCCTGAAAACATTTTACAAACTCCTCATCTTAGCTTCCTTTGCCCATCTGACTTTTCCAGTTTACATGTAGATTAAAATCTCCTATGATTATCACCGTGCTATTCTGACAAGCTCTCATTATTTCTTCCTTTATGCTCTACTCTACCTTGTGCTTATTGATAGGGGTTCTGTGCACCACCCAACAAGTGAATCTTGCTTTCACCATTTCTCATCACTACCCAAAAATAGCTTATAGATCCTGGTTTCCTGAATTTACTTCATCCCTCTCTATTGTGCTAATAACATCATTGATGACCAATGCTTCCCCTCTATGTTTTCCTAGCTTCCTTTCCTTGCAAAAAGGCCCAGTACTCTTCAATACTCAGGTACCAATCCATATCATCTTGCAGCCATGTCTCTGAAATACCTACCAGTTCATATGTGTTTATTTCTGTTTGCTCTGTCAATTTATCTGTTTTGGTTTGGATGCTACATGCATTCAGATGCAGATTCTGTAATTTTATCCTTTTATTCTTTTTGTAACCTTTAACCTTATCTGTTAATTTGCTCTTAGATTTCAACTGTTTGTCCCTTTCTGTCACCATCTGCTTATCATTTCCCATATTAACACCGTTATCCTTTGTATACCTCTACTCTGCCAATTACCACATCTTTTTGAATCTGATCCCTTCTCTCCACGACTAAGTTCAATATCCACCTTGTTTCCCTAATTCTGCAGTGCACAAGAATACTGGACCCAGTAAGATTCAGGTGCTTACTGTCACAATGATACAGATCCTAGTTTCCTGAGAACTTGTGCCATTGCCCAATGGACTGAAACTCATTTCTCCCGCACAAGCCTTAGAGGCAAACATTCATCGCTCTAATCTGATTCGGGTTGTGCCAATTTGCGCATGGCTCAAGTAATAATCCAAAGATTCAAAACGTTGAGGCTCTGCTTCTTAGTTTGGTGCCAACTCTTCATACGAATGAGATAGAACCTACCTCTTTATCCTGTTGTGTTGAACCACAATGGGTAGCTTCTCCTTCTCCCACTGTAAGTTCTTCATTATTCCTGAGTAGGTGTCCCAAAGACTGGCACTCAGAAGACAACACCGCTATCGGAAGTCTCACTTTTTTCAACAGAGAATGATTTCAGTCCCTTTGATTATGGTGTCCCCTACAACTACTGCATTCCATTTTTTCTCCCCAACTTGAATGACATCATGTGCCACAGTTCCATGGTGAGTTAGCTCATCCCCTTCTGCTGCCCTTACTGTTATCCCAGCCCATTGAAAGAACCTCAGACTTGTTGGACAATTGCAAGAACTGAAGCTCCTGCGCTACATCACGATCCCCTTCCCTGCCTCACTTGTAGTCACACTTCTCCGTTCTTGAACACTGACCAAATTTGGAAAGCCCTATCCTGTGATTTAATGGTCTATTTCTACACACCACTCAAACGTAACTGAAAACTGTTAGCAATCACTGTCATGATTCCCTTTAAACTGACAGCAGTGTCTTGAATCCATCCATGTATAGACAAATCAGTAATCCAGAATTTGTTATCATTGAAACTCTGCTTTGCCACAGAGTGCACTTTTGACCTACCCAGACTGAAATCAATTAAAAATTACTGACCTGGCAACAACCTGCCATTTTATATTATTCGTATTAGTGTAAAAGCTCTTGAAAGAATTACAGCTTGTTGAATGATGTATAATTGGGTTCTAATGGTTTATCAAGTTCCTGGTTTTTGCTGATCAGTCTTCATAGTTTTGAAAAACTGATTTAATGTTCATTAGTGCCTGAATTCTCCATTATATTGAAACATATCTTCCCATACAATGTGATATTTCAGATTTTACTTCAAACTCCTGTGTATGTTCTGATCTTACTTTGCTGTCTGTAAAATTGTCTTGAAAATTAACTTTAGACATTAGTTTTTTGCTTCCTGGTTTTCTGACTGTGGGAATACTACCTTGTAACAGGCTACTTGGCACCAGATTTAATCTAACATCGATTAAAGGAAAGAACAAAGAATAAATCTTTGTAGGAAACTCAAGGTCAGCAGTGAGTCCCATTGTCTCATTTGTCACTGTAAAATCGGGGCCATTATTATTCTATGTAAGAAATTCTGGTTAACTCAGTAGTTCTGTTTTATGTGCAGACTAATCATCAGCCAAGTCCATGTGTATAAATCAGGAAATAAGTTAGCTGAAAATGAAAGCCCCGTTTATCCCTGTGTGGAGCTGGCAGACTAACACAGGTACCAGTGCACCATCTTTAGTATTTGCATTACTGCTGACTCTTTACATTCAGGGGCACAATCACAGACAAAAAATAGTAATATCTTTGGATTTTCCCCTGGCTGATAATAGTCAGAAACAAGAAAGGACCCCAACCATGCATGACAATTTTTCAAAGCGTAACACAAATACATTTTTCAAAGAAGTACTTATTCCATATGTAGAATTACTGTTCTCTGCTATCTCCAAATAACTCCTTTCATTAATGAGAAAAGAATACAATGTTTCAATTTATTTAAACTAGCTACGTTCTGAGTATTTAGATTTGGAGCAGTTCACAATTTAACAATGTCCAAATTGCTCCTTTCTGTTTAAGGAAATTGTTCTCACTACTTGGATTACATACAATGCAATGAATGTAAATTCACATGTAAGGTAATACAGATTTAAGAAGAAATGGTGACGTTGACTATTTAAAGCCAGTTGATTTTAACAAAAGGAAATGATCTGATTTGTTTATAAATCTTTTTTCTTCTTTAGACCTAACCTTACATGGCGAGATGTGCAACACCTGGTCGTTCGAACCTGTAAAATTTCTGACCCTTTGAACAAAGATTGGAAGATTAATGGAGCAGGTTATCACATTCACCACAAGTAAGAAACCAATTTATGGAAGTTTATTTTAATCATTGTGTCTTCACTACATAAAGAATAAGATTTGGCTGATGGAGTTGGAGATGAAGATGGAGAGAAAAAATAATTTCAGCTAATGCAAGATCGCAGGCCTTGATCAGAAAGTTCAGATTAAATCTAACAAGTTACTTGAGAGACCTCGGAGCAAGATAACTTTACAATATTTTTCTCTCTTAATTTAAAATATTCTGTTCCTCTGAAAATATCTTGGACAGATCTTCCAATTCCCAGTCCAACACACATATTCCTGTTGAATTTAGAGTTTTCAGTCTTTCATAAGACTGAAACTGTTTTCTGCAACTGAACTGGAATGATTTTTATTTGTGTAATTATTTATGCACATATGTTATAGTTTAGTGACAAGGACTGACTAGTTTACATTGATTCATTGCCTATGGACTAAACAATGAAAGATTGAAACTTAGACATTTATGATAAGCAGAAAGTCACCCCAGTATCATAGAAATAACATACCAGTCATTCGTGATACCAGAATTGAAATGTAAGAATTTTGTTACTGTGATTTGTTGTTCATGAGCTCACTGTAAGTTCACACTAAAAAGGCTCACTGCTGTATCTAACTGCATGACACCTTCTGGGTGTTTAGAAATTTCAAGCACTGAGGTTTTTAATTTATTTTACAAGTAGTTTGTTTCTACTTTGACGAAACAATTACCGATGTTTCTACCTAAAAACAACATCCATTGTTAAGAGAGAAGTAGAGTCTATAGTATACTGGACATTATTATAAATGTATTAGTTCAATAGGATAGAATTATACAATAAGACTGGACAAGGTGAGGCTGTTTGATTCTTTGGTTCTGTATTGTCTCTTTGAAAGGGCTGTCAAATTGATCCCCCAGTCATTTGCTCTTTCTTCATAATATTAACGATGTTCCAGCAACTTTGCCAAACTTTTTTTACAGCTGTTATTGCACCTTCTTTTATCAGCCTTTCAAGTAGCAGCCTTTCACTGCAGAGAAAAATGTTTCCATGAATCACCTCTGGTTAATTTGCCAGTTTTAGATCCATGCGCTATAGTTGGCAATTCTTATACATCTGGAAACAGTTTAATCTTATGTATTCTCACAAAGCCCTTCGTAGTTTTGAACAAATCTATCTAATCTTTCCTGAACCTTCTCTTCTAATAACGACCCCAATTTCTTTAGTGTCCGCAAGTGATTGAAGTCATGCATCCTTCATACGTTTCTCACAAAATTCATCTACATCCTCTACGGGAAGTTAACATTCTTCCTAAAATCTGATGCCCAAAATTATCTATGATACTCCAGCTATGGCCTAACCAGTATTTTGTAAATACTTAACATAACTTCCTTGGTTTGTACTTGATGCATCTATTTACACAACCAAGGAATCTCAAATGCCTTTTTAACAATTTTTGCAGCTAGCCCTGGCATTTTCAAAGTCTTGTCTACCTTTAATCTATATCTGTCTGTCACAACCCCTTCAAAAAATACCATTTCTGAATTGAGGCTCCAGTCTCTATGGAGACATGGGTGGGCAGCATGGTGGCTCAGTGGTTAGCATTGCTGCCTCACAGTGCCAGGGACCCGGGGTCGATTCCACCCTCGGATGACTGTCTGTGTAGAGTACGCACATTCTCCCGTGTCTGCGTGGGTTTCCTCCGGGTGCTCCGGTTTCCTCCCACAGTCCAAAGATGTGCAGGTTGGGTGGATTGGCCATGTTAAATCACCCAAAGTGTTCAGGAATGTGTGGATTAGGTGAGTTATAGGGGGATAGGTCTGGGAGGAATGCTGTGAGGGTTGGTGTAGACTTCTTCGGCCGAAGGGCCTGTTTCCACACTGTCGGGATTCTATGATTCATTTAGTTTACATTGCCTCATAAAATAAACACTTAAAACTTCTCTTTATTAAATTTCATTTGTCTCATATCTGTCTGTTAACTTTATTCTCCTGAACTCTGCATCCAGGCTCGGCTTTGTTCAGTACATATCTGAACTTGATGCCATCTGCAAACTTTAGTGTTATGCCATGTACACCCAAGTACAGGTCATTAACATATATCAAAAAGAACAGTGATTCCTATACTGATGCTTAGGAGACACACCACTTCACACAGCTCCAGTCCAGAAAACAACAGTTCATTATTACTCTTTGATTTCTGATCCTTAACCATTTTTGTAGTCATGCCACTGCCCTTTTAATTCTGCAGATTTTAGTTTTCATAACAATTTAATTATGAGGTAAGTTGTTAAATGTCTTTTTAAAGATGGGCGACAGAGTAACAGTTGCAGCTCTCATCAGTTCTTTCTATTACTTCTTCACAAGTTCAATTGTGTTCGTAATACATGATTTGTCTTTGACAAATCTGCACTGGATTCCATTCATTATCCCATATTTATCAGGTCCCACCTATTTTTATTGAATTATAGTTTAATTAATTGTTTCCTCATCATTAATGTTTACATAGGCTGGCGTGCAGTTGCCAAGTTTATCCACGTCCCAATTTTTGAGCATCAATGTAAAATTTTCAATCCTCCATTCAACAGGAAGAACACTCGTCTATCTAAAGAGGATAGCAAGATTGTGGTCAGAGCTTCCCCAGTTTCCAACCTTAGCTTACTTAGCCATCTAGAATGCATCCTGGGCATATGGGTGACTTTTCTCCCTTGAGTGCTGCCAATTTTTATAGTACCACATTTTTTCCTATTTTTCCCCCAGATATATTCTCTATTACCACCTCCTTTACTATGACATTGGCAGAATCTTCTTCTTCAGCACAAACAGATGCAAAATACTCATTTAGTACCCCAGCTATGCTTTCGAAGTTGACTAGAAGATCTCTGTTGGTCCCTAATTTTGGTCCTTTGCATCCTTCATTTGACTATCCTTTTACTAGTTATACTTTTGTACAATTGTTTTGAGTTTCCTTTTATGTTCTAAACTATTGTAATGTGTTCTGTTTGTCCCTTTAATTTTATTTTTTCAATTATTCCCTATTTTTTGTATTCAGCTTGGTTTCCCAATAAATTAGAAATCCAACATTTGTTAATGTTTTTCTTTTGATTCTCCATGTTATTGGTCATACAAAGGGCTTAAAATTTTTGTGCCCAAGGGTAAGTGGCAAAACATCTACCAATCAGCACTCTCCTCTAAAGCATAAATGTTGGATTCTGGTTACTTTGGTATTTCCTGTGAATTGCCCTGATGAGTCAAGACAAGACAAAATGCTTTGATAAAATGTCCTTTTTACAGCAATGCACAAGTTCAAATTACTACTTTTCAGCAGCAATTTTTTTAAGACATGGAAAGGAAAAGTGTTATTTTTTAAAATCAACCTGTTTGGACATGTCATGACATATCTCTGTAGCACTTAGGACTTGAACTTCTGGGCCAGAGGTACAGTCAGTACCACTGCCATCTTATTAAACCTCCAATCTTAATAGTATATTTGTTGTGTTTAATTAAGTATAGGTGGGCAGTATCTGGGACTTCACTTAAGCACCAATGTAGACTTTTATTCCTACGTTCCCTGGTCCATTGAATTTACTGTGAATGTCACAAGGCATTTCTAACCACAAAACCCAATGTTCTTTATTAAAGAAAAAAACACAACAGCAAATATTGCAAAAATCTTATTCATACACTGCTTATGATCACAAATTTATCTGGACTTATCCAAGGCTCAGACCAAAATAGGTGGTCAGTATGGTTCATCTCAACATCGAGTCACTAATCAGATGTCACTACATCCCTGCCAAAGAGGAAATTAGATGGGATTTTCATAATGTCACTTCCAATCAGAAGCAAAATCAGAAATTCAGTATTCTGTGAGCTGGCTTGGCCATCAGTTGGATATTGATGAAGATGTGGATTTTCTGTTAGAGTTCTTGGATTAAATTTACAAGAAAAATTGTGGATTAAATGTGAAAGAAGTATGGTCAGACATTTTGACAGATTTCAGAAAACACATGATTATTCAGCGGAATAATAAAACATATTATTTTACGGATTGAATATAAGATTGAAAGAATTCAATTTTGAGATTCCTAGTTCAGTACTGGCATTTAAATTGCAAGATAGTGTCGATGTTCATCATGTACACAGACTCCGGTTTCTGAGTGATGTTCAGTTCTCTGATATAAGCTGCCTGTTGGGTCAGCTGTCTACTGACTTGAAAATCTCATGGCTAAATAATTATTTCCTGCAGTCTTCTGGAACAAATGGAAAATTCTACAGAAAAAAATAGTGGGTTCAATGATTGCTGATTTTAAAATCGTCCAAATGCTGGACGCATACCTCACTACAATGGAAGAGTCGGCAATGATAACGGCAATGATAAGCAAATAATGATAGTCAGAGTGAGCCCACAACCAATGATTACATCTATGCTTTGCTGTCCTGTCACATCCAATCGTGAATGGTGGTGGACAATTAAAATGTGGAGAAGGAGGCTCCAAAAATGACCCCTTTCTCAATAGTGGAAGAGCCCAACAGATCAGTGAAAACAAGACAAGGTTGAAACATTTGCAGCAATCATCAGCCAGAAGTGCCATGTGGATGATCCATCCCGGACTCCTCCTTTGGTCCCTAGCATTATGGATCCCAGTCTTCAGCTAAGTTGATTCACTCCACCTAATGTCATAAATGGTTGAAGGCACTGAATACTGCAAAAGCTGTGCGCCCTGACAACATTCTCAAAATAGTGCTGATGACTTATGCTCCAGAATTTGACATTCTCCGAGCCATGCTGTCTTCTAGTCTGTCTTCCAGTACAGGTTCAATACTGGCATCTATCTGACAATGTGGAAAATTGCCCAGATATGTACTGTACACAAAAAAGAGGTCAAATCTAACCTGGCTAATTACCATCCCATCAGTCTACTGTAGATCATCAGTAAAGCGATGGAAGGTATTATCAACAGTGCTATCAAGCAGCTTCGACTCAGCAATAACCTGCTCAGTGATTCCCAGTTTAGGTTCCGCCAGGGCCTCTCAGCTCTTGATCTCATTACAGCCTTGGTTCAAGCATGGATGAAAGAGCTGAATACCAGAGGCGAGGTGAGAGTGACAGACCTTGACATCGAGGCCACATTTGACTAATTTTTGGTATCATGAAGACATAGAAAAACAAAAATCAATGGGTATCAGGAGGTAAAGTCTACACTGTATGGAGTCATACCTGGCACATAAGAGGATGGTTCTTGCTGTTGGAGGTCAGTCATCTCAGCAGCATGACTTCTCTGCAGGAGTTCCTCATGATAGTGTTCGAGGCCCAACCATCTTCAGCTGCTTCATCAGTGACTTTCCTTTCATCGTAACATCAAAAAGCGAGGATGTTCACCAATGATTGCACAATGTTCAGCACCATTTGTGACTCCTCAGATACTGAAGCAGTCCGTGTTCAAATCAAAGTTTCTGAACAATATCCAGGCCTAGGCTGACAAGGGAGAAGTAACACTCAAGCCACGTAACTGCGGGGGATGACCATCTCCAATAAGAGACAATCTAACCACCACCCCTTATTATTCAATGGCATTAACCATCACTGAATACCCCACTATCAACATTCTTGGGGTTACTAAACAAAAACTGAAAGAACTACGAATGCTGTAAATCAGGAACAAGATTTTTTCTTCATAGATGCTGCCAGACCTGCTGAGCTTTTCCAGCAGCTTGTGTTTTAATACTTGGGGTCACCATTGACCAGAAACTCAACTGGGCTCATCACATAAACACAATGACTACAAGAGCAGGTCAGAGGCTCAGAATACTGCAGCGAGTAACTCACCTCCTGACTCCCGAAAGCCTGTCCATCATCTACAAGGCATACATCAGATGTGTGATGGAATATTCCCCACTTGCCCGGATGAATGCAGCTCCAAGAACGCTCAAAAAGCTTGACACCATCCACGACAATGCAGCCTGCTTGATTGGCACCACATCCACAAGTATCCACTCCCTTCATCACCCACACTCAGTAGCAGCAGTGTGTACAATATACAAGATACATTACAGAAATTCACCAACGATACTTAGACAGCATCTTCCAAACCTACAACCTTTTCCATCAAGAAGCTCAAAGCAGCAGATGCATAGGAACTACATCACCTGCAAGTTCCCTCCAAGCTACTCACCATCCTGACTTGGAAATATATCGTCATTCCTTCACTGTCATTGGGTCAAAACCCTGGAATTCCCTTCTTCACTGCATTATGGGTCAACCTACAGCAGGTGCATTGCAGCAGTTCACGAAGGCAGCTCACCACCGACTTCTCAAGGACAACTAGGGACAGGCAATAAATGCTGGTCAGGCAGCAACACCCATGTCCTATGAGTGAATGAAAAAATAAACAAATAAATTCCAGGAATGCCCAAACAACAGTTAATAGGTGCCTCAGGTGTGAGTCTAAGTACCATTTTACATTTAACTGTCCAAAATAGAGAAACAAAGTCCTCAAAGATGCAGAGATAACAAGGTGTAGAGCTGGATGAACACAGCAATTTCTGAAGAAGGGTCTAGGCCCGAAACGTCAGCCTTCCTGCTCCTCTAATGCTGCTTGGCCTGCTGTGTTCGTCCAGCTCTACACCTTGTTGTCTCAGATTTTCCAGCATCTGCAGTGCCTACTGTCTCCTCAAAGATGCATTCAGTTCTGAGCCTGAGGATTATGATGAATCTGAATGAAACGTATTGGTCACAAGCAGTTTTAGTGTTGTGGAGACTATGTTAGTCACGGACACATTCTATTACGCTTACACTTTAACAACTTGTACAAAAGATTGGTCAAAACATTATCCAGATTCACTAAGAAGTGAGGATTGATGCAGGGTGAGAGGAGAACTTAGTTGAGGTCTGTTTATGACAAAACATTGAGCTTAATGAAGAGCGTTCCATCCAAAATAGCTGGAGTAAATCACTTGATCAGTATTCACGCGGTCTCCATTAGATATCTGTCCTGTTGAGTAAACATCGATGCAAAAAGTACAAATAAAAATTGATATGAAGCATGAAGGCACAATTATTTTTGGAAAGCCAATGGTTCTACAGTTTATCTAGCCAGGATATTATTTTATTCCCTTCACTAAACTTGATTTCTCTTAACAGTGTTAGACAATTACAAATTGCATTGGTTGATAAGAATCAAAGAGAAGAGAAAGCAAATTGTTTTAAAATTACACCAGCAATTTACTCAATTTATTTGTCAAATATTAAAAACCCTCCTAAAGATGCAGGTGCGGTTGATGAAAAATATACAAGAGGAGATTAGTGGGAAGGATGAAATTTGTAGGAAGTTTCCGAACATACCATCGCATCCTATTGTAACTTTACATTGGCATGTGACTTTAACAAAGTGGTGACAATCAATCTAAAGGTACGATGCAAAGACAAAGTATTTTTTCTTCTATATTTTATGGGCATGGCAAACAGGTTTGCTGTTTGTACAATTATAAACTTTAAGTCTTAACACTTTAGAATTCACTTACTCAGGAATTGAACTCCAGGTCAGTGTTGACTGCTCCTCTCAAGCATCTAAGAAACTGAGCCTTTTACTAAACACAGGCAGGTGGGACTTGTATAATTTAGGATTATGGTCGGCATGGACTGGTTGGACTGAAGGGTCTGTTTCCATGCCGGATGACTCTATAACCTGGAAAACTAAGGCCTTCTTCCAATCAACTCTCACACCACAACACCTCCATGACCACTTCTCACCATTTACAATTAATGAGAAATGTGAACCATTCTCTCTCTTTACAAAGGCAAACAAAAATAGTAAATCATCATCACCTCAAATATACTAACACAGCCTTAGACCAACAGAGGAAAATAGTATTTAAGGACCAGAATCTCAATTTGAAGACCAAAGTCATATTTACTGGGTATCAGTAATCCCCATGCTCCTATATCACTCAAAGACTTAGATAAGCTATATCAGGCATCTCAAAACACGAAGAAACAGGATAAAGGTGCCTCCATGAGATCTTCTAATTTGAGTAGCAAGAGAAACAGTCCAGCAGTAGAGTTCTCGTCAAGACAAACCTGCCCAGTATCAAAGATAGTAGGAATCTGCAGATGCTGGAGAATCTGAGATAACAAGGTGCAGAGCTGGATGAACACAGCAGGCCAAGCAGCATCAGAGGAGCAGGAAGGCTGACGTTTCGGGCCTAGACCCTTCTTCAGAAGTTTTC
>JAHRHZ010000264.1:16434974-16570475 GCA_024137785.1 Ginglymostoma cirratum
GAAAACTTCTGAAGAAGGGTCTAGGCCCGAAACGTCAGCCTTCCTGCTCCTCTGATGCTGCTTGGCCTGCTGTGTTCATCCAGCTCTGCACTCACCCCAGTGTCAAGGTGCTGTTCACACAAAAATCACACGTCATTATATGGCTGACACCAAAATCCCAAAACAACTGCTGCACTCTGAACTTGCGCATGGTAGGAGATTCCCAGAATGACAATGGAAATGTATTAGGGATTTCATCAAAGCATCACTGTCACGGTTCAAAATTGCTAATTCATGTAGATCCCTGGCTTTTGATGGATCAAAAAGAAGATTCATCCAGGAAAGTACTCAAACAGAAAAGTGAAGTCAAGATTTGGATGTAACACACAGCATTAAAAAACCCAAAAGAGAAACAGGAAATGCTGGAAAAGCTCAGCAGGTCTGGCAGCGTCTGCAGAGAGAAATCAGAGTTAAAGTTTTGGGTCCAGTGGCCCTTCCTCAGAGCCTAAAACCCACCTACCCAACTATTAAAGCACCACCTGTACTCCATGTGACAGATCATGTACATTTCAGACTCTATCAAACCACATTAGAAATGGCTCATCCTTGAACCTGTAGAACTGACTAAGAGTGATACTTAGGACAAACTTTTGTATAGATAAAATTATTGAGAAATGGATGGGGTCAGGGTTTGGAGCTGTCCATTCTGCCATTCAAACCTGCTCCACCATTTCATTTAATCATGGCTAAACCTCTATCTCAATGCCATATTCCTGCTCTCTCCCCATACCCGTTGATGCCTTTAAAATGTAAAAATTTTATATGTTTCAATCAGATCCACCCTCACCACTCCCCCCCCCCCCCACCACAATTCTTGTAAATTCGAATGAATACAGACCGAGTGGAACCTATTTCTCCTCGTAGGACTCTCCTTCCATCCCTGGTATCAGTGTAGTGAACATCTGCTGTGTTCCCTCTGTGTCAAGTATATGCTTTCTTTTGAAGGGAGACCAAAACTGTAAGTAATACAATAAGTGCAATCTTACCAAGACCCTGTGTAATTGCAGTAAGACATCCCTGCTTATCAATAGATATCCTCTGGCAATGAAGACCAATATGTCACTTTCCGTCCTAATTGCTCACTCACCTGCCTGTCTATTTTTATTGCCTGGTATACAAGGACACTTCAATCCTTTGTACATCCACATTTCCCAATATATCACAAGTTAAATAATATTTTCTGTTTCTCACACCAAGGTGTTTAACTTCACATTTAGCCATGCACTCACACATACTCCCTCAACTTGTCTTAATCACCTTGAAGCCTCTTTTCATCCTCCTCACATCCGCAGTCCCACCAAGATTTGTGTTGTCAGCAAACTTAAAAATGTTCCTTAATTCAAATTGTTCTCCTTGAAATTTGAAATTTTACCATGTTGCAGTCACTTTCCCCTAGAGGATCCTGAACTACAATTTACCTAATTGCACATTACTAGATCTAAGATAGCTTAATCCTGAATGGGTTCTGCAACACATTGCTCTAAGAAACAATCCTGATGTACTCTACGAATTTGTGCTTCTCGTTGACCAACATCATCCTCTCTCCTAAATTATTCCGAGTCCCATTCAGCTTTCTCCTCTAATTACTGAACTGCAGTGGGTTCAAAACCACCAACTCCTCAGAGTTCAACTTGTCTTTTTATTCAAGACCCCCCAAGGTCTTTGTGGATATCATGATAAAGAGCACGGCCCACTGTAAAATGTGTGAAGATATTGCCACCAGCATCATTATCGTGTTTTGTGTGCTGAAGCTTGTCAAACTAAGGTAGAGTTGCTGGAAAAGAATGTCTTTGCTTCTCTATTTGACTTGAAATTTTGTAGACATTTTGACTATTAACCTTTGTGCCGCATCTAGACAAAGTAGTTGAAGATGTTTGAAGGAGGTTTTGTTTAAAATTACGTCACCTGATTGGAAAGGAACCGTGCTTCCTATTCTGAAACTTTAAATGCAATGGACTGGATTTTGCCATTCCAATGCTGGGAAAATCTGGAAGTGAAAATGGAGGTAGATTAACCATGTATTTAAACACCCTAGCCAAAAAAAAACTTGGTGGCTGCTTTGACCAGTGCAGAAAATGTGTTACATAATTTCTTGTTGCACATTCAAGAGTGAAGTTTTGGTGTTCAATGAGAGAGCTTAGTTACTAAAGTCTGTGCAAAACACCTCAGGCCAATCAGTTCATGAATGTGTTGGAAAGTCTGAATCCTGTTGATAGGTAAGTTTAAAAGGTGTTGCCAACTTTGATTGTCATAATTAGACATTGTGTGAAAAGTACATTTTTTTAACGCAGTGAGTGTTCATAGGACTCTTTCCTTAAAAGATAAATGACCAGTAAATTTATCAACACTGTGTAAACATCTGGATGTATCAAGAGTACTTTTTCCATTGGATGAATGTCTTTTATGGTTCAACAGAATTGAGAATTGATATGAAAATTTTGTTTGGATTCTGTGCTTTAATTTTTACATTGTGATGGGATTTATGTGAAATTTTTCATGTTATTGATTATGAGTTTGGTTTTATAGTTTTTGAGTTTGTAACTGATGGATTTTCAGTGTTACTTATGAACCTGTAGGTGTTTCTGTAGTCACAGTGATTTCTTTTAGAAACAGTTTTTGACGCCTGGCTTCCGAGTGAATGGGCTTTGTGCAGCACTGGCAGACTTTGTTCATATTCGATTAATTGCAAACCAGCATGGTAAATAATGAGGCCTCAAAATTTGTTAGACAGTTATGAAACATTTTTTTTTGAGTTTAAAGGCAATAGTCATACCTGAGAGTCTTTTGGTCTGATATTTAACCTTGGATGGAACACTTCTGTGAAGTCTGTGTGGAGAAGTGCACGTGAGAGGGATGGGCATGTTTTGAACCTTAAAATGAAGAGTCGGTGCTAGTTCTAGACTGGAAGTGTTAGGATCAAGCCCTGAAGAGGCTACTTAAACCTGAGTATATTTAAACAGGTGTATGATAGCTCCAAGAAGAAGTGATCTGCAGTTCCAATCTCAAAGTTAGTCACAAGTGACCAAGGTGTTAGAAACAGGCACTCTGGTGAACATGAGTCATATTTTGAGAACTGTACTAATGGTATGTTTTGGGTACGATACTGAACCTGTTTTGTTTCTTTTTATTTTTTAAAAAAGCTTTGTGTTGATTGGATTATAATTTTATTGAGTTTTAAAAAGCTTTGAATTTACATTATTAGAAGATGGTTTGGATTATTCTTTTTCAACAATTTATTTTGTAATAAAATATTTTATTGTTACAACATTAAGTTCTTATGTTTTAATGAGAGATCCCTTCATTAAAAACAATATCAGAATGTAATATATGAGATCGTATTCCTGTCAGGGATCTGACATATCCATTTCTACCTTCTACTGAGATCATGACAATATTCATTTAAAGTCCAGAGCTTCTGAAAAAACTAATAAAGTTACTTGATTTCTTTGATTAGAAGACTATCAAGTGATTCGCTGAAATAATTCACCACATGCTTAGGCATCTGTTTAGTCAAATTCAAGGCACGATTATATTCAGCTTTGGAGTATTTGTTTACATATCTGTGCAATGAATCCCATTATAAATGCTCGCCTGAGTTCCAAAACCCATTAATGACCACCACTCAGCATAGGTTATTGATGTAGTTGCCAAGGAGATAGTAAGCTTTGATTGACAAGTGAGCTTACTGGCCATTTAATAAGATTATATTTTTGATGGAGTTTTTTGAATGCCTATTTGTTTATGTTTCAGATTTATAAGTTAAGACGTGAGTTTTTTCATGTCGAGTTTGAATAGTTTCGCATGATTATCGGTTTGATGAGCTCCTAAGAGACATTTTTCTTTCAAGTGGAGTTGAAAGGATGCTTGTTTATTTTGATACTTTCATAATCAACTCTTCCCTGTGCCTTATAGAGCATGTCAGTACTCGGTGAATATTAAGTGAGTGAGTTCAGAAGACATGGGAACGGGAGGGGATTTGGGATGCATTCAGGAATGGATGGATCGGAACAGGAAAAGTCAAGTGAAGGTGGTGAGCATTAGAGGGTTTAATATTTGTAAATTGAACCAGACCAATATCTTAGTGAATGAAGGTGGGCCTTCTAACCTATCAGCTCATCATCTACCTACCCTGTTTTCATGTTAGGGCTGCTCTGGGACGCACAACTCCAAACTTAAACCCAACCCTAAATGGCCAGGGATAAAATAACATGGATGTATGTCTGTATAAGGAGCAGGAATGCAATGTCTTTAAACGATTCACCTTTCAATTTCTGACTGAAAAGGAAAAATTCAACCCAGTATAATTCAGGGAAGAGGAATGATTGTGTCAATGTGGCGACTGTTACAATAATCATTTTATAATTTTAAAAATGCTGTCTTTTGACTCCACAGGATGGGGAGAGACAGTGGATGAGTTCTGTACAGAACTAATGAAGAAGGCAGTGAAGTCCAGGCTCCTTGAACTAGATCAAGAAGTTCAGGTGTTAGCTATTAAAGTTCATGATATACAGAAATTTCGTTGACAATCACTAGTGAAAGAATGAAGTGATGGAGCAAGTATAATCGATTAAATTATCAGAGTGATATAGTAAATAGAGAACACTGTTTAGAAATGGATATTAAGCAACATGAACCAAAACAAAGGGACACTAAAAGCTCATGACTATTCATGTTGTTTCTGTGATTGCACATGAGAATGAATGACCAATGAAACAGAAAACTTTTTTTTGTGAAATGGACAATATTATTTTCTGCTATTCTAATGAAAGGGTATACCAAAGCAAAATCTATAATTGGATCAACAATATGATAAACAAATGTGCAATATGCACTAAACTAGAAATGGAGGGAACAACTGATGTCCACAAAAGGCAAGAAATATCTACTTCATGAAAATCAGAGAAAAGGCTAACCCTATGCTAAAAACAAAATACAAAAATTGTGTTACAAACCTAAAGAGTGTCAGGGAAAATATTAGCTGATTTTAGATGCCCAGGAAGCACTGGCCCAGAATTTCCTGTAAAATTAATGCTCATTCCAAATTGCGCAGCAGCTTCAGGAGAGATTTACATGGGTAAGTGAACTAATTTTAAATCTCTTGCTATTGTATCATAGATTACACCTTACATTTTCCTCAATGCGCTCGTCATTACTCATAATGGACTCCAGATGTTATTAATATTCCATATATGCAGCTTTCTCTCTCTACTCAATGAAGTTGGATGAAACCCTAGGGCTGCTACAACAAATGGTCTTTATATCTGTGTCGCTCATTAAAATAGATGACATTGTTCTTAGAAGGTAAATGACCAGTAAATTTATCAACAGATATAAATATCCCACCTGGACCCTATGATGAGATGTTAAAACTTCAACCCAGGGTATAAATGTCTTAGCCCACTTTCTATTTCTTTCAGCACACTCCTGATGGAATTAAAATGGGATTGTACTGAAGGCACTGCAGATTTTCAACCACAACTTGTCTTCTTAAACTGATACTCAGCATGGAGGGTGGCTTCTTAATGCCATTTGACATTTGGGTTGGGACTAGTTATATGTCCTGACCCTGAGGGTGTCGGATTCCCATTGTCCTGTGCTACCTTGCCAGAGGCATCCAAACAATACACCTCCTCCACATTTGCTGTCTAATTAAGGAGAGTGGGGATGGGAAAGGAAAGTCCATTGAGAGCACACAAGGCTGTAGCTGACTGGCTCAGCAGGAAGGGTGGCTGCTGCTGGTGTATTTGAGGAAGAACAAACACATCACAACATTGAAGCTTAAAAAGCCAAGTGTGACGGCAGCTACTGGAGCATGTTTGAGGAATGGAGGCCCTCACAGAGCGTAGCCTGTGGCCACAGCTGTGTCTCTCTGATGCCAGCACTGGAATCTCCTCTGTGATTACCTCCTGCTGGGAGGTCATCTCCATGTACCCTCTAGCCTTAGGGCTCAGTAGAAGGACCATCCGCATTTTGAAGAAGCTGCTTTAACAATTTACCTTCAAGTTGGCACTTAATTGACCCTAGTTGGTTACTCTACTGCTGAGCCAGTCTAACCCAATCTCTGACAGGATCACTGGCTGGTTAAAACATGCAAATGGATGATTTGGTACGCAACTTTCTGAAATTCCCCTTTTCCCCCATCTTCCACACAGCCATGTCAGCTAGCTGATAAGATTTCACCTGGAATTACTTATATGAGCAATGGGATCACGAAAAGTTTTGAACCAGAGGTGAAGGTTATATGTAAATGAGGGTTCCACACAGGTTGTATATAGTTCTCCCTTTTGTGTCAGCCATTCGGTGATCTCACCAGCCCCCTCGAAGCGGGTATTTTGTAGCTGCTGAAGAAAGTGTGCAAAATTTGTTTGGAGAAACTTTCTGTGGATCCAAGTGGGGCAGGACTGTGTTTTCTGAGCCTCTGCCAAGCCAAGCTTGACTGCCACCTGAATTAGTCCCTAACTTCAAACTCAATCTGACAGATTCACTGTGGGAACCACCTGATCTCCTGCCTTCCCACAGCTGATAAACTGCAGCAGAGGGAGGTATCTGTTTGCTGCTTGAAGCTTACTAGCCCCTTTGAAATGAAGTTTGTGACTGTAAATGGCTCAGGCCTCCCAGTTTTAGGCGGTTGGCACATGCACAACATCAACTTGGTACTACTTCAGACAGAAAATCAAATGTTTCCCTGTATATGATAAACAGCAGTATATAGAAGTTTTGTGTTGATTTCTCTTTGCATTTTGCCTCTCACTTAGGCCTGTATATTTGAGTATGTAGGTACATGAATACTTTGCCAGATAATACTATAATTCTGGGTTTCACGTGAAATTCAAAGTCTCAAACCATTTCATAACAGATTCTGTGCAGAATTCCAATTTAATACAGCATACATTTTAAATATACAATCTTACCTTCACTGTAAAATACTCCAACCATTGTGTTCCAAAAATGGTATTGGGCCTCCGTAGTGTTTCAACTGCAATTAATAACTGATTTTTGCGGTTTGCTTCAAGTTATCTGTTTTTGTTTTGTGTTACGGTTCAGATGTGAATTACTGATTGATTAAATGGGTGAAACTGTAAAAAATTGACAATACACCATTTGTACCACAGTTCCTAGAAATCCCAGTGCAAACACACAAGTTCCTAACAAACAGGTCATGCATTTATCAGAAGTCAACTCTTATTTTGTTCAAAAACACATGGCCTAGCCAACTGGCAGAGAAGCCTGGGTGACCCCTGCCTGTGTTTATTTTCTTATTAATTTCTATTTATTTTGGTTTTTTGTCTATATAATATTTTGCCAATTTCTAATGAACTGTTTCTTGTTCAAATCATCTATGATTTCTTTACACATTGATGCAACTATTCAGTAACCTGCTGGGCCAGGAAAAATCTTACAGTGGAAGTAAAGTTAATGGCAAGCAAGCTAATAGTGTTAATGTGAAGGGCTGCATATTTATCAACAATAGCGTGACCTTAGGATGCTTCGATAAGTGAAACAAAAATTAGTCGACATTTGGCCGCATTGAACTAAACTCTCTGTAAATCTTTGATTTCTGCTAAACAATTTACTGCTTTCTCTAAAACATTATCCCCAGTTGAGCCGCTCAATTAACAAGAACTAATAAATTATCCCACACAGAAGCTTCTCATTGTAAGCTTGCTGTTAACCCTATTGTAAAAATGACACACAGGCAACAGATTCTGTTGCCGGACAGCAGTCACTGTGTTTGGACACAGTGTTATTTAAATACAGTGGTCAGTGTGAGCAGGGTGAGAGGTGAAAGCAGGTCAGATTAATCCTAACCCCTCTGGCACTCTCAGAATCCTGGGGAGGGATTAATGAACGTGATTTTCCTGCATTTACTGCACTGATTGCTGGATAATGGCTTACCAACAATAACATTTTACCAATCCCCTTTCTCCGGGCCCATCTCATTTCTGCCTCTGTGGGGGTGATGATTGATTATGCGAGCATAATCAGAGCAGTAAACAGATTTGGGTCACTTCTGTAGGAAGATTAGTTCACTTCAAAGACAGGTGCTTAACTGGCATACTAAGTCTTAAATGAAGGTTTCTGTACCAAAAATGTTTTGCCCGACTTGGGCTTTTACTTTTATCTCAACACTGTCACTTTAAAGTTGTTAATTTGTCTTTACTTATTTCACAAACACATTGTAATGATGGTAAGAGTATTTATTTTATCATTGAATTTGAATCAGTGGTTTCTATGAATGTGAATTTTTGTCAACCTGTAATCGTTTTGGTAGATTTCTGCAAAAAGTGAGATTGAACAGGCACCGTGAAGTTCTGTAAGCAAGGATATAAATGTCTTCATTACATTTCATATCACATATAAGCTTTCTTATTCAGGTAGGCAAAAGTGGCCACGTTCCTTGATTCAAATTAATCACATCATGAACCAAATAAAAGCGCAAGTAGCATAAGAACAAATAACTTGTTCAGGGACCTGTATTATCAATTTATACATTAGTGAAAGGGCTTTTATGTGGATATGTTTTGTAATGATTAGTTATCCCAAACAATATCAGTCAGTAGAGTTTCTTCTATTCTACAATATCATAGCTTTGAAGAAAGATTGCAAGAAAGAATAAAACAAATCAGCTCCACGTGAAACATCCTGAGGTATCCTCTTTTCTTTTTAAGCATGTATACCTTTAAAAAGAGCAGCACTTAGATAAGGGTTTGTAATCGCTAGAAGATTTCAAAAGACTTTGTGGTTATAAGTATTGTGCTGCCTGTGATAAAATGGGCACTGAAAACTATCCAGCAATGTGTTCACTGTTAGAAAAGATTACTATAAGTGGATATGGAGTTGAAAAACATTTTTTTTAAATTCCGCAATAAGATTCTGTTATGAAATATTTGGAAGATTTAACAGTGGCTTCCGAATTTAATTTTACCCACCACACAGAATTGTTTCTGTGGAGCTTGTAAGTTATGGGGATTTTGCTCACTCCGGACAAAGCCAACAGCATAGGAGAGGCAGGGACAAGGACAAGTAGAGAGATGACTGTTAGGGAATTCATCTGTCTGATATTGATGGGACCACTGGTAGCACAGGGTACGGGCAAACTAGCCCATCTGTGGAAGTGGGACACACTGGAGATCCGGGCCTTGGATTATGCCCATACCACATAAACAAAGAAGAGATTTTCACACCCCCTTTTAGGGGTACAAGGTCAGCCTTGGCATCAGCAAACTCCCTCAACAGGCTCAGCAATACATTTTGTAGCCTCTAGAAGTAGATATATGCCTGTAATGAGGTTGCTTATGATGTGGGTGATTTTACACAGTAAATATCACCTGACCCTGCAAACTTTGACTAATGTTAAACGACCTGTCCAGCATCTATGTCAGATGTTAGGTCTGTAGACGGTTGGACTGCAAATACATTATTACAAAATTACTCTGCTGTTTAACAGAGATAGTAACTCATTTAATTTGAGCAGTTGGTGGAAAATTTTCTTTTACTATTTCAGTGAAGACAGAGTAGTGCATTAATTTGCAATGTACTAAGTCCGATTTCATTTCTAATGGTGCCTTTCTTACCATCAGATGCTCCAAAGCAAGTAACCCTTGAAGTATGATCACTGTTCTAATGTAGGAAAGGCAGAAAACAATTTATGCACAGCATCCACGCTCAAACAACAATGTGTTGTTTACTGTGATCTTCATTGAGGAATAAATACCATCAAGGCCACTGCGGATAATTCCCCTGCTTTTCTTCAAAATAGTGCAACTGGATCTTTTTTGCCTGAGAGGGCCGATGAAGCACTGGCTTTAATGTCTGATATGAAAAAATGCACTTTTGATAGTTCACCATTTCCTCAGTACTGCACTGGAGTACCAGCCTGGATATCTGTGCTCCGGTCTGGGGCTGAGATTTAATAGAATCACAGAATGGTTACAACACAGAAGGAGATAATTCAGCCCATCATGTCTGTACTGACTCTCTGAATGTGCAATTATTTAATCACTGTCTCACCTACTTCCATAGTCTTGCATATTGTTCCCAGTCAGATAATAATTCAGTTCCTTCTTGAATGATGTGATGGAACTTGCCTCTAATCTATTCTCAGGCATTGCATTCCAGATCGTTACTACTTACTACATTAAAAAGTGGTTCCTCATTACTGTTCATCCTTTTTGCTTGATACTTTAAATCTGTACCTCTCTTTCTCAATCCTTCTCTCAATGGGAACCATGTCTCCCCTTCTGTCTCAGCCACTCATAGTTTTGCAGACGTCTTTCAATTTTCTCTTCTTCAGGAAATCAGTCCCACCTTCTCCACTTCCATTGGGGACTGAAGTTCCTCGTACTCAGGCCCATTTTTGTGAATCTTTTCTGCAGTCCCTCCAATGTCTTTGCATCTTTCCAGAATGGAGTCCTTGGGGTGGGTATGATGGAGTGGACCGAGATCAGTAGAGTGGGAGTAAGCACTTCTGATTCCCAGCATCGTGAAACCTGTGCCCAGTTTCATGGGGTTGCGAGAAGTTCCTAACACAAGAATTCCTTGCACTGAGATATCAATTGAGCACCTTAACAACGGTTTAAAGCCAATTATCCCCAAACCCAACAGAATTTACTGGATGTTCAGGGATTTAGCAGAGCTTGCATCCGTCTCCTGTGGTTCCCAATGGCCACCCCATACAACGGGAAGAGGGGGTGTCCCCTCATTGACGGCTAGTCGACGTCTAATTGAGGGACATGTGTCAGGAAGACGGGGCATGCTAAAAACTTGCCTCTGGCCTTATGTCCAATCCCTACTGACCTACTAAACCTTAGCTTGAAATATTTTAAACAGCATTTTTTTTCAAAAAAGTGTTGTGGCAGAATCCCACTGGCTCAATGATTAAATGCATCACTTGGAATGGCATTGAGTCACAGAAACCACAAAGGCCCCAGGTTAATCCTGATCCAATTGTTGAGAAGTGGAATTGGCATCTATGAGCCAGAGAACAGTAAAACTAAATAAAAACGGAAAGAACTACGGATGCTATGAATCAGCGTAAAACTAAGCTGGGAATTTCTCATCATTACCTCACGGAAGCAGGGTTGTTGCTATTAAGTTTGGTACAGCATCAAGCAAGGGCCAGGTGCAATGTGGTTGACTATCTGTTGAGAATCTGGAATTATTTTTAGGGCTAGGCCTCATTGGCACTACAAGTCCAACGCAGTCTCTAAATGCAGGTAGAGCATTCAAAGTTAGTTACGGATGTAACACCCTAGTTGAGCCCGTCAATTCCTAAACATCATTGGACCCTGACTGCGAGATAGTGAAGAAGACTGCCAAATCAACCAGGCTGGTGCCTGGGTTGCTTGGGCAGAAACACCCAACAAACTGGACTGGACCAGCATTGAGGCACTAAATACCACAATGTTCAAACTGTGAACATTCCCTTTTCCACTGACTGCAATGAACTTGGAGCAGGAGTAGGCTAGGTGTCAGGTGAAGACAATATTGATCTCAATTGTGATGGTTCTCACTGTTGAATCAACAAAAGCATTCACATTCAAGACTCTCAAATGAAGGTTCTGTCTCGAACAGAACCACACTCCAATAGGAATCATTGCTTTCAAGAGAGTAATGAAAAGGGAGCTGGGGAGAAATATGTCATCCACCTCTTCAATGAATAATTTGATAGATTTGCTTCTTTGTAAATTAGATAATGTCAGACAGAATTTCTTTACTTCTTTGTAATTTTAGTAGATGATTGGGCAAGTGAAATAGGCCAGGAGCCAATTCTGCTTGTTTTTCTTTTATAGTAACAGCAGCAACCACCCCATCCCCCACCCAAGTGACCTCCATTTATATAGCACTTTAATGTAGTAAAATGATCAAAAGCTTTTCACCGGAGTGTTACCAAATAAGATTTGACATCGTCCCCTTCTCTCAGCCAACTGAATTCATAGTGGTCTAAATTGCATATCTAATAATGTAGGCCAGTAACATGGCAGTTCTAAGTTATGCCTTTTCATATTGTCACAACATTTGGACTGAAAATATCACAAGAAACAGTGACTGCCAAATCAGAGAGGTTTGAAGAATATGGAGAGCTTCTCCATCCATTCCTGCAATGACAAGTGATTTTATTTTCGCCATTCTGCCTACACAGACCCTGGATTTTCTTCTCAATGTGTCTGACACAGTGAAACCAGCAGGAGGTTTTTGCTTGAACTCTCAACCCACGGTGAAGATTTTCAAAAGCTTGGGCACACACGAGCAGAATTCAAATGGCTTTGTGTATTGGCGTACTCTAATTTTACGTTGTGGAGTGGGATGAACAGCACAGGGATGCAGCAACGTCAGGTCAGGTAGCACTGAAAACAAGGGGAATCAGAGCAAATCAGAAAACTGATGTCTTGCTTCTCGTAGACTGCCTTCGGCACCGTAGCCTTAAATTTTCCTCCTCCAAATCTAAATAATGTAATATCCCTTCAACCCACTACTCAGCCTATAATCAGACAATACATTAAAACCTGTTTTGCCCCTATATGACTGTGAATACTCATCACCTGATTAAATAACTCAGCATTACATAATTACACCCTTCCTAAATTCTCTAAAACCATGAATATTAATGTATGATTTCAGTACACATTCTACTTGAAGTACCATAAAGTCAAAAGTGAACAGAAGCCGGTTACTGTTTTCTAACACTGTTCTTCATTGGGTAATTACACCTGACTTTCTTTCACCATTTTCAGTTGTTTTCTAAGCACAACTTGAGGGTCAACACTCTTGCTCCTGTTAAAGCCACCACTTTTTACGTCTCTGGAACTTGTCCCTGGGTTTCTTGGGACTTGTGTTCCTACTAATCAGTCTAATCACTGAATTACAGAAGCTGCCCTATCCATGCAACATAGCTGATGTTTTCTTGAAGCGTCTTTCAGGATTCTGTCCAATCCCTCTCTTGCAACCAAAGCTACAGTCTTTACTTCTCTATAGGTGGAATTTAGATGTTTCTTAAGAATAGAACAAGAGCACGGTATCATGAACAATTTCCTACTTTGCACTTTAGATTGATTTTCTCCAGTGTAGCTGTTTCAAATGATGTCTGATATACAAGGTGAGTAGAACCTTCTTTGGTCAAGGTTTGCTGAAGGTTAGTTTTAACTGCACCTCAAAAAAGCGCTATTATGTTTGATTAGCATTAGCACTGACAACCAAGTGGCCACCTTTTATGTCTGTATGAATCAGTGACCATGCTTCAAGAATTCTTGTTACGTGGTAAGGCTGTTTGGTGTCAGGATCATTGTAAGAAATATTGGAGCAGTTAGCTCAGCTTGCTGGGTTGCTAAAGCGTGATGCAGAATGATGCTAATACCATGGGGTCAATTTCTGTGCAGTCCATCATTATTTGTGAAAGCCCAGCTTCCTTGCAAAGTGATACCTTACATTCAATGTATGACCAATTGTCTCTCACTGAAGGAGGGAGAGGTTGATGGGCTAATTACTTTTAAAAAGTGATTGTGAAAATAGCAAATATCGTAAATTGTAAAATAGTTGAGTAGATCTACCATCTTACAAGCAAACCGATCAGAACGTGTATCCTATTTTGTTGTGTGGATTGCCGGTCTGCCACTGTCGAATCTTCTCCCTCTGACGTTCAGGGCCAGAATGGCTCCTGACGTGGGCCGCTCAAGTCGGGAAGTTTCCCAATTCACTGGCCTAAATTTGCTGAAAATCACTCTGAAACCATGAGTGAGTCAAAGTAACTTTTCGTCCTATGGGGTCTTCTTGAAATTTTATTGAGGGCTACTTTTAGATTGTCAGGGGCTACATGTTCAGTCTTCTTGACTTGTTTATTAGGTGATGTTAACACTGTATCAAGACCTTCCATATTTGTGTTGACATTTGGGCAAGCAGGAGAAGAATTACAATAAATCATAAATATCCAAAATAATTTAAACTGTTTATTATACTTAAAACCATATCAAACAAGAAAATATTTGATTTCCTAGATACAACAGTACTAAAACTATAAAATAATAGGCATAAGTTAATAAAAGTTTATAAAAAACAACCGACACACTTCTACACATGAAAAGCCATTGACCTCATACACCTTCTGCAAACTGCTAAGGTCACAACTAATAGGTTTTATTTTCACAGCTAATACGTTTTTATTTTAATTGCACATTGACAAAGCAGGAAACATTTTAACCAGCAATTGAAACCTATTTTTTGCACCTCAATCTCAGATTTAAATGTAACAATTGAATATTCATTACAGTAGATTCCACTTCATTTTTTCCCAGTAGCGACTGAACTTATGCAGCTCTAAACTAGTTATTTCCCATATATTTGGAAAAAATTAATTTCATTGACAATCTGATTTGCTTTTATCCCTGTTAGCTGAGGGTTCCTTTGTTGACATGCTTTGCCACTTCCCACCCACACCACTGGCAAGCCTTGAAACCTCCCATTCCTCCTACATCTCTCTTGCAACCCCCTTCTTCCTCACATGACTCTTTTAGGGTCAAACAGCAGGGAAACTGACCCTTTGGGCCAACCAGTCCATGCCAAACATAATCCCAAATTAAACTAGCCCCACCTACCTGCTCCAGGCCCATATGCCTCCAAACCTTTCCTATTCATGTACTTATCTGTGTCTTTTAAACAGTGTAACTGTGCCCACATCTACCACTTCCTCAGGAAGGTTCATTCCATACACAAACCACCCTCTGTGTAAAATGTTTGCCCCTTATGTCTTTTTTAGATCTCTCTCCTCTCATTTTAAAAATATGCCCCCTAATCTTGAAATCCCCTATCCTAGGGAAAAGGCACCTACCATTAACCTAATATATACCCCTCAACATTTTATAAACCTCTATAAGGTCACTTCTTAACTTCCTATGATCCAGTGAAAGAAGTCCCAACCTATCCAGCCTTTCTTTATTACTCAAACCTTCTATGCCCAGCAACATCCCGGTAAATCTCTTCTGAACCCTCTCCAGTTTATTGATATCCTTCCTACAATAGGGTGATCAGAACTGAACACAGTACTCCAGAAGTGGCCTCCCCAGTGCTGTGTACATGACTTCCCAACACGTAAACTCAAAGGAGTGAGCAATGAAGGCAAGCATGCTAAACACCTTTTTAAATACCTACTTGATATCGTCCATATAGTGTAGCCTCATTCCACTCCCTCCCCCTACCCAACCTCAGAGTTCTTGCTGAGTCACCTTCTCTCACCCTTCCTTGTAACCTCCTCCATCAGCCAAAACCCTTTCATGGCCTCCTTCCCCTTCCCAAAGCCACCAACCACATCTCCAAATTCTCTTAAAATTATCTTCGCCTTCCACCCCTGAACTCCCTTGGCTGGTATGGCCTCTCTAGATCCAACGGATGGGAGTCTGAGCAAAATGCCCTGAATTCCAACCTGTGGTAGCTCTCCACTTCCCCCTCCCGCTCAGCTCTTGACATCACCACTGTTGAACATTGACACCCCCATTCCTCGACCTTGCCGTCTGTACCTAACTCTCACCTCCTAGACCTCAACTCCTGGCTCCTAACATAAGGCATTACACCAGTGACTCCCTTAAAACTCTCAATGATTTTCGTAGATGTGCGCTGTTCTTCTGGTCACAGGCTGTTTACTTACTGCGTTGCTGCTGATTGGATATTAATGAGCATGTGGGACAGGCAAACTGTGAATAAAGCAGCAGCCCCTCACTATGTCCTCTTGTTCTATTTAGGAAGTGGGTTGTGATTTTTCTTTGATCAGTCTCCCCTGTGAGTGTATTTTCTGGGACTATTTGGTAATTTTCAGAGGTGGTTCTCTCATTGGTGTTCCTGTGTTTTTTGAGCATTATCTGAAATGCATGATTTTCTCTGTGGGGACAGAGGTGCAAGATAGAGTCTGTCTGGGAAGCCAAATGTCATTGGCCATGTGATGAGCAGGTGCTGAAGTGGGCTGGATAGAAGGCTTGCATTGGTTCTCTCAAGCCAGCCCATGATCATACCTCATTATATCCTCTGTGCCACCTCCAGACCCACTCACCCAGTCTCTAGAATGTACAGACCTCTGCAGCCATGTGGAGGTGAGAAGTAATGAATTTCAAACAATCTAATACAGGTCTCACACCTACATACTTGATAAAGCCATTCAGAGTTTTTAAATCACCTCATTTTTAAATCAAATGTTTGATCTCTTTAAAAAAAAAACAAAGTTCTATGCAGAAGCCGTATCAAAAGGCTAATCCTTTGATAGCCCCTTTAATCTGTCAATCAGACTGTGAACACAGAACCCTATGCCAAGATATGCAGATTTTGCAGCATTTATAAAGATGTTATGCTTCAGTGAGGTTGCACACAAATAATCAAGCCTCACTATTCCTGGGGTCACCACTAAAGTTAGCAAAAGTATGCAAAATTGCCCAAATTATGTGTCCTTTAGACGTTGGCTGACAAAGAAATGATATTGACAGAAAGACAGACAGAAAAAAAAAAATTGGTATTATGTGTGGAGGGAAAGACTGGAAAAGGCACCTCAATGATACCTGTCCCCAAGGTTTGCCGAGATTATCCTCTTAGCATGTCAGGACATTGCTCCTTGAACTTCTTTTTCAAGCAACTTTCACTTGACTGCTTTTTTTTATTCATTCACTGAATGAGGGTGTCGCTGACCAGCCAGCATTTATTGCCCATCCCTAATTGCCCAGAGGACAGTTAAGAGTCAACCACATTACTGTGGGTCTGGAGTCACATGCAGGCCAGACCAGGATGGCAGTTTCCTTCCCTAAAGACTGTTAGTGAACCAGATGGGTTTTTAAAACAATCGACAATGGATTAACAGTCATTATTAGACTCTTAATTCCAGATATTTATTGAATTCAAAATCCACCATCTGCCATGGCAGGATTGGAACATGGGTTGCCAGAACATTGTCTGGGTCTCTGGATTAACAAGGCCATTACCTCGGCGGCTGGTTCACACTTATAAAAGTGTCTGCCTTAATGGTTAAAAACCACAGCTTGCAGCAACTGCTGAGGGGATTTAAACTGGCTTTCTTTAAGCTTGAGGCAGTTTTTACTACAGAGAAAAGGGACAGCTTCTCTTTCAGAGATCTAATGACATTTCCCCAAACATTTACACCCAGCTACAATCAAAACTAACCATTGGCAGGCAGAAAGCCTTTGTCATTAATCACTGTTCGCTAGTCCACAGACCAATCATCTACTTGTTGCTGGTGAAAACTCCATTCATACGCATCCCTTGGCTCCGGCTCATCCATAACCAGACATCCCTTCCCCACTGTTTGCACAAGCAGCACTTGCAATGAGTGTCAGATGACTTGCTTTTAAAAAGCTCAACAATCTTTATGGCATTTAAAATAGTCCATTTTCCTATTTCAGTCCACATTCAAAAATACTGAAAAATAAAGAAGATACAGTCTTTACATGACATAATAATACCACTTGTGGAAATGTCTGCTGAAATGTTGCTTCCTAACCCAAACGTATCAATCAAAACAGTCCAGCCAAGCTTTTTTTTAATCCTTCAGGCAGATTCCGGGGATGGTGGGGCCAACGTATGAGGAGAGATGGACTAGGTTAGGATTGTTTTTGCTGAAGTTCAGACAAATGAGAGACTTATAAAATTCTAGCAGGATTGGACAGAGCAGATGCAGGGGGATGCTCCCGATAGTGGGTGTGTCCAGAACCAGAAGTCACAGTCTGAAGACTCGGGGTAGACCATTTAGGACGGAGATGAGGAGACATTTCTTCACCCAAAGAGTGACGAGCCTACGGAATTCATTACCACAGGAAGCAGTTGATGCCAAAACATTGAATGTATCCAAGAGGTGACTAGATATAGCCCTTGGGACAAATGGGATCAAAGGTTACGGAGAGAAAGCAGCATTAGGCTATTGAGTTGGACGATCGGCCATGATCATGATGAATGGCCTTCTCCTGCTCCTATCTTCTACGTTTCAATGTTTAGAAGAGCCAGCCAGTTTTTACAACAAAATTCAAACCATGACAGTTGCATAGTTCTTAGCTGCCCTTCAAGAGCACATGTCTAAACCATCAATTTGTGATGCCACCCAGCAGGTTAAACCCCTTGGATCAGCTAAATTGGGTTTATACAAATTCAGCGTTGAGCTCAAATGGCCTGTTGAGTTCGGGTTGTATGAATCATGCCCTCCCCTTCCCCTATTTGCAAAAATGGTAACTGATAAAAATGAGGGTCGGGCTTCAACATTCAGATGCTGCCTGCAAATTTTAAAAGTCTTCCAAACAATCTGCCCAAGTTAATTTAATATAAAATCATCCGCAGAAAGAAATGGAAAGAAAGGGAAAGAAAAATTGGATTAAGAGAGGATGAGAAAAGCAAAAGAGAACAAAGAAGTGAAATTTTCAGTTGAAAGTAAAGGCTGCCTTGCTGGCTATCTACCCTGCAGATTTGTACACTCATACCTATGTTGCTGTTACTCTTCCAAATGCTTTGAAGTCCATGGTTGTCCAATCTTTGGTTAAGGTTGCAAGCATTTGTAAATAAATGCTTGAAGTTTGTTATCACTGTGTACTATGGAGTTGCTGCCATGTTCTGATCTGTTGTCCTGATCTGCTGTGAATGAAGTGATGAGTTTTGTTTAACCTTCAGCAGGGCGATACTGATTTCAACTTCCTGAACCTAAGATGTGAATAACATGATACTGGAAGATTCTGTGATAAGAGTTAGACTTACTGATATTTATTTATATTACAGTCGTGGGTACTGCTCTGCATGGGACTAGTATTGAACAATTTGTTTACAAACAGTTACAAACTTCCCTCAGAATGTCATGTTGCAAGTGACTCCAATAAGGTGAGACTGAGACCTTTTTGCACTTGGGCACGTGCCATGATACAGTGATTATATCGCGAGCACTTCTCTTACGTTGCATATTAGCTGTGTGACATAACATAGGTATATAGAACACATTGTTCTCAGTTTTCTCACTTTTATTTTCTGTTCCCAAATGGTTACGTTACAGTTTTTTTGTAACTCTGGGATTCACTGACACTGCATACTAAGCTTTATTACATTGTCAAATTAATTAATTCACAAATACTAACAGAGGAGGCAGTAAATTGGGATCAGAATTTTGCAGCGGTGGTTGGCAAAAGAAACTGCAGAAAGGTGACTGCAATTTCAAATATGAAGGAAATTTATGCATATTCAGGAAATTACTGAAACTGCCTGTGTTTTAATGAATATAAAATTATTGGTATTTATTGTCAGGGCTGAGAGAAATAGGTAGAGATAGGTAATGAGCTTAAGATCGTTTTAAAACACATGCTCTCTCAGTTTATTAATTTAATTGCCAATTTGTGTACATTGTAGTGATTGTAACAAGGTTAGCCAGGTGGACCTCATAGAATATGAGTTCCCTGATTGGTGCTGTAACCTGGTCCAATCAGGGAGCCCTGGCTGATGGATATAAACAAGAGTGTCAGACATTCCGTTCACTCAGAGCTGGATCTGTCTAAACCAGACCAGTGTCATGCGTTATGCATGTATAAATAAAGGATGACTTGGTGACCGGATACTGGCCTCTCTGGAGTTATTTCATTGGCAATGAGAGAAAAGAAATAGGCTTTTGAAGAAATTCGCTCACAACAGTCATTTTTGATTTGGGGTAAACATTTCTGGCATCATGCCATTATTTAGGAAGCTTGGCTCGTTCAATCCTGCCATCAAAGACTGGGCTCAATATGTGCAGACAGTGTGTTATTATTTCTGGGCAAGTGACATTGGGGCAGATGAAAAACAATGAGTAATTCGCTTGACAGCTTGTGGACTTGCAACTTTTTCATTTATTAGGAGACTAACATTTGCTGAGGCACCAGACACTAAAACCTTTCAAGAATTGACAAATATAGTTAAGGAATATCATGACCCCAAGCCTCCCTTAATTCTCTCATGCTATTGGATTTACTCAGCAGTTCGAGAACAGGGAGGAATCTGTGTTGGGCTTTTTGATGAGCTTAAGACAACTGGTAGAGGCATGTGACTTTGATTTAGCCCAACTGGACTTCAAACAGGGACTACAACTAGCTTTGTCATTAGAAAATTCGGCAAGTGAAGCATATGAGTTACAGGATATGCCAATGGAGTGGATGCCCTTACCAAGCCAACTAAGTTTGGTGGACACAAATTGAATGAAGATAATCACATAGCCTCACTAGGGGCATATCCTGAACAGAAGGACTCTAAGTCGGCCCACAGCAACACCCAACACATAGCCAAGCCTCGGCCAAACGATAAACATTTTTTCAGGATCTGGGCCAGCAAGCCATTGTAATTGCTGCCGGTATGCAGATCTGAGTCAGAAAAAGAGTCCCTCTGGGCCTGAGTTGAGTAAGAGAACTCATTGGCTGGTATCCAGGAGAGTGCACGCCCTGGAAAGCTCACCTACATCTGGTATGGAGGAGTCAAATTGCTCAGCAACATTCAAGTCAGAACTCATCAAAGTGAACATCTGGTTAAATGGTTATCCAGTTCTAATGGAGGTTAATACCAGTGCAGCTGTATCAGAGATCATGGAGCCAGTCTTTACCATAATTTGTTCTGGTCTCCAACCCTTAAGTTTGTGTAAGACCTCGGCTAGACTGAGAACCTATACCGGGGAGCCATTACAGATTAAGGGTACAACTTTGGTCCCGGTGTTGTATGAGCAACAGGTGGTTCAGTTACCAATGATTGTAGTAAAAGGCTCAGGGCCGGGCCTGATGGGTCGACATTGGTTGAGAAAGATTCACCGTGATTGGCTGCACATTTTTTGATTAGAAAATGGCTGCCTGAGTGAAGCCCTAATTAAATACGTGGAGGTTTTTCAGGAAGGTCGAGGGACTATCAAAGGAGACAAGGCCACCTTGAGTGTTGCCCAGGAAGCAATTCCACGATTCTGCAAGGCCCGCTCAGTGCTGTTAGCATTACAGACAGAAATCATGAGGCTGAAAGCAAAGGAAACATCAAACCAGTACAGTTTGCAGAACAGGCAGCACCAGCCACATCCATTGTGAAGCCTGACTGGTTTGTTCGCCGGTATGCAGGGGCTTCTAAATAAATGGGAAACCACTTCTCACAGCTGGATAAATACCTGATCCCTTGCATAGAGGACGAATATGCAAAGCTAGCGGTGGAGGGGGCTGCCCTTCAAGAAGCTGGCATGAGCCATGCATACCTGCAGTTGCGATTAGATAAGCATTCACAGAAGTATGCTGCAACTGATACCCACAAGAGTTTGTACCAGAATACAAAACTGCCATTTGGGGTATCATCAGCCTGTTCCATTTTTCAATGGATGATGGAGAACATTTTACAAGGTTACTATTTATCTGAATGACGTGCTAATAAAAAGGCGGACTGATGAAGAGCACTTAGAGAACTTAGACATAGTCTTTAGATGTTTCTCCAGGTGGGCACACACCTTAGAAGGGAAACATTTGTGCTGCAGGCAACCCACATGAGTTACTTGGGCTACAGGATCGACAAGTGTGGGTTACACCTGTTGGAAAATAAAGTGAAGGTGATCAAATGTGCCCCGGCTCCCATGTCTGTGTCATGGCTTAGGTCTTTTCTTGGATTGGTGAATTATTATTAGAGTTCATGCGTAACCTGGCCTCCATCCTGGCACCCTTACATCTGCTTTTGTAAAATGGGCAGCCTTGCAAATGGTCTTGTAGCCATCATGTAGCCTTTAGGGAAATGAAGAAATAGCTATCATCGTCTGAGGTGTTGGCACACTATGATCCCAGCAAGATCTGGTGCTAACATGCAATGCCTCCCCGTACAGTATCAGGGTAGTGTTGCCTCACAGATAACCCAATGGAGAGGAACACCCAATAGAGTATGATTCCTGGACTTTGGCTGATGCAGAGC
Source organism: Ginglymostoma cirratum (assembly GCA_024137785.1). Lineage (NCBI taxonomy): Eukaryota > Metazoa > Chordata > Chondrichthyes > Orectolobiformes > Ginglymostomatidae > Ginglymostoma > Ginglymostoma cirratum. Next base: position 16,456,917 of record JAHRHZ010000264.1, read on the forward strand.
ATAAATACACCCAGATAGAGAAGCAAGGTTTGGCGGTCATCCTTGGTGTGAGAAGTTCCACAAATACCTTTATGGACATGATTTTGTAACAGTAACAGGCCACAAACCCCTGCTAGGGCTACTCAAAGAGAACAGAGCCAAGCTGCTCAGGGCTTCAGGTCAAATTCAGTGGTGGGCTCTTATTCTGAGCGCGTAAAGTTACAAGTTGGAACACCGTCTGGGAGGCTAAATAGCAAATACCGATGCCTTGGGCCACCTCCCACTCACCAGTGGTGCTACCATTAGAAGAGTCCATTCTGTTTTAAACTTTCAGGACACCCTTTTGATCAGACTGTGGAACAAAAAGATCCTGTCCTGGCGAAACTGAAACAGCTGGTGGTGATGGGGGAAACCAAAAGGGCCATCACAACCAAAATTGAAATCTCTCTGGACCCGCCGAAACTGGTTCACAGTAGAGGACGACATTTTGTTACAGGGAGTAAGAGTGATTGTCCCGAGCAAAGACCACTGTTAGATACTCTCTGAACTCCACCAGGATCATCCAGGAGGTTTCCAAAGTGAAGATGTTGGCAAGAATTTATGTCTGGTGGCCAGGATTAGATGCAGACAAAGCTGCATTGGTGGGACAGTGCCCAGAGTGCCAATAAGTTAAAAAATTACCATCAGCAGCTCTGCCACAATTGTGGGAATAGCAGGGTAAACCCTAGGCTCAGTTAGATGTCGACTATGCCAGCCCTTTCATGAGCTTGGTGTTCCTTCGTCACTGGGGACACCCACTCAAATTGGCCGGGTGTGCATAGAGTTCATTTGTCAAACACGGGGACAATGATGGAAATACTGTAAGCATCTTTTGCAATACATGGACTCCCAGACATATTGGTCACAGCTAACGGGTCATCATTTATTAGCAGGGAATTTGAGCACTTCCTGAAGTCAAATGACATTCGGCATTTAAGGACAGCTCCATACCATCCATCGTCCAATGGTCTGCCAGGAAAAGCAGTTCAAACTTTGAAGGCAGTCTATAAGGAAACAGCATATAGCTTTGTTCGATACCAAACTGTTGTGGTTCCTATTTAATTACAGGACCATCCCTCATCCAACTATAGCGTTAGGTCCAGCAGAGTTGCTGATAGGGAGAAGACTCCACACCAGGTTAAATCTGATCCTTCAGAAATGGGTGAAAATGGCATCAGGGACACCAATGCCAGACACAAGACTCCTCTAAGCAAGAAGAGATAAAAGGTACTGCAGATGCTGGAGAATCCAGCCCCATGCTTGTCCTCTAAGCAAGAAAGATGCTTTACTTTGGTGCCAAAATCACGGAACTAGCCCTGCATGGGTAAGAGGCATTGTCAATACCAGATCAGGTTCCGTGATGTACAGAGTTCAGATAGGTAAGGCAGTCCTGAACAATATGGGGACCACATGAAAGCTGCAACCTCGCAATCGGGGCAGGAGCTAAACATACCAGCCCCTCAGAACAGGCAGAAAGGCCTGTCAGAACCCATGGGGTCTCCCCCTCCATCTAACATCAAAGAAGCCTCAGAGTCTGAGATGGACATGCTGGATGTCACAGCCTTGACTTCTTTAACACCTGAAGAAGAGGATTAAAGTTATCTGAGACAGTCTGGGTGCAAAAGGTGGGGTACGGTTCTGGTACATCCGCCCGTGTCTGAGGCTAAGTTGGAGGAACTGGGCCAGTGTGAAAATGTCCTAGGAGAGGCTACAAGAAAAAGAACCAGCCTACATCCCTGAACATGGAGGAGAGGGATGTGGTGATTGTAACGCGGTCAGCCTAGTGAACCTCATAGAATTTGAGTTCCCCGATTGGGGCTGGTCCGATTCAGGGAGCCCTGTCTGACACATATAAAGAAGTGTCAGAGATTCTGTTCAAACTGAGAGCTGGCTCTGAGCAAGCCAGACCTGTGTCGAGTACTATGCACGTGTAAATAAAGGGTGACTTGGTGACAGAATACTGGCCTCTGTGAGATTATTTTATATTAATTGTGGGTGGCATTTAAAATAGTTATTGTGCTTATTTCATAAACTTGTCAGGCTCTTTTCATTTTGTTTTTGGCTGAACTGAATTTCTTCACATATTTTAATATTGTCGATCCCCAGCCATTTAATAAATACATCACTCTAAAGTAAGCTGTGGTATTAAATTTGCAGTCTATAAAATATGAATGAAGTTGCTCTGGTTCAGGTGCGTCAAGTGTGATTTAATATATATCACTACTGTTATGACGATTAAAAGATTACTGGTCTGCTCATGCAGCAAAATAGTGATCTTTTGTTCCCAAGTTACAGCCACTCAGCAAATAGTCCTGAATGAAGCTACAAGAAAGGAATAATACATAGATTCATCATGATGTAAAATTGATATAATTTTTTACATGAAATCTGCTGAATGGTGGATTGCGATCAACTTTTCCGTCATGTCAGTCTTGATGTTAACTTGAAGTCTAAGTACAAGGTGAAGGAAGGCTGAAGCGAGTATCGAACTAGCAAGCCTATGTTAGTGTGAGACCATGGCCATTTTAATGCCAATCCTCATGCACAGTTGTAAATACAGACTGCGGTGATAATGGCATGGAGGCCAGGAGATGAGAGAGGAATTCTTGGTATCTGAAGGTGACTGAGAGCGAGCAGGAGGAATTCCTGCTCTTAGCTCACAAGGAAGCCAATGAGACTCCTTTAAAATTTACCTTGTTGGGCATTTCCAGGATGCATCCAGTTAATACTTTCAGTGACAGTATGCCCGAATATCATTTTGAGCCAAGGTCCAAATGTCAAAGTAGTTTTTGAATATTATTGGACCTTCAACTCAACGCCATTTTCCTGTCTGTCCCCCTAGCCCTCGGCCTCCACTGGTTTCAAGTGAAGAACATTCCACAGACTAAGGACTGTCTAAGACACACTACCCAATAAGTACCTGCAAAACATGATTGGTGAAGAGCACTACACTGCCTCAGTTACTACTTGTCGTACATGCTTGTGTGGGAATATAATTGGATGTATCTTCATCGAAAAAAAATCATTTGTCCCTAGAGTAAGACATTGAACATAAATATAAGTGGTTTACAATATCTAAGAATATTGGCATTAATAGTTTGCAAGGGTTTTTTTACTGATATATTTTGCTCAAAAAAATTGCTACGAAACTTCCTGCACTTTCTTTTTATTCATTCATGGAATGTGAGCATTGCTGACTGGTCCAGCATTTATTGCCCATCCCTAGTTGTCCTTGCAAAGGTGCTATTGAACTGCCTTCTTGAACAGCTGCAATCCATGTGCTTTGTGTTGACCCACAATATCATTAGGAAGGGAATTCCAGAATTTTGACCCAGCAACAGTGGCTTGGAGGGGACCTCAAAGGTGGTGGTGTTCCTGTGTATCTTTTGCCCTCGTCCTTTGAGATGGACGTGGTTGTCTAAGGATCTTTGGTTAATTTCTGCAGTGCATCTTGTAGGTAGTACACACTGCTGCTACTAAGCATCAGTGATGGAGGGAGTGGATGTTTGTGGATGTGGTGCCAATCAAGCAGGCTGCTTTGTCCTGGATGGTGTCAAGCTTCCTGAGTATTGTTGAAGCTGCAGTCATCCACGCAAGTGGGGAGCATTCCATCACACTCCTGACTTGTGCTTGTAGGTGATGGACAGGCTTTGGGAGGGCTCAGGAGGTGAGTTACTTGTCACGGTGTTCCTAGCCTCTGACCTGCGCTTATAGGCACTGTGTTTCTATGGCAAGTCCAGTTGAGTTTCTGATCAATGGTAACCCCCAAAATGTTGATAGTGAGGGAATGTCATTAAGGCATATCATCATATATATCATGTAATCAGCTCATTACAACCTTGGTCCAAACATGGACAAAAGAGCTGAATTTCAGACGTGAGGTGAGAGTGACAGCGACAGCCCTTGACATCAATGCTTCATTTGACCAAGTGTGGCATCGCAAAGCCCTAGCAAAACTGGAATTAGTGCATATCGGGAGCAATCTCTCCAGTGGTTGCATTCATACCTGACACTTAGGAAGATGGTTGTTGTTGCTGGAGGTCAGTCATCACAGCTCATAGAATCATAGAATCCCTCCAGTGTGGAAACAGGCCCTTTGGCCCAACAAGTCCACACTGACCCTTGGAACGTCCCACCCACACCAACCCCCCATAACCCACCTAATCCACTCATCCCTGAAAACTGTGGGAGGAAACCGGAGCACCCAGAGGAAACCCACGCAGACACAGGGGAGAATATGCAAACTCCACGCAGACAGTCACCCAAATGTGGAATCGAACCCAGGACCCTGGCGCTGTGAGGCAGCAGTGCTAACTGCTGAGCTACCGTGCCACCCCTTCAGCTCCAGAACATCCCTGCAGGAATTCCTCAGGGTAGTGTCCTAGGTCCAAACATCTTCAGCTGCTTCGTTGATGACCTTCCCTCCGTCATAAGGTCAGAAGTGGGAGTACTCACCAATGATTTCACGTTGCTTATCACCATTCACGACTCTTCAGATGCTGAAGCAGTCCATGTTCAGGTGCAAAGAGATCTGGACAGTATCCAGGCCTGGGCTGACAAGTGGCATGTAACGCTCATGCTATACAAATGCCAGGCTATGTCCATCACCAGTAAAAGGCGATCTAACCACCACCCCTTGACATTCAATGGAGTTACCATCACTGAATCCCCCACTATCAACATCCTGGGGTTACCATTAACCAGAAACTCAATTAGACTCACTGTATTAACACAGTGGCTACAAAAGCACATCAGAGGCCAGGAATACTGCAGTGAGTAACTCACAGCGTTACTTCCCCCACCATCTACAAGTCACAAGTCAGGAGTGTGATGGAATACTCCCCACTTGCCTGGATGAGTGTACTCCAACAGCAGTCAAGAAACTTGACACTGTCCAGGACAAAGCAGCCCACTTGATTGGCACTACGTCCACAATCATTCACTCCCTCCATCACAGACGCTCAGTAGCAGCAGTGTGTACTATATACAAAATGACAACAGAAATTCACCAAAGATCCTCAGATCCATGACCACTTCCATCTAGAAGGGCAAAGTCAACAGATATGTGGGAACACCACCATCTTCAAGTTTCCTTCCAATCCACTCACCATCCTGACTTGGAAGTATGTTGCCGTTCCTTCACTGTCACTGGGTCAAAAAACCTGGAATTCCCTCCCTCATGGCATATGGGTCAACCCAGGTGGGTTGCAGCGGTTCAAGAAGGCAGCTCGCCACCACCTTCTCAAAGGCAACTAGGGATGGGCAAGAAATGCTGGGCCTGCCAGCGACTCCCACATCCCACAAAATGAGTTTAAAAAAATGTCTTCTTGTTAAGACTCAATAATGGTTTCTTATGTACCAATATAAACCAAATTAGCCCTTAGGTCCAAAGGAAAGAGAAGTTATGGCAGCATTTATCTATCCACACACACCACATGGTGATTGGTGGTGCAAATTAGAATGCAATGTACACACCAGATGGTGATTGGCAGTGGGCATCATTGATTAAAACCGTGTTGGTTAGCTTTTGGACAGCTGGCGTACAGGAAGGAAAATGCAATGACCAGAGTAAACCTGTGACAGATTCAGTCTTGATGCAATTGTTCCGGAAACATCTGTCATACCCGTCATGCTACCAAAAAAGCAACAATAACCTAGAAATTTGATTGCATAGTAACCATTGTTTTGGATACAAAATGACTTCTTAAGCCTCCAGTATATTCAATCAGAAATGTTTATTATGAGCAAGAAATGTGCATTGTTCTATATTTGATAGGTTAAAAAGTCAAGCCTGCGGTAAGTGTTAAATAGTCTTCATATGCAAATAAGAGGTTAGTTATCAGCTGGTTGTCTTCGTCCTCTGCACATAAGGTGGCCCTGAACACAGCTGGAATGAAGTTGCGAAAAAGCACAATTACATACGACTGAACAGGCAATCCTTAAAAGGACTACCGCAGGCCCACCACTGAAAAAAGTAGGCTGTAAATTCATGGCTGCAAACTGTTTTTTCAGAGAGAGAAACATGTACCAGTCCACAAGGATAGCAATGAGGCAGGTCCATATAAATAGGGGAGGGAGGAAAGGTAAAGAGCTGCCATTACAGACTGCAGAATAAGCTGTCCGTGAACTGAGAGAATTGCTAGGTCATTTCAGAGGACTGTTAAAAATCACCACACTACTGTGTGTCTGGTGTCACGTATAGGGCCAGACCAAGTAAAAATGACCGTTTTCCTTCCCTAAAGGACATTAGTGAACCAGGTGGGTTTTTTAATATCTGATTACATCATCTTCCTTAGACTAGTTTTTAACTCCAGATATTATTCAAATATCTGCAGTGAATTAGTGACTTAGTGTATTGACTTATAACTGCTTCATTTATCATTCATTATTCCACATACAAATGCTATTTAGATAGTTTGCACATTGTCACTAAGTTAGGTTTAGTTATACTGGATAGAAAACTGCATGTTCGGTTTAGTTCCTGACTATTTTACCTTTTAACTGTACAAGAAAAATTTCCTTTAATGTAGTAACAGTGGCAGGAGGGGTCATTGGTAGTAATAAGATTAGCAAACTGTGACACAGGATTTTAATACTGGGGCTCAGCAATCGTAGTCACTTGAGGCGGGATTAGTAGCTAAGGTCAGCAGTACTTCCTAGCACCAAGAATAAGAAAATTCACAATGTAGATAGTACAAGGCTTTACATCCTCACTCTAACGGATTATAACTGAATTACATATCTCGAGAAAAAATAGGTGCAGAACTCTAGAAATGTTTCAGTGTTGGGATTATCATTTGATCAGAGAATTTATTTTCAGAGGAACCATAGGGCAATAGTACATGCATTCCTAATGTGCATGCTGAATTTAATTCTGAATTTAATGTTAGTGGTTCCTATGTTGATTCGAAAAGGAACCTCACGATGAAATAATATGGGCATGGATTCATTTTATTATTTGTACAAGTTTGTGTTTAATCATTTTTCATGGTGCAATAATTCCTAACGATAAACAGGTCCTGTCATTTTCACTGCTTGTGTGTTTAACATCCTAATTCAGGCTGCTGAGAAAAATGTCAGAGCCTGCTAATGTTCATGCTTAGACACCCGCAGTCAATTTTTAACCATTCTGCATTAAATTTTGTTTAATAAATGTTAAAACAACAATTCACCGAGGGAATTTGTTTCAGTCATTAATTTAACTAAAGGCGAACATTTGATTCAGTTCACAAAACTAGCCAGAGTAAAAAAAAATCAGAGCCTGTACACTCAGTAAAATCATCATCAGACACAGCTATTAATTCTGGAACACTTTTCTCAAATTGTACACAAGGACGCATTTTCAGCAATCTTTTTCCCAACGCTCCTCCATTCTTTTAAATCTATTTAGTTACAGTCCCAGTCCTTCCAGACAATTGAGGCAAGATACTGGTCTTTCATTTACTGCTAATAGGCTTGAATTGCACAATCGCACACGTTCAGCAAAACATTTTTTTTCTCCTGGATTCAATCAGGGAGAGTGGAAAATTACAGCGAGATGTACAATTTCACAGGATTTGTGACCCTGTGACCTTTATATTAGAATGACAACCCTGAATCTATTTTGTTAGTACAATATATAATACAGGTTTCTTTTCAACAGTTACATCAAACGTGTCTGACCCAGTTAATGCCAGTAGTGTGAAAGTAATGCTAAAATTTGAATTTTAAAGATGTTTATAAGTTTTATTATTTAATCTAGAAGCCTCAGCTGAAAAGACCAGCAGTCAACTTTGTTACTGAGAACAGAAACTTAAATTCGCAGAGCACTTTGAGCGGCTGCCCATTGTTTACATACCATCTTTACATACTCTGCTATCTCCCATTATGTGGCTATGACCTGTACTTTTAACAGCTGGGTAACCTTTGCCTCAAAAAGGGCAGCACTTCTAAACCACGCTCCTGCTACAGGACCTCATATGAATTAAGGCTAGATGATGGAATTTTCTGCCCTGGCATTACTTGCACCCAGATTGGCAAGGAAATATTTGAGTTTCCAGTCGTAGCAGTTCACCATGGTAGTGGGTAGCAAGCTTTTTGGAACAATACTGTTCTTCTCAGACAAATAGTGTATCATTTCTATATGAAATGTTTGGAAAATGAAGGGGTGGCTTTTGCCTCATAACATTCCATAAGGCCATCATTTCTCACTGCTAAACGTCCATGATTTTTGATGAACTGGAAAAATCATGCTGTTCCTCAGTGAGCTTTAGCATCCTCCCCCTCTATTCTTCAATGAAATCAAATAATTCTGTCACTCTTCATAAACAGGCTGTCAGGAAATTGGTCAGTCCTGCTGGTTTACCTATATCCTCTTCTCTGCTGGGTTTTGCTTGATCCTGCTCTGCTGACGTCTTCCAGCAAATCAAGGATTTTTATCAGATCCATGTTGTGAGGACGAAAACAGGTGATGCAAAGGGATAAAAATTTGTTTAGGTATTGCACCCTTTCTATGTGTAAAATTAGCATGAGGCATACCAAGTTAATAACAATCTGACATCCTATGCCTGCTTTGCATAGGGATCCCTTGGGTAAATTCATTCGGACCATTTTGCAGGCATCCTGAGCCTAAAACAGACATTCAGCCCTTTTAACATGTTAATGAGAGCTCCAAAGCTTGTTGAAAGATACCTTTACAAAATTAATTATCGATGATTGGAACAGGCATTGGTCAGGCAAAAACAAAGATTTGTCAAAGCAATCAAATTGCATATACAATGTTTGAACAGCAATAGATATTTATTTAATATGTATCTTGTGACATATGTTAATTTTCTTCTAAGTTTAAGTTTTAAATTGCCTTTGATGCGAATAGACTCTTTATCGAACAAATGGTTCAATTAAAATCCTGAAATGTTGTTACTTCAGTAGGCATCTTCCCGAGCATCAATGTGTCTCTTCTATTCAAAGCAAAACTGTTGCATTAGGAAGCAAAGAAACATTCAATCGTTACACTGGTTGCTTGTATTAATTGAATGTCCACTTCACTAAGTGGAATGCCACCTTACAATTATCTACATGGTGCTTAAGGTTATGCATGAGGCATAGCATATGACTCCAGCCTAATAATGATGGAACCTTGTAAAATCAGACACTGAAGTAACCAGGAACTGCTGTATAGTGAAAGAAATCACCACGGTTGTCAGGGACAATGCAGTGTTGCAGTCTGTCGCAACCTCATAATTTATCTGATGCATTTACACCAACATCTTGGTCTATATGACCATCATATCAACACACACATGACATCATCACAATGTAACATCATAAAATGCTTCACTGAAATGAAAGCACACCATTAGGGATATTGCAAATTTAGAAAGTAAAAACCATTTAGATTTAGCATTCGTTGTGTCTTTGCAAGTAAAGTCCCACAGTCATTAATATAGATTCTGTAACTGTTGTACAGTAAATAAAGGCTGTGTGTTGGTCTGTTTAAAATACTTGCAAACAAAAAGGTGTTGGGAAGTTTATCTAGCTTTCAGACAGCATCCAGTTCCTTTTTTCTTTATTGTAGCTTGTTACCTTGTGGACAGCATCCAGAACACTTTCACTTTGCTCTGATCGAACCAATCCATCAACATGACTGATGTGGGTGATGAAGTGCAGAAGGAGGCTGTCTGCTCACTTGTGCCAAAGAGATACAATTCAGTCTGTTGAGCTACAGAGAGCAGTATTCTTATATTTGTTACAGGTGCCAAGGATTTCAGAGGCGTAATAGTTACAGTACTGTCACACGAGGACAGATTGATTTGGACAATACTATATTAGGAGTCTCAAATTCTATGACTATTGTTTACATTTACTAGAACCACGTTTTTAGAGTATTATTGCTTGCAAAATTTTGTAAAACTATAGCTGGGCTCAATGGTGTTTTCATTAGGCTATGGACACTATGTATAACTATAGACCAGGATTTATGTTGGTTCAGATGTTCCATTACTATTGGAATAGATTCGACCGATAGTAATAATCTTTAACATTATCCACTTATCATTCGGCAGTTATTCCGGCTGAGATTCTGAGTCTCCCTAGCCTGAACGTATCGATTAAAGGAAACCAGAGAGAAATCCATTCTACACAGAAATTGCACTGTAGCCAAGACATGCCCCTTTTTGGTGACAAGTTACAATGTTTCAAGAATTAAAGGTCCCAAAGGTAGTTTTGACTGAGACTGAGCTAAGTATGAAAGGTAAGTGAGGGGTAGCATGCCAACTAGGTGAAGCAGTAGCGTCCAAGTAGGCAGGTAAGAGGGTAGGATGCTAGGTGGGTGAGAGGATAGTGCGCGTTGGGTAGGTAAGGACACATGTGACAGATAAGTGCTTTGGGTAGTTCAGGTTGCCAGGGGGAGGGGTATTGGTTCCATTAGAGTTGAGTTGAATTGGGTGGGTGGATGGTGGGTGCGGTGGTTGACAGTTTGGTGTTGGTTCCAACAGTGATGGTTTGGTTCAGGAACTGAGGCAGTGTGGAGTTCCAGCACATTCTAAAGTGCTAACCCATCCTCCAGTTCTGACCTGATGGTGGAGAGAAGGTCATTGAGGAAGCAGCCAAAGATAGTTGGGCCTAGGACACTAACCTGAGGAACTTGTGTAGACCTGTCCTGGAGCTGAGGTGACTGACTTCCAACAACCACAACCATCTTTCTTTGTGCCAGGTATGAGTCCAACAACTGAAAAATTGTGCCCCTGATTCCCATTGATTTTAGTTTTGCTGGGGCTCCTTGATGTCACACCCAATCAAATGTCACCTTGATCTCAAGGGCCTTTGCTGTCACCTACTGTCAGGAATTCAAGGCTGTAATGAGGTCAGGAGCTTAATAGCACTGACATAACCCACACAGGGCATCATTGAACAGGTATTGCTGCTTGATAGCTCTGTGATGACACACTCCATCACTTTACTGATGATCAATTGGACTAATGGGGCAGTAATTGGCTGGGTTGCATTTCGGTACAGGACATAGCCACACAATTTTCCACGTTGCCAGGTGGATGCCAGTGTTGTGGCTATACAGGAACAGCTTGGCTAGAAGCATGTCAAATGCTCGAGCACAAATCTTCAGAAATTTTCATGGAATATTGTCAGGTCCCTTGGCCTTTGCAGTATCCAGTGCCTTCAGCTGTTTCTTGATATCATATGGAGTGAATTGAATTGCCTGAATACTGATCTCTGTGATGTTGGGGACCTCTGGAGGAAGGCAAGATGGGTCATTCACTTGGCATTTTTGGCTGAAGATTGCTGCGCATGCTTCAGCCTTATGTTTTGTACTGTTGTGTTGGGATCTTGCATCATTGAGGATAGGGATACTTCTGCAGCCTCCTAGCGCAGTGAGTTTTTTAATTATCGACACCACTCAGAACTAGATACGCCAGGACTACTGAACTTAGACTTCATCCGTTGATTATGAAATTGCTTGGCCTGGTGTATTACTTTCTGCCTATGCTATTTGGTACACAAGTAATCCTGTATTTTAGATTCACCAGGTTGATCCCTCTTTTTTTTTAAGTTAAAACTAGTACTGCCCCTGGCATGTCCTGCAGCATAATTTATTGAACCAGAGTTGATCTCCTTGGCTTGATAGTAATGGTCTAGCAGTGGGCATGCCAAGTCCAGGCTAAATCTGCTGCTGATGATTGCCCTCAAGCTCTGCATTGATGTCCAGTCTTGAGTTCAGTTTCAAGCAGGTTCAACTGAAGTAATGGATAATTATTTGGATAGCAAGTGTGCAAGGATATGGTCAGAAGTCAGGAAATTGGCACAAGGTAATGCTGCTCATTTGATGAGCTGGTGCAGGCATGATGAGCCAAAGGGCTTCCTTTTGTACCATAACAATTCTGTGATTCTAATTTATTAGATCTGTTGAAAACCACTTAGCACGCTAGTAGCACCACACAGTATGGTAAAGGGTATTTTCAATGTGAAGCCGTGTTTGATCTTCACCGTGCGGTGATCACTCTTACTGATACTAGCATGGGTAAATGCATCTGCATCAGGCAGATTGGTGAAGATGAGATCAAGAACCGCATCCCAAAACCAGCCCAGCTCGTCCCCGCCTCCCTAACCTGTTCTTCCTCTCACCTATCCCCTCTTCCCACCTCAAGCCGCACCCCCATCTCCGATCTACTAACCTCATCCCGCCCCCTTGACCTGTCTGTCCTCCCTACCTCCCCACCTACACTCACCTATACTGGCTCCATCCCCGCCTCTTTGACTTGTCTGTCTCCTCTCCACCTATCCTCTCCCCTATCCATCTTCTATCCGCCTCCCCCTCTCTCCCTATTTATTTCAGAACCCTCTTCCCCTCCCCCATTTCTGATGGAGGGCCTAGGCCCGAAACGTCAAGCTTTCCTGCACCTATGATGCTGCTTGGCCTGCTGTGTTCATCCAGCTCCACACCTTGTTATCTCTGTTTTTCACTCTTGTTGCTTCTTACCTTAGCCACAGAACCAGTTAACCTGTCTTCCAATGAAAACCCTGCCATCCCACGACATCATTTGTCAATAACCCACTGTGAATAAAAGGGGAGCACAATGATAGGGTGAAGGGAAAGAGAGATTCGACATTATAAAAGTTTCATTGTGGAAGGTCAAAGGATATGCTAATGGATAAGTAAAGAAACAGGAGATATATCTAGATAAAGTGAGACTAGGATAGGATGATCAGGAATAGCCAGTCTCCAAGTCTAAAGAAAAGGGAAATAGAGAATCAAGAGAGAAAACAAGTTAGAAAATAAAAGAGAACAAAATTGTGATAGAATAAAATAATTGAACTCAATGTTAAATCCGGAAGGGGCAGTTTAAAGATAAGATTTTGTTTCTCAACCTTGCATTGAACATCATTGGAACACTGGTGCAAGTTGAGGACAGAAAGCTGAGAGTTGGAGAAAAATGGCAGGCAATTTGAAGCTCAGTGTTAGGAATGCAGACTGAATTAAGGTGTTCCTCAAAAGAGTTGCCTGTCTTTATTTATCTCCCCATTGTAAAGAAAACCACATTGTGTGCTGCAAATTCATTAAACAAAATTGAAAGAAATACCAGTGAATTGGTGTATGACTTGGAAGCTGCACTTGGGACCTAGTGTAGTGAGAGGGAGGAAGTTCAGCTTCGTCGGGTGCCTGGGAAATTGAAGAGGTGACTGATATGACAGGGAGGGAAATTTGTGAGATTCGAACTGCATGAAATAGAACAGACATGGTCAAGGGCAACAATGATGAGGTAAAGTTGGAATTGCTAATATGGAAGTTTGCATCACCAAAGCCTTTTGTTTTGCCATGAACTGCATTAATGCTGTAAAACTTTGCATATCTATGGGAAATATCCTGTTGCCATTACTCATGGATGCCACATTGACAATTATTTCTTGATCCAGAGACACTGCAATAAAATTTGAGGGTTGGAATGATAGGCCTCTGACAGTCTCGGTCATCTTCATTTATTTCATGTAAGACTCAATCATGTAAGAGTTATTTCTTTGGGTCTTATTGACTTTATTTTTCCATATTCACTAAAATATTACCTTAATTTTGAGGAGTGCCATTCTTATCTCTCATCTGCTATTCACCTACAGCCTCATGTTTGGTTTGAAACAGGAATGAAATCTGGCACTTGGCGTTTCTGGTAAAACCCCAGCTATGTTGAGTAGAGGTTGACAGCCCCAGTGATAACTCCTTCTATCACTTTATTCATTATTTGAAGTAGACTGATAGACTGATAAGCTGATAATTGAATAAATCAAATTTAGCTTGTTCTTGTGGATAGGATAATCCCTACATTGTTGAGTAGATGCCAGTGTCATAGTTATATGATGCAGACACCAATCTGTGACTGGTATTTGCAGTCTAAGATGCCTTTATTTACAGATAACGTAGTTAGAGGAGCTGTGCAGGAGACTGCAGTGGTTCTGAACTATTTTTCACAAATGGGGTGTGATAAGTTTGTGGGTTGGTTTTAAGTTTTAAAAAAATGCCATCATCACTCAATATAAGAGTGGTACATCTGTTTAGGCGCTTAGCAGATCATTTCTCTCAGTACACTGCAATATTTCGACCTGGATTGTATTGAAATTTCCTACAGAAAATTCTTTTAGATTTTATTTGTGAAAAATTCCTTTGAAGTTGCAGTTTCATACACTATTTAATCCTGCATGATGGATTAGACTCTTTTTTTATTGTCTTGAAGAGGCCTCTCATCTGACTACAAGATATTAATCAACTGAGACTCTAGGCTAAAGAAAAGAATAGACCTCAGAATATGATGCAGTACTTACCATCTCTAAACACGTCGGGTTTTTTTTTACTTAATGTGGTGTTATTCCAACTAAATGGGGAAACATACCGAGGCATTTTATTGCAATGTTCTTGAAAAAGATCAACATGAAAATAATGCAGGTACATTCTTGGAATTTTGTTTCCTTTTTTGCATGACATTTTCATTTCCGGCTTTACTAGTTTCTCCTCCATGGAGCCTTATGCGCTAAGATTCTATTTTGGGAATCTATGAATTTGCATCCTACAATTTTTATTCCATTCATAACTTTAGTTCCTTTGTCTAGGCAGTTCCCTGTTTTCTTTGTCAAAGATCAATGCATCATATTATTCAATTCAACATTACTATCTCCATCAAAACTATCCAGCATTAGGAACTATATTGGATAGCTCCTGAACATAGGATTTTCATGTGTGATTACCTGATGCCTGTTTAATGTAATGCAGGAAACATGACAACTTCATATTGCCAGCTGTTATCATAATCCCTGCATGCTGTCAGTGCTAACAATGGCTGCATGAGCCAGCAGAGGACCCAAAATTGTAACATGCTAGCATTATTTAAAGCTAGATTGGATGGTGCACTGTGGTTCAAGCAGATGTTGAAAGTTCTTTGTGAGTTGAATCTGATCTTGGAAAGAGAAACAATGGGTGGACATGGAATAGAATGGGCACCACAGTTCTGCAACTTTGCACTGATGCTCATGTGGAGCAGATGGAAAGGGGAGGGATCTGAAGACGGCAGGAAGCTAATTGGACATTTACTCAAAAGATAGTGTGAATGGATAGCTGCAGCGTTAATTGCCAGAAATGGGACCTCTATACCTGATGTAGTGCCACAAGATGTTTCATGAACTCTCACAAATGGCAAAGACCGATGAATGAACTCTGTAATGTCCTCTGCTACCACATCTTGCAATCCATTCAATTGCAAAAGCCACTTCATCCAAAAATATTGCACACTGCCCACTAACAAACTTGCCTGTCCTTTGCAGGAAAAGGTGATGCACAAGCAGAGGTAACTGGAAATGATGATGGCTCAGGAATGCTAGCATGTCCTCATTCCAGCTGATGAAATAGTGCTAGCCATTATTGGAACAACATTACTTAGTGCATGAATCTATTGAAAATGATGGTATGTTCATCACTAATATTCCTTATCATATGTTCCTGACAACATCAGAAGTTGCCCTTTAATTGAGTGTTTGAGAAGGTATTTTGAAGTCAACCGCATTGCTGTGCATTTGGAGTCTCAAATAGGCCAGACCAGGTAAGGATGGCAAGTTTTCTTTCCTAAGGGACATGACTATACCAAATGGGTTTTTATCACAGTCTATGATAGTTTCATGGTTAGTATTACTGACACTACTTTTAGTATTTTTTTCAAAATTACACTTGTTGCCTTTGTAGGACATGAACCCAAGTCCCAGAGCATTAACGGGTCTCTGTATTATTAGTCTTGTGACATTGTCAATAGTCAAATCATGCCCCTTATTAAAATATATAATTATCCATACTTTGATAATGCCTGAATACAGATAAACAACGTACTGCTCAGTATTCCTATTTGAGGTAGATAGTTTAAAAAAAAATGTTTTAAACGTAAGTGCTGGTTTAATTAACTGATTCTGTTTTTTAAACAAGTCTGCCTGATTCCGGGCAGTCTAACAGGTCTCCATCTTGTTCTTAAGTGTCCTTGAGTGGAGTTTTCATGCATATTTCTTAGTGGTATAATTAATGGATGTATCCATTTTCCTTGGTAGACTCAAGAAGTTAAATTGTCTGGTCTGCAATAATCAGGATATATTTCAGCCAAAAGTGCTCACATTTAAAGCAACACTAAAAGGTAAATCTTTCAAATATTGTATACTTATCTCTTGACACTCAGTGGATAGAGAGCGTAGGAAGACATTAATGAGTACAAGACATACTTTTGGAAAATAAATAATATCCATTTTGAATTGAAGTGTATATTATGTACCTTAATAACATTGCAAAATCTGTATCAAATCCATAGTAGCAAGAAGAGAAAATGCCAATCATAGATCAATAGAAATTCGAGAGGATCCCAGAAGAATGTCACCAGGATGTATCAACTTTCTCTGCCAGCAACATTTGACCACATGCCCACCGTTGCTAAATGATTGAGGATTAAGCTTATGCTTGATAACTTTGATCTCTACCCATTATTAAGTAATGGGTTGATAATTAAGGGATTAGATATATATCCCTCCCCCATTACCAGCTCAATTCCATAGTTGATAGATAATTAGACCATAGAAAGAAAATAAGAAAAACAAATCTATTTTAACTGCCCTAGTTATGTAGACAAAGTTGCTATAGTAGCATTTAAAAGAAACATGGCAAACCAAAAATGCCACCAAATGCAGTGACACATTATCCCACTGTACATGCCACTTTTATTTTTAAAGGAATATGTACATCTGAGCCTAAATTCCGATTTATTTATAATATCTCATTTACTTCACCATTACCAATATCAGGTCAAAAATAATAGTATAATTGAAGAACCATATGAGGATGCATCTTAAGTGTGAAGTGATTTGTTAATTTGGAGAAGCAGTTAAGCCGGCGCCGGCTGAATTGCCTCCTGAGCTGTAACAATTCTTTAATTCTCTGGAATAATGGGTAATAAAACAAATTATACATTTTTGAAAATGTCTGCATTAACAAACAGATAATCTTCATGCTTGCAAGTGTTGCATTTATAAACTACTGGAATCTATCTGAAATCAGTTCGAATTTATCTCTGGCTAAAAGCATTTTAAAAGTATTAAAGTCCACTGAATGTAAATGTGAAATAAATATTGTGACAAACCCCTTTCTGACTCAGCCCTGTGAAGCCTTTAAGAATTTTGCTTTAGGTTTCTGTTAATATGATCTAATTCTTAGCAATGCACAATGGCTATAAACACTGTGCAATCCTGCCTAATTTCATTGTGTGTCATTGTTATCGTATCAGCATATATATCAGCAGCTACAAACTGCTCACTGTGCCAGTCATGAATCATGCATCATGTGACTTGGAATCACTAAGAGCCTATCTTCCATCATAGCCATAGCCCTTGCCCTCACTGCAGTCAGTTGTCTAAGCAAGTATTAATAAAGGTCTCCCTCTTAAAATTGCGCTACTCTAAATGGTCTTTAAGGGACCAGGCAGTAATCTCTAGATCCCTATATTTTAGCTCTAAACTAGGACAGAGGAATTAATAAAAGTCCTTTCTGTGTAAACTGCTACTTGCTCTCAGGCTATATCCTGATGTCAGGGCATTGAGAGAATTTTAAATGTGCAGGATGGATTGTTTGTGTAAGGAAAGCGAAACAGGGGGCAAAGGCTAAGAGACTTGAGAAAATTGAAAGACTGCCAGGGATGCTGAGATGCAAATAGCAACAAAACAGGGATAAATGCTGCTGCTCATATATTCAGGAGCACTGGCAAAAAAAAAAGGTTATTAATTTTCACAAGGCTGATCTTACAGCTGGTAGCTCAGCATCAGTTTCTGTGTAATGAAAATGGTCTGAGTGGAAGATAAATGGTTCATAAAGTGGACCATTTAGATGCAATCGAGGCTCAATCTGTCCAGTGACTAATCACGTTCCCACCAGTATAGGTGAATTCCAGTAACAGACTTTTTCTGCTGTTCCCAATGAATTGTAGTCAGGTCTAAGTTCAAGGCAGGAAGAGAATTATCTTGATTTATTAACGCGCTGTCTGGCCGTGCCATTCGCACTGCTGCGGCTTTGTGGGCTTCTGCCCTGTTGCTGTCTGTGTGTAATTTTTACTGCTCCCCTGTGACTAGTGTACAGCATCATTCCAGCTGCTGAAAAAATGGTCTGCTTCTGCACCTGTAATTTTTCTTCTTGGAGCTGATGGAATGTAATATATCTCTAAAGTGTGTAATAAGTTTCTGAAAAGGTGTTTTTAAAACAAATTGATTATCATGGTTTATGGGACCGAACTAAACTATAAACTAATGCCACTTTAACTCAGCTTATCTAGTTAAGGAGCTGGTATAGCTTTTGATGACTTATGTATAAACTTGTAATTGATAGTGAAATTGGCTACTGTAGTTGATTCCTCACTTCTTAATGGCTCTGATTTAGAGAATATCTTCTTATTAAAAATAGAATTTGGATCAGGCAATAAATTAGTATAATTTCATATCTTCTTTAGCAGTAGATATTGCAGATAATTTTTATTCTGAAATGTTTTATACAATGATTTGTATTTTTATTTTGGTGTTTATAAAATGCATGATCCAACAATATAAAACCATAACATCACATTCTAAAATTGTTCTTGTATTGTCGACTTTCGATGATTATTTTGCCAATAGTAATAGATCTGCTGCTGCCCCTTAGGCTAAAGGAGATAATGCATTTTTTTTTTTAAATGTTCATAGGATGTGAATGTCACTGGTTAGGCAGCTTTTATCCCCCATCCTTAATTGCACTGAGGAAGGTGATGGTGAGCAGCGATCTTGCACTGCTGCAATCCTTGGGGTGTAGGAACACCAATTCAGAATGGAGTTCCAGGATTTTGACTCACAATGAGGTTGGTGTGCAGCGTACAGGGAAACCTGCAGGTGATGGTGTTTCCATGTGTGGACTGCCCTTGTTCTTTTAGGTTATAGAGATCGCAGATTTGAAAGGAACCTTAGTGAGGTACTGCAGTGCAACTTGTAGATGGTACACACTGCTAACATTGTATATCGACAGTAGAGGACGTGAATGTTGTAGGTGGGTGACAGAGTGTCAATCAACCAGAATTGCTAGCATCTGGCCTGGTTTTTTGTAGCCACAGCAGTTATATGGCGGGTCCAGTTCAGTTCCTGGTCAACATTAATGCCAGGATATTCATAGAGGGGAACTCAGCAATGGTAATCTCACCTAGCATCAAGGCTGGTGTTTTGGTTCTCTCTTGTTGGAGATGGTCATTGCTTGAGCTGTAAACATTGTATTTGAACTCAAGTCCAGACTTTATCTTGGTCTTGCTAAATATGGACACAGACTGCTTCAATATCTGAACAGTTATGAATGGTGTTAAACACAGTGCAATCATCAGCTAATAACCCCATTTCTGAGTGTTTAATGGAGAGAAGGTAATTGATCAAGCAGTTGAAAATGATTGGGGCTCGGACACTATGCTGAGGAATGACCACAATCGTGTTCTGAGGCTGAGAAAATTGACCTTTAGTAATCTCAAACATCTTCCTTTGTGCCAGGCATGACTCCAGCCAACAGCAAGATTTCTTCCTGATTCCTAGTGAATGCAGTTCTGCTAGGTCACCTTGAAGCCATGCTTGGTCAAATGCAACTTTGAGGCAGGAGCAGTAACTCTTACCCCACCTCTGGAATTTAGTTGTTTTTTTTTCCATGGTTGGACCAAGGCCATAATGAGGTCAGGAGCAGAGTGTCCCTGGTCAAATCCAAACTGTATGAGTGAACAGGTTATTCCTGTACAAAAGCTGCTTAAAAGCACAGTTGATGACCCCTTCTAACGCTTTACTAAAGATTGAGAGTGGAAGGATAGGGTGTAAATTGACGAGGATCAGTCGTCCTACTTCTTGTGCACAGGACATACCTTGGCAATTTTCCACATCGCCAGGTGGATGCCTGTGTTGTAACTGTTCTAGAACAGCGTGGCTAGAAGAGCAGCTCATTTTGGAGCAGAAGTCATCGGGATTATTGCTGGAATGTTGCCGGTGTATAGAACCTTTGCAATATCCAGTGTCTTCAGCTGTTTATTGATGTCACATGGAGTGACTGAGTTGATTAAAAACTGGCATCTGTGATTCTGGGGAAAAGGTGGGATTGCTCATCCACAAGGTACTTCTGACTGAAGATAGATGTAAACTTTTCAGCTTTGTAGTTGGCACTAATGTGCTGGGCTCCACCAACATTGAGAATCTACAAAAAGCTATTCATCCATGGTCATGCCCCTTTAAAATTGTTGGCTTTACTTACATTCTCACTAATATGACTTATCACAATAACTATACTACACGGTAACAAATGTATGGCATTGCAGTCTTTGTTTAGTATTTAGTTCTCTTGGGTAAATCAAAGGCTGTATTAGACGTAGATACGAAACATAATTTACCAGGCATTACAGACATGTAGGGGAGATTTTTGTTTCTCTCTCCAGCCCTTGGAGGCAGGATTGGAAACTGGGAATGTTTGTATAAAATGCATTCAGCTGGCTTACTGATGTTTCCCGCTTCTAGTCACTTTACTAAGCGCTGGCAGTGTGCCCAGACAGCAAACCACCCCAGCAGTGGCGGGAAGCCAATTTAGGCCATTATTACACCAATTAACTGGTTGCTCATAGGGGAGTGATAGTTTGCTGGAGGCACATGAAAGCCCACTCCTGCCCGTGTCTGAAGCTCATATCCTCACAGGAAGTGAGAGCACAGTGGCAGGTCAGAGCACCATGAAAGGAATGTGATGTCATCATCAGAGGGACATAGAGGTATCATTCAGAACATCTACAGTGACATGCTTTCAAGTGAAATTGGTTACTGTCCAGCTGAATCCATCTGATAATTTTGGACATGAGGATTCGTCTACTAGTTCTAGCACTACCGGCGTTCCTTCATCTTATGACATACTCTACTCAACTAAGGGCACATTCTGTTTTTAATTGGGTTACTAGCCTCCTCTTTGCAGCTGTGATTAGCTCTGCCATCTCTAGTATCCATCCAACGTTCCCAATTGGACAGCGAACAATGAGGCATTGATTGACTGCCACACACAAGGTTGGGAAGTGCAGGGAATTTTTAAGTTAAAAATAATTCAACCAATGTTTCTCAAAAATTTCATAAGAGTGAATAAGTTTGCCATCAGAAAGACATGCAGAAACTTTTCACAGTGGTTCTGGATTGATCTGACGTGAGTTTACCTTGGACGGGGTGTTTTACTTGATGTGGCAATGCTTATTTTAATTCCCATCACTTAAGAAAACTAGGTCGTGGGAAATGTGGCATTGAAAGAGCCAACAGTATTTTTTTTTGCACCTCATTAATACATACAAATATTACATTCACAGGCATATAGGTGTCGGAGCTAATAATAATCTATTAGTTACAGCAGAAGAGCATTCTTCCTGTTAAGCATCTTGTTTCTCGTGCTCTGAGGTAAGATGCAGTATGAGACCTTCATAGGGTCAGATACAATGACACTATCATAAGTATGTCTGTTAAAGGTTTACTGATGTACTGATTGTGGGACATAACATGACATTTTCCATTTTACAAAGATAAAAACATTCCAAAACAAATACATTTGGTTGTATTTTACATGTATTATCGATGCAATAATTATATGAACTGGTAAAAACAGAGTTTTCAAGATTAATATTCAGATCTCAGTGCAATACTTTGGAGGTATGACAACTTGTCCTGATCTGGTGATCCCTATGCCCACCTTGAGACAGGTATTTTGTTCTCTGCTGTGTTTATTTAACAACTTGGTGATCTTGCTATTGGTCGTTATCATTCAACATCACCGTGCAATTATCATGAGAGTTTTGTTCTTCACTCCTGATTGGTGTGTCATACATTGGTCTGAGCTGGTAGTGTGGCACCGTGATCAGTGGTGACTTTGTATGATCTGGACTACTTTAATATTCTAGAAACCCTTGCAAGTATCCAAGTATTTGTACAGGGATTTCTAACATGCACTTTCTGCCAATAAACAGTAGTAGTCGGTTTCTACCTGCCTGTCCTGTGTCTCTCTCATTCTCCTCTGTCCCTGAAGAAAAGTGTTCTCTCTCTCAGAATGGTTAGGCAATTTGCTGCTGGGCACTGTTATTTGCATTTCTGAACCTAATTTGTGCTGGGTTTGGCAAGCCCTTTTCTCATGGTGTTGCATGAAAATACAGTAATGCAATGTGGAAATCTTCCTTTGTTACTCAACACTTGATGATCATTGATTTGATAGTGCATGTCGTATGCTCTGGTGGACAATCTGAGCAAGGATATTGGGGTAATGATGCAATATGGATGACTCCCCACTTAGTACACATTATTTTTAAATGTTTTGCCAGTGATCTGCAGTCCTTGTCAGATTTTATCTAGGACACTGAACAAAATCAAAATGGTGTTCTTTGAATTAGTGTTGCTAAGTTGTCGAACATTGGAGAATTTGGAGAAACGTTCTGTCACAGGAAAGTAATCATGCCCATATATTTTGAATAGGTCACTTAATACTTTTGGCCAAGATGTGGATGGAATATTGTGTTGATGCAGTGGTTCTTTCTTCCTACCATGTGTTCGCAAACTGAAAATTGTTTGATTCATCCCTGGCCAGTACACAGATTCATTTGTTCACCATCCTGTGCGTTAGTTCCCATGTGTCCCCAGCGTAACATAGACATGATATCCTGACATAGTCCTCTTGTGTGAGGACATGTTTACCTGAAAATGATTTGTCATGATACACAAGTTCATCTCTGTATCATCAAAATGAATGAATATTCTCAGATATTTCTTTAACTCTATCAGGCCATCCCTGGATAATGATCTTTTACAACCCACGTAGCTGCTCATCTTCAGAGGCTGTCGATTGCAACTTTTCACACCGACTGTCTTCAAAGGGTAACAGATCTGCCTTAAGAGCACGCTGTATCTCAACTGATTCGTTCGCATTACACGTGCTCTGTTCCACCAAGAGGGTGTCATTTGAATTTTGTGAATTGTGACCAAATTGATATCTGTGCATACTAGTGGTCATACTACTGCTGAACTGTTTATATCTACCAGGGAGAGGTTTTTGGAAAGCCAAGATGAGCATATTAGCTCTACCGTGTGTTTCTGCCTATGCACAGAACTGGTGATCTGTTTCATGCTGTGAAACGGTTTCTCATGGAACCCCATGGGCTGAAGTTCACGTCTTTCAGGATGTGTAGTCGTAATATGTTGGACTAGCTTCTATGTTGATTTTAGCTTTTATGGAGCATTGACCTACCTTTTCCAGAAATTAATAGTAGAAGAGTTTCTGATCATCTTATACCTTGACACGGTGTGTGAGTTTAACAAAATGGAAAACTTAATCATCTTGTGAAATGCTTGGTTAACTCTGACTTCATTGACACACTGTGCAAATTCTTAACACTTTCCTTGCTGCCAATGTTGTGATGATATTCTGTCTTGGTTGCTTGGGATTGTCTTTTTTTTTGAGGGGGACTGGCTTGGCTGATATATATACACGCGTAAGGAGGAAATCTGAGTTGGTATCCAATGGTGTCATGTGCCGGATAATCTATGGGTAAGTGTGACGGATCACATCTGTTACAGATCTTGTTAGTCAGTTAAGTGACCATAATAATAGTGTTGGCTGCACTAAACATGTCATTTTTGTTGATCTATCACTATGGCTTCATGCTTGCATCCATTCTCAACTCATGAGTCAATGGTATGACTCTTTTGTTTGCCCAAAAGATCCTTCCTAAAGGTTTTAAGTGGAGTAGAGGTTATGACTAACTCCATGAGCCTCTGCCATAGTCCCACTTCAGAAAAGCCATACTTTGCTGTGGCGTCTTCCAATGAACTGATGAATAGACTATTAGTGTTCCTGACTATATGACATGAGGTGGAGCCTATTGGTCCTGAAATCATTTCTTACCTTTCACTGGTCTTAATACCTTGCCGCTTTCTGGGTCTTTCGAATTGTCAATGGAAAGACTGGATGTGTTAATTCTGTGAAGCTCTTCCTTGCCAGTGGCAACCAAAGTTTTTAGAACACTTTTCTCTGAATCGTCTATTGTTTGTTCTGTAAAATAGAAATGCAAACTTTGAACAGTTGTAATTCCAAAATGGCATCACTGTGTGCCCAATTCGTGAGTTTTCTATTATCCATGATTCTGCCTCAAATACAAAGCATTGTACCACATTAAGAAACATGTGACTTTTGCACCATATACATTTAAAACTGCTCCTTCTTTAAGAAAAAGATTACGCAGCCACTGTTATAAAAAACTGTCACATGTATCAGCTATCAGGTATAGAATGTTTCTCCCTTTCGGATATCTGTACTGGACTGTATTTCACTGGCTTTGTCTCTGAACGCGGCCCATCAGCCTGTTTAGTTTGAAATTAAGGAAATCTTTTTAAGAATTATCTTGAAAGGATTTACGTTCTCATTAAAAAAAAGTGAGCTCTGTTTTATTGGTTATCAGTGTCCTATTAACAGACCTGTGCATTTGTCTGTAATTACAGAAACTGGTGGTGCTGAAGAATGAGAATCTCGTGCCTTGTCTGAATTTTTTGTTTTCCAAAGCTGTTGCCTTGAAGTGTTTGATTAGTTTTCCAAATACATGCCACCAAGATACTGGAATCTTTTTTAGTTGGCCTGCTGTTGTGTGTGCACCTCCACCAGGTTGTTTTGCCTGATGCAGCAATGCTTATGTTATCTCCCTTGATACAAAAAAGACCATGAATATAGTGGTATCGAAGAATCCAAGAGACATTATTACAGCTAACTATTATGTACAAACATTACATTCCTTGGGCACATGAGTGTCTGAGCTCATATTAAGCTATTTGTTACAACAGAGGAGCATACTTCCAGTAGAGTATCATGCTTCAGGTGATCAAAGGTCCGATTTGATATGAGATCTTTATGCCCTTAGACCACATGTGATGATGCAGTGAGGATGTCATGAGCCTGACTCTTAAAGGTACACTAACTTTGAGACATAGTACCACACCATCCCCTACACATTCAGATTGGTGTGTAACCTGTGTTACAAAGATGATCTATTTTCACCTCTGCAGTGTCACTTAATACGCCAAACTCTCCGCCCCTGCATCCCTTTTACTAATACCACCCCGACTGTTAAATCATAGAATCCCTACAGTATGGAGGCAGGCCATTCAGCCCATCAAGTCGACACCAACCCTTTGAAGAGCATCCCACCCAGACACATCCCCTACCCTATCCCTATAACCCTGCATTTCCCATTGCTAATCTATCTAGCATGTACATTGCTGGACACTATGGGCAATTTAGCACCTAACTAATCTTTGGACTGTAAGAGGAAACCGGAGCACCTGAAGGAAACCCATGCTGACACAGGGACAATGTGCAAAACACAAAACAGACAGTTGGCTTAGGGTAGAATTGAATCCAGGTCTCTTTCGCTGTAAGGCAGCAGAGCCAACCACTGAGCCACTATGTTGCCCTCTGTGGTCTGTGTTAACATTTCTGTTCAATTTTAGATAGATCAATTTCAATAAGAATTTAAAATGCTATTCTGTTTGCTGCATTCTGAAAAAAAATTGCATTGCCTGAGTAAAGAAATATACAAATAAAGCCTGGAGATAACTAATTGCTCCAAGGGAGGTGATCCACCAGACTGCCTGGAATTAGAAATTAATCAGATCATGTTTTGTTGGCTATTACCACAAGTTATTGAAATGATAATGTACACTAGCTTGTTGCTGTGAGGTAGATTGAACTCATTTGTCTGTGATTGATGCAATCATTAAGGAAGTATCGTCCCAGATGGAAATTATGATAGACTTCGTTTCACACCTGGCCAAATAAATGACTCACCAGCTACTGGGCTACTGTTCACATCCCGTCAATTAGTAGCAACAATTTCCGTTCAGGTATGATCTCTGATATCTTCACCAGAATATATACTCCGGGAACATTGCTTTGTCTTCAGCATTGAAGTTCTTTTGAAATTACTTTTGGCTTTGTAAATGTCATGCTTCCTCAGCCTAGTCCGAAACATCAAACTATAGCATTCAAGTGGAGTTCACAGAGTAAAGGAACTTGCAATTGGGCTGAATATAATAGCAGCAGCAGTGGCCCCATTGGCAGCCCAGAAATCCGGGAAAAAAAGCATGTTACAACATGTCCGGAAGCTCTAACATAATTTCCCTATCAACAAATGAGCAATGCAGTAAATTAATTTCTCAGGTCAATGCCTTGACCAATCAAAGACAACCTGCCTGCTTTAAAATTTAAACAAAGCCTGCAGGAACTGTCAAGCATTATTAACCAGTGCATTCTCCATAGCAATGTCTCTATCAGCCAGAGTCTTCTTGCTAACCAATCAGCACCCTCGTGACATACAGTAAAAAATGTTGGTTTTTCTCTTAAATGGGTATTTCTTATGAATTGTGCTGTTGAGTGCCAGATGAAAAGCTTCAGTGAAATGACTATTTTTCATCAATGCTCAATTTCTGCATGATCAAATGAATGGATTTGTGATTTTTTTGATGATTGAAGCTGAGCTAATTCGCAATTTTTTAAAAAACTTTGCTGTCATATGGGAGAAGTTGTGTTGTCACTTTCCACCATTTGGAAGATTCCAAGCAAGATGAAGATCTGGTCAAGCTTGAGTGATTGCTTTCCTCGAAGTAAATATAACTATTTCCACTATTGGGAATCTGCCTTTGTCATCAGTGATAACAATTAGGTGTTTGCCAGTGTGCAAATCTGCAATCAAGCCTGACTTCAGTTCATTGATAGGCTAAACATCTTGAGGGGATCACAAGGATTTGACACTGTGGTTGCTTAATATGTTAAACATGGATTGATTTTGTACTTTACTGTGCAGTGTGTGTGTGAAGCAAACGTTCTTGTTGAAGACTTGTTTGTGACAATTTTCTGGTATCCTGCATGTGCTATATCTACAGTACATTCTGTCTCCAGCTTCAACACAGCAACAAAAGAGGATAAACTGCAGCCCAGAAACAGGGGACCAATGCTTCAGCTTCAACATAGTGGCAAGACAGCATGCCTGGTTTAATAGTGCAATTTCTGGAAAATACCCGATTATGGGGCAAGTCAGAGACAAGTGGTGAGTTGATTAGCTCATGGTTAGAAAAGTATTTTTTTAAGTAAGGGATTAACTGAGAAACAATATGAATGACTGGAAACAAAAATGCAAGAAATCACAGCAAGTCAGGCAGCATTGGTGGAGAGAGAGCAAGCTAATGTTTTTTGTATACATAACTCTTGATCAGAGCTGATGTGAAGTGTGGAGGGGACAGCATTTATGCTATAGTGGGGAGGTGAAGTACTGGAGGAGAAAGGATGTTGATACTGCAGATTAATTGATTGGAATGTAAGAATAACAGAACAATGGTGTGTCTAACTTCCAGACAGGAAAGAAAAGGCAGTCCCATTGGAGTGGGGAGAGGGGAGAGAGGGCATTGTGACAAAGAGTACAGCAAGTAAAGTTAAAAGAGAAGAAGTGGGAGTGAGTTCACAATCTGAAGGTGTTAAACCTGGCATTAAGTCTTGACTCTGATGTCTCCATCGAATCTGGTGAACAGTCATCTGGACTCAAAACATGAGCTTGCTGTCTCCCCACAGATGTTGCCTGACCTGTTGTGTTTTGCAGCATTTTTTGTTTTCAGTACAGATTCCAGCAGCTGCAGTAATTTGGTCCTATGGATAAGTGAAAGTCAGGGTCAATATAATAAAATAATTTAAGTCAGTAAAGTAGGGTAAGGTAAGTAAAGTTAATGTACGGGAAATGAGTTAAGAATAATTAGAATTAAGTATGTTTAACACATGGTAGCACAGGCCAGTTGAGTGGATCTCTGATTTTGCTTTTCTGATATTCTGAATAGTGATTGAAAAGATAAATCAGCAGCTGTTTGTGGAAGAAACTCAGTTTGGACCATTAGGAATCAAAATGCATTGTCATTTATTCTTCCAATGGCACTTGATATTTTGCACATGTGGATACTATGGCTCCTTTAATAATTAAAAGTCTGTACACTACCATGCAGCAGCTAATATCATGTTTGACTTTTTTGATGCAGATGCTGCTGGATCTGTTCAGTTTCTCCAGCAATTTCTGTTTTCGATTTTTACAATTTTTCCAAGTTTCCTATCATCTGAAAACTTCGAAATTGTCCTCTGCAATTTAATACCTGGTTGTTTTTCATTCCTTTTGGTACTGTTTCTTTTAATTCTGCTGTGTTTTTTATTCCAGTTTTGTAATCAAGTGTGCAACTGAGACGGTGCCACAGAATGGCGACTTAGTACACTTTTCATTGCACTCATGAGTTCCTATACTTGAGCTCACATAATAATAAAATCTAATTCTAATTCTAAATTGCAGAGACCTAAGCACTGGCTTTGGGCTTTGATTGACATCCAGAGACACTGTGGCACCGCTGTGAGGCTGAGAGTTATATGGATAGCATTTTCAGAAGAGGTCACACCAAGGTTTAAGGGCCTGGAGGAAAGAAGGGAATGGGTGACAGCCAAGCGGTCCAAGAGAAGCAGGCAGACAGTGCAGGAATCCCCAGGGCGCTTGTTCTCGGAGGGAGTGCAGTTCGAGCCGTGTTTGTGGCAAACACAGCAGATCAGCTATTCAGGAAGGGAGCAAGAAGAAAGGTGGACTGATAGTGATCATGGATTTATTAGTTCAGGGAATAGGTGGGTGTTTCTGCAGTTGTCAATATAACTTCGGGATGGCATGCTGCCTCCTTAGTGCCAGGGTCAAGGGTGTCACAGAACAGCTGTAGGGACTTTGTGGAGATGATGAAAACCCACAGGTACTAATGACTTAGATAGGAAGGGGGACATAGTCCTGCAACCAGAATTTAGCAAGCTAGGTAGAAAGTTGGCAAGCAGGACCGTAAATGTAGTAATCTCTGGATTACTCATTCTATTTGCAAGTGAGTAAAGAAAGGAGGATAAGGCAGATGCATGCATGGCTGGAGAGATGGTACAGGAGGGAAATCTGGAGAGTCTTTGGGTCTCTAGGATTGGTTCTGTGGAAGATGGTATCTTTACAAGTTAAACGGTTTACACTTGAACAGACCTTTAGACTAAATTTCTTGGATGGTATTTTGCAAGTAGTTTTGGGAGGGTTTTAAACTAACTTAGCAGGGGAGTGTAAAACAAGAAAGAATAGCCAAGGAAAATATCAGGGTTCACAAAAATCTTGAAGACATAGCTGGCATCAGCACAGAGCATTGCAAGTTAATAGGCAAAGTCGGACAAAAGGAAAAAGTAAAAAGTCAAAATCAGAGTTACTGTTCATATATGTGAACGCATAGAGTATACTACTTGTGGTATAAGGAGCAGTAGGAGGCAGGTGTTCCTGTATAGAATGCAGATGTATGTCCTGCGGTAGTATGTGTCCAGTCCAACAATAAGAATGCACTATTCGACCTATTTCTTGGAAATGAGGTGGATCAAGGAGATTAAATGTCAGTGGGAGAATATTTAGGAGACATTGAGCACTGTATTGTAAGATACAGGATGACAGTGGAAAATGATATGACTCAATACAGATTAAGAAAAATTGATTGGTGAAGAACTAACTTCAATGGGCAAGAATGGAACTGGTTACGATAGACTAGAGTGATAAATTGGCAGAAAAACCTCTAACTGAACAGCGGGCTACAGTTAAAGAGAAGATGATTTGGAGGTATATTGCCTCAAATGGTAAAGGTAAGACAAACAAATCCAGAGCTCCCTGCACGACGAAGAAGATGGAAGTTAAGACAAAGAAGAAAATGTGTCTGGTAGAGAATACAGTTGAGAACCATGAAGAATATAGAAGGTTCGGAGGGAACATGAGAAAGGAAATAAGAAAAACAAAGAAGAATTATGAGAAGACTGGCAGCTAACATAAAGTGGTGTCCTAAAGTCTTCTATTGGCATAGAAATTATAAAAGAATGTTAAAATGGCATTGAGTTGATTAGGGACCAGAAAGGGGATTTACACATGGAGATAGCTGGCATTCTGAGGTGTTAAATGTATACTTCATATCAGTCTTTACAAAGGAGAAAGATGCTACCCAGGCCATGATTACTAAAGGGAAAACTCCATCACTAGAAGAGTTTAAAACTGATAAGGAAGAAATGTTGGATACACTGTGGGGGTATTTCAAGTTCACAAGGCACCAAGACTGGATGATATTTTTCCAGCATATTGAAGAAACTGAGAGTGGAGATTGCAGGGACATTGACCATAGCTCTTCAGTCTTGCCTAGGTTCAGGGGATTTTCTGGAAGATTAGAAAATTTCAAACATTATGGCCTTGTTCAAGAAAGGTTGTAAGCATAAATCCAGCAATTACAAACCAGTCTGTTTATCCTCAGTAGTGAAAAGCTACAGTGGTTGAGACAGAATTTGTAGTCACTTGGTAAGAAGTGGGTTGGCTAGGAAGAGTCAGCATAGATTTCTAAAGGGGATTTCATGTTTACACAACTTGCTGGAGTTTTTTGAAGAGGTCCAGAAGGTGTTTGATACAGTGCCAAACAACAGATTCATGAGGTAAGTTATACAGCATGACATAAAAATGTCAGTAGCAATGTGGATAAAAAAATTGGCTGTGTGATAGGAAATAGAGAATATTTTTCAGGCTGAGGAAGGTTTATAGTGGAGTTCCCTGGGGTCAGTATTGGAATAATTACTTTTCCTGATATGTATTAATGATCTTGGTGTACAGGGGACAGTTTCAAATTTTGCAACTGACATTAGAGTTGGAAGAATTGTAAACTGAACAGTGTAGAACTCCAAAAGAACGTTGGTGGAATGGGAGTTCAACATGGCAGGTGAGGTTCAATACGGAGAAGTGGGATATGATACGTTTCGGTAGGAAGAACACTGAAAATCAATATAAAATGAGAGGTACAATTCTAAAGGAGGTTCAGAAGCAGAGACACCTAGTGTATACGTGCACAGATCACTGAAGATAGCACGACAGGTTGAGAGAGCAATTAATAAAGCATACAATATCCTTGGCTTTATTAATAGGAGCATAGAGTACAAGAGCAAGCCCGGTGTTGGTGAACTTGTTGAAGACACTTGTTAGACATCAGCTGGAGTACTGTGTTCCGTTCTGGATGCCCCGTGATAAGAAGAATGAGAAAGCATTGGAAAGAATTTAGAAGTAATTTACAAGAATAGTTACAGGAATGAGAAGCTTCAGTTATGAGGATAGCTTGAAGAGAAT
This sequence comes from Ginglymostoma cirratum, assembly GCA_024137785.1. Lineage (NCBI taxonomy): Eukaryota > Metazoa > Chordata > Chondrichthyes > Orectolobiformes > Ginglymostomatidae > Ginglymostoma > Ginglymostoma cirratum. Next base: position 16,488,200 of record JAHRHZ010000264.1, read on the forward strand.
AGGACTGTTCTCCTTGGACAGAAGGAGGAGATTTGATGGAGGATTTTAAAATCATGAGTAGGCTGGACTGAATTGATTGGATTCTGTTGGCTATAATAGCCAATATTGGTGATGAGTGACAAACATGAGCCAAATAGTTGAGTCTCCTCAGGCTTAATGCTGGTTGCCAATAGCAGGACATTCTGTCCACTGTTGATAAGTTCCCACCTGTAAAAGGGTCAAGAACCAGAGGGCACAGATTTAAAGTGAATTATGAAAGAAGCAAATGCGAGGTGAGAAAAAACTTTTAAATTCAGTGAACAGTTTATATAGAACGCGATGTCTAGAAACATAGTGGAGGCAGGTTCAACTGAGACATTCAAGAGGGTATTGGATGATTATGGTACAGTGGTAAAGGAGGAGATTGAAGCAGGTAAAGGCGCTCATTTGATGAGTTGGTACATACGTGGTGGGCCGAGTGACCTCCTTCTGTGATTTAACATTTCTGTGTTCCTGTGGTGGTTACGGAATGACAATGTAATTGGCTGGACAGCCAATTTGTGATGCAGAGTGATGCCAGCAGTGTGGGTTTCATTCCCACACCAGCTGAGTTTGCCATGAAGGACTCTCCTTCTCAATCTCTCCCCTTACTTGAGGCATGGTGACCTCAAGTTAAACCACCACCAGTCATCTCTCTCTCTAATGAGAGAGCAGCCCTATGGCCTGGCAGGACTATGGCGACTTTACTAATGTTATGCCAGTGAAACACTCAATATTTCATGCAGGGATGTTGTCGGTCTGCCTAGGAACCATATACGTAACTGTAATCACGTGAAGACCTTTTGCAATGTGGAAGCTTTATTTCCAAGTTTGACACAGAATACATCATTCATTCTAATCTCTTTGAATGAGACTAGTATTTTAAAAATTCGAAGATCTCTGAGTGGATTTTTACTGTTTTGAGAGAAGATTTTTGTATTTAGGTATTTCAGAGAATGAAACTGTTTGCTGAACATTTTGTCACCCACGAACTAGGTAGATGATACTGTATCTACTTCCAAGTAGCCAATGATGAATGTCACAAGTAGGTGGTGTGTCTCAAAGAGAGCACAGTGTATTGTGGGTCAGCATCTACATGTTGGCCACATTCTCTTTTCCTTCTGCTGAGGTACTGACGTGGAACTGTACCAATTCTGTTGGTTATAATAGCTAATCTTGGTGATGAGCAACAAACATGAGCAAAATAGTTGAGTCTCCTCAGGCTTTGTGTTGGTTGCCAATAGCAGGACATTCTGTCCAGTGTTGATAAGTAACACTGCACCGGAAACATTCTTTGGACAAGTTGCAATTCTGCTTGTGAGAAAACTGTTGTTGTTTTCGAAGTGGTTTCTTGGCATGTGAACAATGAAGTGATCACAGGAATTGGAGTGTGGTAGCTACTGTTGGCAGCTTCAACTGCATTAGCCTTGCTCTCTGAAAGTGATAGCAATCTTCTTAATGCTAGCAATTCTGACAATTTTCTATTTTTCTGAAGTGATTTTCTGTATCATGGACTGAAATATGGTTGAGATACAGTTGATCTTTGATTGTGTTTTAATTTCCTTTTTAAAATGTTCACCATCAACAAAGTCACATCTGGTTGCTGGATACGTAAAGTTATGTGCCATGTTAATCAATTGTCTTGCTTGCTTGCTTCCCAGCTTAGCACATCAGAATACAATTGTCTCATATGTTGCACATCTCTTGTGGAATCCATTATTAAAGCATTGAATCATAGTTGCTTTGCTCAGGTACAAGGGTTCCAAAAGTATCTTTCAATTCTTCACATCTATTGTGGAGAAGTAAGGCCTTTTGCTTTTGTCATCTGTGACTGCAAAACCTGCTACTACACCCTTGAAATGTCACGGCCATTTTTACCAAGATGGGGACACAGTTGATGGCTCAGCGTGTGCATTTAATAGTACTAAATTAGCATAAATGCACCATCTTAATTTGATTTAGTTGATTTGATTTATGATGTTATTGTCACATGTACCTAGGTACAGTGAAAAGTTTATTTTGCATGCGTTACAGACAGTTCATAACATACAAAGATCAGAGGGTGACTGAACAAAGCGAGGAATCCAAAGTTACACTGCAAAGAAGGTGCACAAAAAGCAAGCTCAACATTAGATTTGAAATTTGAGATGTCCATTCAGAAGTCTAATGACAGTGGGGAAGAAGCTGTTCTTGAACCTGTTGGTATGTATGTTTAAGCTTTTGCATATCCTGCCTGACAGAGTAGGCAGGGTGGGAGGGGTCTTTGATGTTGGCTGCTATTCCAAGGCAGCAAGCAGTATAGGTGGAGTCAGTGGATGGAAGGTTGTCTTGCGTGATGGACTGGATTGTGTGCACAACTCTCTGCAGTTTCTTATGGTCCTGGGCAGACCAGTTGCCGTACCAAGCCATGATGCATCCAGACAGAATACTTTCTAAGATGCATCTATATACGTTGATGAGAGTCTTTACAGACATGCCGAATTTCCTGAGCCTCCTGAGGAAGAAGAAGTGTTGTTGTGCCTTCTTGACCGTCACATCTGTCCAGGACAGATTGTTGGTGATCATCAGGCCTAGGAATTTAATCAGCAGTGTAGTGACAGTACGTCACCAGAGATTTGGAGTCACATTCCTTCCAAAAGAAGATGTGATTTAGACTTTGTTATTTAATTGAACAGTTATTTCTGAGAGATTTGTATGTGTGAACTTGTCTGTATAAACTGTGCAAACGTTCTCATTGCTGGAGTGCCAACAAACTACAATCTCAATGTGTCCTATCCTAAATGTTCAACTTAAAATGCTGTCTGCAGAAAGTAGAAAAAGGCATTCCAGAAGTTTTGTATCTAAAAGCAAAGTTTAGTATTGGAGAAATGTGATGTCTACACTCTTGTAAGTGAACATTAACCGGTTTTATTAAATATGGCCATTGCTAAGGCATGATAAGAGAGGACATTTTACTTCAGTCTTCTGGACTCAGGCTCCAGTTTCATGTGATCTGATGTCAGTGGGATATAGCTCCTTTCATGAGTGCTCAGTAACTATTCTTAGAGTTGAGGTATTAATAATGTTTTACCTCTATTCTATAGCTTGCCCATGTTCTTTTACAATATTCCATTTAACCATTAATATTTAACAATGATCTATGCATTCTTTACTCCTATCTAGCCACTCTATCTCCTGTTTCACTGTTTGACCAATGACCAGTCTGTTTCACCAATGCATTAATCTCCAATGCCACTCTCAATTCTGTTGGAGGGCTCATAATATACATCTGTACCTTTATTTTTGTCTGCGGGGGTACACGCGGTTGGAGTGGGATGGCAGCATCTCAGCAGGTGAGAACATTGTTGGAACTCCATCCGAAAGTAGAAGTGCATTATCCTCTGTGAAGAAATAGACTTCAGGATCAGGATCTATGGAAGCTTCCTCTGTAGCATTGTGATCTGCAGCCTGGATGGTAATGTGGTTTATTTTGCCTTTGTAGTTCCAAGCCTTTTTTTCCAAAGATCGTCTTTATGTTGCAGGTGATCTCCATCCTTAACAAGGGTTTGCTCCCCTCTGATAATCTTCTGCAAACTTAAAGGAAGATTTTTAGTCTCTCACACCCTCTAAAGACTTTGAACATACCATCATTACTCATTAAGTGAGGGCAAATATTTTCCTCAGCTGGTGGTTTTCACTGATCCTTGAGCTCCGAGCATGTGTGTGAATGGGAAACATTTCCCTCCATCTCTGTAAATACAGTGTGGAGCTGGCAGAACACAGCAGGTCAGGCTACATCAGAGGAGCAGCAAAGTCAATGTTTTGGGTTTACACTGTTCATGTACACTGAAACATCAACTTTCCTGCTCCTCTGATGCAGCCTGACCTGCTGTGTTCTTCCAGCTCCACACTATGTTGACTCTGACTCCAGCATCTGCAGTTCTTGCTATCTCCTTCCATCTGTCTTTTTTAATTACATCAATTGCATAAGAAATTTGTGGAAATCAGCTGTGAGCTTTCCTTTATCAACCCCAAGGGTTTATTGCATTTTTTATGGCTGCTAATAGCTGGCCATTTAAGTCAGGATTCTCCTCAGCTAGTTAGACTTTGCAATTCTTTTGAACATTGATCTGTTCTGTCTCCTTCAGATGCTTGAATCCAAGCTCTGCCGCTCTGAACTTTGAAGCTGCTCTGTTTCATCCCTTAGTTGTTGAGTGTAAAAAATCTTAAATGAGGACATGGTGTGTTGAGGAGATAGATTTGTACATTCCAGTTGCCAGTTATGCAGCTCATGGATTTCTGATCATTGTCTATTGGCAATATCCAATTTGGAATTAAGCATATTCGTTTCCTTGGATAGCTCTCTGTTAGCTGCTGGCGGTTGTTGAATTTCCTTTTGATGGGTACATTTCCAAGGTTTGAAGTTTTTCTCTAAACATATGTTTGTATTGATGGTCTCTGCACCTCACTGTAAAGATGGTTGCATAGAATTGGCTTCTGCATGAAGCTTCAACATTCATGATTGAAACTGTGAAATCTCTGGTATATGTTTTGAAGAATTCTTTCTAACTCCACAGTTCGAGTCATCTCAGATGTTTAGGTATATTTTCACCTCAGGTACTTTACCCATTATACTGTACTGTCACTGGGCTTCACTCTCAGATGTTTAGGTATATTTTCACCTCAGGTACTTTACCCGTTATACTGTACTGTCACTGGGCTTCACTCTAGGCTCCTAGTGCCGCTTGTCTTTCGTTGCGTGGATCTGGTCATCACTGCCACCATATTGAAATGTGATGTCTACCCTCTTGTGAGTGAATATTGACAGGCTTTATGAAACACAGCTATTTACAAGGCATGATAATTAAGCAAGATCACGATGCTGAAGCGTTCAGACTCAAGCTCCAGTTCCAAATTGCTCTGACATAGCCCCTTTCAAACATGCTCAGTAACTATGGTTAGAGTAAAGGTATAATGAAATGTTTACACTCTGCCTATTTCTTATCCTTTTTGTCACCATTATGCAGTTCTTGGTAATAAACAATCAAAAGCAGAACTGCTGTATGCACTATGAAACCAGAGATTCCTTTATTCTCCCTCTAGAGTGCTTTCAGTTATGTACTCACTTTATCCTGAAAGAGAGAGCAGGAGTGTGTGAATGAGTGGCACAATGTGCTTGGAAAGTGAATTTGTGCCACTATATAGGTCTGCGGGTGTGCAGCCACTCTAGTACCCTCTTACAAACAGTAAACACCAAAACGATTGAAATAAGCAAGGAGTACCAATTTTGCATGTTGCCTATATCGAAAGCAACAGACATAGCTTAATCACACAGCATGATCCCATGCTCATTTTTGGGTTTGATCAAAATTTTTAGTGTTAGCTTTTCAAGTTAGTTGCTTTCTTTTTGTTTGCTTAGAGCATAAAACTCTGGGAAAGCAAAATGAATTAGATTAAATGCTAGCTCCAACTATTTCCTAAAACATACATCAGGGAATACATGACTAAATTGGTTAAATGTTCCATCTACAAAGTACATTGAGCCAAGCTAAAGTTTGAACCCCTGCTAGATTCATTTAAACTAATTTGTTCTCTTGCAGCACTGAGCGTAAATTGAACATATATTCAAAGGGCCAAACTTCAAGGCCCAGCAGCAACTCATTCAAACATAGATTTTCTGTAATAGGTTTAGAGGAATACGTGTGTTGAAAATGCTCTAACCTACCAATAACTTCTGTCAACTCCCTTCTTCACTATGTACACGTTTGCTTCTTGGTTAACTTAGCCACTTTTTTTTATATGTTCATGGGATGAGGGCATCGCTGGCGAACCCAGCATTTATTATCCGTCCTAGTTGTCCTGGAAAAGATGGTGGTGAGATGCCTTCTTGAACCATTACAGTCCTCAGGATGTAGAGACACGCAGAGTGCTGTTAGAAGGGAGTACCAGGATCTTGACCAAGTGATATAGTCGCTAGTCAGGATTTTATGTGGCTTAAAGGAGCACGGTGGCGACATTTCCTTACATCTGCTTATCTTTTCCTTGAGTTGGAAAGATAGGACCCCTTTCCTTTTTGGTGGAAGGTGTTGTTGAAGGCACCTTGGTGAGTTACTACAGGGCATCCATGTAGCTGGTACTGTGCATTGATGGAGGAGGAAGTGAATATTAATTGTAGTAAACGGGCCAGTCAAGTGGGCTGCTTTGTCCTCAATAAAGCATAGATTAGCAGCTGCAAGGTGTTGTTGGAACTGCACTCACCCAGGCAAATGGGGAGTATTCCAGCCCACCTCTGACTTGTACCTTGTAGACAGGCTTTGGGGAATCAGAATGGTCAAGTATTTCTAATACCTAAGTCTGAAAAGATTAAACAGCAATAACTAATTCTTCTGCTTACATTCTGCTCCTCACTTATTGCTTAGTACAAAGGAGTACTGAGGGCACGAACAGAAAGGTATGCAGCCTGAACTATCATCATCTCCTGAGTGAAACCACAGGCAGGGCTGGGCAGCATTTTCTGCAACTCTGAAGGTTCAAGGATGTGTAGAAATGAGATATAGGCTCTATAAACACTGGTATCGAAAGCAATGCCAATATTTACAGTCTTTGCAATTTACAGCACTAGGAGTGAAGAAGTTGTAAAGTCTCTGCATAATTTATTGTTTCTTTTAAGATGGGTGTTTCTGAATATTACAGGAACATAGGAACAGGAGTAGTCCATTTAATCCCTCAACCTTTTCTGTCATTCGATGAGACCATGGCTGATCTGTGGCCTAACTCCATATACCAGCCTTTGCCCCATATCCCTTCATATTTTAGTTTAAAAAATCTATCTCAGATTTAAAGTTAACAACTGACGTAGCATCAACTGCCGTTTGTGGAAGAGAGATCCAAATATCTAGCAGCCGTTGTATATAGAAGTGCTTCCTAACATCTTTCCTGAATAGACCCAATTCTTAGGACTATGCTGCCTAGTTCGAGATTCTCTGAACAGTGGAAATAGTTTATTTTCATCTACCCTGTCTTTTCCTGTTTATATGTTGAAGACTTTGATAAAAACACTCCTGAACCTCCTAGAAAAATTCTGGATAAAACAGGCATAATTTGAATAATCTTTCCTCATAATTTAACCCCTGAAACCCCGGCACCATTCTTGTAAATCTATGTTGTATTTCTTCCAAGGCCAATATATCCTTCCTAAGGTCTGGCGCCCAGATCTGCTCGCAGTGTTCCAAGTGGGGTCTAAACAGGGGTTTGTATAACAGCAGCATAACTTCTGCATCCTTAGACTCCAGTCCCTTAGATATAAAAGTCAACATTCCATTAGCTTATTTGAGTATTTTCTGCACCTGTTTGTGGTAATTTTAAAGATCTATGCATCTGAACCTTCAAGTCTCTTTGGACATCCACCATATTTAGCTTCATGCCATTTACAAAGTACCCTGACTTGTCATTTTCATCTAAAATGGATAACCTCACATTTGCCTGCATTGAACACCATCTACCTACATTTTTGCCCTTTCACCGAGTTTATCACTGTCTCTTTCTCATTTTGTGCTATCATCTACACTGTCTGCAGTGTCAGCTAACTTTGTATTATCAGAAAGTTTGGATATATAACTTTCTATACCATTATCCAAGTCATTGATAAATAATATGAATAATTGAGGCCCTAACACAAGTCCTTGTGGGACACCGCTGATCGTAGTTTGCCAGTTTGAATACCTACCCATTATCCCTACTTTCTGTCACCTGCTACTCAGCTAATTTCTTATCTACATCAGTAACTTGCTGTCAGTTCTGTGAGCTTCTACCTCAGTTAACAGTCTGTTCCGTGGGATTTTATCAAATGCTCCTAGAAGTCCACATAAACAAAATACATAGAAATTTCCTTGTTCATTACCTGAGTCATCTCTTCAAAAGTTCAATGAGATTTGTCAGGCATGACCTACCTGTCCTGAATCTATGCCGTCTCTCCCTGATTAACTGAAAATTTTCAAGGTGTTCATGCCATCCTTGATTATAGATTCCATCAATTTCCCCACCACAGATGTTAGACTAACTGGTTTGTAATTCCCTGGTTTTCCTTTCTCACCTTCTTAAAAGACAGAGTAACATGTGTGATTTTCAAACAGAGGAATGACTTATTTTTCTAGGGAACTCTGAAAGATTATAGTTCGGGTGTCTACAATGTGCTCCCCTAATTCCTTTAACACCCTTGGATTGAAGCCATCAGGTCCTGGGGATTTGTCACTCTTTAATTCCATTAATTTCCTCATTACAAATGTTTTACTTAACATGAATTTTAATGACTGTCCCTGATCCGCAATTAATTTATTCAGGACTTGCAACAAGCCATTTTCCTTTTCTACTGTAAATACTGAAACAAAAATAATTATTCAATTTGTCTGCCATTTCCCCATAGTCATAGAATCATAGAGATGTACAGCATGAAACAAGCCTTTTGGTCCAACTTATCCATGCCGACCAGATATCCTAAATTAATCTAGTTCCATTTACCAACATTCGGCCCATGTCCCTCTAAACCTTTCCTATTCGTGTATCCATCCAAATGCCTTTAATAATTCCAGCCTCTACCACTTCCTTTGGCAGCTCATTTCATACATGCACCATCCTCTGTGTGAAAAAGCTGTCCCTTCAGTGCATTTTAAATCTATCACCCTCTCGCCTTAAACCTACACCCTCTACTTTGGACTCCCCTACCCTGGGGAAAAGACCTTAGCCATTGACCACATACATCCCCCTCATGCTTTTATTAACTTTTATAAGGTCACCCTCTCAAACTCTGACGCTGCAGGGAAAATAGCCCCAGCATATTCAGCCTCTTCCTATAGCTGAACCCCTTCAACCCTGGCAACGTCCTTGTAAATCTTTTTTGCATCCTTTCAAGATTCACAACATCTTTGCTATAGCAGGGAGAACAGAACTGAATGCTGTATTCCAAAAGTGACCTACCAATGTTCTGTACAGCCACGATATGACCTTCCAACTCTTACACTCAATGTCCTGACCAACCCATTGACAATAACCCCACTATCAGTTTTTTAGTGGGCCAACGTTGCTCCTGACTACCCACATTTCCTTTATGTAGCTATAAAACACCTTCTTATTGATTTTGATGTTCCTTGCAAGTTTCCTTTCATGGTCCCTTTTCGTAGCTCTTATAAGCTGCTTTGTGGCCTTTAGTTGGTCTTTGTATCTTTCCCATTCAGCAGGGTCTGTGCTGTTTTCTGCATTTTTGTAAGCCCTTTCCTTTAGTTTTATGCTGTCCCTTATCGCTTTGGTTTGAATGGGACATTGATTTTCATTAGATGGCTGAAGAGACTTAAAGGTTACATTCTGTCATTGGAATGAAACGTATTTTCAAATATATTGGAAAACTGGGATAACTGAAACCTGGAAATGCCCAAATTAAACCTGAATATTCTGAAATAGCACAGTGTGGGGTCACACAGTATCTGCAGGGAGAGGGAAGGAAATGTTCTGAGGAAAAATGTTATTGAGCTCAAACATCTATTTCTGCACCCACAAGTCTTGCCAGACTTGAGTGTTTCTATCATTTTCTGTTTTTGTTTCAGATTTTCCCCATCTGCACTATTTTGCTCCTGAAAAAGGCTAATTGATTATTGTTAGCGTTGTAATAGAGTGGTTTCTGTCCTCTGCTACATCTCTGATTTGGTATATTTTTGCACTTTTCTCCCTTGCTTCTCCTCCACTTTCTCCTACTACCTTGTAGTATGGTGCCAAGAACTTTCCACTACCTTCTCCAGTAACCATTTTTCACAAGCGGCTGAGATTGTGGCTGGCAGAAAACTATACAACAATGAAGGTGAGAGTATGGGCTGGGAGTGGAAACTGTCAATAATAATAAACAGCAACTTAGCTATAAGGAATCACCATTACTAAACTTCACTTCTGTATTTGACTGCATTATTCATCAGCAATAAAGAGCAAAGTTGTTATAAAAAGAAGTTATCTTATTTCACTGTGAGTTAGTCGCCACTTAAAGTCAAAGTCTATTACAGATGATATTTTGTACCACGGAGTAGCTGAAATTAAATTCCACCTGCAAATCTAGTTTTGTGCAAAATTGTGATGAATAAAGTGCTACTGCCGGGCCAAGATCATTGAATTTGCTCTGCAAATAATATGAAGAAAATCTCACTTGTGCAGAAATTAGGTCTAAATAATTGTTAAATTGTGTTTCTTTAGGAACCTTTTGACCTTTGTAATAGAAACTAGAAACACATTTCAGTTATTAAAGCCGCATAAATCCCCAGAAGTATGAGAAGCTTTTAATTTGACCTGAAGCTCTTCCGGGCTATTTGATAGTGCTGGAAAAAATATTCTCTTATATTGTGGCTTAGAGTTTATGGCCACTGTGCCTGGGGATTCGAGGAAAAGATGATAAATAAGCAATTTGCTGTATCTAAGGTTCAAAAAAAATACAGGCTGCTAAACATTTTCTTGAGTGCCAGTAATAACTAAAATCAAGGATGTCTATATGTTGAATAATTTTCCCATTGCAATATTATGAACACAGTTCTTTATAAATACTGAGGGCTATTAAAGCTAGAAAATATAATTAACTCAGACAGTTGCAGATGGGACAAGTCCAGTTGCATTAGTTCTTATTATTTAATACTGGATACAATTTACTTTGGAATAGAAAAACAATACTAGATCAAGTGGTGACTGAGCTTTTATGGGTAAACTGGGTATTTTTATCCACAGTGAGTAATGAGAACTGCCACATTGAAAGCCATATGAATGCAGTTTGCTACACTTCAAATACTTTTTTCCCCTTTTTTGATTTTCCAAGACTGTAGTTCATTTCCCTGGCACTATATGTGAAAGTTTTAAATCTGATCAATTAATGAAGAAAAGTTAAAATGTAAAGCAAGAGTATGGAATAAATATTATCTGTATAAGTAGTGCCTTGATGTTTGCCTTAGCATATTTAATTTAAAAAGATGAATATTGCATGATAAAAAATATTATTTATGCCAGGAGGGGTTGCCTAGAAGCTGCCATGCAATAGGCAAAATCATGGCGATGACATCTATTACACATAAAAAGTGTAAACCTTTCTTGCAAGATGATAAAGCGCATGCCTCTCTCTGCCACATTGTTTTACTGTTTCAACAGCTCATCATTAGTATGAGTGCAGCATGCTGCAAAAAAACTTCAAATTTGTGGCTGTGTTATAGTTGTCATCATGATGCGGTTGCAATATAAATATGCAAAACACAATCAAATGGAACTTTACAGAAACTCCCAACCATCTTCGACATAAAGAAGAAACGGACTAAAAAATATACAACAAACTGCAAAGAGCATCAGTTATCTAACATGCCCCCAGGCACTTGCAATTGCCATTTTACACAAACCTGCTACCACTGTGCTCCAGAATTCTGAAAATATTTAGTGCATCACCATGTTGCTCAATGTATCAATTAAGTACCAAGTCCTTGATTTTTATTGCAATTGCTCCATTCTATACCTCAATAGAGGTCCATTTTCTCAGTTGGCTGGATGGCTGGCTTACGATGCAAAGTGATGCCAACACCACAAGTTCAAATCCTGTCTTGCCTGAGGTTATCATGAAGATTCCACTCTCTCAATGTCACCCCTCATCTGAGGCATGATGATCATTGGCTTAAACTCACCACCAGTTGCCTCAATCTAATAAGAGGGCAGCCCTATGGTCCACTGGGACTATGGTGACTTACCTTTCCCTTTTCACCATATCTTGCCAACATTGACTGCTATTTTGCCAGCATTCCACAGCGTGCAATCCCTCTCCACAATGTCAGAACCCTGCAGTGTGTCATCAGCAGCCTCCAGTTTGTCTATGCACTATGGATGTCTTGAAGCTGAGAGGTAACACAGCTCCTCAGATACCTAAACAGTTCCCACCCAAATGCAGTGAAATATGAACAAGAATTGGTCCTGGACTGATAAGTACAAACTAATTTTCGCGCCAGACAAGAGTCAGGCAATGACTATCTTGAACAAAGAGAAGCTGACCGGCTCCTTTTAACATTTAGTGGCATTCTTGTCACTGAAATCTCACATCGTGAACATCCCATGGTTAACATTAACCAGAAACTCAAATAAACTAGCCATATAGATATTATAGCTGCACAAGTAGGTCAGAGACTGGAATTATTTTGGTGGGCAACTCCCCTCTTGATTCCCAAATTCCACAAGGCACCATTAGGAGTGTGATGGAATATTCTCCACTAGCCTGGATGAATGTGGCACCAGTAGCTCTCAAGACATTTGATCCCATTTAGGACAGAACAGACAGATTGGCACCACATCCGCAAACAAAATATTGACCCTTCCACAACTGGTACACAAGGGAAAGGGTGATACGTTGAAACAAAGTACAATGTTACCTTCAACTTTTCATCCCAGACGGTAACTCTCAAACCTTTACAACCAAGAAGAACAACGGAAGCAGGTGTATGGAAGCACCAGTACTTGCAGGTTCCCCTGCATCCTGGCTTTAAATTATAGGACTGTTTCTTTATTGGGTCAAAATCCCTTCTCAACTGTGGTTGTACCTACATCCATACCTACATGTTGTACCTACCCTTCTTCTTCAGAAGAAGTCCAGACCCGAAACGTCAGCTTTCCTGCTCCCCTGATGCTGCTTGGCCTGCTGTATTCATCCAGCTCTACACCTTGTTATCTTAGCCTAGATTTAAAAATTGGTTTGGTATCAACATTTTAGCAAAAATTAAGTTGAAGTCTATGCATTTCCTTAAATTTTGTAATGCACGTATAGTACTGACAAAGATGGCAGAAGACTAAAATTGGTTGCATATTGCAGCGATTTTTTTTGTCTGGAATTTGGAAGTCTAATTTTAATGACAACAGCCAAGATCAGGAGGCAGAAGTCCTGTTGCCATTTCTAACCACTCTGATTTTTCCTGGCAGTCAGAAAAGAGACAAGGAGGTTCACAAAAGAAGGAATCACAAACTCAGTAGGTCCTCAGTTTGAACTTCATGCTGAGTTCAAATGCACCCAAGTTCTGCTGGTTCAAAAGCCAAAAGTATTATGGGAGTCATTAATTCATTGTGTAGCTGTAAATGTTGTTGAAGAATGGATAAAGCCTGTTTAGTTATCATGATCTGAAGATTTACTTTTAAATCCTCCCCTTTTAAACATGTAAGGAAATGCTGGAGCAATGATGGTTTAAAACATAACATCTGCTGGAATGTTTAGATAGACAGGCTACCTGTTGTATGTTATAAAAAATGTTACTTGGTCATATAGCTTCCATAGAATTCATTTGTGACCTTTCTCCAAGGATGATGATTATGTCATTATGAATGTTTGCTTGCATTTCAAAAGCTAAATTATCTCCACAAGCTGAGTCCGTAGCTTGTTCAACAATTTAAAGAGGACATTAAAGGATTATCTATCTTTGAAGTGGACTGTGAACATAATTTTTTTGGTGTTTTAATAAGGGAAAAACCTTTTGAGATATAAACCTTTGAATGGGTTTCACAAACGTGAGATTTTCAATTATAAATGTAAAGCCATAAAACCTGTATTAAATTGTTAAAGTTATTTTTCATCTTTACATGGCTGCTGAGGACTGTCAATGTTGGAAACTGTGAGTCGCTAATGAGGAAACGTGGGGCATCTGAGGGGGACGTAAATTGTCATGCAGGTAACATGGGATTATGAAAGTTACATGGGATTACATGAGGATGACAGCAAGATGGCCTAATTGCGCCTAAAGAAAAGCTAAGAAAAAGAGCACGGGAACTGAGTCGAGCAGACTAAGTGTACCAATGGTCTCCCACCCAATGTGGATGCCTAGGATCTACTTGCAGGTTTGGACGATTCCATCCCTACGCCCCAGAGTGAAAATTGGATCTAATAGTCCTTTAATCTGAGATGGACATCACAAGTCAGTAGCAAAAATATAGCTTGATGCCTCTTTGCACTACCAATTTCATAATTCACATCATTTATTGAGATAATATTGGATAATGAATTCCTTTAATCTACAGCAGTGATATATAACAAGAAAATCTAGACATTAAACAAAAGTTATGTCAACTTTACGGAAAGGAGAATTAAGGAAAATGACAGGAGGCTGAATGAGGAAAATTGACCCAAATGAGTTCAGGTGTAAATGCCCCAAAGATCTTCTCTCTCATACCTCATTAACCACAAAAATCAATTTAACATTCTGAAATTAAAACCGAATGTTAGTCAGTTTACTGCAAAGAAGTTGATGAACCCAATTTCATTCACTCAGTTTCAGACCTCAATGACAAGCAATCACTGTTGAAAGGAGTTGCTTCTATTTTCTATGATGGCTGTCTGCCACACAATGACAGGTCTGTACTGTTATGTTCCAAATCGCATCAGACATTATTGGTAGTAATATTTGAACCAGAGCAAGTCAGACAAGGACATTAATAATTGTGTCCAACAGTTCTCACTATCTCCAAGGGATGGCCACAATAAAAATTGCTGTTTGTTTCCTTTTCTTAAGATTAATTGGAAGTATGAAAAAGTGTTGAAATGCATGTGACTGTTCAGATTTTCCAATGTGTTAGTCCATTCCTTTATCTCAATTTTGCTATACTTTCAAATGAAACAAAATGAAATCCAGCCATCGCATACATCAAAGCAAAACAAGCCCTCCAAACACAAAATCCAGTGTCTATAAATGCTGTTTTGCTTTTTCTGTCATTATTGGGGTGGGTTGGACCATCATTACTTGGTGGATTAAGATTTTATGTGAAATGCTCAGCTTATATGTGCCTGATAAATTAATTATTTCTCAATAAGCCTGCAGTGTTTCTGTTGGTTGTTGATTTTGCAAAATCGAAAGCTGCATGCATCTTCAAGGAGAACCCTTATTAACAAAGTTAAAGCATCCAAACTGAATAAAGTAAAAGCTGGGGTCGATTTCTTCAGGCACAATTATTCCCTCCCTGGAGGTGAACAAGGTGATGAGAAAGGCAAATGATTGAACAATTTGGCCCATGACATGCTCACCTCCTTTCAGCCACCTTAACAATTAAGTGCTGGGTATAATTAAAGCCCTTAAGTTGACAATTAATGGCTACTTAAAGGCCTCAACTCACCACTGTCCGATTTAAAACTGGCAGGTTTCTGGGAAACATTGGTAACCTTCCTGTTGAGAGCCTAATTTTGGTGGAGACAGAAAAGTGGCAGGGTTCAGGCATGCCATTACTTTGCTTAATTAAGTGCCCTATCTGCCTTCACATTTTCCACCTTTCAGGGCAGAAGATTCTTAGATGAGATGAAATATGACAAATTGTGCCCTTGCAACACTGATCCACTGTGACAGACCACATTCAAGAGAGGAGAAGGGAGACAAAATTGGGAAAGTACATGAAGCATAGATATCCTATTGTAATGGTCTCAGCTTTGGCTCAGCAGTAGCACTGACCTCAGGGACAGCTCAGTGGTTAGGTCCCTGGCGCTGCAAGGCAGTAATGCTGAGTTCAATTCCAGTGTTGAGTGACAGTCTGTGTGGAGTTTGCACATTCTCCCCATGTCTTCTTGGGCTTCCTCTGGGTGCTCTGGTTTCCCCCCACTGTCCAAAGATATGCAGGTTAGGTGGATTGGCTATGCTAAATTGCCCATAGTATCTAGGGTGGAAAATGCAGGGATAGGGAAGGGGATGGGTCTGGGTGAGATGCTGTTCAGAGGGTTGGTGTGGACTCGATGGGCCAAATGGCCTGCTTCCACTCTGTCAGGATTCTATGATGATACGATTTTGGGGGCAATGGATTAGGTCCCGTTCAAGATGTGAATGCGTAGTCTAGGCTGACACTACACTACAGGATGGAGGGAATGCTGCTCAGTAAGAGAGATGACAGTTATTGAATGATACATTAAACAAGATCCTTTGTAAATAGTTTTATATAGGTGATGTTTTTGAAGGATTGACATGCATGCTGAATAGTGCCCCAGAAATAACTTTGCAATAGAATAATATAAAAAGGAATTTTTATTAATTTTCTAATATGTATTGATTTTATAACATTACCAACTGTTACATTTCATGCACTGAATGAGGGAAAATCTAAAGGTTCCTGCACCTGCCTTTAAATTAATGAACCATGATAATTTTGTTTTAGTAAATAATTGATCATCGCTATGACTTTTACACGAGACATATGAAAATCTACAGTTCTTTTGAGCCAAATTCATAGGGTTGACTTTTACTTGAGGTAAATTATTACACACACACACATACGTATGTTTTCTATATAGTTTTGACTGTTTCACAATAAAGACAAGTCAGGACTATATTGCTGCAGTTGACCCTGACACACTGATTATGTGGGGTATCACAGACCAGCTCAATACTAACATCTACACGTGTACACTTACCAACTGGAGGATGAGTATTGGATCTTTTTCTCTTTCCCAGTTCTCAGATACTGAGGCCACTTAGTGCCTTTATTAGTAGACTGGTTACGATCAGGTCATTCAGCACAAAGTCAAAACTGATGCCCTCCTTGTTCTGTATAAGCCTTTTCTAGAGTGGGCAGTGTGTTGACCAACGTGAGCAGTCAAAGCAGATGAGATAAGCTTCATTGAACTTACTTGAAAATGGCAAGTTAGTATTTGTTGCAGGAAGGTGGTGTTTTTCCTTATTTCCTGCGAAGTGCCAGACTCCTCTGACCTGTAGTGAAAGGGTTGACTGTAATTAAGTCAGTTAGTCTCAGAGTAAAATTTTCTCACAGAAAATTTGATGCATGCAATCCACAAGAACAAACAGCTAATCAAGCTCTGTACAATCACGTGAAGTAAACTATCACAGGTCAAAGAGTCTTGTTATCCATTGCCCAAATGTTCATTTTATGGAGTACAAAATCCAGTTATATTTTGACTAGGAAACCTATCACGAACAGCACTATGTCTCAGGCTTGCCCACTGAATTGTAGTGTTGTACATTTGACCAAAAGCTGATCAGCCACGTTATATCAATAGCTTTCTCACACTGGATTGTGTAAATTGATCTTTTACAATTTTTCTCTGTGACAGATTCTGTAAGCAACCAGATAAATCATTCCTCCTGTGGCTTTTTTTTTATTGATTGAGTGGACCTGCATAGAAACTACACTTCTCCTGCTGTGACCAGAAAACCTTAGAGCAGCAGACTATTTTTTCCCATTTGAACAGGGTCCACATACATTTGTTTCAGCTTCAGGAGCTTTGTGTACAAACTGATATCAAGTTAGTGGATCCACTGCAATGAAGCTTTCCTATGTTATATTCTGTTCTGTGAAGCTTATTTTTTCTAAACTCTGGCTTATGCTTCTTTTAAGTTTATGACATTTTTAGATCTCTGTAGATTAAAGAATAAAACAGATTTAAATCCTGAGCAAACAAGAAATAGTAATTTGAAGTCAGTGAAAGTAAGGAATTGATGTGTAGTACAGTTCTTTACAAAGAGGATGTTGCATGCTTGTTGATGAAATTTTAAAACAATCCAGTGTAGGGGTTCACATGGCAGGGGGAAAAGGTTTTCCATTTTAAATAAATCCGATGTCTTTAGTTTTCTGTATTAACAGGTATGTTTTACAATGTAAACGTTTCTGAGTTTGACAGCGACCTTAAGATGCTTTTTTTTTTTGTGGATGGAAACAATTGCCCAAAGCTTCCAGCATCGGACCCCTGATTTGCACTGCACAGGATCTGCTGCAAAATCTCTGAAACTGAGCTCTGGGACCAATATGCAGAACTTAGCTGGATACTTGCCCTAGAAAGGTTGCACTGGTTAAAACATGGTCTAACTCAGTGATTAGCCAGTGTAACTGAACTGACACCATTACCCACTCTCCTAACCAATCATCTCCCCCCAGGGCCAATTGATTATAGCCCTCCTTCCTCATCAACTCATCCACCTCACTCCCGTTACTCAGTTGCCTCACCCACTCATCTATTCATACTCTTATTCATTGACTAACCCACAAATAAAGACCTTTAAGAACTTAACTGAATATGGTAACTTTTGTTGTACAAATTGGCATGTCCTGACTTAGTCATAGAGTCATACAGCACAGAAACCAACTCTTCTGTCCAACCAGTTCATGCCAAACATAATCCCAAACTAAACTAGTCCCACCTGCCTGCTCCTGGCCCAAATCCCTCCAAACCTTTCCTATTTATGTACTTAGCTGAGTGTCTTCTAAACATTGTATCTGTGCCTGCATCCATCATTTCCTCAGGAATTTCATTCCACATGTGAACCATGATAGTAAAATAGTTGCTGCTCATGGCTTTTTTAAGTATCACTCCTCTCACCTTAAAAATATGCCCGCTAGTGTTGAAATCGCTTATCCTAGGGAAAAGACACATACCGTTAACCTTATTTATACCGCTCGTGATTTTATAAACCTCTATAAGGTCACCTCTCAACCTCCAGAAAAAAACAGTCCCAGCCTATCCAGCCTTTATAAGTCAAAACTTCTTGCACTCAATAATCTTCCATTGATATTTATGCTGACTCATCGATGATTCAGCCAGTAACAGATGTCCTGGCTGAAAAATTGCGAATGGATCAGATTGCAGAAATCTTTGTGGGCAGAGTCAAAATGTGCAGCATTGACATTGACTGGAAGATCTGGCCCAGTGTTGGTTGATGGTGGTTTATTGGTTTGATTCTTTGGAAAGAAACAGTGCTGGACAATTGATAATGTTAGAAAAAAATGAAATCCAAATCTGTAACACCACTGTTCTGTTCTGCACTCACACTCTGAAGGGCACTGCCAGTATCCTCTGCATTGAGTTGAAAGTATGTGAATTGAAGGCAGTTGTGACATTGTTTGGCCTGACTAGCTAATGTGACACTTAGCTTCTGCTTATGAGCCATGTAAATTCATTGGATTGTCATTCAGTAAAGAACACGCATTGAGTTGCAAGAGAAGCTCTACATTGCAGTACTTAACAGTCAGGCACCAACTTACAGATACCTGTAATATTGAATAACTTCTGCGATTGAAACATTTCCAGACGTGTTATAGAATATTTTTGGAGTTGATGTGGTGAGTTCCAGGCTTTGACACAGTGTGTTGCTAACCTCTGCAAGTTGGGCAGGGGATTCAGTGAGCTGTCAATGCAAAGCTGGCACCAGACTTTGAAGATGCAGTTGCAGTGCCTCTGGGACAAGTTGGAACTGACACTTCAATGCACTTTGAAATGAGTGGAGACTATCAGGCAGGCTGCATCCTGGAATGTGCATGTCAATCAGCTCTCTGCTACCCTCTTGAAATCGTAACATGAGATCTTTGCAGCAGAAATTGTCTGTGACCTTGCCCTGAGTCACACGGTACACACACAAAGCATGCTTACCTTCTGGAATGTCAGCAGCCCACGCATGCCTGCTGACTCACTGGGTGCAGATCCTCATTCTCTGTCATTTGTTCAGGTAGAGGCAGTACCAGTATCTGAGCTTGTGGCTGCAAATGACAGGTTGAGAAACAATGCTCTGTCATCAGTCCTGTTACTCACCCTCATCTTGAACATTGGCAATTCTTGGCTATCTGAAAACAAAAAAAATCATGAGAGAAGGTTAGGATGAGGAAACCCAAGTGGATAAGCAAAAGGTCCATGGCCGCCACCATCTGTGGTGTGCACTTATACAGTCGTAGAGTCATACAGCATGGAAACAGACCCCTCTGACCTAGTCCCATTTGCCAGCATTTGGCCCATATCCTTTTATACCCTTCCAATTCAGATACCCATCCACATGCCTTTTCAATGCTGTGATTGTACCTGCCTCCTTCATGCCAGATAGTTGACTGTGAGTAAGTTGGGATTTTAGAATCAATATACCATCGTCCCCAATGTTCCCAGTGATGCCAGATGTCACAAGTTCTATTACAACAGGCACTGTGATTCAGAGAACCATCTCCTCCATAAGGCTCATAGTTACAGGAGTCCTTGTTTGCTCGCCTGCTCTGACCTGCTCCCTTTCATTATGAAGTACCTTGTCCTGCATGAAAGAGATCAGAATTTTAGTGAGCATGTTGCACAGTTTTTGATTAATGGCTATAGCTACGTGAGGATAGTGGGAACTAGGTGAGTAGCCGATATCACCAGAATGTGTGTTGGTATGAAGTGGAGTATCTAGAAATGAGGCATGGAATTGTGAGTGCCAGTGAGTGCTGCTGGATGAGTGATTGGGCTGTGTTACATTGAACAGCTTTTGAGGCTGGTAGTACATGGGTAAGAGAAGCATCTACAGACCTGGAACGTTAATCAAGCTCATTAGACTTATTGTGGCACTGGTGCCAGATCCTCAGAAACAGACACTGGGATTTGACATCTCTGGCCACCTTCTCCCAAATCCTTTAGAGTATGGTCCTTTAGGGTCTCCTGTCCCCATTCGAATTCTCTGTCCCCTGCCAGGAACAATGACATCTGTCATATTTCTCATCCAGTCTACCACCACCACTAAATCCCTCACCTCATGATCCTAAACATTCTCTCTGCCCTCATTTTCCTTGTTTATAAGAGCAGCAATGAAATTTAGCAGAAGCCTACTCTAATTCACTGCACTATCCCTTTAAAACAGATAAACCTCCTTCAGGAACTGAGGCTTTCTCCATGCACAGTTTAGACCCTTGTAGAATGCTGAGTCATCTATGTTTGTTATCCCTATCACAATGGGGTCTGGATAGATTGTGCATCACGACCCCAAGATCCAGAAAGCAACATGGATCAAATTTTAGTCCATCATCTTTGTTAACTGTAACCAGCATGCAGCTTATTTCTGGTCAGATAATAAATTAATTATTTTAGAATGCTTTTACATTTTTTGCAACAGTTAGAGACCCAAGAGATACTCTCCTGCCCTCACCACCCCCCAGTACACTACCTGCAAGCTTCTTTGGAAGGTACGTTAGTGAAATGCTCATGGTCTACACAGCGAACAGCTTACACCCTGGGTTTATTGTTTAAAGGTATTTGACCGATTTCTGCACTCAGGATAATGCTATACCTTACTCGAACACATTTTGGGAATTTTGCCTTGTGACTTTTGGCCCACTAAAATAAACAAAATAGATAACAATGTAAAACATGCACTCAATACCTATAAGCATTCCTGCATGGCGAACTCTGCACCAGGAATGCAAATTCGTAATATTATCTTTTCTTTTGTTATAAATTATGTCGATCTCATATTTTAGCTAAAATATATTACTTTCTATAAAAATAGGTTTAATGGCTTGCTTTGCAATTCCAATTGAATTCAGAGATAATAGGTACTGCAGATGCTGGAGAATCCGAGATAACGAGGTGTGGAGCTGGATGAACACAGCAGGCCAAGCAGCATCATAGGAGCAGGAAAACTTGACGTTTCGGGCCTAGACGGGTCTAGGCCTGAAATGTCAAGCTTTCCTGCTTCTATGATGCTGCTTGGCCTGCTGTGTTCATCCAGCTCCACACCTTGTTATCTCCAATTGAATTCACATGTGCAATACAGACGTGTTAATAAACCTATGCCACCCAATTCACTATTGCTTTTCAATGCGTTATCATCATAACATCTTCCATGTATGGGGCTCCTTTTACAAAATAACAAAGTAATAGGGAAGAGTGAAGCAAAGTGACAGAAAGCCTGAATAGCTAGTTGAAATTTTGGGAAGATCTGTATGTGAGTGGAGGGACAGAGAAATACAAAAAATTGGGGAGGGTGCTCCAGCGTGTGGAAGTTGGAACTGAGCTAAGAAGCGCACAAAAACCAAGGGTATACTTTGCTGTGTAGAACTGAAGGAAATTGCAAATATTCAAAGAGGCAAAATTAGAGTTCTAGTAGATAAGGAAAATGATTTAGAATTCAGTGCAACGGGATGTGGAGGATGGCAAAATAGAACTTGCCAAGGAGTTGTACAACATGTTCACCATTAGACTGGCAATTGGATGAGATATTCATATAATTATTCGGGTAAAAATTTTAATTAATACCAGTATGCCTATGCAACATTTCTTTGCATGCTTTTTCTATACAGGTATCAATCTACTTAAAGTGTATGGTTTAACAATAACACTGAATTAATGCACACAGGAATATGTGGGTTCCATTAATTATGTCATGCTCCCAGCATTGTTAGCTGATCCACACTTCTGGGGAGCAGAGAATTATCCTTGCCTTGTGTTGATGTATAAACCAGTTGGAGTTTCTACTCTATAAGCAGCCAGCAGGCTGCAGTTGGTCACTGTCTTTCCTATTTGGCAGACCTTTCTGCATTAGTTTACAAGTGCATGATGCGATGAAATGAATTGCACTGACACACATTGTCATGACATTTGTACAGCCTCAGTAAAGTAAAAATAATATGTAGCTATACTGAACCTAACTGTTCACAGGCAAAGTCGAAGATTACGAAAGATCGCTGTGAAAATAATGTGTTTTAGGATTACAATACAGGCAGTGAAAAAAGAGGAAAATTACCCAGTTTCATCACTGTGGGTGTAGGCTTATACCCTTCAGGCTCTCTGAGAGCACTTTAAAATAGTTGGATTCCGAATAATGTGTTTGAGCTCTTTGGCAACTTCGACGCTTTAAATATGTTATTCAGTTGATAGTTTTGATTAATTATTTATATTTTACATTTGAAAAGATCTTTCTCTCCTGTGTTTTCTCTCTTTCTCAATATTTCACACTTCCTTCTTGTGAAAGTGTTGGATCCCTCACTAGGCTATGATTCCATGAGGGGTCAGTAAACTCAAGCAAGTGTTTATTGTTTAGCTGCGAGCCCAGCTAGTGAATGCTATTAGGCTATTTAACTCTAAGAGGCATCACAGAAGAGGCATCCAATTGTCTCTTCACCCAAAATTCACAAATACTGCCTCCAGCAAGGGTTACTGGCATGATCAGGAGCAAAAACCTGAGGTTTGCTTTACCTTGGTAATCAAGCTTATTTGACAATAATTGTAAAATATCTTCTGACATCTGCCAGACTGATTTCACAAAGCTTACTGAGAACAGAAAATTGAACCTAAAGTCTTAGTGGTGTGTGTACTTCAGCTGAACAAACTCATTGAGCCAGTGGGAAGAATCCTTGTTTAATTCTTTTAAACACCCTTTTAAGTGAAAACAGAAAGAAACAAGGAAAGGCTTTCAATCAGTGAGTCAGAGTGGTTATTAATCAAGAGGAATCATTGCTGTTTTGTTGCCCCAGAGAAACCACACCTCATTCTGTGTCCCAGTGGTGCCATAACGCAACAGATCACAATACTTGAGGGAAACAATGATCTTCTCTAGCCCTGATGAAAACGTTCTATTCTGTGCGACAAAGACTAAAATGAAATGGTATGGTAATGACTGTCTTCTGACCTCTGTAAGGAATGGGATTAAATGTTTCCTTTGCACTTTGCCACCAAGCAGAAGAGTGGGAGTTTGTACTTCATCACACAGACACAGATTCCTCCAATAGCGGCGTTTCTGTCTGTCACAAATATAGGTATTTTTAATCAACCTTGATCAGATGAGTTATAACATACCTCTAGCACAGGTGGGAATTGAACCTGAGCCTTCTGCCCAGAGGTAGGGACACTACCACTGTGTGAGAAAGTAATTAACGATAAAGGGAAGTATATACCTTTTCAAAAAAAAGTGAAACCAGACAAATAATCAGTTGCAAAAGTGTGGATGCATATTCTATAATGAGTGTAAATGTAAGTATAGAGAACTTTTATTATCTTTAAGCAATACTACAGGTGTTTAGTGCCAAGAGAACCGAATGATGGCAGTGTTGTAAATGACCTATTTAAATAATGGCAATTGCCGGCTCCACCCCTAGTTCCTCACTGGAGGTCAGTGTGGGAAAACTCATTTTCTTCCCAGCTGGCCTTCCAAACCTAATGAGTTAACAATTGAAATTTAGGAATTTCCTTCTAAGGTCAGGAAAGCACCATTTTGACTATACTGACGGGGTTCAGAAATGGTATTGCTGCTGCTATTAACAGGGGCTTTGCAAGTTGAACCTTTGGCAAATTTCAAAAGGGAAAGTGGCAGAGGGAAGTGAAAGATGATCTGTGAAATAATACATGAAAAATGTGTTATTTTCAGATCACCTTGTTAGATGTGAGCGTAGCAAAGGTCAGCAGACTGGAACAATGAAAAGTTCCTTGTTTGAAAAACACTAGGGAATATTAACCTGGGACCTCCAGGTCATGCATGACTGAATTAAAGAAAACATTGGAACAGCAGTAGTCCGAGAAGGAAAAGTGCAAAAGTTAAAGAGTTAAGGAGGAGGAGTTTCACAGCTATCAGTTAGAATCAAGAGGAAGGTCCTTATCAAGCTATTAAAGGCTGAAGGCAGCTCTTTAGTTCATTGATACAGTTTCTTTTGATTAAATTTTAACTTTTAGCCACCTTATATTAAATAGTGATGAAACATAATCTAAGATTCCTCTCTGGTCTACAGTTATTGCTCAACAACCATTTAAGTGGCAAGTGTCTGAACCTAATACACAATGCTCTGATCTCAGTGTGTCATTGAGTTGCTGTGCCAAGTAAAGGGCACGCACTTCACAGGAAGGGAGGAATAATTGGAGGGCAGCTCTCTCTGCAAAGTTCTCACACTCTCTGACAGTTCACAGGGCAGTTTGAGCAGAATAGGATCCGATCACTTACCTACCCTTTTGCTTGTCCTACAGTGTATGATACACACACAGAAATCTAAAGACGAGTTTAGAAAAAAGAAGTATAGAAAGACTTCTCAACCAACATAATCAGCTGTTAAAATTAGCAAATACGCAGTAAATTTTAGTTGCTCATGAATCTGGTCATGTGAGGTTACAATATTTTTGTCTTCAAATTCTTGTCATGCCCCTGCACAAATTTAAAATTTACCAGGCAACCTGACAGTGCAGCAGCACTAACTAACTGCAATTGTGAAGCAAGAGTTGGAAAGAAAAGTTAACCTGCTTTTGCTCATAGCCATAAGAGCAGGGGTAGATTAAATTATGCTGGAACCGTTATTCCATTCCACAAATACCTGCTTGTCAGTTAGAGTGAAGATGCTAAATATGGTCATTTAAAATTCATTTCAGCGCTGTTTTATTTGATGTTATTGTGTTTATTTTAAGGTCGCTGTTAAAATAGTTCAGAGAGAAATTTCAGGTGATTCATGATTCAACATCATTTTGACTTATTTTTGAAAGCAGTATTGAAGGAACAAATTCAAGGCCATGATTTCCCATTGCCAGTATCCCTTCGAACTGTATCAACTGCCAAAATGGAAGTCAGCAATTGTGCCTATAGGGTGCCTTTGTGAAAAATCAGAGTCCTTCTGTGGGTTGTGGAGCCCAAGTGAAAATTCCACCCTTTTTCTCCTGTAAGATGTTCCTTAAGCTTGCCTCCTAACTAAACCTTTTCCTTATTGGCCCTAATATTGTCTCAGGTGGCCGGGGGATCAGATGTTATTTGGGAATGCTCCTGTGCAATGCCAAGGAATATTTTACTACATTAAGGTGTTTTGTTGTTGCAATTCATCCAGTTGGGCTGGCATCTTGAATAGCCTACTCTTAAAATAAATTGCTCAAAATCAGCCAGATGACCTCCTAATAGTGCAGTTTCTCTAGAGTCAGAAGTGCTGATTCTGGTTCCACAAGAAAAACTCCAGGCCTGCACATAAGAAAATTTTGGCAAGTATGTCTGTATGTTTTGTTCAAGTATTCACATACAAAAAGCAGCTTCTGTATCAGTCCTCATTTACCTGTCATAATGTGACTTTTGCAAAGCTAGAGCAACATGAAAATAAATCTGGTAGGTCTTTATGGATTGGTAACCCAAAGCTACACTTACATGGCAATCTCTGAGGTCAGTAAATGTGCATCTTTGTGCACTGTGAGTAAAATTGTGGTAGAACACCATTAACGGAGTGACTTCATCACAAAATATTATGAAGGCATTACTCCATCAATGCATACTGACCAAAGAATCAGAGCTATCTTGCAGTTAGGCAGAATGGTGGTTTTAACTGATTTACCAAAGACTGCTTCCATATCATAAAGATAAACAGGAAGTAGCACAGTTAGCTCACTCTTTCAAAACCTAGACATAAAATTAATGCCAAACACCATGTTCCTTAGTGTTTCTGAACTCATTCTCAACATAAGTGTTAGATTATTCGTTCATGTGTCAAGGTAAAGGTAAAGATGCCATAGTTTTAATAGACTACAGGATTGCTGTCTCATTAGAGAGAAATTAACTAGTGATGGTTTGATCTGAGGGTCGCTGTGTCTCAGGTGATGGGAGGGATTTAGAAGAGTCATTCAAGGTAACCTTGGCTGTGTGGGAATTGAGCCAATGCTGTTGGCATTACTCCGCATTACAAACCAACCATCCAGCCAACTAAGCTAACTGATCCCGTGTCTAGATATTCAAGTGTCTTTAAAAGTGGGTCTGTTGGGATCACAGGAATGGTTTCTAAATGGACAGGTCCAAGAAACATATGATGTCATTGAGCTTGAAAACTCTGATCACCTGATGTACACTTATCAGAGAAGAGACCTTGAAGATTTTGCTGCTGGATTACTGAAAATAACCCTTGTGTCAGTCTTAAACTGCAGCAGGAAGGGTGAGAGATCTTGGAAAGGGTTTGTTTTAAATTTTAAAAGAGATGCCAATGACAAATGTGGGAGAAGGTCTTCAATGAAAAACATGAAGCCTGACTAGCTCAGTCAGTGAGGCACAAAAATAGATCGGCCAAGGCTCAGTGGCTAGCTTTCTCAACTCTGAGTCATAACTGTGTAGGGACAAGTTCCACTACAAACAGAAATCCACAATACAAGCCAATGATTCACTTCAGTACTGCACTGACAGAGGTGCTTAGATTTTTGTTTACGAAAAGTATTAAGGGATATGGGGCAAAAAGGGACTTGAAGCTGGGTTACAGACCAGCCATTGTCTCCTTGAATCATAAAACATGTTGAAGGTGAGATGTCCAATTATCATTTCTACAGTTCTAAATTCTCTCAGGGTCTTGAATACCTCAACTTCTACTTTTACAATTTTGATATCATAGACTGACACCAATATTTGTCAAAACATTTTTGTTTTGATGTGTTAACACTGTAACAATGACCAGATTATCTATCTTTTTGTGAAGTCCATGGACTGTAAAAGTATTGACCCTGCTCTTCATGATACAGTACCATTGAATCTTCTACATGCACCCGAACAGGCAGGAGGGACTTCAGTTTAGCATCGCGTATGAAAAGCAAAACCTCAGACAACGTAGTGTTAACTTGCAATCAATTTAAGTTGTTAAATTGCCCCCAGTGTTAAATTGCAATCTCAACCTTGGTTTTAATGCACTCAGGCCCTGAAACGGGACTTAAACATAGGACTTTGTGGTTCAGAAGCAAAAGTGCTGCAACTCAGCAACTGCTGACAACCCTACTGTGTTGTAATGGAGATCACCAATTATCTCCATTTTGTGGATCCATTTTGCGTGGTGACAATAGTTTATATTTTCTCTTGAGTTTCTTTTTCCACTGTTGTTTCTTGTGACTAACAATGTGATAACAAGGCTTTATCGCATAGCCTGCCATTACACACTACCTACTGTTGATCACTAACAGTCCCCATTAACAACCAATCACCCTCCGAGCCAAATTGTTATCAACTCCTTTGTCTATCCAACTGCTCTTCTCTCTCTTCGGGCTCTGTCCTATCGTTTACTCCCTACCCTATTCCCCCTCCTATTTTCTGCATATAAACCAACATTTCCCCAGCTACCATCAGTTCTGAGGACGGGTCACCGGACCTGAAACGTTAAACTCTGATTTTTGTCTTCACAGATGCTGCCAGACATACAGAGCTTTTCCAGCAACTTCTGTTTTTGTTCCTGTTTTACAGCATCCGCAGCTCTTTTGGTTTTTATTTAGTAAAGGATCAGTGAGCAATCTGAGAACAGTGCACTCTGAAAGATATTTTTTTTTCATTCAATTGATTAACGGTGCTCAATGACCACATTTAAGTATTTGAATGTGTGACCACAAGCCCCATCCAGTCACAGTGACATGACTCGGAATTACGGAAGTACTCTGTTCCTGGTGAGGCTGCATTGAATATATAGCTCAATTTGGAGAATGAAGATTACAAAAGTACAAAGTAATATCCATTTTTCACATGCTGTTGCATCTGTTGTGTGGACCATTAATAAAAGAACTTCAATGGATTTTGCATGGAAAAGTCCTGGAACTGCTCACATAGTAATTTTTTTGGTGGAAGTGATGAAAATTAATCCCATTGCATATCAATTCTTACTACGCTTACAGATTTCCATAGGAATCTTAACAGACATTTTTCGCTGGAAGTTCTGGGCATCAGTCATATTTTGAAATTACAGTAGTTCTGTGTTTGGTGAGGCTGAAGGGCTATTTTTATTATGTGTTGTGTGATATATGACATGAGGATGCAGACTTGCTCGCTGAGCTGGTGTGTTTGATTGTAGACGTTTCGTCACCCTGCTAGGTAACATCATTAGTGCATCTCCAGTGAAGCGTTAGTGTTCTGCCCCGTTTGTTATTTATATGCCTTGGTTTGCTGGAGTGGTTGGTATTACTTCCAGTTCTGTTTTTTTTTTGTTTTTCAATGGTTTGTATATCGGGTCCAGTTCAATGTGTTGACGGAGTTCAGGTTGGAATGCCAGGCCTCCAGGAATTCCCCGGCATGTCTCTGTTTGGCTTGTGCTATTTACGGACGTGTTGTCCCAGTCAAATTCATGTCCTTCTTTGTCGGTGTGTATTGAGACCAGTGAGAATTGGTCGTGTCTCTTTGTGACTAGTTGGTGTTCGTGTATCCTTATTGTCAGTTTTCTTCAAGTTTGGCTTAGGTATTGTCTCCCACAGTCGTTGGATGGTATTTTGTGTATTACGTTAGTTTAGTTGGTTGTGGGTATGGGGTCCTTTACGTTCGTGAGTAGCTGTCGCAGGGTGGTTGTTGGTTTGTGGGCTACCCTGATACCTATGGGTCTGAGTAGTCTTGTGGTCATCTCTGATATGTCTCTGATGTACAGTAAGGTGACTAGTGTGTCTGGCTGTGCTGTGTCTTTGTGGTTTGTCACGGAGGTAAGGGCAGGTTGTGCCTTTTAGGTATTCATTCATTTTAAAAACTCCGTGTAAGTGCTCCTGTTCTGCTTTGCACAATTCCGGGATGCTGCAGTTGTTGCCCGTTTGAATAGTGTCCTGATGCAGCTCTGTTTATGGGTGTCGGGGTAGTTGCTGGAGTAATTAAGCATCTGGTCCATATGTGTTGTCTTTCTGTATACGCTAGTCCGGAGTTCCCCATTGTGCTTACGTGCTACATTACATCCAGGAAAGGTATTCGGTTATTGTTTTCTTCTTCTTTTGTGAATTTTATTCCAGTGAGCATGTTGTTTATGTGTCGGTGGGTTTCTTCTGGTCTTGTGCGTTTGATAATCATGAAGGTGTCATCTACATCGTGGACCCAGAGTTTGGGTTGTATTGTAGGGAATGATGTTCGTTCTAACCTTTCTATTACTGCTTCTGCAATTAGTCCTGATACTGGGGATTCCATTGGTGTTACATTGATTTGTTTAAATACATGGCCGTTGAAGGTGAAGTGGGTTGAAGTCAAGTACTCACTTCACCTTCAATGGACCAGGTACTTAATTACACCAGCAACCACCCCAAAACCCATAAACGGAGATGCATCAGGATATTATTCAAATGAACCACAACTGCAGCAACTCAGAAGTGCGCAAAGCAGAACAGGAGCACTTATACGGAGTTTATAAATGGAATGGATACCCAAAAAGCCCACAAACCAACAGCCGCCCCGTGACAGCTAATGACGAACTTTAAGGACCCCATACCCACAACCAATAAAACTAATGTAATATACAAAGTACCATGCAATGACTGTGAGAGACAGTACCTAGGCCAAAATGGAAGAAAATGACAATCAGGATACACGAACACCAACTAGTCACCAAGAGACACGACCAATTCTCGCTGGTCTCAATACACACGGACAAAGAAGGACACAAATTCGACTAGGACAACACATCCAAAATAGCACAAGCCAAACAGAGACATGCCAGGGAATTCCTGGAGGACAGGCATTCCAACCGGAATACCTTCAACAAACATGTCAAATTGGACCCAATATACAAACCAGAGAAAAACAAAAAAAAATCCAAAAACGGAACTGGAAGTAATACCAACCACTCCGGCAAACTGAAGCATATAAATAACAAGCGGGACAGAACACCAACGCTTCACCGGAGGTGCACTGATGATGTTACCGAGCAGGGTGACGAAACGTCTGCAATCAAACCCACCAGCTCAGCGAGCAAGTCTACAACCTCGCTCACGACCTGAACTACAAATCTTCTCAAAAACTTCAGATATGCGACATGCTTGAGGATACTCTCCCTCCTGCAGTGTGCTCCTGTATTATTGTCCATTTAGTGTGTACATGGCTACCCTTTTACTTCCACTTTTCTGCCGTACAAAAGTAAATAGACAATTAAAATGTCATATTGAGGAGATTTGTCATTGTGACTACGAGCCTGAGGAAAAGATTTAATGTTTACCACTTAAACGCAAAGTCCACCTCAGGTACCTGCATTTCTATTTGCCTCCAGCAGAGCTTTGTGCTGTGAGTGATGCCTGACAATTGTGATTCAGTGTCATGATGAAAAGAACCATAACATCTTGTCAAAAAGAGATGCTGGTGGGGTTTTGGCCACAGCTGTGTGGCCTTACAATTGTGAAAAAGTGGATGTTTATCAGAAAGTATGTTTTATCTGAGTGTAGTGAAATATCTGAATTGAATCTAATGCCAGTTCGGCTTTTGTCATATTTTGTCACGCAATGTTTTATCACAGAAGACGTGTGATATAAATGCAAGTTGTTGTTGAATTATTGATTCTGTCTTCATGTCGCTGGGTAACAAGTGTATGATCATATTGTCATTAGATCCAACGAGAAAGGATGTCCAGCGGGTTCTGCAACAACAAAAATTGATCAACTTCTGGCAATTGGACAAGGAACTGGATGTGGTTGTGATATTTCACTTTCGTGAGTGAGTTTCAAATCCAGCTGACAATGATGCGGTGAAAGTCCTTGACTCTGCGGTGTGTGAGATGAGTTTGGTCAAATTTTAGTTTCTAACACAGGTTGTTGGCACCAAACTTAATTTGAATAAATAGAATCTCTTATGGGCCTGACTGACCTTTACATCAAAATTCTTGATATAAAATCTCATTAGGTAAAGCCCAATATTAGGAGTGCAAATTTGTAAAATTACCCCGAGCATGTTTACTGCGCATGTACCCACACTTGTAACTCTGAACTTGCCGTGCGAGTAATTCATTAATAATTAATCGTGTGCCTCAACCGTGTCAGGAATGCTTGGTAATATCATTGAGCACCAATGGAGGTCAATTTGGATAGTACTACTTTCTATTGATTGAACAATTCCTGTGCTCAACTGGGGCACGTTTGATCATGCACCAGTGGGTTGTGGAAGCCTGCTTCTTTTCCAGATTTAACTTTCACTCTCTGAAGAGATGGAAGGGAAGTGGAGAAAGGAGACTATTTGAGAAGGTTGCTGACATGAGGTAGAGAGTGATCTAGAGGGAGGGATGAACTGGGATCAAAATAGAGGAGTGAAACAAATTGAGGGGCGATTGAGAGGGAGTCATCAAGGGAAATAGATGATCGATGATTATGGTTTAATGATGGAGGGGACAATATGGAGGGATAGTTTTGAGTGAGGCCAAATGAAGAGGGGGTGACTGGGCAGGGATGATGACTCAAATTGAGGAAGCAGTTGGGAGAAGGGAAGGAGGGTGCAGTCTCGGCTCAGCATATGAATGTACGGGATAAGAGCTCAAGTAGGCCATTTGGTCCCTGAAAACTGCTCCAACATTCAATAAGATCATGGTTGAACTGATTATTCCATATTTCTGTCAATACCCAATAAACATTCACCCCCTTGCTTATCAAGAATCTATCTACTTCTGCATTATAAATATTCAAAGACAGTGCTTTTGAGGAAGACAGTTCCAAAGACTCATGACCCTCTGTGATTAAAAGAAAAGTTTCTCCGTATTTCTGTTTTGAATGGGTGTCCTGTATTTTTCAATAATATTCTCGACTTCTGGATTCTCCCAAAAGAGGGAACTTTCTTTCCACATCCACACGGTCGAAGCACCTCAGGATCTTCGACATTTCAATCAAATTATCTCTTACTCTTTTAAACTCTAGCAGATACAAGTCTAACCTGTCTAATTACATCCTCTGCAGTTTGGCCAGTTGCTATGTGGACCTCTGAGAATCATTTTGAACACGCCTTTTGGACAACCATCTCAAAAGCATTCTATAAACTTTTCTTCTCATCTACCTTTGTCCATGTGATTGTTCCAGTCTGTATGTAGATTTCATTCAGGTAAATATTTTTTCTAAAAACATACAGTTTTGCTCATTCCCTGTTTTAAGTACAGGCTGCTGGTGTCTTTGTTTCAGCTTTTGCCAAAAAGGCAGTAGATGCTTTTCTGGAGCGGAATGTTCCAGAATGATACCTGTAAAATTCTTTGATTCTAGTATCAATGAATTTGTAGCCCCAAAACTCTTCCAATTCTCAGTATTAAAATAAGTTCCCTACCTGACACAGCTTTCAAACCAAGTTTTATTATTTCAAAGAAAGGTTAACTTTATTTACATTCATTGTGTGGAAAGGCAGGAACATCGAGAAAATTATTTTATTCTTGTTTTAAAGCATGATTCAAAGCACAGTATTACATAAATTCAACACTCAGACATCAAATTTAATAATGATACATGCTTTCATAACACCATGAATTGACAAAAAAAAGCTTAATAACTGCTTTACAAGTCTCAAAGTACAGGAGCACTGCAGAGTAATTCATTAGAGCCTGCAAGAGAATTATCTTCAACTTTGTTGCTCATTTTCCTTGATATATTGTACGGAATAATGCATAGAAGGGGTGACATTTTTGGCTCAGTTGGTTAAAAACCTGGCATATGGACCATATTAACACCAACTGCAAAGAAATTGATTCCTGTTCCAGCTGAGATAGACGCGAGGTCTGTCTCCCCATCCTATCCATAGTCCAAAATCTTTGACACTTTTCCATGGTGTGACAAGTACTCACCAAGGAGCTGCCTTCTGGCAGAGAACCAAAGAAGAATGCACAATAGAGTGGGGTCTTGACACCAGCATGTTTTGTAATTCGATCACATTGGCGCACTACACAAGTTTATGGAATTACCATTTACTGCACACAATGTCACAGCACATTAGCTAAGTTGATGTGATTTAGAGAAGTATCACTATTCCTTAACTGCTCCTTCTGTGTTGCTTGATCTGATTCCTGAAATAGGATATTCGGGGTGGTGGGATTTCCAGCTTATCCCCGTGCCTCAGTCATCACAGCCCACTTATGCTCTAAGGCTCTGATGTTGAGTGTTACTTCGCTTGAGGCGGATTGGGGAAGAAGCCTCACCTTTAAGATCTGCCAGAAAATCTGTTGGGGTGTGGTAGGTTTCGTAGGCTGTGGGATTGGAGGAGAGAACAGAGGTCCAGCAGGTTTATTAGTCAAGCTTCCAGTCCATTGCTGACCTCTTCCTGCCACAAAATAACCACTAAAGAGGCTTAATTGACATGAGAGTGGATGGGCTGGCCGAGGTTATACCTGTTGCCTGTTAAGGCATTGTTGGGTAGAGGCAAGTGAGCTGGCATGATGGAAGGCACCCATAGAATTTTACAGCCCACCCAACCTGAAATCCTGCCTGTAAAAATTCTGTCTTTTTCCCTATCTAACACCATTATGGAAGCTCTGTAATCCAGGGGAAGACGTCGCCACCATATCGAGGGCAACTAGGAATGAGCAATAAATGTTGTTCTTACCCATAATTTCCTAGTCCCAAGATTAAATTGTTAGGAAATATAAACTGACATCTTTTATGAATGAATAAATAAATTTCAAATTTTAAACTGAATATTGAAGCCAAATGTGTCAGCATATTAAAGAGGGATCAACGTATGAAAGGGTTTGGAGGAAGAGCAGGGAATTGAAGCAAAGTAGAAAGCATTGATAAGAAATGAGTACTAGGTCTGGTATAATAGGTCAAAAACCTCCTGGTGCTGAAATTTGGCTGACTCTTTGATAGCTGGTAAGCTTAAAAATAAATCTAATGTGCTCTTGTTATAGTTGGAAAGATATTAATTTTACATGTAACATGCATGGATGCTCACAATATGATCTATAAGTTCAATGTTTCTCTCGTTTGCCCTTTGACAACTTCAGGATTCTCAGATTTCTGCTTTAGCTCTGCATTTGGACTAGGCTGTTCCCTTGACAGTTCCTTTTGCTTTGTTTGAATCTTGGAAACTGAAATTTCAGTTCCAGTCCTCCTTTGACTCCCTCTCTGAAATGCAAGTTTACAGTGACAATTCAGGATGTTTTATCTTGTTAATATGATATGGTTATCTCACAGTTTTAATCCTGCAGATGCATTTTTAAATTCCCATGTTCCAGTCCAGATCCCTCACTGCACATTTGCTGCAAGCAGATTGTGTTACCTGAGGAATACCTTCCTTTGATCATATATTTTAGTAGTTGTATCTATGCTGCGTATTAAAATAGTCAGTTATCTTCCGTCAAAGATTTGGGATGAAGATAATGTTATACTGCAAAACTTAAAACAATTTAATTGGATTACATTTTTGCATTCTTAACTGGATATTTCTTGAAAAGTTTGTGGTGAGCTTTGGTTTAGTTTCCATTTATTATTTCATTTACAAAATAAATTCTTGAAAATCAGCATAGAGTCAAACGTGAATTGACTCCGACTCTCTTTATCGTAAATATTACTTTTCGCCATGCTGCATTGTTATACATGGCTTGATGACCAGAAGAAAGCAGCCATTCCATCAATGTAATCATGAAGCAAGCTCTTTAGTCCAGTGCTCTTCACTTGAGGGCTGGTTCATCCTGCATAATATGTGGAATTATATCATGCAGAAAGTGAATAAGTAAATGTTCTACCACTGAAGATTGTAGTATTTGTCAATGTTCTGCCCTGTTCATGCAATTAGCTATGCTAGGGGAACCTTGGAGCCATTGGCTGAAGGAAATTTTAACTGCATTGAAGTCAAGACACATCATACCCTCGCCCATACCAGTTCATTGCTTTTCAGGATCTCAAACATGAAGCTCATTGCCTCCCTCAATCAGTTCCTTCCTGTTACAATCTACAGAAGTTTAAAATACAAGCTCAGTATCTGCTAACCATATGCTCCTTTCATTGGTTTTTTTTTCCTCTGTTCTTTTCAAACTGCACTCTGGGTCATAGCCTTTCAACTATATTTCTCAGTTGAAAAAAATTCAGAATATCTGCACTTAGTCAGGATCAGGCCTAAAAGGAAAACCCTAAAGGATTGCAGATGCTGGAAATCAGAAACAAAAACAGAAATTGCTGGAAAATTTCAACCGGTCTGGCAGCATCTGTGGAGAGAAATCAGAGTGAATGTGTCAGGGCCAGTGATGCTTCTTCAGATTAGACTTGCTGCGTCTTTCCAGCAATTTCTGTTTTTGTTTCAGGCCTAAAAGGAACTTGCTAACTTTTGTCAAAGTTGATGGCATTCTTGTCACGTGATGTGTAGCTCTGGAAAAGAAAACATGTATGCACAGAAAGATTTGTTGCTGTAATACTTTTGTTGACAGCTGAAACACAGTTAAAAGCACACTGGTCTCTGGGTTCAAATTTCACTTCAAGACTTGAGCATATGCATGAGACCTGACAGTCTTAGTGCACTGCTGAAGGGATGCTACATTGTCAGAGATGGGATCTTTCAGATGAAGTATTGAACTGAGGCGATATATGCCTGCTTATAAATAAGCTTATGATGGAGTCGTGGAGGTAAAGTAATTGAATATTTGCAAGGCAACAGTAGATAGATTTTTGACTAACAAGGTAGTCAAAGGTTAACAGAGGTAGGCAGGAATGTGGAGTTGAAGCCACAATCAGATCAGCAAGATCTAATTGATGGTGGAGCAGGCTCAAGGTATCAAATGCCCTGCTCTTGTTGGTAATTTGTATGTTTGTACTGTTTCAAGGAACAGCAAGGGAGTGCCCGACCAATATTAATCCTTCAATCAACATCACACAAACAGATTAACTGATCATTATCACATTCCTGTTGGCTGTGCACAAAATTAACTGGTGTATTTCCCACTTTGGAGCAGTAACTACACATGCAAAGTACTTCAGTGGCTGTAAAGAGCAGTGACACATCCCATGTTTGGGGAAAGCAGCATATGAATGCGATTTTATTTTGTTTGCTTCCCAATGTAACTGTTTATTAATGGATAAGCACACAGAAATGTGAACATCATGTATGGTTAGTTTGAGAATTAGTTAATTTGTTATCCTGAATTAGCCGTGAAATCCAAGAGATGATAGTGAAAAGGAATGAATTTCACTAATACAAAGGCAAAGAATGCTGAAGAAATTTAGCAAGTCTGGCAGCATCCTCAGAGGAGGGGAAAACTCCTACAACCACCCCTGGCCTAAATGTGAAATATCTTATACACTTTCTGGATAATCTTTATTGTTCACTAAAGCAAATTATCCAGTTTTGGAACAATTGCTTTGATTATTGCCAAGAAATCCACAAAGTTACGTCATCGCATGGCCCAACATCACATTTTCAGAATAACTAGAAATGTGCATTACATGTAGCCTATATGTACACATTTGTAGTTTGTATGAGATGGTGAGAGAGTTAGGAAAATGCATTTCTTCTGAAAACGATGCACAATATTTTAGTCTTAAAACTGATTGAGGATGATCTGGTTTGTAGTTTTCAATATGTTAGCCTCCGTAATATATACCACATGGATTTGGTTTCCTGTTCAGACAAATATCATGAAGGTTTAAAGCAATACCAACTATGTACATGATTTCAGTGTTACAAAAAATAAGATAGGGTCTCTGCTATTGATGTTAATGTACTTTGCACAATTAAACATGTGGCTGAAGATGCTATGCTGACTCCATTATGTGCAAAGGTTGAAAGCAAGGCAGTATTTTTATACTGGAATGTCATATGTAATGATGTCGCGTAACTAGATTAATGGTACAGGCCTGCATGGCCTGGAGGCTATAGTGACATTGTAGGCGTGTTCACTGAGCCGATGGGTTTGGTTGCAAAAATTTTGTCACCAGGCTCAGGAACATTACCAGTGCACCTCTGGTGAAGCATCGGTGTTCTGTCCCACTTGTTATTTAAGTGTCTCAGTTTGCTGGGGTTTTGGCATTACTTCCGGTTTTGTTTCTCAGTGGTTTGTACACAGGGTCTAATTCAGTGTGTTTGTTGATGGAGTTCCGGTCGGAATACCAAGACTCCAGGAATTCCCTGGTGTGTCTCTGTTTGGCTTGTGCGATTATCGATGTGTTGTCCCAGTCGAATTTGTGTCCCTCATTGTCCGTGTGTAGTGAGACATGAGAAGTGGTCGTGTCTCTTGGTGGCTAGTTGGTGTTCATGTATCTGTATAGTCAGTTTTCTTCTGGATTGGCCTATGTAGTGTTTCTCACTGTCCTTGCATGGCATTTTGTATATTACCCCAGTGTTGCTGGTTTTGGGTATGGGATCCTTTACATTCATCAGTTGCTGTCGTAGGGTGGTTGTTGGCTTGTGGGCTACTCTATAGCTAGAGATCTGAGTAGTCTTGTGGTCATCTCTGAAATGTCCTTGATGTATGGTAGAGTGATTAGTGAGTCTGGTCGTGTTGTATTTTCCTGTTGTGGTCTGTCTCGGAGGTAACGGCGGATTGTGCTTTTTGGGTTCCATTTCTTTTGAAGACTCTGTATAAGTGCTCCCGTTCTACTTTGTGTAGTTCTGGGTTGCTGCAACTTGTTGTGGCTCGTTTAAATAGTGTCCTGATGTAGCCCCGTTTGTGGGCATTGGGATGGTTGCTAATGTAATTGAGTATTTGGTCTGCATGTGCGGTCTTTCTATATGCACTAGGTATATATGGAGGCTATGGTGTATTACAGCATCTCTCTTTTTCCCTTTAACAAACAGGAACATTCCTTTCAAAAAACATGTTACCTTGACTTTGTATGTCACTTCACTCTTCAATGAGCTAGCTGTTATTAGGGATAGCTATGTATCACTTGTAGATATGTGATTGTTGTCTGGCATTATACCTTCAGTATCTGAATCAGCGTACTGTGTGATGGGTGGCTGGTGATATGCAGTTTCAGATATATTGTCTATTTTGCCACAGGCTTGACTGTCAGTTATTACTACAACATATGACCTCAGCTGGATACGAAAGCAAAATATCTTTTAGCAAATCCATGTATTTGTACAAAAATCGCAAACTCGTTTGCTTTGTTCTGGTTCAGGTTGGAATTACTGTCTGCATGCTTATTGATTACGTTCTTGTACCATCTTCTTCCTTCTTTCCAATAATGTTTCATTCACATGTGCTTGGGTTGGGAGAGTATTGGAGGAAAGTTCTGTTTGGATTTGTCTCCCAAACATGAGAGCTGCTGGTGATGGAAAAAACATTGCCTGGAGGAATAGCACAGAAATTTAATGTAGCTATCTGAAAATGTTGGCCAGTTGCTTTACATTTAATAATCATGGGATTTACAGTATGAACAATGCATTCTGCAGGAACGTTTGACTGAGGGTAGTGAGGAGAAGAGGTGATATATTGAGCACCTAATTTCTTGCGTGCCTTTGAAGGTAACCATTTATTTAGGTACACCAAACATACTGAATATAATGGCCAATATGTCGATAGCTATTGCATTAATGGTATTTTTAATTCATCGTACAGGAAGCAGTTTAGTGAATCAGCCATGAGAATGTAATTATATTCTTGATCATGGAAAGTATCAGCCATGATCTTGCACCATGGCTGAGAAGAAAACTCACATGGAAGGAGACGTCCTCTTGACTATTAGGAATGGTGGACTTGGCATGTTTTAACCACTTGTTTAGTCAATTGTTGTACTTATTAATCCTGATGAATATAAGGATTCGCACATCAATCTAGGGAATTTTTTTAACCATGTGACCTATGTGCAAATGGTCTCGCATGTCTCAATATAAAGCATACGGATTTACTACTTGTTTGCCAAAGAAGACTACATTCTTGGACAGTCCTAGTTCATCTTTGAATGGTCAGAAAGTGCTAACCCGCAGAGGGATGTGTACAGGTCACTTGCTAATGATGAAACGGATGCTGGGTTCTGAAACAAAAACAGAAATTGCTGGAGAAATTCAGCAAGTTGTGATGAGTTTTTGTGAAGAGTCACTGGACTGGAAACATTAACCATGCTTTCTTCCGACAGGTACTGCCAGACCCACTGAGTTTCTCCAGCAATTTCTGTTTTGTTCCCACATGTACTATCTGACAGCTGTCTGCAAGCTGTAACTTTGAGGTCACCTCTTAGACTTCATGCTTGAGTGCCATAGATGGAAGTTTGGATGTTCTTTGGCAATATTTGCTGGTTGGCTCTTCAACATTCTACTATGGAGCATTGTGTGAGACTTTGGGTAACTCCAAGCAATTGGACTTCCACACATTTTATCTCAATGTCTTCTTGCGGAACACAGATTGAATATGTGACAAAATTCTGGATACTGTTTTGATGGGTGAGACAAACCACATCTCATACAAGATTTCAATGTTCCACTAAACTTGTCAATGGCAGCAAGAGTTGTTCCAGAGAGAAGCACTTGCAGATACTGCTGGCCTGTTACAATTGCTTGAAACTTAGTTGCTTCTGCTCATAGAGCATCAATTATATTTCCTTTGGATTTGTCCCTATTTGCTGAATAATTTGATAGGTATAGAGGCAGTGGCCATTTCCACAAACCTTTCAGCCAATTCAGCTTTGGTAAAATCACATTCCATGCCTTCGTGTCAACATCTGCCTATGAATTGGTTGATTGGTTCATACGACTGTTGGTGGTATGACATGAACTCAAGTCTGTATATCTTGAAACTGATTTGAACTTTAAGTTGATCTTCTAAAATCTGAAATATGTTGTACTTATCTTGATGATATACATCAGGAATGCAGAAGTGTTTTATTTCACTTAACCTTCAGAGCCCAAAGCAAAATGTTTAACTTTCTGAGATAACAAGGTGTAGAGCTGGATGTACATGGCAGGCCAAGCAGCATCAGAGGAGCAGGAAAGCTGACGATTCAGGTCTGGACCCTTCCTCAGGAAAAAAAAAATCTTTTTTTTTCTGAGGAAGGGTCCAGACCCGAATCGTCAGCTTTCCTGCTCCTCTGATGCTGCTTGGCCTGCCATGTACATCCAGCTCTACACCTTGTTATCTCAGATTCTCCAGCATCGGCAGTTCCTACGATCTCTGTTCAACTTTTTTTGTTAGCTTTTTACTGATCCATAAAGCAAAGACTTGTTCTTTTTTAAACAACTGAATTTCTGACAGGGTTTGAATGGATTGCCAGTCCAGGGTTTGATGTTCACTCTCTGTTTTCTTATGTAGTTTTATGCTTTCTAAAATACAGTGTAAGAATCTGTATTGCAGTGTAGTCTTTATCTCCTTTTGCTTAGTTTTCTTGTTTTTTCTGTTGATTTTAGTTGTTGCTTTAAAAAATTGCTGCTTCATCAAAAGTTGTAGGCTTATGCCTGTACTTGGCATTTGTACCTGAAGGGAAAAAGCAGCGATGGGATGACAAGCACTTTTTTTCACTTTGATACCATTTTGGGAGAGGAAAATAATGGAATCAATTGATGTGTGGACATAGGTAAGCGTTTTTGATATATTAATGTTTTCTTTGAGTTTTCTTTTTCTCCTTTTTATAACTCAAGAATTGTTTTAGCGGGTTGCAGCTGTCTTACCAGCAATATTAAAACAATATTTTTTTTTAATTGGAGCTGCTCTGGACCTGTTTTAAACTGCCATTTTTTAAATGAGAGAAAGAGAGCAGCCAATTTTTTTTTCCGTCACTTTACCTCATTATTTCTTCTGCTCAGCTAATGTCCCCATTCTTTCAAAAACCATCATCACCTTCCTCTTCAAACAAAAACTATAAAAACTTGGAAATTACAGCCCTTATCCATGGTTCCTTTCCTCTCATAATTCCTGGAACATTGTGTCCTCTGCAGAATCTGTATCTACTTTACAACACTTAAACGCTTCAGCCTCCTTATTCAGGTTTTCACCTTGGCCATGTCACAAAAAAAGCCAAAACTGAAGTCACAAATTACACCTTCAGTGACCATCATGGTGCATTATTCTTCCTAATCCTTCTTGATTTCTCTGAATTCATTGGCATGTTCAACTTTGGTCATGGTGCACCATCCTCCTGCATGCCTCTCCACCATTTGCCAACTAAATGGCACGGCCCTCACCTGCTTTCAGTCACACTTATAAACAAGATATGTCTATATTTTGTTTATTTGCACAACTCGGTGGGAACAGCTCTGGAGTCTCCTTTTAACAAAAAAAAATTTTAATGTCATTTGGGCATGTTTGGCAAGGCTGGTTGGCATTTGTTGTGTCCGTATCCCTAATTATCCTTGAAATAGGCAACAAATGTTGGCCTTTATTAATAAAGAGACAGGTAAGAACTCCTTCAGTGACACTTAATGGCATTATGCATGCTTGACTGATAGTCCAAGCTCATAAAGGGTTTTTGCAGTGGTTTTTGCTTTAACATCTGGAGAAAACGTTGACGTTGATTGTCACCTTTAATTGATTATAATAGGGCATTCTTTCTATAATTTCTTTTGTCCATGTCACAATGTGTATTTGCATAAAATTGAGAGATCTGAAGCGTATTAAGTGTCGGTAATTGATATGTTAATTATCTCATTCACACTTTTATATGATTATTGGAACAGCCATTATTTCCCCAAAAATGAATGTTTTCTGAGCAGATTTACAATTCCTATTGCTACTGTTTGGTTCATTGGACTTTACATGGTACATTTTGGTTGATTGGGCATGGAAGTTTTAATGAGGGTGTGAGGGGACATAAGATTGGATGAGGGGTGTGGGTAATTTGTGGCATGGAAAACAAATGAGGGTTGTGAGGTGTGAGGGATAGAGGACCTAAGAGCCTTATAATGCAACTGGAACAAAGTTCTAGGGAACCAAGGTGGGCTTTTTAACCAGCTGACCTTGACAGTCAACCCCATTGTTGCCTAGGATCTGACTCTGCGGTAGGTGGATCTGACTACATTCCATACCTGCCTCCCCAAAACAAACATCAGGACATTTTGGCCCTTCTAAGATGTGTCCAGTGAGTCAGGAAATTTTCTGACTTGAGCTATCCACCATGATAGTTTGATTTTCATAATTTTCATGCGAGCAATGTTAATGATCTATTTTCACACAGCTGAAATCCAAGATGAATCATCAAATAATCCATTTTTGTGCTGTTAATTGAGGGATCAATAGTGGTCATCACCAATATTAAAAAGAGTCCCTTTTCTTCTTCCTTTGGTCTCCTGAGGTTTTTAAAGTTCCCTGAAGCGGCAGATCGGACTCAGGTTGATGTCTGCCACTTCCAACATGTCTCAGTCTTTGATTAGAATTTGATCCTGGAATCTGTACTCAAATCCTGGAGAGAGACTGGAAACACAGTCTGTTTGGTCAGATGATGAAAGTGATTTCAATTAGGCCAATCTAATTGAAGGCATTGGAAAAGTTAATAGAGATAAAATAAGGGATTCTCTGCTAAGATTTGGTTGTTTTATTGCGGTAATAAATTATGGAATCTTTGCTCTGCAGTTACCCAGTGTTAGACCTGTTCTGGATGGGATTGCTGCCAGGACAAAAGACAGTCTCATATATACCATAGTTTTAACATGTCATAAATTGGTGGGTTTGAAAGGAGCTTGTATACATTTTTGTGATCCTATGTTTGTATGAGCCTGTGTTCTCTTCTATCGAGAAGAATTCAGACAGGACTTTAGTGACCATGTGGCATAAGCACAATGCAGTTGAACTGGTGTAACCTCTTTCATCCCAGATTGCTAGCCAATGTGTAAGTGCACCCATGAGTGCTGCCCCCAAGCTGTAGTAGCAGGGTTCGGCATTGACATGCTGAAGAGGAAGATTTTCTTTTATTTTCAGACCTTTGAGATCAACTTCAGTTCTCATCACAATGACCCAAATGGAATCAGATTTCCCTTGCATTTATAGTTGAGGCTGCACCCAGTCAGTTCCGATACTATAAAGTCTTAAATAGAATTAATTACCTGCCCAAAACATGCATTGACTTTTCATTTACAGCTTAAATCAATAGGCGATTTGTATCAGGTGTTTACACCAGCCTAATAATAATCTTGTGTTTCATAGCCCCAAATAAAACCAGAAGAAAGACATGGGAGTTTTTATCATCAAAGACCAATTACTTAAATAGTTACTCATTTATATTTCTTCATTTTCTACAAATTCACATCAATTGCCAACGTTTAGCTCAAATATAATTAAGGTGTCAAATTGCGACGAGTGTTTTATTGGTCATCATCCTCAAATTCGCTGCAACCTTCACCTGCTTTCTTTCATAACTGTGATTTTTAACTGTACTTTCCAGCTTGACAGAACTTGATCCATTCTTGGATATCAAAACATGGTTGAAACCCCTCTATCCTTGGCTTCTATTCCCAACCCTGAATTGTCACACTAGGCATTCCTTGACCTCTGCTTATAAGTGGGTTATCCAATGCAACACCAACCATAAAAATCAAACCAGTTTCAAAGCATATCCTGAGACATCTATCTCTCCACAACCTTTCTTGACCTATTTACGTTATTTGATAGCTTGACACACATGCATTCTTGCATGAGTTAAAGTTTGCTTTCATTAAGCATTGGGATAATATAAAAATGCATACTGAACCCTGTGAAACCCCACTGGTCACAGGTGACTAACCTGAAAAAAAAAACCCCTGTTGCCCCATTCACTGTTTTCAGCTGTATTTCCATCTCATCACAAAGGGGACATGCAGTTTACCAAACATCCCTATTTCCAGTCCTTACATTGCCTTAGATTTAAATTCCTCAACCATATGTTTAAATCTATTCATAACCTTGTTGTTTTCTGTCTCCTAAACACCTCTAGTGTTACAACCCACCACCAAATGCTATAGTCCTCAAACTCCAGATGTCATGGGCATTAAAACAAGAGGAATATCCATCGGGAGCCAAGCATTCAGTCATCAGGCTCATACTGTGGAATTATTTTATAAACTCTTTCATTTTCCATCCCTTCAAACTCAAGATGGTTCTTAAACATAAATTGTTTGACAGCTTTTGGTCACCTTTCCTGGTATCTCCTTTTGTTTGGTGTCTATTTCTTTCTTACATGCCTGTGAAGATATTGCAATGGTTTACAACTTAAAAGGGCTATGCAAATATAAGTTTTTGTTGTGATCGTTGAAAAATTTTAAAAAGAATCACAAGATTTACTCTGCCA
This sequence comes from Ginglymostoma cirratum, assembly GCA_024137785.1. Taxonomy (NCBI): domain Eukaryota; kingdom Metazoa; phylum Chordata; class Chondrichthyes; order Orectolobiformes; family Ginglymostomatidae; genus Ginglymostoma; species Ginglymostoma cirratum. The sequence continues at coordinate 16,532,730 of JAHRHZ010000264.1, forward strand.
ACTCCATGACTTTGCAAGCCTCCCAAGTTTGGTTGAGTTCACTTGTCAATCACAGCTGAAATGAAGATTGCCAGTTATCTCTAATTGCACCAGGTTTTATTGTACTCCAAGAAGGTTTAACATTGTGAAGAATAATTGATCCTCTTTATGTAGAACAGAACTTTAACAGGCTGTTGAACCTTCAAGACTTCATCTTTTACAACATATAATTAAAAGTAATATAGCCTTTAAACTTGAGTGGTGAAACAGAGTGAGCTCATGACCTGCGCTAAGCCCTGTATTCTTATGTAGTGAATGCAGTTAATTTGCATTCTGGGCTCAGTAGTTAAGCAAAACTTTTAGCTTGGGTACTGAGATCAGAGTTAATTTTGAGCATTGTGATTTCTAACACAATGCCTTCTTCATTAAATGACTACTTAAAACAACAAAACTGTTCCTAAATAGAAATAAAATGAATTTTGAAATGTCAAGTTCTTTATGTACAGATTGATCAGAATAATGTATCTGCATTCTATTCACGTAAATTGCATGCACTGAAACAGTTCCATGGAAGACTTTAAATTCAAAGAAACATCTGTAACCCTACAATACTGTAAAAACTCACTTCATATTTGATTGCGGAATCTCAGTTAGTTTTATAGGTGAACAGAAGGAATGGCTCTGATTTACCAAGAGCCATTGTAAAGATATCTACTAAATGTGGTTTCTTACTGTTTCAGAACCTTAGATTGTTCTGTATTAGAGAAGCTGTGACAAAGTCAAGCTAAGCATACGTGGTTACTGAGAATCAATTCAAACTTTATACAAACATTGGCAGAATCCGAGGGTTAATATTGAATTTCAAGGTTCGCATTTATCTAAACTGGAAAGCAGAAAGTTGATCAGAAGGATAATCCATATTTTGAGTGCGTTCACCTGTCTTACATCGAAACAAGGGGACTAGAATTTGATGATTGGAGCAGTGGACTGGCAGACCGTACCAGCTGCTTGCTCAATACTGCCAACATTAGGTTAAACACAATCCGTTTTGAGGCTAGGCATTGAAGAATGGGGCTGTGGGCATAAAGAACAAGCTTCCAGGAAAGTCTGACTGGCTCCAAATCACTGAAATATTGGACAGCATGGACAGTATCCAGATTAGAAGATAGAGTACAGATCCAGAACAGCAGTATTCCAGGTTTTTTTTTAATCGAGTCTGGGGTGAGGACTGCTTCTCCTCCCAGCCCTTTAAAAGTAATTTAACATTGAGCTGCTTGTCTTCTCTTCAGTTGGACTGCCAGCAGAAAATGCAAAATGTTGTAGCCAGCAGATGTCCTAAAATGACATTTGGACTTTTTTCCTTTAAGTAATAAGGCGTTGCTTCACAATTGAAAATCTCAATATTTGAATTAAGCAGATGCTCCAGCTGGCAGCAATAAACCCTTGAGAAGCTAGCTTTAGCCAGAGCAGGAATGGTATGATAATCTTGTTCCTAGCATTCTTGGGTTGCTACTGCCGTGTTTCCACCAGAGATAACCTACCCCACAACCCCCAGCTTGAGGAGTTGAACACATGCCAGTTATTACTTGATCTGGAGATAATGTGACGTAGCTAATAGACAGACAGAGTAAAATGTAATCAGGATGGAAGGAAAGAAACAAGTCTTTTTTTAAACTAGAAAAGCAATAGAGAGCTGGATTCAAAGCATTGCTTTTAAAGCAGTACATATTTAGCAGCAGAGAGAATGAATGTAAATATCAAACACCACAATTCCAAAGACATAAGAAAGAGTATGTTAAAGTTGAAAATGTTGTGCTACGTTTTGATATCGGCCAAAGATAACAAGATAAATGAAGATAAAGAAACTTGTTCATTTCAGATTGAAATATGATGTTCCCAGCATGTCCTGTAACTATACCTGGATTAATTTGTGATTTTCCCTTTGACCATCCTATCCAAAAATCCAAGTAAGGATTAGAAAGATTCTCTCCATGGTTGCCTAGTGGATATTGAGAAATCTGACCCAAAGTTATCAGAAATGAGAGGTCAACGGTTGCTTTGAGGAGCAATCTTAGATAAAATAGAATTGATGGTAAGACATTGAAAACCGGAAAGGTTCTGCATTGAGAAAAGGTGAAAGAGCAAAAAAGTAAAGCAATGAAATGCTTAGTTCATTCTCAGTATAAAAATTATGAGGGTGTGATTATTTGTGGAACTCTCAGTAGCCTCCACATTAACTAACTTAATATCATCCATCTACATTATTCAAAAATACAAATCAGCCATAATCTCACTGAATGACGAAACAGGATCATGGGGTTGAATTGTCTACTTCTGTTTCTGTGTCCCTGTCTGCATTATCATGTGGTTTTTCGCTTTGAAACTTCTGTTAAACACATCCACATAGCTCAGGCCACCTACCTTCAATATAACAAGGCTTATCCACATTACTACCATAACCTACATTGTATTCTCATCTGTTTCAATTTCATAGACCCATGCACAGCTCAGATCCTAAGCATCTTTCCATTTCATTTGGAAATGTTCTGATTCTTTTAATATTTTAAAATAACAACTTTGATGCTATTTTTCTGTAGATGACGGGATGAGACAGGATAGGCAATGAACTTGTCAATCATTTCCCTCCATGCTACTGAATATTAATCCTTCAACAGAAACCATACTTTGCCAGGCAGAATATATGTCCCTGATAAACTTTCCATTTTCCGGGGAAGCAACCGAAGTCATCCTTTATAACAGTGATCAAAACAAAGCCATGGCTAATAATTAAAACATTTGTTGAAACTGTCACAAGAAGTCTCATCAGAAGTCCAACACTACTCACGTAGATTTCAAGCTTCAGTGCTCCACTTATTTTGTGTGGAATCCTCCAGAATTGCTTATGCTTACTCTTACCTTACCAAAGCAAAAAAAATTCTCCAGCCAGCTCTTTACTTCAAACTTGTTCAAATTTTTGGTTATGTCACTATTTTCCTCCATTATGGGAAGATCAGAGTTGGATGTTTGGTTTTCTTTTGGATTTGACAACTTTTTAACTGTGTCATTCTTCTTAGATTTGTATTGGTTAATTTGTACAAAGCATTGTATAATGATAAAAGATTTTTTTCACATACTTGTCTACACAGTTATTGCCCATGCATGGAATTTACTCAGCTTGGTTGACTATCCAAGACTGCTCATTTTCTCTTCAGAATGAATTCATTGATATAAAATGTGTAAAGCTAAGAAACAAACTACAAAGCAATGAAACATCAGTATAAAACTAATTTTTTACTTGAATGAGCATCAAACTGCTCATTATGTGTCCCATAGTATCTCACTGGAAGTAAATATTTGTATAAGCTTTGTGTAACAATTGAGAACAAGTAAATATGGGCTGTGATGCTTTTAATAAAATTCATTTAATGAGTAACAATGAAAAACAGAATCCATCAAACAACTGTAAACAAATACTGACAAAACAATTGTAAGCTCAGATACACATCATTGAATTTGCAGAATGACTTTGATATTAGAATTATATTGTGTGATTCAAGGAATTTAAAAAAAAACTGGGGAGACAAAGCTTCCTATGTGTTTGATGGATTCATGACATCCAGAAGGAAATGAGCTTTAATAACTTTAAAAGCAATGGCTATACTCCAGTGTTATTTCTCCTAGGCAATATTTGAGGGCTGACCTAAGAACTAAGAATATTAGAATATGTCCAAGCAGACTCAAATATTTCGAATTGTTTAAACAAACACTCCCATCTTTACTTTATTATTAGATTTCCACTTTGTGAATCAACGAACAAGTATTCAGTTTATATTTGATCCTGCTTCAAGGTCTGTCAAAAATAAGTCATCATGGACTCAGGCTGTCAACCGTGTATCACTCCACAGAGGCTGCCAGATGTGCTGAGTTTCTCTGCACTTTCTGTTTTACTTTCTCTCAAAAGCAGGGTGTGAATGGTTGCTGATATTGTAAATTGTTGAAAATGCCCTCATTTCAAAAGCTTAGAGATATTGGCGGTTCTTATAATGTGTAAAGCAAGCAGGTGGCCAGATAAATTCTCTCAAGTGGTGAAAATAACAATTGAGCAGCTGGGATGTAAATCTCCAGCATGGTCAGTACCGGCAGCAGGAACACCAAAGGTCCTTTTTTTGCGCATTGTCAGTCATCCTAGCTCCAGGACATCTCTGTAGCAGTTCCTCAGGATAGAGTCCTAAACCCACCATCCTCAGCTGCTTCAAGGTCCCTCCCTTCATCATAAAGTCAGAAGTGGAAATATTCGCCAATTATTGCACAGTACTTAGCATCATTATGCCTCCTTAGATGTTGAATCAGATCATGTTCAAATGCAGCAAGACCTGGACAATATCCAGGCTGGGGCTGAAAAATTGCAAGTAACATTTATACCACACAAATGGCAGGTAATTACCATCTACAATTTAACCACTACCCCTTGAAATTCAATGGCATTACCATCTCCAGATAACCCCATTACCAACATCCGGGGGGTTGCCCTTGACCAGAAACTCAGCTGAACTCACCATATAAATGCAGTGGCTACTAGACCAGGTCAGAGCCTAGGAATCCTGCAGCGAGTAACTTGCTTCCTGACTCCCCAAAGCATGTCCACCATCTACAAGGTACAAGTCAGGAGTGTGATGTACTAGAAACAAAAAAACGCAAAGAACTATGGATGCTGGAATACCAGAAACAAAAACAAATTGCTGGAAAAACTCAGCAGATCTGGCAGCATCTTTGGAGAGAAAGCTGAGTTAATATTTCGGGTCTAATGACCCTCATTCAGAATGTGCTGGAATACTCCCTACTTGCCTGGATGACTGCAATTCTAACAACACCCAAGAAGCTTGACACCATCCAGGACAAAGCAGCCCATTTGATTTTCGGTACGTCCAGAAAAATCCACTCCTTCTACAACTAATCCTCAGTCGCAGCAGTGTGTACCATCTATAAGATGCACTGCATAAATTCAGCAAATATCCTTGAAGATCACCTTCCAAATCCTCAACTACTTCCATCTAGAAGGACAAGGGCAGCAGATACATGGGAACACCACCAACTGCAAGTTCCCCTCCAGGCCACTCACCATCCTGGCTTGGAAGAACACCCCTAATCCTTCAGTGTCACAGGGTCACAATCCTGGAATTCCCTCCCTAATAGCATTGTGAATCTACCTACAGTGGTCAAAAAGGCAGCTCACGACAATCTTCTCAAGGGCGACTAGTTTCGGGCATGCCATGAGTGAATTTTAAAAAAATATTGGCGTAGGAACCTGACTGCAGTCGTGGCTCCAGAAAATGGCAGTAAGCTTTTAACACACCATTCCCATGAGGGTTGGGGTCAAACTGCAAGCTTTCAGTGTTTTTCTTTCCTAACTTTCTGTGCGGCCAGGAAGAGGATAAATCACACAGGTTTCCCCACAACCCAGCAATGACCAGCCCATATGAGTGGGAAGTCAACCAGAGTCATTTAAATGATTGAAATACTGTCTGGGCTTTATTTTGAAAAGAGGTATCAAAACTCAATTTCTAAAACTGTCCCATAGTTAAAATCGAGACCATTGTCTTTATAGTCACACCAAATTCCTCTCCAAACTGTGTGCAGTGTGACACTTTGAATAAAATAAGAATACATTTTCTCAATTTCTATGTAATCGAAAAGAATATATCTGGACATACTTTTAAGTTAAGGCAACCAGGCACACACAGATCAATTGAAGGATTTAACTTGGCAGTATGAGCCTCTCTAAGCTGTAGAACCTAAATTCTGCCTAAATCTATTGAGAAAAAGATTTCAAACTGTGTTTCACTCATCCTTTTAGTGTGAAAGTGGTGCACAAATGACCAGCTAGATGAGGCCTATTTTCTACTTGCAAAGTGTGCCTGAAATACAAACATGGCGTTATCAGTCCAGGCCAATTAAAATGGGAGCTGCAACCTTACACCTCTTTTCAGAAAGTTGGCCGCACTGTGTGCATGCATGGTGTTTCAGACTCTGACAATAGCTGAACCATTGGTCCTTGAAGGGACCATTGGAGGATGTAAACTATCGAGTAGAGTTTTCAGTTTGAACTTGACTATAATGAGGAGCCAAAAGAAACAAGAGTACTTTTCTTAGCTGCACAACCCTGTTCTGCCTCCTTTGGACCCAAACTCTACCCTCTCCCTCAGTTTCTTTCCCACTTCCCAGGACCTATCTCCACGTAGCCCAATTTGATGAACCCCAATCTGGTGAACTGTCTCTGGATGCCCATCTGGTGCTCACAGCTCTGCAGACGTCTTAAGAGGACCATCATCCAATCTTAAATGAGCTTTTAACTCATGTCTGGTGCATGTCTGTGGGAACACTCGTTTCAAGCCTGAAAAGTAGCCTAACCCAAATTTCAGGTCTGCCATTCCTTATAAGATAGAGTACTGTGCTGTGTAACACAAAATATCCATTACATTTTAAGAATGCTGATATTCAAGGAAAATTGCCTGCTGATCTAAACCACGTTCCTGAAAGAATTCATTTGTCACATTCTCATATGCTGAGAAATACTGTTAAGCTAGGGTTAGTGGGATTTCAGTTTAGGGGTAAATGCGAGACAAAGAGAAAACACCTGACCACTTAAACCTTTTTTTTTACATAGAAATCAGTTTCTGGCATTAGAGTGCATGTAGCTCCATGCACTTATACCCCAAAAGCCACAAAAGGATCAAATGCGCAGTTCAAGGGTAAAAATTGATTTTCTGTTTAGGGAAAGAAAAATCCAATCTTCCGTTAGTCCAGTAATTTTTAAATGATTTCAGCACCGTACAATTCACCTTGATATGTAAATTACAAATAATTTTTCCGATCTGTACACTTTAACAGCAAATTGCTCTTGAATTTTATTTCTCCAAATTACATTGTAAATATAATTAAAATGTATATTGCAGTGTATATGCATTCACTTTTGCTGCTGAAAACTTTGTTAGTGCAATATAAGTTGCCCCCTCCACAACTAAAATCCCATCAACATTACACTGTGAGCCACTTCCCTTTATCGAAAAAAAATTGATTTGTAATATCCATCCACTCCACTTCTTGTCCGCTGCTGTTGTGTGTGGCTTTTCTGTGATCAGTTTATCAGCAAGAATGAGTTAACTAAATAGTCAATATGTAATTAATATTTAATTATCTTTATTAGCTGTAAAGTGTGGTTTACACAACAGTTAGCTCAATGCTAATTGCTGAGTGCAATGCATAAGTTTGAGTTCAGTGTTTGTTTCTGGCAAGTGCGTTCCATTCAACAGGATATAAAATAGTTTGTCCACTTAAGAGGAATTGTCTGTGCCCTGAATGTGACATCTGAGAAACCCAATTCATTTTCTGCATTCATTTCCATGTAAATCAGAAATAATAAGTATTAATTTATGTTAGAGCAGACTACCACAGATGATATGTGCAAACATTATGTAACATCAATAAACCTAAATCCTTTGCAAAGTGGTTTTGTTAATTGTAAAACAATAAACACACTTAAAATCAGAATAGTTTAGAACTTGAAACCCAAGACCCAAAAGGGAAATGAACGCCACTGTATTATGGATATAATCAGAATAGCTTCACTGTTTATTTTCAGCAGTAACATAATGTGATTGATTTACAAGAATTTAGCTCAAGTGTTAATCTGACAGTTACAAAAAGCTCCTTGCTGGCAGAATCACTTTCACTATCATATTAGTTGCCTCTTCTATCAAAGCAGCATGGTCGATAATTGGAATGCTTTTATGTCTACGCTTCTGACGAGACTCTCTTTAGGTCACGTACGGAGGGTTGCTCAGCGCACAGCTGAACAGTCGCAAATAATTTAAGCTGTGAAAGTATTGTTCTCCTTGTATTGTGGGACAAGGACAGTTCAAAGGAAGTATAGTCTTGTGCTGACTACCTGCTGATGTGTGGTGAAATAGGATGGCAATGACACCATGTGTTGCATACAATTAAATGTATTTTACAGAGAAATGTCAGTCTAGAGGCAAGTTTCCACATGGCCGTGCTTTATGATCTTTATGTAGGATGAACTAGTAGATTGAAGTAGTGCGGCTGAACTTCCTGAGGATGAGAAAGCAGTCAGCAGCACATCCAAGCTACAGGTTTCTCATATACTCTGCATCATGCTGGGTTTTTATAGCTCCTGGCTTTCAAAAAGCCTGTTTCAAAGAGGTTTGCGCTAGACTGGGCATGCAGTTTAGCTCTGCAGATATTGTCGCTACTGATTCAGTGGAATGCAATTAGGAAGCCTAAATTAAGTGGTAATGGAGAACCAGCTCTCGAAACTGGAGTTGTCATGGCAACCACTGCTTACAATACAGCCTCCAGTAGTTTCCCACTTTATCTGCAAAATGCACAATTGAGCTTTGAAACAGCTCAGTGCTGAAAAGCATACTGTAAACAGATGTTTGGTCAGAGTTTCTCCATTTTTTTAAAAAAAGGTAAAGAATCAAATAGAATCTATTTATTCAAGCAATTCTTTTAAGATTACCTGATTTTGCAAGGGTACAAAGAAACCCTCCACAAAGATCTTTTAAAAATCGGAGGAACTACTGTATTACAAGTAGGGAATGCTCCACATTAGTCAGTTGTGAATGAATGATGATGCACACAGAACAGTTCCTTATACTCATAGTTCAAGTACTGCTGGTTATTTCAGCTCCAAATTTTTAAATAGTTTGTTCACTGAATTTTGATGAGATTATCATTAACCATTTAGTACTTAAAATCGCTGATCCCTGTGTGTGATACAAAATCACTTTCCAATGAATTGACAATTTTTCTTAAAACATTAAACATACTTAATTATTTAATATGAGTCATACGTAACCTTGTCATATACATTGGTTTTTGTTGGGTAAATGTCTGTTTAAACCATGGAGTAGAGTAGTAAGAATTATATTGTTCTTGATTGGTATGCTTTGCCTGATGAACAATGAAACGATTTTTGCCACTGATAAATTTATGGTTAAAAGTATTTTTTCCCTGGTCTACTATGAAAAAGGTAAGCAATCCGTAACATGATCATTGCACTATGTTTGAACAGATACAATGCAGTTGGTATGTTTATGTTTGAAATGGTAGTGGAATGTGGAAGAATCTTGTCCAAACCTGATTTTACGTGATAGCCATTAAATGCAGTCTGTGGAGGTCAAAGAAAGAAGGACATCAATTTTTGAAAAGGTGAAGCATCTCTTTTTCTAATTGCTGTACAACCTTTCAAAATTCTAATACAATGCTCTTACATACATGTATCTGCACAAAATCGCCCATGTAGTGCCTTTAAATAAATCACAAATTTCTTAAAATGCTTCTAATCCATTTTACAGATTCATAAAAAAACATGAGATTTTATTGAAACTTTACTTAAACTAAAATTAATCAAATTTTGTTTTTTTTCCTGTTGCTCTATCTTATGTTTCACTATGCTGGAGTTGCAATATACTTGCAAGATTTTAATTAATGAATCATAGAGGAGTATTTAACCCTTTGTAAATAGAAGGTATTTTGTAGATTCAGGAGGAAGTCCATACTTTGGAATGTGACAGTTTTATATATTAGTAGCCGCTGATGCTAGCCTTTACACTGTGGAGTAGGCATGTTTAACAATTATTGAATTCTTAGTTAATGTCAGCCTTGGAATAGCTGCATTACTCCTGTCTCTGGCTCAGACTAAGCCTCAAACACATTTCATTGGGTTTTAAGTGCTATGGGGCATAAAAGACACTTTCTTTCTTTTATACTGCATTAATCTTTATGTATCACACAACTCTACAATATTCATACAGAGGAGCTAGCTTCTAAGTTCCAACAATACCATTGCTGTAACGAGGTAATGATTTGATAGGCATAATTGGTAATAGTTGGTTGATAGTACAGAACTTCAGTATTGTGGAAAAAGACACATTTTTGTAGAAGCTTTTCATCTTGTACACATCAGGACAATTTGCATGAGTGGAGCGTGTTGATGCTACATGAAAATTGGTTTTCCCTTGAACTGGTATTCTTGCAAATTATCCAGATGAATACAAGATGAAAAGCTTTATCAACACGTGCCCTTTTTCCTATTATTTGCAATTTTTGAAATATTTTATTTAGACTCTAACTTTGTGGCATGTCGGATAGGTTTTTCCTCTGAGAGACAGGAGCCTGATCTGTTTTTGTGTGAGGAACCTGCCACCTCTGGGATGAAGAGAGATAACAAGGTGTGGAGCTGGATGATGAACCCTTCATTGATATTGAGAGAAATTTCCTGTCTAGCTAGTGGGGTAGAATGGCAACCATAGATTGCCATACCGTGCCTGCTGGTTGCCCTGATGAGTAGAATTTGTACAAAAGCTTGTCACTGGAACATGGAGATACAACCCGGTTGTGGAGAGCCAGAAGCCTGGTACCTTTGAGGAAGAGGTCCTCTTCCCAGACAGTGGGATATAAAGGTTACATGCTCATGCAACAGAGCCATTTTCTGTGTTCAGCGTCATCTTCCTTTGTCTCCAATTTCTGTTCTTTCTTATCTCCTGCCCTTGTTCTTCTCTCAGTGAACTGTCCCCTTCCAGGGACACTCCGTCTTTAAAGTCCACAACTCTTTGGAGGTCTGTATAGTGCCAACCACTGGAATCTTGCAGGACTATATTACAGAGCACTACCCAACTATGCAATTCATCGGGCCCTCTGAGATCACCATGGTCATTGGTTGTAGTCCTGATGTGGTTGTGGTCCAGTATTCATAGAGAGGACCTCTAACCTAGGTGTTGCAGTAATGTGTGGCTATCTGGTGATATGCTGCAGAGTTCCTCACCGATGACAGCACAAAATCTGTGACCATCCTGGAGAATTCATTTCCTTCAGCAATGCTTTTCAGTGATCCACAGGTCGTTGTTGAGGGTGGTGTCCTTTATGAACCTCATCTTCCCCCTCTGGTCAATGGCTTACATCCAAACGCTCTGACCGTTCAGTGCAGGCTGATGATTCTTATCTCCAGTAGCCACAATTTCTGAAGGTACACCAGCTATTTCCAGCTACATCCATCCTCAGGTGGAGTTACAGACTCAGAGTCATAGAGATATACAGCATGGAAACAGACCTTTCGGTCCAACTCATCCATGATGACCAGATATCTTAAATAAATCTAGTTCCATTTGCCAGCATTTGGCCCATATCTCTCTAAACCTTTCGTATTCATATACCCATCCAGGTGCCTTTTAAATGCTGTAATTGTACGAGTCTCCACCACTTCCACTGGCATCTCATTCCATATTCGCGCCACCCTGCGTGAAAAAGTTGCCCCTCAGATCCTTTTTAAATCTTTCCCCTCTCACCATAAACCTATGCCATCTAGTTTTGAACTTCCCCTACCCTGGGGAAAATACTTTGTCTGATTGTCCTTTCCATGCCACTCTCCTCCTCAGCCTCCGACACTCCAGGGAAAATAGCCCTAGTCTATTCAGCATCTTCCTATAGCTCAAACACTCCAACCTTGGCAACATCCTTGTAATTTTTTCTGAACCCTTTCAGTTTAACAACATTCTTCCTATAGCAGGGAGACCAGAATTGCATGCGGTATTCCAATAATGGCCTAATAACGTTGCTCATGGTAGACTGGTTAGCCAGGTTAGATCACACGGAATAGATGGAGAACTAGCTATTTGGATACAGAACTGGCTCAAAGGGAAAATACAGAGGGTGGTGGTGGACGAGAATTGCTTTTCAGACTGCAGACCTCTGATCAGCAGGGTGCCACAGGATCGGCGCTTCATCCACCGCTTTTTGTCATTTATATAAATGATTTGAATGTGAACATAGTAGGTACGGTTAGTAAGTTTGCTGATGACAAAAATTTGGAGGTATAGTGGACAGCGAAGGTGGTTACCTCGGAGTATAATGGAATCTTGATCAGATGGCCAATGAGCCGAGGAGTGGAAGATGGAATTTAATTTAGATAAATGCGAGATATTGCATTTTGGAAAGGCAAATCAGGGCAGGACTAATGGTGAGGTCCTGCAGAGTGTTGCTGAATAAAGAGACCTTGGAGAGCAGGTTCATAGTTTCTTGAAAGTAGAGTCACAGGTAGACAGGATAGTGGAGAAAGTGTTTGGTATGCTTGCTTTTAGTGGTCAGTGCATCGATTATAGGAGTTGGGAGGTAATGTTGAAGCTATACAAGACATCAGAGTTCAAACAGCCTTTCCCATTTTTCTGATGCCCATGTGATATCAGGAGGATGATAACCCTTGAACCTGATAAAATTCTCAATTCTGAGTCTTCTCTTAGCCTGTGTTGGGCTGCTGAATTCAAAGGGATAAGACCGCTTAACTTGGAAATGCATTGTCACCTTTTTAAGCTCTCCCTTGCCTGTACAGAATCAGAGGAGTGGGCAAGGCTATACAGACACCACCTGACAACATTGGAGTGGTTTTGTTAAGATGTTGGTCAGTTACAGAGTCATGGATTTACACAGCATGGAAACAGACCCTTAGTCCAACTAGTCCCTGCTGGCCAAGTTTTCCAACTAAACTCGTCCCATTTGGCTGACTTTGGCCCATATCTCTCAAACCCTTCCTATTTATGTACCTGTTAAAATGTTTTTTAAATGTTGTAACTGTATCTGCAACTACCGTTTCCTCTGGCAGTCCATTCCCCATACGAACCACCCTGTGATAAAATGTTGTCCCTTAGGTCCCTTTTAAATCTTTCTTCTTTCACCTTAAAAATATGCCCCCTAGTTTCAAACTCCCCCACCCTAGGTAAAAGACCTTTGTTATTCACCTTATCTATGCTCCTAATGATTTTATAAATCTCTCAGTCTCCTACGCTCCATGGAGAAAAGTTTCCGTCTATCCAGCTTCTCCTCATAACACAAACACTTCAGTTCTGGAAACACCCTGGAAGATATTTTCTGAAGCCTCTCACATTTAATAATATCCTTCCTATACTAGGGCAACCAGAATTGTACATAGTACTTCAAAAGTGGCCTCCACAACATCCTGCACAACTTCAGTATGATGTTCCAACTCCTGTATTGAATGGTCTGAGCAAGGAAGGCAAGTGTGCTACATGCTTAAACACCCTGTCTACTTGTGACACAACTTTCAAAGAACTATGTGCTGAGTGCCCTTGGCCCGAACATCTTCATCTGCTTCATCAATGACCATCATAAGGTGAGTAATGGGGATGTTCGCCGATGATTGCACAATGTTCAGCACCTTTCGTGACTCCTCAGATACTGAAGCAGTCCATGATCACATGCAACAAGATCTGGATAATATCGAGGCTTGGGCTGACAAGTGGCAAGTAACATTTGCGCCACAAAAATGCCAGGCTATGATCATCACCAATAAGAGACAATCTAACCACCGTCCCTTGGTGTTTTACCATCACTGAATCCCTCACTATCAACATCCTCGTGGTTATCATTGACCAGAAACTCAACTAGACTCACCACATAAACACAGTGACTACATGAGCAGATCAGAGACTAGGAATACTGCAGCGAGTAACTCATCTCCTGACTCATCAAAGCCTGTCCACCATCTACAAGGCACAAGTCAGGAGTGTGGTGGAATACTCCCCACTTGCCTGGATGAGTGCAGCTCCAACAACACAAGAAGCTTGACACCGTCCAGGACAAAGCAGCCGGCTTGATTGGCACTACATCCACAAGCATCCACTCTCTCCACCACTGACGCTCAGTGCTAGCAGTGTGTACTATTTACAAGATGCACTACAGAAATCCACCAAAGATCCTCAGACAGCACCTTCCATACCCACAACCACTTCCATCTAGAAGGACAAGGGCAGCAGATATATGGGAACACCACCACCTCCAAGTTCCCCTCCAAGTCACTCACCATCCTGATTTGGAAATATATCGCCATTCCTTCACTGTCAGTGGGTCAAAATCCTGGAATTCCCTCCCTAATAACATTGTGGGTCAACCCACAGCAGGAGGAATGCAGCGGTTCAAGAAGGCGGCTCACCACCACCTTCTCAAGGGCAACTAGGGATGGGCACCAAATGCTGGCCCGCTAGCGACGCCCACATCCCACAAAAATGAATAGAGAAAAGAAAACACCAGGTCTCTCTGTTCTATAACACTACCCAGGGCCCTACCATTAACTGTGTAAGTCCTGCCCTTGCATTTATCCAAATTAAACTCTATCTGCCACTCCTCAGCCTATTGATGCAATTGATCAAGATCCTTTTGTAATCTTAGATAACCTTCTTCACTGTCCACTATACAACCAGTTTTGGTGTCATCTGCAAACATACTAACCACTCCTCCCAGATTCTCACCCAAATCATTTATTTCAATGAGAAACAACAGTGGACCCAGCACCGGTCCCTGCAGAAGACCGCTGGTCACAGGCCTCCAGTCCTAAAAACAACCTTCCAACACCACCCTCTGACTCCTAACATCAATCCAATTTTGTATCCAATTGACCAGCTCCCCCCGAATTCTATGCGATCTAGCTTTATTAATCAGTCTACCATGCAGAACCTTGTCAAAGGCTTTACTAAAGTCCATATCGACAGCATCTACCGCTCTGTCCTCATCAATTCTTTTGGTTACATTCTCAAAAATCTCAATCAAGTTTGTGAGACACGATTTCCCACGCTCAAAGTCATGCTGACTGTCCCTAATCAGTCCTTGTCTTTTCAAATACATGTAGATCCTATCTCTCAGAATTCCGTTCAACAACTTACCACCACTGATGTCAGATTCACCAGTCTATAGTCCCCAGGCTTCTCCTTGCAGTCTTTCTTAAATAAAGGCTTAACATTAGCCACCCTCCAGTTCTCCAGCACCTCACCCGTGGCAAGAGATGATACAAATATCTCTGCTAGGGGCCCCACAATTTCTTCCCTAACTTCCCACAATACCCTGGGATAAACCTGATCAGGCCCTGGAGATTTAACTACCTTAATGTTTTTTTAAGACCTCCAGCTTCACCTCTTCTGTAGTTTCAGCTGATATAATGTACATATTTCAAACATGGACCATGTAGGTTCAGAGAATGCCAATGCAAATCACTGACTCCCTGTGTTTAGCAGCACTTGATTTACGTCTCCTTTTAGGAATGTACATTGGTTTGATTTTGGACAAATGTTGGATGAGTTGATGCATCCAATCAAGAACAGCCAAGGATTTGGCTTCCTCAGTCTATAAGTGTTATGGGGGCAAAGATTGTAATGCCTCTGGATGAACATGCCCTATAAGACACATTAGACGGTAATGTAGTGTTATCCTACTACGAGCTGGATACAGTGAACTCCATCACAGCTATTCCATGACCATCTTCTTCAAAGGGTTCAGAGATGAAGTCATACCTCTCCCCTACTGATTAGGGTCTCCTCCCTTCTATTGTGTGTCAGTTTTGTCTTGCAAGAGTTGGGGGGAAGGATTTGAGTGATTGTATTACACTGCGTTCAGACGATGAGAACTTAAGTATGCATTTGTCCAGATTTAATTTTTTTTTGCAAAAGCTAAAGTACAATCTGCAATGTTTAATTATAACTGTAGTGTTGATTTTAAAATTATTCTGGACCCACAAATATATAAACCAATATATTCTAAAACATCACAAGTCTAAATCTCAATTTGAAATTTTATTGAAATCTTATGAATCAGGTATATTTCAAATACTGCAATAGCACACTAAAAGACGTTCTGAGTATGCATCACAAATATGCCTGCAAGTTTTCTTTTAATATACCTCTAAAATAGAGCAAAATATGTTTTCAGTTGATTAAAACCTATATTCAGCAAAAAAGAAAGTAATTTAGACCTGGAAGCACCATTTAGATCAGAGATGCATGTGTTTAGTTTACATTGTAATTTTTCTTCATTGGCTGCCTCTTTGGATGGTTTCAGAAGTATTTCTGTCTAAAATGTGACACCCTGCACAAATGTGGCTTTTACTTTGTCTGAGCAACAGTGCTATGGCTAAAAGGGCCAACAATATTTTTGTGATTACTTTTTTGCCTGTGGGAAAGAGTACACTGTAAAGTTTGTGGCACAGTCACTATTCAAAATTCTGAGCTGATGTTTTCATTTTAGCCTTATAAGCCCCTTCTGCAAGGATTTATTCAGCACAAATCCCAATACATGAAAAGACTGACTGACTCTTACCTTTTACCTCACAGTAAACTGCAAACTTAATCCAACTATGTAACTCCCTTACTTTTGTCTGTCATATTGTTTCATCCTCATGTTTATTGCCAGATGCCAAATGTCACAGGCAAGAGGATTTCTGCTTTTAGTTCTGTTTTGAGAGTATTCTGTGGCCTTTATTTCTTATCAAGCTGTAGCTTACATCCACTTCTTTGTATGGTGAAACTATTTGAGTTCTCCCTTTTGCATTATTGAAAACTGTTTCTCTGATTCGTGATTGTTTTCTGACACAAATCATTTCCAAATTCTCAAACTCACTATCCATACTACTTGCACCACACCTTCTTAACTCTCCAATTCTACCTTGTATCACTTGGCCAACAATGTAAATATTCAACCTGTATTGAAACTTTCCAACACATTTTCCTGCATGTTCCACAATTGATGCATCCTCCTGTTACTAGATCTGTATGGAACATGTGCCAGTCAAGTACCCGCTCTAGGTGTTAGGCCTATGGGTATGATGACTCTAACATGTGTTTCCTGATCAGTCTGCCACTATCCAGGTTTTATTTGCCACATTCTTTTCCTCGGGACATCGAAGACATAACTCATGAACGTTTGAGGGACAAAGCACCTTATGTCACTCAGTTGGTCAGAGCTTGAGATTTTGTATTTAGATTAATAAAGATGTGCAGAATGAAACTTTTTGTTTGATTGCCATGTTTGATAAATGTATCAGACAATACAAGAACATTTTCATTCCTTATAACTTTCTCCTTGATAGTATACTAAGTCCCATAATCTAAAATCTCACTCAGATGGTCATCTATTTTGCTTCAACGCTTAGCGAACTTTCTCCAAGATCTCAGCCTTAATGACTGCTTCCCCCAAGCTGCAAATAAAGAGTTAAAGTGTGCAGAAACAAAAATAGAATTAATTATACCAAATTCTAATGCTGGAGGAGTATCTCATGGAACAGAAGGCAGTTTGGGATTCTGCCTATAGACTAATTGATAGGAACTGTACCCTCCAGCACTCCAGAGTGAATTATTTGTACAAACCGCCTACGCTGGGGTGGTTGATTAGCAGAAAAGCTATGCAGCATTTCATCACTCACTGCATGATTCCTTCCACTAACTCATTGGTGAAATGACTTTCAGCTGCAGTATACATTAAAATGATGTTTATGTTTTCATACATGCTTTTGAGCTCATCACTGGCAAATTCCCTCACCATTACCTAGTTGGTATCCCAAATGCAATGCTATCTATTTCTCCATGATGTTACTTTAAAAATCTATTTATCCTGGCTATGATGTGTTGTAGAGAGACCAAATCCTCCTGCCAGGTTTTCTAAACTGTGGGGCAAAAATATTTCTTTGACCCGTTCAAGTTAAATGCCGATGGAAGATGTACAACAGGATGTGGCAATATCTTCCTTTTGGTTTTCACAGATTTCGTGGGCAGACTGAAATTTGTAATTGGGCAGGACCTCACTTGACTTGCTGCCATGCATCCATTTAATGGCCACTGGGTTTTTAATTAGCTTGGGGCAGGCTTTCTGTCACCATGAAGAAGAAGTCCTGCCTCCAGGTGCAGTTGTCTAATATCCAGCTGTTCTCTGGTCATAGCAATGCCACCAGGAACAATAAAGAAAGTGCAGAGAGACCTTGGTGTACATATCCATTTATCCTTGAAGGCGACAGGACAGGTAGAGGGTGCCAGGTATCTGGAACAGGCTGCTTGAAGTGTAGTAGGGGCTAAGCTACAACTCATGGAGGAGCTAGTCAATCTCCACAAAGATTGTGGGAATTAGGAGATGCCTACCCCTGCATTAGAGCCAGCCATTTCTGGAACGTCAGCTGGACGTGTTCCATCTGCACTCTCACCATATACTGGTGAAACTGGCGGTGTAATGAATGACGGCAGGAATCCCACAATTGGTCCTGCCTGCCATTTTTAAATGCTCCAGAATTGTCCCAGCTCCATGAAGATCCGACCCTGGGTTGTTTTGTCTTTTGGGCAAATTAATACCTTTAATGGATTAGAACAGTTTCACGCAGTAACCAATGAGGAGCTAAAACATTCATTCCCTTAATTTGGGATGGTCTTGAATCCAAGTCCTAAAGGAGCACCTGAGTTAAATCACCGTGGCATTTTTGTTTCAACAAAATAAGAAGTAGTTCAGGAATGCAGCTTTAAATGTCTCATATGAAACTGATACTCTCCTCAGCATAATTTTCAATGTAGCATGCATGATTTTATTTTAAGCTGTGATAAATAACTAAGCACAAGCATAATTTGTCTCTGAAATGCCGCAATTGTTAAAAGTGAAGTTATCCACATTTTCATTAATAATTGCACAATAAGTGCACTATCTTTGAGAAACTTAGAGGGCACATTTGTTATGCTACATGGGAGAACATATTAACAATGTGCTAATTAGTCTGATTTACATATTCTAATTAGGTTAATTACAAAATAGATTTCCTTCTATAACTCAAAACAGTAAGGCCTATCTTTATGAAAGTTGCAGAATATATTCATTATGTTAAGAAGCAGCATATCAGTGCATGCTGCTCATTAGGCACACTTTATACATGCAAATTAGGTTAATTACAAAGTACAGTTTCACCAATAAGCTAAAAAATCTTTGTCCTATCTAAATAGAATTTGGAGGTTAGATCCATTTTGCTATTAGTATAACATATGAATGAATCATGCTAATGACATCTCATCTCAATATTTTATTTGATTATGTAATAGTATTTTCCTTCAATTCAAATAATATAAATGACTGTTGCAAAAGCAAAATGCTACGATATCAAAATGGCTTGTATATATGTACAGTTCTTAAATGGACATAAAATCAGAAATTGCTGGGAAAATTCAGCAGGTTTGGCAAGATCTGTGGAGAGAAAGCAGAGTTAACGTTTTGGGTCCGGTGACCCTTCTTCAGAATGGCAGACAAATGGACATACTTAGTTATGGTTATATTACATTTAGATTATCTTTTTAAAAATCAAGATAAATTGTACCAATCATGTTTTTAGAAAGTTAATAACTAATTGCGACATCCCAAATGTTTTGAATCACCTTCTTGATGCTGCCTCTGTTGTCTACCAGCAAGACTAAATGAGAATGTTCTGCCGAGTGTACGTACAGAATGAATGGAATTATGTTGGTATCATCTGATGACCCAAGTGCTGACTTAAAAATTTAGTGGGAGTAACTGCATCTCAAAGTTAATATTAGAAGGTTACTGCTCAATATAACACTCTCAAATTGATACAGCAACAACTCAGAAATTTGCTTTATCTTCCTTTAAAAGATAGATTACTTAAAGATGACGACAAATTGTATATCGAATCATGTTCTGTATCAGCTTGAGAGCATTACATTCTTCAGTGTGCCCCAGTTATTATCTCTGACTGGAGTTCATCCATCTGATCTTTGTGCTATATACAAACAAGTACTTCTAATCAGTCTTTGTTTATACCTTTTTTTTTGTTTTTGTTGCTTTTCTCTGATTGGTGGAAGATGGCTTGGCCAAGTAGACATTTCAGCATTCAAATCTGCATAGTCAAGCATCACTGTTATTAATGATTGGTTACTGGCCTATCATACAGCATCTCAACTATTTGTTCCTTTCCTGACAGAACTGGTAATCAGTGTGGCTGCCTGTGATCTCTCAGGGAGTCGCAACTTTCACCATGCATTGACTATTGGATGAGTAAAGTTCATTCAGCTGATAAAAGCTCCTGGAATTCTAGAATTTCCTTTAAATAATTGGGGCCATTGTTGCAGCTTTTAGGAGAAAAAGATCCATCTAAGCTTTGTCTGCAAAGAGACATACACATAAGGATGTTCTTAAGTTTTCTGATTTGCATACCCAGTGGTACTCAAACTGGTGTAAATCTGGTGCAAGCAATTGAATGATCAAGAAATTTCTGTGTATCCTTTGAAAAGACAGTTCAGTTGGCACGCTTCAGTAATAGACTGGTGGACAAATGGTTAAAGTAGGAACTGCCCTTCATGGCTTTTGCACCTCCTGTTCTAAACACCTTGCTGCATATTGTAGCGATGTATTATTACACTTGTTCAGAAATATGATTACTTACGTACAACCTGTGTCCAAATAATATGGCACCAAGATAAAGGAGAAAAATACACAATTTCACTCATTCAGCCTTCTGAGTGGCATTGAAGCAGGATGAATAGACCTTGGATGTAAGTGCTGCCAAATCATCAATAACTATCACTTATACCCACTAGAGCTAACACTGACCAACACCTACCTTGCCATCAAGATTATAGAACAATATCACTAGCAGTTCCACATTCCCAGGTGCATCTAACTTTGTTCTTCACCCATCCAAGACACCAGCACATTCTTCACCCACTTAAAACAACATCAAAAAGAGCAGGAGTGGGCCATACAATCCTTCAAACCCACTCCACCTTTCAGTTAAATCTTGACTGATCTTCAACATTTGGCACAATTTTCCTGTACTATCGCTAAATATCTTGATATTTTTAATAAGTAGAAATCAATCATAGAGTCATAGGGTCAGGCAGCATGGAAACAGACTCTTTGGTCGAACGAGTCCACGCCGACCATGTTCCCAAACTAAACTGTTTGGTTTGGTCCATATCCCTCCAAACCTTCATATTTATGTACTTATCCAAGTGTCTTTCAAATGTTGTAACTGTACCTGCATCCATCACTTCCTCTGGAAGTTCACTGCACGCATGAACCACACTCTGTACAAAAAAGTTGCCGCCTATGTCCTTTTTAAATTGTTTTCTTCTCACCTTAAAAATATGCCCCTTAGTTTTGAAGTTCCCCATCCCAAGGAAATGACCCTTGCTACTCATCCTATCTCTGCCCCTTATGATTTTTTATAAATCTCTATAAAGGTCACCCCTTAACCTCCTACACTCTAGTTTACGAAGTCCCAGATTATCCAGCCTTTTTATATTACTTAAACCATTCATTCCCGGCAGCACTCTCGTAAATCTTTTCTGAACCCTCTCCAATGTAATAATATCCTTCCTACTAGCAGGGTGGCCAGAACTACACACAGCATTCCAGAAGAGGTCTCGCCATTGTCCTGTAGAACTTCAACATGACATTCCAACTCCTATACTCAAAGGAGTGAGTCATGAAAACAATTGCGCTAAACACCTTATTAACCATCCTGTCTACCTGTGACGCAAATTTCAAAGAATTATGTACCTGAACCCTTAGGTGTCTCTGTCCCACAATACTACCCAGGGCCCTATCATTAACTGTACAAGTCCTGCCCTTGTTTGTTTTACCAAAATGCAATACAGCACATTTATCCAAATTAAACTCCATCTGTCATTCCTCAGCTCATGGACCCAATTGATCAAGATCCCTTTGTAATCTTAGATAACCTTCTTCATTGTCGACTATACAACCAATTTTGGTGTCTTCCGCAAACTTACTAACATGCTTCCCATATTCTCATCCAAATTATTTATATAACTGACACACAACGGTGGACCCAGTACCAACCCTGCAGAACATATCCACCCAAAGATTGCATGACATCATCGCATTGGGTGGAGCACAACATAGCTCAATATTAACTCCTTTAGAGCCAATACCTTGTACAACTATTACCAACCCTAGAACAACAGGGATGCTACAGAGAGAGACAGTTTAAAAAAAAATTCATTTGCGTTTTATACAATTATTGGTAATTACATGTGTTCAGCCATTTTGGTTTGTGCTTCACATCAGTTAAAGTATGGAACATTGAAAAACAGGAAAAAAGTGGAGAGAGATAAGATATTTTTGACCTGAGTTACTCCTTTCAGATTCTCAAGTTAATTGTGTTCCACTGTGGCACTACTTGCATTCAGTGATCCTACACTAATGGTGATTACAGCCTGGTACTTGATGATCAGTTTTTGTTTGATGGTCTACTGGGTGTCCTAATGTTGTTTCCATAGCACTTGCCAGATATTTCAGTTAGCAGAGGTATTCTAAAACCAAATTGTTTCTGCCAAGCAATGAGGAGAAGGCTGTATTCCTGTGTATCCTGATGATGAATTATGATCATAAGCCAGCAACACCTGCCCTTCTTGTTTTTAAAATGGCAGTTTATTTTCTTTCTGCAATATATGTCGAGATTATTCAATGATTGTGTGGAGGTTGGCTCCAGAGGTTTGTTGAGCTTATTAGGATTTGAGTTATAAGGAGAGGCTGGAACTTTGGTCACTGGAGTGTAGGAGGTCGAAAAGTGAACTTACAGAGCTTTATAAAATCATGAGTGGCATAGATAATGTGAATAGCATAGGTCTTTTCCTCAGGGTAGGGGAGTTCAAAACTAGGGGGCATATTTTAAAGGTGAGAAGAAAAGGATTTAAAAGGGACCTCAGGGGCAACTATTTCCACACAAAAGGTGGTTTGTATGTGAAGTGAACTGCAAGATGAAGTAGTAGATGCAGATACAGTTACACTCTTTAAAAGACATTCGGGCAGGTACATTTATAAGAAAGGTTTCGAGGGATATGGGCCAAATTCACCCCTATAAATTAGCATAACGAATAGTAAAAGTAGGAAATGCAGCTGGTTAAACAATGACTAAATGATATGACTCCTGAATGGTCTGCAGTGATTGCCAGTTTGATACCAATGTTAACAGGACAGCTTTTAGCAAACTGCTGTCAAAGAGAGATCTTTCTTGGCAGAGCTTGATCCATTGTGTTGACAGATTTTGGTTCCTGTTCAGAACACCATGGTCAGGTGCTTGTGTGGTCAAATGCAAACATTATACCGTACTGTACCAAGGAATTCTGATATTTATTAACTAAGTGATTAAACTTTCTGTTAATTATTTCAAAACCAAAAACCACTCATGAAGCTCAAGCTTATTTTCAGTATAAAACTCCATCGAAAGTAACAAAAATGCCCTTAGAAAATACATGTCACCGTCGTAACTTCAAAGTTTTGAAATCTGAATATTGCTAAAAGGAGAGACTTGTCAAAGTTTTTTCTCTTGGCACTTAACAAGTTTTGAATAATCACAACAATTTCAACTTGATTGGTTGCTTGATAAGTTAACCTTGGTTTTCGTTGAACAGTTGTTATTGAGAAAGCAACAGGAAACTATAGCTTTACCATGCTTCTGAGAATTTATTTTTAAAAATGTGCAAGGTTTGAACACATTCCTATTGATCTCAGGGAATGAGTCCTTGCGCATGAATGATGGCACTTCCAGCAACTATAACTAAGCCACATTACAAGCTTGACTGACTACCATAAATTGGTTGTTAATCTAGCTATTGTATTCAGGATTGTTCACCAAGTGTTGCCCGATCACAGAATCACTTCTCTTAACAAACATTTTGTTTTGGGTTCTGCAAGGAGGTTGTCTTTACCTTTTCCCTGCCCTCCCAAGTAAAATTATCAGCTTATTCCTGTTGAGATAATAGGTACTGCAGATGCTGGAGAATCCGAGATAACAAGGTGTGGAGCTGGATGAACACAGCAGGCCAAGCAGCATGATAGGAGCAGGAAAGCTTGACGTTTCGGGCATAGTAGAGATTAAATTTAGTAGCCCACAGTGGGAACCATAGCAGCCAGCCGCAACTAAGCCATGGAAGGGGCCATGTATTGGTCTTTTGGAGTTGGCAAAGAATCTCCCCTCAGGAAGTTGGAGGATTGACTGGAACTATGCAGTGTAGCCTGTACGTAATGTCAAATAGTTAGTGCTGCCGTTTTGGAGCACAGCACAGCCCTTGAACACGAACACCTGAAAATGCACTCAATGGCATGAAGGGCAAAGTATTGTGGAGATTGGAAATCTGAAACAAACACAGAGAATGCAGGAGAAACTCAGCTGGTCAGGTAGCATCTGGAAGGAGAGACAGAGTTAAAGATGGCACGTCTGCGTTGCGGTGCTACTGATGAATTATAACAATGACACTCTCCTACGCCCTATAGCCAGTCTGCCTGCCTGGCCCTGTCTTCCTCACAGAACTGTGCATGCTCGTCATGGCTGCTTTGTCATCGAAGCATCCTGTCCTCTCTTGTCCCTTGTTCTCTACACTCAGCAGGTACACCACTGCCAGAGCTGCTGGCTCTCTGATTGGGTTTGCAGCTCCGGAAGTTGGGGCCATCATTGTCTATTGGGCAGCGGATGACCAAGAGACTCCCCAATATTGTGCTGCTAGCCAATATGAGATCAGCTTCTGTTTCCGTCCCTGGTGGAGTGACTGGATTCTCAGTAGAGAAAGCCATAAGTTCTAAAAGTTGATGCATCTAATTAATTATCATTCATTTACCTGCTTCATTGCAGCTCTTAAAAATGTGTAACTTGTTCACAATATCTAATTTGTTGAGATGTTTGTGCTTGCTGAACTGAATTTTATTCCAAGGTGGATCTCACTGCCATAATTGTACTGGTGTTATTATTAATAGTGGAATTATCTCGCCACATGACCTCACCATGGTTGCCTCTGCTCGCACTATACCATGGAGTGTGAGAAATGAGGACTCTCGATGACTGTGAACCGGCAAGAGTTTCCTCAGTGGGCCCTGATTAAAATACCCAAAGTGGGATTGGAGCATTTTTACATGTTCTAGTCCAAAGAGGAAGCAGAAACAAAACCCATCACTTCTACCTCAGATTCTTATATAGAAGCATAGAAGATAGGAGCAGGAGTAGGCTATTCAACCCCTCGAGCCTGCTCTGCCATTCAATATGATCGTGACTGATCATCAAGTTCAATACCCTAATCCTGCATTGCCCTAATATTTAAAGTTTTGGCAAATACCTGTAGCTCAGGTTGTGGATGATCGACAAGAACATATCAGAACTGACAAGACTCCTAAGATCACTAGGTATCATGGCGGCCCACAAACCCACATCTACTCTATGACAAACACTCACAAGGATTAAAGACCCCATTCCCACAACATGCAGAACCAACGTGGTTTACTAAATACCATGCAACAACTGCTACAAATGTTACATCGGATAGACAGGAAGGAAACTAGCCATCGGCCTCTGTGGGGAGGCGATAGCCTAGTGGTATTATTGTTGGACTGTTAATCCAGAGACTCAGATAGTGTTCTGGGGACCCGGGTTCGAATCCCACCATGGCAGATGGTGGAATTTGAATTTAATAAATATCTGGAATTACAAGTCTAATGATGGCTGTGAATCCATGGTCGATTGTCAGAAAAACCCATTTGGTTCACTAATGCCCTTTAGGGAAGGAAACTGCCATCCTTACCTGGTCTGGCCGACATGTGTCTCCAAACCCACAGCAACGTGATTGACTTGTAATCACCCTCTGGGCAATGAATGCTACTAGCCAGCAGTCCCATGAATGAATACATAAACATCAGCTAGCAGTAATACAGCACGACGAACTCTCCTTAATATCGGTACATTCAGACAATGAAGGCCATCAGTTCAACTGGGACAAGATAACCATAGTAGCCCAAGCCAAACATAGATACACATGGGAATTCCTTGAGGCATAGTTCTCCACCCGTAATGCAATCAACAAACATATAGAATTGGACCCCATATACAAACCCATACAGGTCAAAACCAGAAATGACAGTACTCACCATTACTGACCGGACAGTATAAATTCCAAGCGGAGTAGAATAACATTGCTTCATCGAAGGCTGCACTGATGATGTCATCTAGCGTCATGATGAAATGTCTGAATGAGAACAAGCCAGCTCGGTGAGCAAGTTAACAACCTCCTCCAATATTCCTTGATCCTTTTAGCCACAAGAGCTATATATACATCCTCTGAAAAACAGAGTGTTTTGGCCTCAATCACTTTCTTTGGCC
Source organism: Ginglymostoma cirratum (assembly GCA_024137785.1). Lineage (NCBI taxonomy): Eukaryota > Metazoa > Chordata > Chondrichthyes > Orectolobiformes > Ginglymostomatidae > Ginglymostoma > Ginglymostoma cirratum. Next base: position 16,558,717 of record JAHRHZ010000264.1, read on the forward strand.
GTGAATTCCACAGGCTGACCACTCTCTGGGTAAAGGTATTTTTCCTTTCGTCTTAGTCTTAAATCCTTTACCAATCCTTTATCTTTCAACTATTTCCCTTGGTTCTGAACTCCCCCACCATTGGAACATCCTTCTTGAATCTTACCTGTCTAGTCCTGTTAGAATTTCACAGGTTTCCATGAGATACCGGCACATTCTTCGAAACTCCAATGAGTGCAACCCTAGCTGACTCAATCTTTCCTTATATGTCAGTGCTGCCTTCCCAAGAATCAATTTGGTAAACCTTTACTGCACTCCTTCTATAGTAAGAACATCCTTCCTCAGATAAGGAGACAAACACAGCAAACAATTTTCCGGGTGTGGCACTGTATAATTCCAGCAACACATCCTTGTTCTTTCAGTTAAAGCTTCTTGCTATGAAGGTCAACATACAGTTTGCCTTCTTTTCTGACTGCTGCAGCTGAACACCTACTTTCAGTGACTGGTGCACAAGGACTCCCATGTCTCATGGGATATTTCCCTCTCTCAATTTACAGCCATTCAAATAATAGTCTGCCTACCTATTTTTGCTACCAAAGGAGGTAACCTCACAATTATCCACATTATAGTGCATCTGCCATGTATTTGTCCACTCACCTCAGCCTGTCCAAATCACACTGTGACATCTGTGCATCATCCTCACAACTCACCCTTCCACCCAGCTTTATGTCATCTGTAAATTGTAGATATTACATTTAGTTCCCTCATCAAAATTATTTACAATACATTGTGAATAGCTGGGGTCCTGTACTGATTCCTGTTGTACCCCACTAGTCACTACATTCCATTCAGAAAAAAAATGACCCATTTATTCCTACTGTTTGTTTCCTATCTGATAACCAATTTTCTATCCATCTCAATGCACTACCCCAATCCCATGCACTTGAACTTTACATATTAAACACTCCTGTGGGACATTTGTTGAAAGTGTTCTGAAAGTCTAAATAAACCACATCTACTGGTTCCCCCAATCGATTCTCCTAGTTCCATCCTTGAAAAGTTCCATTAGACTTGATGCATCTAATTAATTATCATTCATTTGCCTGCTCTTATCTTCTATGCTTCTCTGTAAGTATCTGAGGTGTAAGTGTTGGATTTTGTTTCTGCATATTCTTTGGATGAGAACATGCAATAATGCTCAAATTCCACTTTTGAATATTTCCATTTACTGAATCCATGCTGACTGTATGTGATTCTGACTTTTCTAAGTGCTTTGCTATAAAATCCTTGAAATTAAACTCTAGCTTCCTCCCTACTAACAATGTCAGACTTACTGGTCTATAATTCCCTGTTTTCTCTCTAGCCCCATTTTTTAAATAGTGGGGTTACATTAGCTACCCTCCAATGTGTAGGAATGTTCCAGAGCCTCTAGAGTCTTGGAAGATGATCACCCACTTCCTTAAATACTCTTGGATGTGGATTGTAAGGCCCTGGGGATCCATGAGCTTTCAATTCCATCAATTTCTTGAGGCTCGTGCTGTAAGATATTTGCCATCTCCCTTAGAATCTCTGACCACTCAAGGAAATACAGAAACAGAAAGTTAAGATTAAAATGGCCCAGAATTGTAGGCAACTAAAGTAGGGTCATTAAAGAAGTGAAAAAGAAAGGCAGCCACCCATATAATGTTTTCTCAACCTCAGTATGTTAACCAAAGTCTTTTTTTATAGCCAATGAAGAATCTTTGTTAGAATAACCACTATTGTAATGTGGGAAATGTGCACATACAGGAAGCTCCCATAAACTGTGTGATAATGTGTTTTATTAACCTTAGCTAAAAGAGGCGTATTACTCAGGACAGGGTGAACCATCCTCTCCTCATCTTCAAAAAGTCCTGGGGCACATTCTACATGGACCTGCAAGATAGACAGATTTAACATTTTATCCAAAAGATGGCATCTTTGACAATGCAGAAATCCCTCAATGCTGGAAAAGAAGCATCAACCTGGATTATGTGCTCAGTCTCGGGGTGGGATTTAAACCAACCACCATCAGATTTAGAGTACAGAGTGTTACCCACTCGCCCAGAATTGAAATTCCAATGACAGCATATTTAAACATTAGTCAGCAGTTTAAAGCTGACTGCTTGTCAAGTAAAAATTATTCATCAAAAAAATAAATCCCCCAAAAACTTTTCAATTATTGAATTAAACAAGTGTCTAAACAATTACAGCATTTTGAGCCCACTCATTGAGGATCCTCAGCCTGTGTCTACACTGCATGTAAATTCATTGCCCTTCTTTATTGCATCAAATGCAACACACAGTAATGATTTAGCCTAGTTAGTCAAGCTAATATGATGAGGTGTTGCCAGATCTATCCAGGCAGTGGCAGCTATATTGCTGTATTCTAATAGTCTATTTCCCAACTGTCTGGCTGCTCATTGTGGTTGAATGTAATTTTATAATTTAGATTTTATCTGTACTGTCATGGTCTTGAACCTTCGTCATGTCTGTTTTGAATCAATACAGGAATTGTTGAATATAAAGAAAATTTTGCACCATTTAAAGCAATAATATTTTGTGGATTATCAACTATCTAAATATTTCATAAGTGGAATACTTTATGGTCAGTGCAGACCAGTGGATTTTTCAAAGATTGAGTTTAGTCAAGCACACGCTGGACCGTTGGAAACTCTACAAAGGGAAGAATATCTGCTGTCCTGACAATTGTTCTTCTTCTCTGTAAAAATGAATGAAGCATGAAGGAAACACGAAGAAAGAATTTGCTCCTGAATAAATTGGATGCTGTGCTGTGAATAATTCCAATGCAATCTCCACTGTGATCTTGGAAGGACCCTATGGCAAAAAGTAATCAACACAACAGAAACTGTGACTTTCACTGCTATAAATACAATAAGGGGATTCACTGAAACAGTGTCAACAAACAGCAATGAACAAAGCCAATTGTAATGCCCTACCTGCTCATTTCCTCACACAATACTCGTGACAAAGATCAAGGTGATTTCTTCTTATTCGGCAAGCCCTTATCAGAATATGAGGCTATTTTGAATCAACCATTCTCTTCCCTTGGAGAATCAATGTGCCTTCTCAAAGAGGACAATAGTTAAACTTTGCCCAATTATGGAATGTTAAAGGATACAGATTGTATAGCAGAGATACAGAAACCAATTTTAGAATTAGGGAGTCATAGTGTCATAGAGTTACACGGCACTGAAGCAGATCCTTCAGCCCAACTTATAATTGCCAACCAGACATCCTAAATTAATCTAGTCCCATTTGCCAGCATTGAGACCATAGCCCTGTAAACGCTGCCTATATATGTACCTATCCAAATGCCTTTTAAAAGTTGTAATTGTATCGGCCTCCACCACTTCCTCTGGCAGCTCATTCTACATACGCACCACACTCTGTGTGAAAAGTTGCTCCTTACGTCCTTTTTGTATCTTTCTCCTCTCACCTTAAACCTATGCACTCTAGTTTTGGAAGCTGCTATCCTGAGAAAATGACTTTGCCTATTCACCTTATCCGTGCCCCTCATGACTTTATAAACCTCTACCAGGTCACCCCTCAGCCTCTGATGCTCCAGCGAAAATAGCCCCAGTCTATTCAGCCTCTTCCTACGGCTCAAGCCCTCAAACCCTGGCAACATCCTTGGAAATCTTTTCTGCACCCTTTCATGTTTAACAACATCTTTCCTATAGCAGGGAGACCAGAATTGAACGTAATATTCCAAAAGTGGCCTAAGCATTATCCTGTACAGCCACAGCGTGACCTCCCAACTCCTATACACAATGCACTAACCAAGAAAGGCAAGCATACCAAATGCCTACTTCACCATCCTGTCTACCTCTGACTTCACCTTTGAGAAACTTTGAACCCACACCCCAAGGTCTCTTTGTTAGGCAACACTCCCTAGGATCCTGCCATTAAATGTATAAGTCCTGCTGTGATTTGCCTTCCCAAAATACAACACCTCACATTTATCTAAATTAAACTCTATCTGCCACCCATCGGCACTTTTGATCAAGATCAATCACCACCTTCACTGTCCACTATACCACCAAATTTAGTGTCGTCTGCAAACTTACTAAGCGTTCCTCCTATGTTCACATCCAATCATTTATATAAATGACAAAAAGCAGTGGACCCAGCACTGACCCCTGCAGCACACCGCTGGTCACAGGTCTCCGGACTGAAAACAACGCTCCAACACTGCCCTCTGTCTCCTCCCTTCAAGCCAATTTTGCATCCAAATGGCTAGCTCTCCCTGTATTCCATGTGATCTAACCTTGCTAACCAGTCTACCATGAGGAACATTGTCAAATGCCTTGCTGAAGTCCATATAGACAATGTCCACCACTCAACCTTCATCAACCTTCTTTGTCACTTCTTTAAAAAACTCAAATTGGTGAGACACGATTTCCCATGCACAAAACCATGTTGACTATCTTTAATCAGTCCTTGCTTTCCAAATACATGTAAATCCTCCTTCAGAACCCTCTCCCAACAATATACCCACCACTGACATCAGGCTAACTGGTCTGTAGTTCCCTGGCTTTTACTTATGTCCTTTCTTAAATAATGCACCATGTTAGCCAACCTCTAGTCTTCTGGCATCTCCCCCGTAGCTATCGATGATACAAATATCTCAGCAAGAGGCCCAGCAACCACTTCCCGAGCTTCCTATAAAATTCAGGGATGCACCTGATCAGATCCTGGAGATTTATCCATCTTTATGCAGTTTAAGACATTCAGCACCACCTCCTCTATAGTATGGATACTTTTCAAGATATCACTGTATATTTCTCCAAATTCTCTACCGTATCCTTGTTCTCTTTAGTTTTTAATTCTCCATCAGGCAGAAGTCTTTGAAGTGTGGTTCCATGGATTATTGACTATTTTGTGATTTGGTTTATTGTAGTCACGTGTACCTAAGTACAGTGAAAAACTGTGTTTGCGAGCAGTACAGGCAGATCATAATAAGCAAGGGCATACAGATCATAAGGTGCGTAGACTCGGTGAGGCATACAGGTTATGCTGCACAAGGTGAAACAAGATCAATATTAACAAGATCAACATTATTTGAAGTTAGAGAGTCCATTCATCGGTCGAATAACGGCAGGGAACTGCTGGTACGTGTGTTCAAGCTTCTTTGTCTTCTGCCTAACAGAAAAGGTTGTAGGAGAGCACTACTGGGGTGGGAGGGGTCTTTGATGATGTTGGCAGCCTTTCCACGGCAACAAGAAGTGTAAGTCCAATGATGTAAGGTTGGCTTCCATGATGGTCTGGGATGTGCATACAGTTTTCTGTAGTTTCTTACTGTCCTGGGCAGAACAGTTGCCGTACCAGGCCGTCATGCACCCGGACAGTATGCTTCCTGTGCTGCATCTGTAAAAGTTGGTGAGGGTTCTTTTGGACATGCCAAATTTCCTAAGCTGCCAGAGGAAGAAGAGGCATTGTTGTGCTTTCTTGACCAATTAGTTTTGATTTGACCCACATGTGGTCAAACTTTTGTAAGTTTCCATAAGCTAAAGTAGGTTCTGCTTTCTAACATTGGAATGGTGAGGGGTCCAGCTACTAAACCAGGTTCGTACATCATTCGTGTCCTTTTGTACATATGGATGTACTGCTCAGGTTATGTGATAATGGATATGTACTAATTTCTAGAAGCATGGGTATGATCTGATAGACCTTACTAATAAAAAATACTTGAATGATTTTGGGGGAGAGTAGGGGGCCATAGATAGTCATCCTCAATGTGTTGCCCTCAGCTATGATACGGTGTGGTAAATATTTGTTATTATTTGGGAACATAGATTTAAGAGTGAACTAAAAATTGATTTTAGTTTTCCATTCTATGAAGGTGACTTGCTTTTTGCTTAACGAAAGGATCAGAAAATCATTTGGAACAGTGAACTTGAGACAACCTTTCCAAGAAAGCACGTGGGTTAATCTAAATGACTTAATTAGTTACTTACTTGCCAAATGTTTACAAATTTAAGTTTAATTATCGACAGGAGCAGATGGTCACAGGTCACAAGCAAGTTGAGTTCAGAAGAAGTGAAGGCATACAGGGAGAACAGCAGTTGAGTTTCAGTGAGTGTCCAAGCTTTGAGAATTTAGTTTGGAGAAGTATCCAGACTATAAGAGTTGGTAGAAATCTCCAGGCCGTCAGAACTAGAAAGAGATTCCCAGCTGCTTCAGCATTACAAGGAGAAGGTCTGGAAAGAGTCACTTGTGTAAGAGTTTAAAGGAGCTAAGATGGAAGTCATACTTCACTGGGATTGAATGTGTATAAAAATATTGGTGGGGAAAGGTTTGCTTTTGTTGATTATGTTAAGATAGTTCTAAATTATACAGATATATCTTTACATTTTCTCTTTACTTTGGTGTGTTGAACTTATGTTCTTTTGTTAAAAGACTATTGGCAGCCTTGTGGATATGTTTGGTGACAGGCTACCACGATAACCAAACAGTGAAAAGGTAAAACTTATGATCTATCAAGCCAGGTTTCACACTGGGATCTGAATTACCCAGCACTTTCATCAGCTGGGGTCACAACAGAGGAGAATTAACATCCAGCACATACTTCAGCTCCAAAGATTGCAGATATGTTCCTTTAGGTCGTGGATTATGCATATTAATGAATTTCAGTAATTTTTTGAAGGGAGTTTTCATGGTCTAAAAATAGAGTTGATTTTCATCCCGTCTTTGAGCAGAAGCAACATCTTTATTGGTCCTGGGGTTATAAATGCTACTGCAGCGATTAAAAGCAATATTAAACTGATATGAAACTGTCTACTGCTGCTGTTTCGTCTTTTATTTTCAATGAACCTTTCTTGCTGTTTTCTTGACTTAATCTTCTTTCCCCCCTGCTCTCTCTATTTATTAGTCATTTCCTTCCTATTAACAGTAGGCTACTGATGGTCAGACTGCAAACTGCAGGAATCAGTCTTTAATAAAAAGAAATCATCCATTGATTCCAAACACTTGCTTCTATTCAAGGAGATATGTTGTCAATATTTATTCAATTCTTTTTGATTTTATTTCAAAATTAAATAATTCGAAAGCACTTAAAACACCAAGATGGAAGCATTGATAAACAAATGTGAATTATGGACAATCTCTAGTTCTTAATGGACTGAGATTTCAAGTTTCTCACCAATGTATTGCCAGTCTTTCTGATGTGCATCAGTGGTGACTGTGAAGGGGATCTACAGCTCAAACAGATGGAAAATCACTTTGTGTTATCAATGAAGTCAAATAGAGTGTAAATAAAAAGCTCTGTTCTTGTTTAACTAAGAATAGTCCCTGAAGTTCTCTTCAAAATAACTGTTACGTGGCATTTATCAGAAAATTGAATTGTGTTTAAGAGAATCTATGCACAAGCTGTAAAATAGTCTTTATGGTTATTTAAGTGAACCACTGTCTCAAAGTGTAGGTTGAATCAAAGGAACAAGAATAATTCACTGTGTCTTGTCTTTCTTTTAACAATCTATATCATGTGACTGGGCTAGGTGGCATACTTATTGTTGTTTTATGGCAACTTTTCATATTCAACATGTGTAATTGTTTTCATCCTATAGATATGGATTTGGTTTGCTTGATGCTGGACGTATGTTGAAGGCAGCCCTTGAGTGGAAAAGCATGGGTCCCCAGAGAAAGTGTGTGGTTAATTATAATCGCCAACTAAAAAAGTAAGTTGCTTGGATTCTCAAATATAGAATCATAGAATGGCACAATGTCAGCTCTCTGCACGAGCAAACTCGAGTTCGTTCTCCACCCGACTCTGTCCTTACGGCCTGACAATTTTTTATTTCCCTTGGTGCAAATCCAGTTCCCTTTTGAATGCCACAATTGAATCTACCTTACTTAAGCAGGGCATTCTGAATTCTGGCCATACTTTGCATAAAAAAGCCATGTTTCCTCAAGTCACAATTGGATGTTTGTCAATCACCTTAAATCAGTGTCCTTTGATTCCCCACTTTATCATGAATGGCAACAAATTTTCTTTATCTAGTCTGTCATCAGCCCACATGATTTTTAATGCTTTTATCAAATCTCATCTCAATCTTAAGTTCGCTAAGGAGAATAGCCCAAGATTCTCAATACTGTCCGTGTAACTGAAGTCCCTCATCCCTGGAACTGGTCTTGTGTTAATTTTCTGCACCCTCAAACCTTCACAATCTTCCTTAAGTGGCAGTGAGAATTGGATACAATACCCTGGCTGATGCTAAACCGGTGGTTTATAAAGGTTGTTGAAAATTTATTTGCCTTTGTGTTCTGTGCCTCTTCTCAGAAAGTTCAGGATTTCATTTTCCTTTAACAAAACTATGTTGGTTTTCCTTAATTAATCCATGCATCCAAATTCTGAATACACATGGGAGTGATGGCTCCTTGGGGAAGTACAACCACAGCCAAGTCCATGACATGAAAGTTGGCTCATTTGTGTCTTAGAGCAGGAGCCAGACTGGGGCTGCATTTGTGATGGGGAATTCAATGTTAGAGGAAGAGATAAACATTTCTACAGCCTGAGACGTGTCTCGTGGATGACATGTTGCCTTCCTGGTACAGAATCAAAGATGTCACCCAGCAACTGCAGAACACTGAGCGTGGAAGTGAAAGTCAGAGATTGTAGACCATACCAGTCTCACTACATAGGCAGCAACAGGTTCTGCAGGCAGATTTTGAGAAGTTGGGAACATCACCAGAAAATAGGACTTCGAAGGTAGTTATCGCCAGATTCCTCCTGGTGAGACACGCTTAGGTGTGTAGAAATAGGACGATAACTAGTGAGAGAGTGCAGGAGAGAGGATTTTCCATACTTGGAATATTGGGACTGGTCTGGAGAATATAGAGCCATGATGTGCTTAATGGATTGCACCTCAGCAGAGTCAGGAACAATATCCTCATGTGCAGCTTGCTACACCTATTGGCAAGAATTTAAATAAACATGGCAGGTTGATGGAAATTCATAGGTAGCATTCAAAATAAAGAAAAGATGAACAAAGGACGGAATGAAACAAAGGAACGAGCATGAGATGTTCTAAAGTATAAGCTGATATCGGATTTAAGATTATATCAGGTTTACAGCATAAGTATGATAGTGTAGGTAGTGTGATAAATAAAAAAAAATGAAGCACAAATAGCCCAAAGCAAATATGATAGCCATGATGAAAAACTCACTTACAAAAGGGTAGCACTGGATATTACATATTCTGGAATGCGTGGTTTTCATGAAAGAAAGGGAAGGAAACAAACGAGAATCGGTGGCAATATTGGTTAAGAAGAATATCACAGTGTCATTCAGAAAGAGGATGTCCTGGATGGGTCAGGGACTCTAAATGGGTAGAGTTAAGTTGCAAGGGTAATGGAGCACTACTGAATATATATGTAATAGATGGCTGCTAACTCATGTGAAGACGTGGAGGAGCAAATCTGCAGCAAAGTTATAGTGCAGTGCAAAAACTGCAGAGTAGCATAAGTAAGGTACTTTCATCATTCTAATATAAACTAGGATAGTAAACATGTCAAGGTGAGGGAGAGGGCAAGAGTTTCAGAAGTGTGTTCAGAGAAGCTTTCAAAGCATGTGTTCAAGCTGAAGGAGGAGGGAGGGAATGGAGGGTCTAGTTCTAGGGTAAGTAGATCAAATCATCCATACAGTTACAAATATATATTAGTCAGAAGTAATAACGATAATACACCCTGCAGATCAACGAATGCTAATTTTAGTCTAAAAATAAAACAGTCTTGTGGTATAGAAATGTTCTATGGTTACCAAGGTAACCTAGGCCAGGGATACAATTAAATCAGGAGAACAATAGTGTTAGTATTGGCTTTGCAAGCAGTGCAATTGTGGAAGTGAAGCTACATGTAACTCAGTTGGCAACACTCTCACCTCCAAACCTCTTCTAGATTAATTCCTACGCTAGGGCTTGAGTGCACAAAAATCAAGGCTAACACTTCCAGTGCAGTACTGCAGGAGTGCTGTGCTGTCAGAGGTGGCATCTTTCAGGTGATATATTAAACAGATGTCTCACCTGCCTACTAAAGTGAATGTAAAAGGTCCTGTGCACTAAATCAAGGAAGATTGAGGAAACGTCCCAGCCAATATGTCTCCTCATTCACATCACAATGTAGATTCTCTGCGCATTATCACTCTGTTAACTACAACACAATTAAACCAGAAATAGCAAAACATGTATTAAACCTCAAGATTGACTACTTTTGCATTGGGTTAGCTTATCTCTATCTGGGCATTATAACTGACCTCACTATTTCTGGGGTTAGAGAGGCAAAATTGACCAGGGCTTCTCCTTTATGATCTCTATCCAATTATTACAGCTTAAACACTACATGACAGGATCAGAAACAAGAACAGAAATTGCTGGAGAAACTCAGCAAGGCTGGCAACATCTGTGGAGAGAAATTAGAGTCAACATTTTGAGTTCAGAACTAGACAGGAAACAGATTGCTACAGTCTGCGATAACAAGGTGTGGAGCTGGATGAACACAGCAGGCCAAGCAGCATCATAGGAGCAGGAAAGCTTGACGTTTCGAGCCGAGACCCTTCATCAGAAATGGGGGAGGGGAAGAGGGTTCTGAAATAAGTAGGGAGAGAGGGGGAGGCGGATAGAAGATGGATAGAGGAGAGGATAGGTGGAGAGGAGGCAGACAAGTCAAAGAGGCGGGGATGGATCCAGTAAAGGTGAGTGTAGGTGGGGGGATAGGGAGGGGATAGGTCAGTCCAGGGAGGACGGACAGGTCAAGGGGGCGGGATGAGGTTAGTAGATGGGAGATGGGGGTGGGGCTTGAGGTGGGAGGAGGGGATAGGTGAGAGGAAGAACAGGTTAGGGAGACGGGGACGAGCTGGGCTGGTTTTGGGATGCGGTTGGGGGAGGGGAGATTTTGAAGCTTGTGAAATCCACATTGAAACCATTGGGCTGCAGGGTTCCCAGGCTGAATATGATTTTCTGTTCTTGCAGCCTTCGGGTGGCATCATTGTGGCATTGCAGGAGGCCCAGGATGGACATGTGTCTGAGGAGTGGGAGGGGGAGTTGAAATGGTTCGCGACTGGGAGGTGCAGTTGTTTGTTGCGAACTGAGCGCAGGTGTTTTGCAAAGCGGTCCCCAAGCCTCCGCTTGGTTTCCCTGATGTAGAGGAGGCCACAACAGGTACAGCGGATACAGTATACCACATTGGCAGATGTGCAGGTGAACACCTGCTTGATGTGGAAAGTCTTCTTGGGGCCTGGGATTGGGGTGAGGGAGGAGGTGTGGGGGCAGGTGTAGCACTTCCTGAGGTTGCAGGGAAAAGTGCCAGGTGTGGTGGGGCTGGAGGGGAGTGTGGAGCGGACAAGGAACAGCAAATCATATTCAGCCTGGAAACCCTGCAGCCCAGTGGTATCAATGTGGATTTCACAAGCTTCAAAATCTCCCCTCCCCCAACCGCATCCCAAAACCAGCCCAGCTCGTCCGCGCCTCCCTACCTGTTCTTCCTCTCACCTATCCCCTCCTCCCACCTCAAGCCCCATCCCCCGTCTCCTATCTACTAACCTCATCCCGCCCCCTTGACCTGTCCGTCCTCCCTGGACTGACCTATCTCCTCCCTACCCCCCCACCTACGCTCACGTTTACTGGCTCCATCCCCACCTCTTTGACTTGTTTGCCTCCTCTCCACCTATCCTCTCCTCTATCCATCTTCTATCCGCCTCCCCCTCTCTCCCTATTTATTTCAGAACCCTCTTCCCCTCCCCCGGT
>JAHRHZ010000264.1:16570575-16646083 GCA_024137785.1 Ginglymostoma cirratum
GTTTGCCTCCTCTCCACCTATCCTCTCCTCTATCCATCTTCTATCCGCCTCCCCCTCTCTCCCTATTTATTTCAGAACCCTCTTCCCCTCCCCCGTTTCTGAAGAAGGGTCTAGGCCTGAAACGTCAAGCTTTCCTGCTCCTCTGATGCTGCTTGGCCTGCTGTGTTCATCCAGCTCCGCACTTTGTTATCTCGGATTCTCCAGCATCTGCAGTACCTATTATCTCTGCTACAGTCTGCCCCTCTTTTTGAGGAAGTTGATCAGTTGTTGTTATTTTTCTATGATGGCATGTCTTGTTTTTATTTTGAATTTATGTGTTTGGATATCACTTTTAAGAAATTAGAATTCCTTTGTTGCAGTATGCAGGCAAGAACTTTGCAACATTTCAGGCCACTTTGACCTCCACAATGATACAATATCCTTTCTAATTTCGAAATGCAGAAGGAGGCAATTTGATCTCTTGCGTCTATGCTGACTGTTTGGAAGAGCTGTCCAATAAATGCCACTTCTGTGTTCTTTCCCCATCGCCTATAATTTTGTAATCTTGAAGTATTTATCCCTTTTGAAACTTAGCATTGAATCTGATCCCTTGCTATGTTGCAGAAAGGAGAGCATTCCAGTCAGGAATCATTGCTGGGACATCAGTAGTTATGGGTTTGGGTGGAGGGGGAAGTAGGAAAAACAATATAGACAGTAATGGGATCAACAGAAATGAAGGAAGGTTCCATGGTCACAGGAATCACAAAGGTGTGTGGATGAAAGATAGTGGGAGTGTTTTGGTGGATTACAAGGGGAGCGTGGAGCATACTGATCCTTACAGTGGAAATGAAATGATCCATCTTGTCATAAGGTAGTTGCGGTCGGAAACAAAAAAGCAAGGTGGGAAGGGCCATTTTTGGGTAGGTGGAGTTCATGCTTAGAAACCTTTGGCTGATTAAAGGTGTGTACTGTTCATTATTAAACCAGTAGTTGAAGAATTGTGCACAGCTGAGTGCCACTCCCAATGAATCAACATTCGTCCAGAACTCAAAGTCATCAGATGCAACGAGACCTCATGATGGCTAGGAGATAGCAAGAACTACAGATGCTGGAAGTCAGAGTCGATTCAGTGTGGACTGGAGGAGTTCTGATGAAGGGTCCCGACCCAAAACATTGACTTTCCTGCTCCTGTGATGCTTCCTGACCTCATGATGGCTCGGAGCCACGGTAGGTTGAGCTGATTAGCATCTTATGACTTCTAGGATGTGGAAAAAACTGTGAAAGGAGGGAGAAAAGATGCAATCTTCGGGGGCCAGTGTGGCAGAGGACAACTGTCTGCAGGACCAGAATCCGAGTTGGAAGCTCATGCTTTCAAGTGGATAACAAGGTTACAGTATTGGCTTCCAGTTTCACTGAAAGGAAGCTGACTATTTCATCAAGAAAGATGCTTGATACAGTTTAAATATCCAGACAATATGCAATATCTCCATTCACATGACTGTTTTAGTGCAATAAGCTGTCCTCTGGGGCCACACAGGATGGCCCTCAGCATGGTGGGCACGTTGAGTAGGTAGGACTTCAGACACTCACTCTAAAGCTTGGCATTGACATCAAGAAGGAGGGTTAGAGAACAAAACTCAAAGAAAATAGAAATGCTACGGATCAATATGAGCTGTATTCAAGATCTTCTGAAACCAACACTACTATGGCAGAGAAGAAACCTAGGCTCCCTCTGGCCATTATGTAGCTGAGGAGGAACCAATGCAAAAGGATGCAGGATTAGCAGCAGCAGATGCAGTCTGCAGAAGGTGCAAGATCCAGGCAGCTAGAGACCATCGCAATGAAGGATAATGGGCAGAAACAGGACCTACAACTGACTGACAACTGGCAACTATCAAGACACCTCAGGGTGTTAGGGAGGCTGTAACCTACAAATGCCAGCTTTTGGAAGAGGAACTACAACTACATGAATTGGGAAGCAATCCCACACCGCTTGCCTTGTGGGTCACCTCAGCTCTGAATTCTTCATGACTCTAGAACTCCACTGAAGACCTCCATGGAATCTCCCAGTCGGCAATCAACAAGTACATAGGGAAGGTATGCTCTTTTTGCAAGATAATTTGTGAGGCCCCTTGGCTGCAGGATGCCCGGCAGCCAGGGCTGTGGAGTGATGCTGCAATGTCAGGTTTGCCACAGATGCAAGTTACTCTAGGTTGGATGCATTTTGTTGTCAAAACTCCCTGGCAACACGTAGTTAATTTACAGCTATCATGGGAACATTCCAGGAACTGCTCTGCCTCAGCATCTGACATCCAAGAAGCTCACATGATCCCTGCAACCTGGAGGATTCACAAGTGGCTAAAATTTTTAATATTCCTCACCAATTGCATGACTGGCTGCAAGGTGACAAAGCTGACAGACGGAAGAACTGGCTGAAGACACCAGCGCAGAATCCTTAGACTTCTGCTGAGGAGAAATACCATGCTACATATACCTCCGCAAAGGCCATCAATGATAGGATTGCTCAGAATGTGATTGGGCTGCTAGGATCACAGAGTTGGTGCAATGTAGTACATCCCAGAGAGCTTCAGCAGCATCATCACAATCTCACACAACAAAGGAGAATATTTTTCGATAGAAATCAATACAGGACCAAAAGGTCTCCCCTACAAGGAAGGAGGAAAGACTGGTTCTAATATGGAACAGGAGGTCATTTCCAGACAGGAAGATGCGAGGTTAATGGTTAGATGAAATGCCAACAGAAAATATTGGAGAAGCTCAGCAGGTCTGGCAGCATCTGTGGAGAGAGCAACAGAGTTAACATTTTGAGTCCAACGTGACTCTTCATCAGACCTGAAACCTTATTGTGAGTGCTTTCCAGGCTTTGTAACCTACTTATACCTGTTTCTTTTTATGTTTTTTTAAAAACCTGCTAACTGTAAGGCTGCTGCTTCCCATTGGGGATGCACATCATTGCATTCTTTAAGTTGCATACTTCTTCTATTTCACCTCCTGCACGTACAAAACTGTGTATCTTTTGTTTGTGCTAAATGCATGCAATTGTCTAGGGCAACGCTGAGTACTTCCGTGACCTCAGACTCCATGATTATAGACCTTGCCTCAAGCAAACCCATGTGCACTCTACCTTGGAAGACACATGCTGTCTCACCTCAGCTCAGTAGTCACTAACCTGCTCCATGGATGACCCCTTCCCAGTAATTGATTAAAAGTGCACTATGGGGAATTCTTCTCTCTTCGGCGTGCCCTTGTAGTTGAAGATGACTTGGTTCCAGGTGAAAAATACGTTTGCAGGTGGTTTTAGAGTTCTATGCATGAGCTACAGTCTCTGTCACAGCCAGGACAGAGGAATGGGAGGGTGGGGTGCCCAGATTGTCCCATGCCCCTTTGTCAGTTGAAACTTGACTTCAGCTTGCCAATTGGGATAAGACTCAGGGTGTACAGATCCTTCCCAGATGCTTTTCCTCTCCTTTGTATGGTCTTGGTCCATGATTTCCCAGGTGGCAATAGGGATGTTGTACTTTTTCAAAGAGGTTTTGAGGGCGTCAGGTGTTTCCTTTGCCCTCCTGGGGGCTTACGTGAAAACTGCATCTTTTTGTTTTATTTTTCTGCATTTTTGATTGTAAACTGAAATGGGAAAAAGGACTGTTTAAAAAAAATGAGGATTGTGAAAAGGATTGCTGCACTACCAGCAGTTATTTTGCGTGCTGTTTGCCCAGTTGTTTGTTCAACCAGTGGGACAACTTTAGTTGCAGATAAACTATCACCAGAAGTTGTGTGATTCGACTAGAAACAAGTGGCTGATTAGGCTGTGGAGTGGTGACCAGTTGGCAACACCTTCTGCCTAGCCACATCCTCAGTCATCCCTGTTGTTTTAATATGTGTTGTACTTCAAAGTTTTACACCATTATTCAACTCTTGGACTATGAGATAAAAAAAACTGTGTGTTTCCTATCTTTATGTAAGCTGTGCAGTTTACTTGGGCTTTGATAGTTGCTTAACAATAAATACACTTTTGTGCAAAAACCCTCATTGTCGCCTCAGAAACAATCATCATCAGGTAGTTGCTGTTGGAACTGCACAATTGGGACTTTGCTCCTTTGGTGACATATGCCCTGAGTAATCAAACTAGCCCTCCTTAAATCATGGTTGTTTCGTGGTGACTTCTCTTTTTCATCATACAAGATGAATAGTAAAGGGGTAAATAATGGAGGAAAGTGCAGAACTCCATGTTACAAAATGATCTGGTTGTGCTGGCACATGAGTCACAAAAATGTTAGTTTGTAAGTCCAGCAAGTGATTAGGAAGGCAGATGGAATAATGTTTGTTGCAAGGAAAATGGAATATGAAAATAGAGAAGTTTTGCTTCATTTGTTTAGGACATCATGAAGACCACATCTCCCGTACTATGTACACTTCTGGTCTTCTTACCAAAGGAATAACTATAATTCTAATATCAGGATAAATAATACAGATTTAGTTACATTAAATTTCAGAATTCAGAAAAGATGTATTTGATTGATTCCGGAGATGACCAAAGATGTTCAGGTTAGGTGGATTGGCCATGCTAAATTGTCTGTAGTATCTAGGGAGGTGTAGGTTAGGTAGATTAGCCATGGTTACTGCAGCATTACAGAGATAGGGTAGGGGTCTGGGTGGGATGCTCTTTGGAGGGGCAGTGTGAACTTGATGGGCCAAATGGCCTGATTCTACACAATAGGAATTCTGAAATTTTAAGACAAGGTTTACTTTTGAAGGTTGGAGATATTGGTTTTATATCCACTGGAATTTAAAAGAATGAGAGGTGATCTTATTGATATGTGTGAGATCTTAAGAGAACTTGATTGGGTGTGTGCTGAGGGATTATTTCCCATTTTGAGAGAGATTACAACTAAGGAACATAGAGTAAAAATGAAAGCTCTTCCATTTAAAATAAAGATGAGAATTAATTTTCAATCTGCACATCAGTGATCTGTAGAAATCTTTTCTACAGAGAACAGCAGAGGCAGGCCCATTGAATATCTTTTTATAGTTTCTTTAAACAGATTCGTGATCAACAAGGAAAACATAGGATATGGGAGTAGACCGGAAATTGGACTTGATGCCACACTCAGATTAGCCATGATCTTAACAAACAGAGCAGAGCTTGAGGGATGAATGGCTTACTCCAATCCTAATTTGTATGTTTATATAGAATCCCTACAGCGTGGAAGCAGGCCATTCGGCCCGTGAAGTCTGCACTGACCTTCGGAACCGAATCCCACCCAGTCCGAGCCCCTACCCTATCCCTGTAACCCTTCATTTCCCACGGCTAATCCACTTAACTTGCACATCCCTGGACACGATGGGCAATTTAGCATGGTCAATCCACCAAACCGGCACATCTTTGGTCTGTTGGAGGAAACTGGAGCACCTGGCAGAAACCCACGCAGACACAGGGAGAATGTGTAGATTCCACACAGACAGTCGCCCAAGGCTGGAATTGAACCCTGGTTCCTGGTGCTGTGAGGCAGTGGCTAACCACTGAGCCACCATGCCACCCTCAACCGTTCAACCCATTGAGTTTGGAACAACCCTCCAACGAGCATCCATCCAGCTTCCTAACCTATCCCCGTAACTCCACATTTACCATGGCTAAACATTCTTGGACACTTCAGACAATTTAACATGGTCAATCCACCTAACCTGCACATCTTTGATCTGTGGGATCCTACCAATATTTCATGTAATTTAACTTTTGCACATAATATCCAGCTCTAAAAGGCATCTTTAATCAATTTTGAAGTGGGCATATATAAAAGAAGAGAATGTGGAAATTTAAGGGGACAATAATCTGGAACTGAAACTTGGTCATTCCTACAAGTGACCATTATTGTTAATAATGAATCAATACCAACTGACTGGCATTTTGAAATGTAAATGTGGTAGATGAAAGAATGGTGCTGTCATCAGCCGAAAATGATGTGACTAGAATAGGTAACATGAAGCCTCCAATGACTGGAGAATGCATGACTGCAAATGTAATACAGGCCCATCAGATAGCATCCCGAGCAGCAGGTAATTATTGCCTTGACCTGCATCTTACTTTCAAGCCTGTTTCTCTGAGGAGATTAAAAAAAAGACAGAGTATTTGAAAGATTTACGGAAAAGGCAGGGACACCATCTGACAGTGCTAGATTAATTCTCCCTAAATGACTGAAGAATGCCTTGATGCCTTCGTTTAACACTGCTGTTTTTCTAAAACTGTTTTTTTCTTTCTTTTCCTCTATTCTGTTGAACCCTGTAGAGCTATTCCCGTGAAAGGTTCTCTGACACTGAGTCTAACAACAAATGCGTGCATGGGTACAAGGAATGCAATTGACACACTCGAGCATGTACAGGTGAGAGAGTCGCCATCAAACACAGTTTTGAGCAATCCGGCAATATTTTATGTCCCAACAAATGAAGCGGTCAGTGGCTGACATAACTTAGTTTATGTCTGGTCAAAACGCTTTGTCTCAACATTAATAGATAATTTTGCTGTCGTATAATGGCAAAAATCCTGTGTTGTCTGTTAATTCTTTGTTGGTTGTACATTGCAGCAATTGGAAACTTGTACAATTCAGTATATTCAGGTTACAGTGACTCATAATGGAATCCTTTGTGTGTAACGCAACCAGAATTTGAAAAATTGTCCAAAAGGCTGCATGTATAAATAGTTGTTTTGTCAAATTTTCACTGATAGGTAAACCAGCCGTTCTGAAGCTATTAAATGTTTAGATTAAGGAATTAAAAATTGCCATGACAGCAATCATATTTATTTATAATTATCACTATCCTCCCTATTTTTGATTGCAGATAAAGAAACCTAATAATCGTAAATTTTGTTTCAATGCAATAGCTGATCCAGTATCACATATAATTATCGATATAACAAAATAACTTTATTTCAAATCTTTTCATTGGTCTACACAGCGATCAGAACATGAGCTGTGAAACTGAACTGTTGTATTTTAATGTGAGTCTTTTTTAAAATGTTTTTTGAAATATTCCTTAGTTGTAGTAATGTGCTGCCCTGGTAAACCATAGTCAAATCCCATTTAGATCCTACACGACGTTGGTTGAACCACAAAGCGGTTAATGTTGATCTCAGGAAACCTTAAACATATGTATTGACCCAGATCTTCCAGTCTCTGTATAGTCTGACACCAGCTACATGACCACGTATATGCCTCAGCGCCCTTCAGAAGTCCCAAAGTGATGACTCAGTGAGGAATTTCTTCAAGATGTTTGAACTTCCAACAGTTTCCCTTCTCGTTGGGACAAATAGATCTAATTTATTTAACTAGTATGTAGAATCATAGAATCCCTACAGTGTGGAAACAGGCCATTTGGCCCATCAAGTCCAAACCACTCCTCAGAAGAACACCCACACAGACTTAGCTTTTCAGTGTATGAGTGCGGTGAGGTAAGTGGGGAAGGGGTAAGGTGGCAGTTGGGTGTAAGAGGCCAGGTGGCAGTTATTAAGGTTAAAAGTGGGTTTTGTGGCCGTTTGCAGCTGGTTAATGTGGCAGAGTATTAGATGGGTAGGGTGGAAAGTTGGTAAATGGTTGGGTGACAGCTCAGTAATCAGATTGATTTGAGAGGGGTTTTCAGGTATGGGGGTTTAGATAGTGAGGTCTACTTGGGTTAGGTTCTTAGGAATCAGAGATTCTGTTGCACAGTTACCCAGTAGTTACACATGGTTTTAATCTACCTAAGACACCCTACAATCCCTGTAACACTGCATTTTCCGTGGATAATCCATCTACCGTGCATACTATGGGACAAGTTAGCATGGCCAATCCAACTAACCTGCACATCTTTGGACTGTGGGAGGAAACCAGAGGAAACCCACACAGACGCAGGAGAGATTGTGTAAGCTCCACACAGACAGTCACCCCAAGGCTGGGATTGAACCCAGCTCCCTGACGCTGTGATGCAGCAGTGTTAACTAGTGAGCCACTGTGCTGCCCATCTGCCCCGTAGGATGTCTTAGGTGGATTTGTTTTTTACCTTATGTCTATGTTTAGAGGGGATGTGAGGAAAAATATTTTCAGCCAGAAGATGGCGAGAATCTGGAACTCACTGCCTGTTAGCATGATAGAGGCAGAAACCTTCACGACATTTAAAAAGCATTTAGACGTGCGCTTGCAATGCCAGTGAATACGTGGTTATGAGCCAAGTGCTGGAGAATGGAATTAGAATAGAATCCCTACAGTGTGGAAGCAGGTTATTTAGTCCAGAGAGCACCCGACCCCCTACCCCGTCCCCGTAACCCTGCATTTCCAATGGCTAATCCACCTAGCTTGCAAATCCCTAGAAGCTATGGGCAATTTAACCCGGCCAGTCCAAATAACCTGTACATCTTTGGCCTGTGGGAGGAAACCCATGCAAACATGGGGAGAATGTGCAAACTCCAATCAGTCACGTGAGGCTGGAATCGAACCCAGATCCCTGGAACTGTGAAGCAGCAATGCTAACCAATGAGCTACTGAACCGCCCTCAAGTTAGGTGGTTATTTTTGACCAGCACAGATTCAAAGGGCTGAAGCACTTTTTTTCTGTGCTACAGACCTCTATGACACCACCTGTACTAGAAAACTTCAGTCTAACACCTTCATTTGAAATTTGGCACTCAGACTGTGCTACATTCCCACTGAAGTGTCAACCTACTTCATAACTTCAATGCATGGAAAGAAATTTGAATCACAAAAAAAAAACTCCTCAGGAACAAGAGTGGTCCCACCAGGCTGATTTTGCACTTGTTGTTACTGCCACAAGTTAATACAAGTTACAATATTTCTATTATCTCATGTTTATCAAAACCGAAGCAACTTCATGCATTACAAGTAATGAAGGTTGAATCAGAAATCAATGCTGATTGTCAGAAAAGGCCCCATAGTTTAGATTGTGGCACTTGATTTGTGGAATTAGAAATTATAAGCGTACATAAACTAACCCAGTTATATATTTACCTTGGAATGGTTCCACTGCCTTAATGATATTTGTTAAGTGTGTGGACTTAATATTTATTTTGTTTTCATTGTTGTTGAAACTACAGAAAGAAATCTAATGGCTTCCTAATTGGTCCTATTAAGTCCATCTTCACCAGAGGCAAACCCATAACCATGGAGGCTTCAACAGAGTATTCTATCCATAAAGTGCCCTCACTGAGTGATGCCTTGGTAAAACAATTGGCTGGCACCTTCATGGTTACAAGATTGACTCTTTGATGAAGCTGAATTCAATGTTGCAATCATATGTGAGGTTTGTCAGTGTGCTCAGCAGTACACTTAACATAATGGTTCCACTGGTGTTCAAATGTAGGATAATTATATGTTGTTTGATGCAGTACACTCATTTTGATGGTAATAGTGACAGGAGATTGAGCTTGAGCACATGTTAAGGCAGTCCGCGTGAACCTATGCTGACACAAGTTTTCTATCTCCAGCACAGTGCATTTGAAGTACACTGTCTGTCCTAAAGCTACAGTTCTGGAGTGAGAAGTGGTTTAAATGGTGAAAATTACAAGTCCTGGAGAATTGAATGCTTTCCAGGTTAGCATAGGCAAATTGCAGGTTAAAGCTGGCATCCACACTGTTCTAACATGGGACTATCTTCCACTGATGTACCTGCAGTGGGAATCACATCCACTCTTGCTGCTTGAGATAGACAGCATGTCTATGTCCACTAATAGATAAGAATATTCTCTGCCACTGACACATACTCAGAAAATTACGTCTGCTGCCAACTCCAACCTCTGGGAAAAAAAAACTGCACCAGAATGGCATTGCTGATCATTGACACATTTTGGAGTGAAAATTCATTTCTGAGGGCTGGTGGAAACAGATGGTGATGGCTTGGTCGCTGAATGTATACAGCAATATTAGGTGTGGTGTATGACAGCCAATTCCATATCATTTCAACCTGCTGCCTTGGATAATATTTATTTCTTCAATGTAACGTTGGTACAGTACATCCTTGACTACCAAGAACCAGGGTGCATCCCCGCAAACACATTTTCTAACTGGCAGAAACACTCTATTTTTATTCTATCATTTTGTAGTTTAACAGCTAAGAATTGAAAGGAATAAATAGTAGTGGCACAATGTACTTCAATATCTGTATTTCCTGATATCTGACCACTGACATTTTGAAGTCAACAGCTCCCATGGGATTTTCAGAGTCAGTTCTGTTGAAATCCCTCTAAAATTTTGGTAGTTTTTTTTTTCTAGCATTGCAACCTGTAATGAAAGAATGTCCATACTGTTAAAGCCTCCAAGTGATTGAGAAAAACATTTGTATCCCCTCCCACTCTCCTCCTCCCCCAGCCTTCAGGAGCTACATGAGTCTTTGAAGCAAAGCAGTGACCCAAGCTGGTCCTCATTAAGATGAGACCTGAGGACTAATTTCAGGAAATCCTCAGACTGACCTCTGATACTCTGCAGTTACTGCACCGTTTCCCACCTGTATTCAGGCTTTTCCAGCTTCTACACAAGGAGATTTTGAATAGTATTGCAGTACCAAGATGCATAATGGTTCTTTGGTATTGCATTGGCTTCAGATAAGATAATTTTGCTTCACCACTAAACCCCCACCATGAATGCATGTCAGTTCATGTGACGTAGCAAATCAGACTGAGACTTGATGTTTGTGCTGGACAACATATGGCATAAATTTACCTAGAGAATAATAATACAATATAGGAATGATTAAATATAAATCAAAGGTCTCAGAATGTTCAAGGGACACAGTGAGCAACAAGAATGCCAGGATGTTGTTTATCAACTTTTTGGATTTGGCTTTCACATATGAAGATAAAGGTTCTACCTGACAGGTTGAGTGGTAACACTCGGAGTTATCTATGATGGTACTTCAACTTAGCAGCGATGGGACAAGATCCAGTAGAATTTGTTAAGAATCCACACAAAACCACCAATTAGTACGATCTTAGTAGTAAATAGCAATGTGTTTCTTTTGTTTCTTTAGAATCCACAAACCTAAACATTCAGCAAACCAATGAAGCCCATAAAGTTCATGGTTTAAACCAAAATAATTTTACTGACCAAAGATCAAAAAACATAAGTGTCACATATACTCTTCAACTTAAATGGTTAGTTCCATGAACGACATTGAGAGTATAATTGATATAGTTATTTATTTTCTAACCCAAATTTGACAACTCAAATTTTCGTCCACACCCATTTGACTTACTGTCTCAAAGTTCAAATCAGATACTTATTAAAAATTGAAAGATTAACTTGTTGGTCTTTTAAGGGTGGAGATTTCTTGGACTTAGCTCTGGATGTTTTTATTTTCTTTATTTCTCTGTCCTTTCCCACTCACATTCTTAAAATCTCTCATGAAGGGATTGACTTCTCAACTCCTTCCTTCCAAAAGCATATGGGCCATCACAAATGGATGAGTCATTAATCATTTAGACATTGCTGGCATGAATGCTTTACACACCTAGCAAATCCTTTTGTCTTCAGCAGCTTCCAGTATTGAGTCACCATAGGGATTTCTTTCACCATAAAGCGAGAGGACTGGTGGTGGTTTCACCTTAGCATCACCACATCACAGACAAGGTAAGAGGTTGAGAAGGAGAGTCCTTCATGGTAACATCACCTAATAAGAATTGGACCCACATGGTTGGCATCACAATGCATCACAAACCAACTGTCCAGACAACTGAACTAACGAACCCTTAGCATTGAGTAGACTACATTGTCACTTCTTGTAAATGCTTTTAACTTTTTTTTCAGGTGACTGTCACCCTATCAAGCATCTGTCGTGGTGATCTTGAAATTTCTGTCATCTCTCCGTTTGGTACCAAATCAAAGCTTCTTGCAGTCCGTTCCAACGATAATAGCCAAGCAGGACTAAAAAACTGGACATTCATGAGTGTCCATTTTTGGGGGGAGAAACCTGACGGAGTATGGATTCTTACAGTGAGTACGTTTTTATTCTTACACTTGTCTTGTTGATCTTCAAAATCTTCCTATGCAGCCATGGCATTTAGCAATAACCCTCTCACCCTCCCCTAATAATAATAACTAGTTTCATCAGTTAAAATAAGAACTTGAATTTATATAGCAGTCCACCATTCACAAGTCACAAGCCTGAAGTAGGATAGAATACACTGCACTTGCCTGGATGGCTGCTGCTCCAACAATATTCAAGAAAAACAGCAACATCCAGGACAAATTGTCGGACCAACTACCCGCAAGTTCGGCCTCCATGCTATGCACCATCATGACTTGGGACCACATGTGTTATTCCTTCACTGTTGCTGGGTCAAAATCTTGGAACTCCCTTCCTAACAGCATTATGGGTGTACCTACATGTGATAGACCACAGTGGTTCAAGAAGGCAGCTCATCACCATCTTCTCCAGGGCACTTAGGGATGGTTAGTAAATGATGGCCAAAAATATCTACATCCTGTGAATGAACAAGCAAAAGGTAAAAAGCTGAGGTTGAACTTCATTTATTTTCTTTGCCGTAGGGTTAGTATTTGTTTCATCTTTTTCATTTATTTAATACCCAACGGCTACATTTTTGTGATCTTTGACCTTCAATAATACCTAGCTTTTCACCATGTCATGGTGGCTCAGTGGTTAGCACTGCTGCCTCACAGCGCCAGGGACCTGGGTTCAATTCCACTTTCAGGTCACTGTCTGTGTGGAGTTGTATGTCCTCCCCGTGTCTGTGTGGATTTTCTCTGGGTGCTCTGGTTTCCTCCCACAGTCCAAAGATGTACAGGTTAGTTGGGTTGGCCATGCAAAATTGCCCATAGTGTCCAGGGGTGTAAGGGCTTGGTGGATCAGCCATGGGAAAGCAGGGTTACAGGGATAAAGTAGGGGGTTGGGTCTGGGTGGGATGCTCTTTGGAGGGTTGGTCTGAATGGCCTGCTTCCACACTGTAGGGGTTCTGTGATAATTATTATTTGGATCTATCCACTGGAATAAGTAATTCACGATGCTGCTGAGGTAACCAGATTGTATACCACTGAAACTACCAGACCATGCCAGCACTGGAGCTCCCAGGCTGCTCAGCCCTGCCACTGTCTAATCATCAAACTTAACTCAACACTTTAAGCAGAGCAACTGTACTATTTAGCATTGTCCACAACAACGAAATAAAATTAAATGAGAGACCTTTGGAATAGCTTAATTGGAATTTCAAAAAAAAACATCAATGATTAATCTACGTGAGAGAGAGTGGTGGAATGAGGTATTATATATGCTTGATTGTTTCAGCAGCTTATGAAACTGCTGAAGGTTGCAAGTAGACCAAGTTATCATTTTACCACTTACAGTCAGCACATAGCAATTAAAGCAATACTGACTTAATTGAAAAATTGCAGTATGTAATTCATTTATTTCCAGATACACAATGAAATAACAGAAGTTCCCCTGGAATATATTATTGTATTGTGTGTCAAAAATGATATTTTCCCTTTTCCCATTTCAAACGGAATGAAGATCTTTCCAATTTAAAAACACTTCATCAGCTACACTCTTAAAAATTCATTAATACAGCATATAATTAACTTCCTATAAAAACATTCTTTTATTAAATGTTTAATTAACTTAAAATCTAAAAATATCTTTCAACTGCACAAAAGATATTTGTGATTTAAAGGCACTGAAAGTGCTGAAAGCATTGTGATAAAATAAATTGATGCAGGGGTTTACAAGTTTGTTAATGTGAGAAAGCTTAAATAACATGCTGAATTATCCCGAGTCTGTGAATATATCACAGATATTAATCCAGCTGCTTCGTAACCATCATCTGACCCTGGAGAGTGGATTGCAACTGGACACTGACAAATCTTTATTTTTTAAATAATATGTACCAGCCAATTTTTCTCAAACCAACACGGAAGAATTGCTTGGTAAGTTCCCTTGGTGCAAAGACCCACGGCCAACTCAGTTATCAGAACCATAACTATCTAATCAGATTAGAAGTACATATTATGGCTGAGAAAAAATGGCTCAGTAACACCACTCTGTCAGATCCAGAAACTTCAAAAGTATCAGTCAGACAGTTTTCAGCAACTACCCATGTGACATGTCGAGACTTAGATGGTTATGTGGTGCATGTGCAGGAAGTACAGATGGATTTTGTTGCTGAATTTTGCCAGCTTTCTGGGGGAGTTCTGGGAGACATTCTGAAGCAAGGTCAAACCTAGGAGCAGGGCTTTCAGCCTTTGGAATGAAACGCAAACTGTAAATGTCAAACAGTGACAGATGCTGATTAGATGACAAATGGCCATTTTGGATCTCACAGGTAATGTTAGCATCCTCACTTAACCACTCCCAAATAAAGGACCCACTCCCCATGAATGCAATTTAAAGGGATCTCTTAAGGCCTTCAAACGATTTGCTTTTCACTTTCCTTTGCTGCTGCAGAATGAATGGAAATTCTGTGCACAATGTTTTTGATGGAGTTTGGAAAGCTTCTGGATTTACAAGGAAGTAGCACTGGAGTTGGGTGAGGAGGGGCTAGAAAGCCTGCCAGTGATGTAAAAATGGAGTTACTATGTTCTGGGACTGCAGCATAACTTGGGGAGAGAGCGCAGGCAGCAGAAAAGACAAGATGACCAAAGAGGGAAGGGGGAAGAAGTGCTCTTGGATAGAAGACTGGACCACAACTACTACCCAGTCTTTCAAAAGTACCGCCTGAGGTGGTCACAATTCACCAAGTTGGTGCTCACTGAGCTGTGCCACCTTCTGTGACTGAACCAAAGCCACAAACCAACAGAAAAGACATTGCCAGAAACCATGAAAATCATCATAGTCAATGTCTATGCCAAGAGACTTTTCTGCATGGGAGCCGGTGATATTTTTGGCATTTCAATGTTCACCCTGCATCACTGTATTAATATTATGACAGAAATTCTGTACAGGAGGAGAGAGATCTTCACAAGCTACTCTCTTACTTCAGGAACAGAGGAAATAGGTATTAGGCTTCGCCAAGCTAGCTGGGAACCATTGACTGTATGCATGTGGCTCTGTGGGTCACACAGTCTAATGGAGAGATATGCTGTAACCATAAAGTTTAGTACTCCATGACCTTGCAGTTGGTGTGCACTTTACCTGTAGGATCCTGTTGATGAATATCAGCTATGCCACCAGCAACCAAGATACAGTGATCATATGCCATTTCCCAAAATTGTTGGGCCACTTTGACAAAGTAGAAGTTGCCTACTCATGATTGCCACCTACCACCAATCACAAGTGGCAGTCTCACTATGACAGCCAAGCTTCTAGCAGAAACAGGAAGCAAACCATCAGCACCCTGAACTGATGCCAGGAGCACTCAGCTGATAGCCAGCATTACTCACTGCAGTAAGTCTTCATGTTTACAGTGGTCTGCTACTCTTTACTACGAAACACACGGAGGGCACTTCACACAGAGGAGGAAGAACAGGAAAAGGAGGATGAAGAAAAAGAAGAAAGGAAAGCGAAGATGAGGAGGTACCTGGGACCCATTCACTGCAGACAGGCTGTGTGTGAGTGGAGTCTATTTCATCTCCACTTTCATCCCCATATTTTCACAGTTTCAAGTTTTAAAGCCTTCAGCAGTTGACCATCGCTGAATGTCATTGCTGAAGTCATGATGTCAAAGCTACTGCCAAAACAAAACCATTCTGTGCCAACTTTATCCAACAATAACTGTAAACTGAACTGTGTACTCTAATTCATTCTTATGTTGCCTGTTCTGTGGATGTCTGTGCCTGGCCTCATGCTCCTATGCAGTCCTACTCCTGTGGCTGCAAGAAATCTGGTGGGATCTTGCTAACTTTTACTAGAGGAGACTGCAGGTGGCCTGGCAGGACACACTTAGGTTCCTGTGGGCGTTATCTGCCCAGCTTTGGACTGTACCACCTTGACATGGATGGTAATACTCTAGGCTGATTGCTGATAGACAACAGCAAGAGCATTGACAGACTGGCACTGTTGGACTATGGCGCCGGCCATCCTGAGAAGGTACAGCAAGCTTGTGTAGCATGGAACCACTAGCACTTGGTTGGGCAGCACTTCATTGATTCTAGTAATCTACTGGAGCTATTTGCAATTGCTGAGAGCCTGAAGGTACCATCGTACAGTAGTATCCACAGCTATGGTGTGAGTAGTCTGAGTGTCTATTGCACTAAGTTGTGCTGGCATGTTGTGGTAACTAAACCTACACCTCCTTCTGATCATCCTATCTCTGAGATTCAGCCCGAACCCATCTAGGTGGAGAAAGTGACAGACTCACAACACTTTTCATTGCTTATTGTAATGTTGGTAAGTTTACAAACAATGCTTACCTTTTAGAATAATTAAAGACCTACAAACAAACACACAAGTACCCTACTCCTTTCCTGAAGTTCATTCAGTTTCATAGCCACGAGTCCTTGAGAGCTCATTGTTTTTAGCTATTTCTTTGCCTGTGTTCAGTTCAGCTGCTACCACTGTACTGAAAAACACATTCTTTAAAAACTTAAAACTCATACCTGAAACATATTTGACATTGTTACACTTTATTGAACAGACTATTAACATATAACTACAGTTTTGATGGGAGATTAACCTAGTTATGTCAGTTCTGTTTGACTCTAAAACCTCTCTAGGATTAGCATTTGCAAGGAATGTGGGGCCTTTTCAGATGAGTGGTTCCTAATCTGTAGAAGTACAACTCAATAGTTTGTACGTGCCTCCTAATTGTGTGTTTGTTGCCTGTGCACTAAAAATGTCAGGCAGAACGTGCATGACAGATTTTCCATATCCTATACAAATCTAAGAGTTTTGCCAATTTCTGAAAGTTCCCTATCACAAATAGCTTTTACCCTTACATGTTGGCTTCTTTTACACCAAATGGATTTTTGCTGAATGACCAGTTACAATGTCAACAAGCAAATTTTCATAACCTCAGTCTGAGCTTCCATAAAACCATAAGATATAGGATCAGAATTGGGCCGATCGGCCCATCAAGTGTGCTACATAATTGAATCATGGCTGATATGTTTCTCAACTCCATCCCTCTATCTTCTCCTGTAAACTTTGATCTTATTAGCAATCAAGAATCTATCTAACTCTGTCTTAAATAGACTGAGTGATTTGGCCTCCACAACCTTCTAGGGCAATGAGTTCCATGGATTCATCACCCTCTGGCTGAAGAAATTTCTCCTTATCTCAGTTCTAAAGGGTTGTATTCTTCACTCTGAGGCTGTGCCCTAGTCTCTCCTACAAGTGGAAATAGCTTTTCCACAGCCACTCTATCCAGGCCTCTCAGTGTTCTGTAGGTTTCACCCAACTCCCCACCTCATCCTTCTAAACTCCATTGAGTATATCCATGGTGTCCTCAACTGCTCCGCATATAACAAGCCCTCCATCCCTAGGATTATTCTTATTAACCTCTTCTGGGCCCCTTCCAAGGCCAGCACATCCTTCCTTAGATATAAGGCTCAAATATGTTCACAATATTCTACATATGTCTGACCAAAGCCTTATAGAGCCCCAGCAATACATCCCTGCTCTTATATTCTAGCCTTCTTGAAATGAATCCTAACATTACATTTCCCTTCCTAACTCCTAACTGCTAACTGAACTGAATTTAACTTTAAGGGAGTACTGAATTACGACTCCTAAGTCTCTTTGTGCTTCAGATTTCTGAAGCTTTTCCCCATTTGGAAAACAGACTACACCTCTGTTCTTCCTACCAAAGTGCATAACATCACACTTTCCCACATTGTATTCCATCTGGCACTTCTTTGCCCACTCTCCTACCCTGTCCAAGCCCTTCTGCAATCTCCCTGCCTCCTCAACACTACCTGCCCTTCTACTTATCTTTGTGTCATTTACAAACTTAACAACAATGCCCTGGTTCAGTTCCTTCATCCGGATTGTTAACGTAAAATGTTATTGCCAACACTCACCCCTAAGGAACTCCACTAGTCACCATGTGCCATCCTGAAAGACTCCTTTATCCCAGCTCTCTGTCTTCTGCCCATCCTCTCTCCGTGCCAGTACCTTGCCAATAACCCCCATGGGTTCTTATCTTATTTAGCAGCCTCCTGTGCAGCACCTTGTCAAAGGCTTTCTGGAAAACCAAATTGATCATGTCCACTGGCTTTCCTTTGTCTAACTTGCTTATTACCCCCTGAAAGAATTCTAACAGGTTTGTCAGACATGACCTTTCCTTGATATAGCTGTGCTGACTCAGAACTATTTACCAAACATTTCCAAGTACTCCACAGTCTCATCGTGAATAATGGACTCAAAAACCATACCAACAACCGAGGTCAGGCTCATCAATCTATAATTTCCCATCTTCTGCCTCCCTCCCTTCGTAAACAGGGGTGTTACATTAACCACTTTCCAGTCCTCTGAGACCCTCCCTGACACCAGTGATTCCTGAAAGATCACCGCCATTGCCTGTATGATCTCCTAACGCTATCTCCGTCAGAATCCTGGGATGTGGTCCATCTAGTCCAGGTGATTTATCCAACTTGAGCCCTTTCAGCTTTGCCAGCACTTTCTCCTTCGTGTTGGCCACTGCAGTCATTTTTGCCCTCTGACTCTGTTGAAGTTCTGGTATGTTACTGGTGCCTTCCACCATAGAAACTGATGCAAATAGCTACTCAGTTTGTACGCCAAGTTAGAACATAGAACATAGAACAGGCCCTTCGGCTCATGATGTTGTGCTGAACTTTTACCCTAACCCTAAGATCTATCTAACCTCCACCCCTACCTTATATTATCATCCATATGCCTATCTAATAGCTGCTTAAATGCCCCTAATGAGGCCGACTCCACTACCTGCTCCAGCAATGCATTCCACGCCCCTACCACTCTCTGAGTAAAGCACCTACCTCTGATGTCTCCCCTATATCTACCTCCACTCACTTTAAAACTAAGCCCCCTCGTAATAGCTACCTCCACCCTAGGAAAGAGTCTCTGGCTGTCTACTCTATCTATACCACTGATCATTTTGTACACCTCTATCAAGTCACCTCTCATCCTTTGTCATTCTAAAGAGAAAAGCCCTAGCTCTCTGCAACATCCTGGTAAATCTTCTCTGCACCTTTTCCAACATCTTTCCTGTAATGAAGTGACCAGAATTGGACAGAATACTCCAGATGTGGCCAAACCAGGCTTTTGTATAGTTAGCCCTCATATTTCAACTTCTCCCCACTTAATGCTTTTTTACTTGTCCTCTGCTATTTTAAAGGTTTCTGAAGCCTCCAGCTTCCCACTAACTTTCACCCATTTTAAGCTTTCTCTTTCGCTTTTATGCTGTCCTGACCTCCCTTGTCAACATTGGTTGCTTCACCCTCCCCTTAGTATGCTTCCCCTTCCTTCAGATGAAATTCTGTTGTACTCCTTCCCAGTTGAGCACCAAAGTCTCCTGCCATTGCTGCTCCATCATTTCCCCTGCTTGGCTCTCCTTCCAATCAACTCTG
Source organism: Ginglymostoma cirratum (assembly GCA_024137785.1). Lineage (NCBI taxonomy): Eukaryota > Metazoa > Chordata > Chondrichthyes > Orectolobiformes > Ginglymostomatidae > Ginglymostoma > Ginglymostoma cirratum. Next base: position 16,590,047 of record JAHRHZ010000264.1, read on the forward strand.
GCCAACTCCTCCCTCATGTCTTCGCAGTTACCTTTTATCGATAGTAATGCTGTTACATCTAATTCCAGCTTCTCCCTCTCAAACTGCAAGGTAAATTCTATCCTATTATGACCACTGTTCCCTAGAGGTTCATTCATGTTATGTTCCCTAATCAAGTCTGCCTCATTACACATCACCAAATCCAGAATTGCCTGTTCCCTGGTCAACTCTACCACAAGCTACTCCAAAATAAAATCTCATGGACATTCCACAAATTCCTTTTCTTTGGACCTGCTACCAACCTGATTTTCCCAGTTCACCTACATATTAAAGTCCCCCTGATTATTGGAATTGTGTCTTCCTTCCATACCTTTTCTATCCCTTGATTTATTTTTTGTCCCACATCCTAACTATTGCTAGTACATTGCTCCCATCCAGGTCTTTTTCCCTTTTTGGTTCCTCAACTCTACCCACACAGATTCAGAAGAGTTTGCTCCTTCCTCAGTACAGGTGTCAATATCTCATGAACTCCAATCAGTTTGTCCCACATCAATCTTTGAGCCACATGTTGACCACTTTAATCTTGTTGACCGTGTGCCAGTTTGATCGTGGGTCAGGTAATAATATGGAGAGGATTACCTTTTTGGTTCTGCTTTTTAACTTTGTCCCTAGCTACTCATATTCCCTCATCAGAACCTACTTCCTCTTTCTACCTATATCATTGGTACCTACGTGGACCACAACAACTGGATCTTTCCCCTCCCACTCAAAGTTCCTCCGCAACCCAGATGAGATATGTTGAACCCGGGCACCAGATAGGCAACGCAGCCTTTGGGACTCTCAATCCTGGCCACAGAGAACAGTGTCTATTCCCCTGACTATACTATCTCCAATTAAAATTACATTTCTCTTTTCTTCCCCTCTCTTGAATGGCTTCCTGTACCATGGTGCTGTGGTTAGTTTGTGCATCGTCCCTACAATCCCCACTCTCATCCATACAGGGAGCAAGAACCTCAAACCTGTTACACAAGCTCAAGGGCTTAGACTCCCTCAGCATTACTTCCTGGATATCTCTGTCTGCTTCGCTCATAGTCACACCCTCCTGTCCCTGATCACTGATTGAATTCAACATAATTAATCTATGGGCTATGACTGCCTCCTGATGTATAGTATTCAGGTAAGTCTCCCCCTTCTTGATATGTCACTGTGTTTGAACGTCAGATTCCAGCTCACCAAATCTGAGCATTAAGATGTTTGGTGGTTTCTGTCTGTGCTATAATGGAATCTAAAATCATAGAATCCCCGCAGTGTGGATAGAGGCCATTCAGTCCATTGATTCAGCATCAACTCTCCAAAGAGCATCCCATCCACACCCACCCTATCCCCATAACCCCGCATTATGCATGGCCAATCCCCCTAGTCTATGGACACTACGGGCAATTAGGCATGGTAAGTCCACCTAACCTGCACATCTTTGGCCTTTGGGAGGAAGCAGGAGCACCCAGAGGAAACCAAATCAGACACGGACTACTCACACAGACTACTGGGAGCTCAAACACTTCTGTGGAGTTGGCCGTCTCCTTCTGGATGGGTTCCAAAGCTCCGTGAGAAACAATGTGCCAAATTGGAACTGACTCCTCCACATTCCTTGGCAGGAGTGACAGTTGGCTGTGTGGCAGGTCTTCCAATTTGCCAAACATTTTAGTGCATAGGCCCATGAGCTTTCTTCTGCACATCACCTTGTCTGGATCTCCTGCAGCAGAAATCAGCAGCATTTTCGCCTTTTGGCACGCTGGCATACACTTTGTCTTTTCCTGTCCTGGCTGCTGTGATGTAAGAGTTAAATGATTATATTTAGCATATAATCATTCATTTTAAATTTTGGATATTAAACTAGTGACGTGTGAGTTTTAGATGTGTAAGTAAGAGAATTTAATTATTAACTTGTCAATATTTCTAGAACAAATGATTTATTTAACAAGAATGAGAGGGTTTGTTACTGGAGTACTAATGGAAATTTGCTTGCTTTTGGAAAGTTCTACAAGTGGACAGAGTGAACACAAAGGAACATAAGCCTAAACAGAATCTCCCTCGTCCTCATGTACCACCCCACCAACCTCCGGATCCAATGCATCATCCTCCGACATTTCCGCTATCTGCAATCTGACCCCACCACCAAAGACGCTTTTCCCTCCCCACCCTTATCTGCTTTCCGGAGGGACCACTCTCTCCGTGACTCCCTTGTCCGCTCCACACTCCCCTCCAGCCCCACCACACCCGGCACTTTTCCCTGCAACCTCAGGAAGTGCTACACCTGCCCCTACGTCTCCCCCCTCACCCTTATCCCAGGCCCCAAGAAGACTTTCCACATCAAGCAGATGTTCACCTGCATGTCTGCTAATGTGGTATACAGCATCCGCTGTTCCCATTGTGGCCTCCTCTACATCGGGGATACCAAGCGGAGGCTTGGGGACCGCTTTGCAGAACACCTACGCTCGGTTCGCAACAAACAACTGCACCTGCCAGTCGCGAACCATTCCTACTCTCCGTCCCATTCCTCAGACAACATGTCCATCCTGGGCCTCCTGCAGTGCCACAACGACGCCATCCGAAGGTTGCAGGAACAGCAATTCATATTCCGCTTGGGAACCGTGCAGCCCAATGGTATCAATGTGGACTTCACGAGCTTGAAACTCTCCCCTCCCCCAACCGCATCACAAAGCCAGCCCAGCTCGTCCCCGCCTCCCTAACCTGTCCTTCCTCTCACGTATCCCATCCTCCCACCTCAAGCCTCACCTCCATCTCCTACCTACTAACCTCATCCCGCCCCCTTGACCTGTCCGTCCTCCCTGGACTGACCTATCTCCTCCCGAACTCCCCACCTACACTCACCTTTACTGGCTCCATCCCCGCCTCTTTGACCTGTCTGTTTCCTCTCCACCTATCTTCTCCTCTATTCATCTTCTATCCACCTCCCCTTCTCTCCCTATTTATTTCAGAACGCCCTTCCCCTCCCCCATTTCTGAAGAAGGGTCTAGGCCAGAAACATCAGCTTTCCTGCTCCTCTGATGCTGCTTGGCCTGTTGTGTTCATCCAGCTCTACACCTTGTTATTTCCTATTTTCAGTTTGTTTTTTTTTTGCATATGCGAAATACCTGTAAGTTGGAAAGCTTTTGGTTTCAGTTCACAGTTGTCCTGGTTGAAACTGGATGTGTGAAAGAGTTCTCCTGGAACAAGGAGTTAGTTCAAAAGCATTAGAAACATTAGTCAGTGTAAGGGGTTAGTTTGAAATTCCAGACCAGAAATGTTTATTTAAGGCCTTATTTGAAGCTGAGAATATCTAAGTTCAGTTGGACAAATGTTTGAGGAAGAGTTATCAAACTCTCAAGACCAGGAATTGAAAGCAACAGTTAAGTCAAATCTACAGATGTGGTTAAGATGGGAATTTGCTCTGGTACCTTATTACAATAAAAAGACATCATTGGAATATATGGAATGGTGTATTTTTACCACGTGTTTTGAACACTTCCAAATTGTGTTACATGAAAATAACTTGTTTTTTCACCTTCTTTTCTTTTTCATAATGAACTTCTGTTTTATGTTCGGATCTGATTTCTATCATTGAAAGCTTGTGTTTCAGTGAAAGACCACTTTATTGAGTAAATCAAAATCTGATCTATCAAGCCAGATTTTCATTTGGAATCTAACTTGTCCAGTACTTGGATCATAAAGCTGCAGTCACCTCATGCCTGATGGCTCACCTCATCTTGATGTCAGTTTTATTTTCATTTTGCAAATATTTACTCTATTTGCAAACTATCTACATGTACATTACAACAGAATAAGACTCAGACATTACAGGAAGTATAATAAAATACCACAATTCTCTGGTGAGCACTTTGCACTATTAGGTGCCTCAATCCAAACAAAAAATGTTAACATGAACTAAATATGAAAAGACCTAAATGCATTGCATTGCAAGTGTAAATCTGAGGTGTTCTATAAGTTACCAACCCCTCAGTACATTATGGTAGAAGGGCCTTAGGCAGTGGCCTTTCCCTAATTTGTCTTTCCAGCAGATGTCTCCAGTTTTAGCACATCCCTCAACATATGTACCTTGGAATGTTTTAATCTGCAATACCCAGTCAATGTCAACTCTTTATACTGGAAGACCAACAGGTTTCAGGCAAGCCAAAGAGCTTCTTTAAAAAAGTTGATGGGCCTCTGATGGTCCTCCAAGTGCAGTTGATATTTGTCTTGCTGTGACACTGGGAAGGTTGCTTAGAGCACAGAATCCTGCAACACAGAGCTGCTCAGTACAAACCTTGACAAAAACTGCTGTATTCCTCTCTGGGCCATGTTTGCAAAGACCAATTCCAGAAGGAGAAGTGCGGTGTACTCTGTACAGTGGCAATGAGAGTCCATGCTTGCATAGGCAATTTGATGGCGAGTGCTTTTCTCACCACCAGCCAAGCTAGAAGCTTGGTACTTGTTAGAAAGTTCTGACAATGAGAAATTCTGCCAAATGACCTTGACAGTCTGCTCAGGGTAGAGGGAGGTTTTGATCTGCAGGTTTTCGCTGCCTGGGATTATCATCTCACTTAAGCCTCCATCCTAACTGATGGACTCAGCAAAAGGCTCTATGCAACACAAATACAAGGCACAAGAGATCCTTCCTGACTCTAGTTTTGATTCCCACCAAGTGATTGAAATAGCGTATATTAATGCTTAGAATGTGCAGAGCAGTTGGATGCAATTACAGATTCCCTGGCCTGTTCAAGAAGGACCTTAGACAGAATTTGATAGTCCACATTCAGCAGTGAGATTGGCTGCCAATTCCTAATTTCCACCCTCTCCCCTTCCATTGTCAGTGAAGGTGAGGGTGCTCATAAATATGAACGTGCTGCCAGTTGGAAGCATATTCACGTACACCTTCTGCAGGCCCTGGCCAATCAAGTTCCAAAGGGTTGAATACAATTTAGCGAGTAAGCCATCACTGCTGGGGGGTAGTTTTACTCTTCTCAAAGCAATTGAGGGCCTTAGACAGTCTTCCCAGAGTTAGTGGCTGGTACTGCCTGGCATACTACCGTCTGAGCCTCCGTGATAGAAGAAAGCAATGACTCCGAGGCCGTGCTGTCTGTGAGCTTTGCATCATACAGCTTCACATGAAGATATTTGCTGTTCCTCAAACTGTCAGCGAGGGATGATGTTACTGAGCCACCTCCTTCTCTCAAGAGGATGGCTTGGACGAGTTGGACCGAAGGATCTGTTTCCATGCTGTATGACTCTATATTTATCACAAAGGTCTCTCCATGCACATTTTGGAAGAGGAAATGTGGGCACATCTCATCCACTCTGTGGAGTAGACTCAGGACTAGAAGATTACTTTGAAGCCCTCTGAAGCAGATAGCTGTCCATTTCTTGAAGATCCTCCTTGATGTTGACCCCTATCACCTGATGCAAGAGCAGGTTTTGTGAGCTTTTCTAGAGTTGGAGCAATTCCACATGTCTTTCCTCTCTTAATTTTATGCTACCTTTGGAGGTATATGCAGTGTCAGCATCTGAGCAGATGTATAATTCTTATTCAGACCTCTGCTCTTGCTGATACCCTTCAGGATGAGGCTGTCCTGTCAGTCCAGTTGTCTCTCATTAGATATGTGAAAACAAAGAAACGGAAGGAGAAATATATGTCAAGGAAAGAAGGTGGAGTGATATTCACGCACTCCGTGGTCAAACCATGGGGCCCCCTGCCTGTTATGTAAAATATCAGGGTGGGATTGATGCATTCAGAGCCCAGGACACGAGGGGCACATCAGAGCCCCCAAACCAGGGTCAGGGCTTTGGGGCCCATTGTGCTCAAGCTGGGGTCTGAGACTAGGGAAGCTATGATTTCTGTCTCTGTCCTGGGTCGGATTACAAAATAAGGTCATAAGGCAATAACATACGATCATGCCAAATGTAAGTTTCAGCCCTGCATCTCTCCTCCTCTCAATCTCCATCGCAAAAGCCTCCAATGAGGCTGCATCTGCAAACCAGTGATCCCTCTCTATGACCTGTTGCCCCATTACTCTTCCTTCCACAAAAGCCTTTTTGATTATATTGCACCAGCTCCTGCAACCTGAGTACCCCTTCCCTTTAAGAAAGGCAAGTTGCCTTTAAGCAATTAAGGTTTGCAGTGTGCCAAGGTGGTCATGCATGCAGCTGGATCCGTGGTGAGCATGTGGCTAGCCAGCTATTCATTTCACTCTGGACTGCACATTGCAGTCATGTTGATATGGAGGCAGTGCAATATTTGCCGCTGCTGGGCGTTGGGTAATCGTACATTACAGTCTCATGCCTGCTAATGACCCGAGCCTGATTTTCACCCCCACGTGAATTTTAAAGCAGGTTTCAGCAGGTTTGCTCAATGACTTCCTCAGTTAGTTGAAGCAGCAGTTGGTCTTTCACAGGATTGTCCAGCCTTTTGGCATGGTGGGGTCACGTTTCAGTTTCTCTCTCACTCGATATCAGTGAGCACATTTCAGAAAGAGAAGGCTCACCACATCAGTAAACATCGATTGCAGAGAAAAAAAAATCAAAACAATAAATTGATCATTGAAATGAGTAATTAGTAAAACTAAGTATTCAGAAATTGAGTTAACTGATATAGCCTCTCCTTGAATTTTTGGACTCAAAGCAGATCAGAGAGAAACAGACTAGGCCCCAAGCCCTTATCACCAAGGAGGGGGCTCAGTGAAGAATTTGGGTTTCACTCAGGTACATTTTGGTTCAATCTGGCAGGGTATGTTGCAAGCTAACTTCCATAGAATTCACGTAGAAATTGAATGGGAAATAGGTTCCCTTTCAGCCTGAGTTTTCTTCCCCTTGCAGCCAGATTCATGGATAGATTTTTTGCTGGGTTGGAAGGGCGGGTGAATGGAGGAGGTGAGAAATATTGAGTGTGTGTCTGGCTCAGTTCTACTCACTCACGCATCAAACAACATAACTCACACCGCCCTCCCCCCCCATTACTCACTCAATCACCCATCAACCCCTTCCTGTTGCTCACTCACTCAGCCAACCACCCCAGTCACTCACTCACCCACCCAGTCACAGTAACTCCAGACACTCGCTGACCCATTCTGCCCAGTCAGTCAATCTCTCACTCACTCCCAAATCTCTCACTCACTCCCAAATCTCTCACTCACTCCCCCATCCTGCCAGTCACTCACTCACCTACCTACTTACCTATCTGACTACACCCCCTGCACTCAATCACCCAAGTCACTCATTTACCAAAGCCTCCAGTCAGTCAATAACTCATTCCCCGAAGCTCCCCAGTTACATGCTGACTCATCCACCCAACTCCCTGCATTCACTCACTCACTCTCCCCTCCCAGCGATAGGCTACATCCACCCTGTTCATCGCCCAAACTCCCACATGTCACCCACCCAGTGCCTGTTCACACTTGCTACCCCCACCACCTCACACACACATACAGTCAGACAGGCAGACACATACATTTTGCCAAAGGCCTGCCCAACTAAAATGGTGGACTGAGAGTAGCGTGGATTTTGCAATTGCTCCTGAGATTCGGGCTTATTTCTAGATTTATTTCTAGATTTTTTAAATGTTTGGTTGGACATGGACCAAGCACAGGCAGGTGGGACCAGTTTAGTTTGGGATTATGGTTGGCATGAACTGGTTGGACCAAAGGATCTATTTTCAGGCTGTATGACTCGACTCAATAACTCCCTGCTGCCCCATGCTATATACCTCAATGGTATTTTCCATACTTGAGGGAAAATAAAGCATAAGGTTGGGGGGTGGGGTGCAATTGCCAGATAAAGAGGAGAAAAATATAACACTGAAGACCTACCTGTTGCTTTTCCTTATCCCTTCTCATGTAACCTGACCTCTCAGCTATATTACAAAGCTGAATAATTTCCAGCTCTACATTTTCTCCACAACATACTTCAGTTTTAACGACTATTAGTCTTTTAGGTAGTTTATCTTTCCATTAGATCTTAAAACACGGTGAGCTTATCAGATTGCTTCAACTATTAATTCAGATCCAACAGATCGTCAGGCTCAGTCACCTCTCCAAGTCAATTCCTTTGGAGGATGTGATCTCAGAGGGGGGCAATACTGTGAGTTGCAATAATAACACAGTTAAGCAACAACATTTAATTGAGCTGGCTTCAAGTACAAACCTTCAAAGATTTAGCATTCAGTACAGATTTGCAGCAGCCTAAATGAACAGAACAAATTGAAGCTCGGTGTCTTTGTGGTCCAATATACTTTGTCAAAATAGCCCATTAAGATCAGCATTTCCCCTTTTGATAATTTTTGCAAACAAGTAGATACAAAGAGAAAATGTAAATCACTACTGGATGATTCAGAATGTTTCACATTGGGATGATAATTTCAACCCTTCCAGTCATGGTGCAATGAATATTAGCAAAAAGTGTATTAAGTCAGTATTTTTGCTAATTAAGACCAAATACAACTTATGCGATTATGTTATACAGCACTCTGTGGGTACACATGATGAGAAAGGTGAGTGTTTCATTCCAAACAGATCTTGAATTAAAAAGGTTAACGTGGGGATTCACATTTAAAGAATCACTCCAGCAATGATAAAAGTCTGGGCCTCATCAGTAACTAGGCTTTTCTGTTTTATTGTTGAACTGTTCACAGAAATTGCTCATTATACAATTGGTTTAATACATTTTTCAGCTTTTCCTTTGGCTAATTTGCATCTTAATGATGCTTATTGCAAACATGTATGATTGAGTACTAATATTTATAATTAGCCGTAATATTCTTAGGCATCTTACTTTTCAAACTGTTGGGTGGTAGCCTGCTAATTACAAGAAAAGTTGAACATTCTATCTCTTTTAATGGAAGATGATATGTTGGTCTCAGTTTAATTTATATTCACGAGCCCTGATTCCTAATTCTATGTCTTTTCTTAAACATTCATGGAATAGCAGCGATCAGACATCTCTAATTGTTCTTGAGATGTTAGTGGTGAACCACTTTCTTGAACCACTGTAGCCCATGTGGTGAAAGTAGTCCCATTGTACTGTTAGAGAGGGAGTTTTAGGATTTGATCTAGCGACTGTGAAGGGACAGTAATTAATCAAGGGTAGCAAGCAGTAGTTTGTCCCTAATACTCAAAAACTAGATATAACAGAGCAGACTGCCAGTGTGCAATTGTACACAGATTTGAGGACAGATTCAAAGATAGTATGAGCAAGGGCCTCAAACCAGGTCAGCTCCCCGCACTCTCAGCTGTAGGATAATACACACTGCAAGGCAGAGTGAAAGAAAATAAAAATCTACATTAACCGATAGCAAGGGAAACAGTTGAAAAATGTAATCTTGTGAACAAAATTGCAGAAGTAACAGCTCTGGAAATCATTTTAATGTGTTCAAACTGTGTTGGTACATTAGAATCGGAATTAGAATGAATATCTTTTACCTTTTTTGAAAGGCTATCTCCAGCACATCTTACCACATGAAGGAGAAAAGTCACAGAAGAAATGGCATTCTCTATGAATTATAGACTGTATAAATGCTCATAGATAAAAGTATGCAGATCACGATGGAGTTGCTGTGATAGAGTATATATGCTCTCAGTCATTGAGCAGCAGGTTCCCATTGCTACCACATCCAAATGTAAGTCACATGAATATGAGTTACGCTCCCTATAGAAGCAGGACAAAAATCATGCCTCGAAGTCTGTCAAATATGGAGCAGCAAATTGCTCTACTTGGAAGAATGCTCCATGTTAAAATGTAATTTAGCCACACCATTACATCCTTATTATACTCCAGTGATTATTCGGTACAAAAAGTACATTGCACCACTACATTTTGCAAAATTGCTCTGAAACATAATGTTGTACATCAGCTTGTGTAATTAATACTATTTCAGCTGTTTAAGTGTCTCATTTCTATTTGCATTACAGTGGGCATAATGGCTGGGTAGCTTGCTGATTCCTTTTTCTATCTTATACTTCTTTGAAATTGTTATCATTCTTGTGTGTAGCTCTGCACTTCTAATGCTGTTGTCTTCTGTCCATTGTCTACGTGATAGACTTCTTCAACATTTCTAGTTTGGTAGTAAATCGATTATTTGGCATGAAATGTGTTTTTGCAGGGAAACTGGACAAATCACACTGTCACATATATCAAATAGCTGAACCAATCCATATGCAGAAGTTTAAGGCTTGCTTTTCCTTTCTCAATTCCATAGGAGTGAATAAAGTCTAAAGCATTAATTTGTCAAAATTCAATGCATGTGCATTCAAAGTCTTGGAGAGTACATAACATAATAAATTAATTCTGACAAATACCTTCCCTTTGCTGATGGAGAAAGTGACTCATTAACCAATGCAGAAAAGGGTGGAAAGTGCAGGAGGTTTTTAAAAACAGAGTTTAAGTTAACATATCCTTGGTGAAACTGTTATTAGAATGACACAGTTCTAATGATCAGTACAAGACCAAAGCATTAACCAGTTTTTCTTCTTCTTTTCAAATACTGTTGGACCATTTGTATATTTCCTTCCTTTCTTGTTTGAATTTCAAATGCATCCACTATTTTCGGTTATTTTCTTTTGAACTAATTTACAGTGCTAAATATAGTATGGAACAATTGGGCATTTCTGCAAACGCATTCTTAAATGTCTGTGACAATTTAAAGTGTACCTTTCATTCACCTGTCCCTCCGACCACCTTCATAAGAAGTGCATCTCTCCACAAAAGACTAGACACAATTACAGGTTTAAGCAGTAGAAATAGGATGGTATGACTGCATGAGTTCATTTGCCATTGTTTTCTAGGTTTCATGTAATCATTCATTTTTACTTAGAATTGTGAATGTTGAATAAAGAAGAAGAAAATCAGCATAAAAAGAAAGTCCAGTCAAAGTGACTTTTCACCCAAATTGAAGACCACCTCATTATAATTCTGCTATTTATGTTCTTATTCAAACGTGTGCTGTATTCAGTTTCTGGCCAATTTTGTTGAGTTTTTTAACCTACTGTTTATTTAACTGACATGCACTGTTTGTTTAAGGCATCAATTACATGTACATGGGAGGTAAAGCATTTAATATTCTATCTTTCTACCTTATGACCGAATGGAAAAAAATACATTTTCTATAAATAACTTGGTAATTAGTATTTAAACCTGCCTTTTCAGAGTTTTGTCAAACAGAGTTTCACATTTGCATGCCTGTACGCTTGGGATGACAGTGCCTGAAATAGATTAGGAAACCTGGAGAGATAATAACCTGGATGTTTACTTCCTTTCCCAGACTGTGCTTAACAGTACATTCTTCAACTAAAGCAGTCATTATCTTTCCTTTAACTCTGCAATCTATTATTAATCTTAGGAAACTGACCATTAATGCTTCAACATATCTCCAGGACACGAACACAATCTCTGATTGAGGGAGCATTACGTTCAGTCACAAACAGCGACATAACAATTTGTTGGAAAGAAAATCTGATGGTTTCTATTTTTTAAAAAAAAACAAAGAATTCATTCAAATGACACTATACGTAAGTTTATTAAAGTTTAAAGGAACTATCTGAAAAGTGAGAGTGGAAGTATTAGCCTATTGAAATGTGATACATTTCACAGAAAATCTTAGATTTCATGCTGTACAAGATGATAATCAGCTTTTGAACATTGGAATCTTTTTACTCCTATTATGAAAAAGTTGACTTATATAACACATTTAACCCTAAAGTTAACAAAGGACAACGTCACATTCCTAGGAATTAGTGTCTCATGTATTACAGTTTAAACTCACTGCAGGAAATCTCAAAAGGAAAATTAGCTAAATCAATTGTTTATTAGGTTATGAATTAATTTGTTTTTAAGTAGGGAGAGATGACAAACTCCATGTTTTTGAGTTTGTGAACAAGGAGTACAGAGATGTTGCAATGAATCTTAATTCCAAATATAGTCACTATGGAATTTATCTTTCAATTTGTCCTCAGAATGTGTATGTCATTAGTGAAGCAGCATTCTAATGCTCATTCATAGTTGCCCCATGAAAGTGAAAATATAGAACAAACGTTTTACAATTGGGTGATTACTGAATTATTTTCGAGGGCATTAAAAAGTAACAGTAACATATTGGCAATGTTTTTGGACTAGAAAGTCAAAGGTTTATTCTAACGGCCTGGAGACCTGGCCATAATTCCATAAGAGCCGCCAGAGAATTTGCATCAGGAAAAATCCAGAATAACATATTACTATCAGTAATGATCGCCACAAAAGTACCAGACTGTAAGAAAAATCCATCTGGTACATTAATGTCCTTTAGGCAAGGCAAGCTGCCATCCTTATCAGATCTAGTTTGGCCCCAGACCATCTGAATCAGCTAGCAAATCACAGCAGGCAACAATAAGATTAAAATTGGATGGCCCAAATTGCATTGATCAAGATGTTGGACATAATAAAGGCATACCCAGCCCATTAACTTTGCAAAATGCTTTTCACTAACATATAGGAGTCGTTCCACAGATTTGTCAAGCAAAATAAAAACAGATAGTGCTGAAGATACTCAGCAGGTTTGGCAGCATACGTAGAGAGAAAAACAGAATTAATGTTTTGAGTTCAATGACCCTTCTGGTCAAGAAAAAGGCAGGTGTAATCATGTGCACAGAATCATACCGTTTAACTTCCAAGACTTTGACTTCACAATTCCTTGGTCTTCCTGTTCCACCAACAGCACAAACAATCCAGAGGTGGGGACACGTGGCTAAACCTTATCAGAAATCAATGAGCCATCAGTTTCATCGAGTTTCATGGGGATTTCTCTCCATGTAGCCTAGCGAGTTTTCTCCTGCTATCATCCCAAATCCACCTCATTAATTACAACCTATACCCCTATGCTGTTCCGCTCGAATGCTGCTAACCTGATTCTTCTGCTCATTGTGGGTGGAAATACTTGACACTGCCAGAATATCTCAGGTTCATGATATTTTCCTGAATCGTTATAGATAAGGAGAAATTAATGTGCCTTTTTTCAGATAGGGATCTGGAGGCCCTGGTTGACAGTGTGGTGCAGAGGAGGAATGTTGCAATATCCCAGGACTGGCAGAGGGAGACCACAGCACTAGACCCCGCCAGTCTGGTCTGAGGTTATCATCTGGGTTAGTGCAGTCTCAATCATCCACAGGACCATGCAGCAATGCCTCAGAAAGGTCAATTACATTTTATGCTGCACCAGCATAAGTGCCCCTATTTTCTGTACTGGGCTCTCCTGACAGACAGCAGGCCCCTCGCATGCCTGAGGACTACTTCCTTTCAACTTTGAGACATGGCCATTTGGTTGGAGCACATGTAACGTGATTGTTGTATCAGCTGCTGGCACATGCTGAATGTGTGACATTGAGATAGAGCAGTGCCATATCTCCCAACCTGTCCAGCCGCTTGACTGCTGATAGCTATGACAAGCTTTCCATTGTGCTGAATAGCAAGTTGGGAGAGGAATACTGAGAGCATTTAAGCTCAGGGAACAAGGCACAAGAAGTCTTCACCAAGGAAAGGATGCTGTGAACATCCATGTGGATATAAATTGAATGGGTGCTAAGAGAGTGCATGAGCAGCCCTGAGATGCTCTCTTGTCCAGTCTGTGAGCTGGATGCCTGTTCCTAAGCGCAAGGTACCTTTACAGTAGCATTGCCACAAAAAGTACTGGTGCATTCCAAAGTGCAGCATCAAAGTATAAAAACATACTGCGAATGGGTCAATGATGTCGCCAACATCTGTAATCATTGCACACATGCCCTGAAATATTGGTGTTGGTTACCCAGTTGGAGATGCAGAGGAGCAAGTGGTGAGCTGGAATCATTCATGTCAGGAATTCTGGGTGCCAATTCCTACTGGGAGCATGCATATTAATGAGCTTAACTGTAATGAAGGTAAAGAGTTGTCTCGCCACTCTCTAGAAAGAATCTCATCTCGATGACCACGATTTGTTTGAAAAATGACAGATTTTGGTCTCAATGTCAAGAAGAGTCTCACTCAACATCTCACTGGATTTTCCTAAATTTCTCACCATAACCCATGTCATTTCAGGGGTTGGGAAGATCCTGCCCATAGAGTCAGGAGTGAGTGATCATGGAAGTCCTGATATTGACTTGAACCTCCACAAGCTCCTCTTAGCATGAGATCAAACAGTAGCAGGAAACCTCCTGCTGATTATCATTACTGACCTCCCTTCAGCTGTTGAATCAATACTGTTTCAGTCGAGTAAAGCACTGGAATATGCCCAACAATGGAAAAAATTACCCAGTTATGCTCTGCAAACAGCTGAACAAATCCAATCTAGCTAAATACAACCCATCAAACAATTCTCTACCGTCATCACAATGATGGAAGATGCCATTGACGCTGCTTTCAAGTGGCACTTATTCAGCAATGCTCAGTTTGAGTCCTAGAGAACCATTCAACTCCAGACCATATTACAAACTTGATCCAAGCAAATATGAAGGAGCCAAATGCCAGAGGTGAGGTGAGAGTGATTGCTGTTGAAACCAAGGCAGCATTTGTGTAAGTATGGCCTCATAGAGATTATGTAAACTTGAAGTCAATCGGAATCCTAGTGAAATCTCTCCGCTGGCAGGAGTCATGCAAGCACAGAAGAAAGTGATTCTCTTTGTGGATTGTCAGTCATCTGAATCCCAGGAAATCACTGCAGGAATTCCTCCAGGCAATGGGCCCAAAAATCTTCAGTTGCTTTATCATTGACCTTCCCTCTATCATAACATCAGAAGTGGGAATGTTCACTGCTGATTGCACAGTAATGTTCATTTTCATTTATAATTCGTCAGATATTGAAACAACGCAACAAGAACTCTAAAATATTTTAACTTGAACTGATAAATGGCAAGTAACATTCAGGCCATACAAGTGCTAAACATCGATCCTCCTAGCAAGAGAGAATCTAGTTGATGTTCAATATGTATAACTTTAATATTAACCATGCTGCGTACCGTCAATACTCTGAAAAATCGTCATTGATCTGAAATCTAACTAGATCATCCACATTAATGTCATGACTACATAAGCAGGCCAGAACCTGGGTAATATGCAGCAAGTGACTCCTGATTCCTCAATGCCTTTGTTACAATATATGAGGCACAAAAACTAAGGACTGTGATTTTCTGGAGGAGTGCAATTCCAACAAGACCCAAGAAGTCCGATATGATCCAGGGCACAACTATCTGCTTTGTTAGCAGAGATAGTAGGAACTGCCAATGCTGGAGTCTGAGATAACAAGGTGTGGAGCTGGAGGAACACAGCAGGTCAGGCAGCATCAGAGGAACAGGAAAGCTGACCTTTTGGGTCTGGACCCTTCTTCAGAAATGGGGAAGAGGAAGGGGGCTCTGAAATAAATGGGAGGGGGTGCGGTGATAGAAGGTGGATAGTGGAGCAGATAGGTGGAGAGAAGACGGACAGGTCAAGGAGGCAGGGATGAAGCCAGTAAAGGTGAGTGTAGGTAGGAAATGAGGGTGTGGCTACGAGAGGTGGGGCCGGTCATGGGATGAGGTCGGGGTGGAGAGATTTTGAAGCTCGTAAAATCCACATTGAGACCATTGGGGTGTAGGATTCCAAGGCTGAATATGTTCCTCCAGTTTTCGGGTGGCATCGTTGTGACACTGGAATAGGCCCAGGATGGACATGGCGTCCAGGGAGTAGGAGGTGGAGTTGAAGTGGTTCGTGACTGGAAGGTGTTTTCGTTTGTCGCGAACTGAGCATAGGTGCTCCACAAAGCAGGTTCCGAGCCTCCGCTTGGTCTCTCCGATGTAAAGGAGGCCACATCGGGAACAGCAGACACAATGGACCACATTAGCGGATGTGCAGGTGAACATCTGTTTAATGTGGAAGGTTTTCTTGGGGTCTGGGATGGAGGTGAGGGGGGAGGTGTAGGGGCAGTTGTAGTACTTCCTGTGGTTGCAGGGAAAGGTGCCGGGGGTGGTGGGGCTGGTGGGGAATGTGGAGCGGACAAGGGAGTCACAGAGAGAGCGGTCCCTTTGGAAGGCAGATAAGGGTGGAGAGGGAAAAATATCCTTCGTAGTGGGGTCTGATTGCAGGTGGCAGAAGTGGCAGAGAATGATGCATTGAATCCAGAGGTTAGGGGGGTGATACATGAGGACAAGGGGAATTCTGTCTTTGTTTTTATTGGGGGGAGGGGGTGTGAGGACTGAGGTGCGGGAAACGCAAGAGATGTGGTCGAGGGCATTTTCGACCACTGTAGGGGGGAATTTGCAGTCCTTGAAAAACGAGGACATCTGGGATGTCCGGGAGTGGAAAGCCTCATCTTGGAAGCAGATGCAGCGGAGGCAGAGAAATTGGGAATAGGGGATCGTATCCTTGCAGGAAGGTGGGTGACCCCACCTCCTTGACCTGTCCATCTTCTCTCTCACCTATCCGCTCCTCCCACCTCACTGACCAACCCCCATCCCAACTTCCTACCTACACTCATCCATACTAGCTTCATCCCCGCCTCCTTGACCTGTCCGTCTTCTCTTCACCTATCTGCTCCACTAGCCACCTTCTATGACCGCCTCCCCCCCTCTCTATTTATTTCAGAGCCCCCTTCCCCTTCCCCATTTCTGAAGAAGGGTCCAGACCCGAAAGATTAGCTTTCATGCTCCTCTGATGCTGCCTGGCCTGCTGTGCTCCTCCAGCTCCACACCTTGTTATCTGCTTTGTTAACAGCTCATCTACCATTATAAACATTCTCCCCTTCCACCGCTGACCTAAAGTAAATACATTGTATAGATGCACTACAGCAACTTATCAAGGTTTCTTTGACAGCACCTCCCAAACTCATGACTTCTACTACCTAGCAAATAAAAAGAGCAGTAAACTGTTGGGAACCATCTCCAATTTCCCCTGTTGTGACTTGGAAATATATTTCAATTTGTTTGTTGTTGGATGAAAATCCTGAAACTCGCTAATCAGCAGCACTGTTAGTGTGTCTTCATCATACAGACTGCAGCAATTCAAGAAGGTCATTCATCACCTAGGATGGGGGATTTCAAGACTAGGGGGCATATTTTTAAGGTGAGAGGAGAGAGATTTAAAAAAGGACATGAGGGGCATTTTTTTTTACATAGAGGGTGGTTCGTGTGTGGAATGAACATCCTGAGGAAGTGGTGGATGTGGCTGCAGTTACAACGTTGAAAAGACATTTGGGTAAGTATGCGAATATGAAGGGTTTGCAGGGATATGGACCAGGAGCAGGCAAGTGGGACTAGTTTAGTTTGGGATTATATTCACATGGACTGGTTGGACTGAAGAGTCTGTTACCATGCTGTAGGACTCTATGACTCCATAACTTCTCAAGGACAATTAGAGTTGTCAAGTAAATATTGGTCTTGACACTGGTGCCCACATCCCATGAACAGAAATATAAAGTACGTAGGCTGGCAATTTTCTCAGAACTGCACCCACTATGCCATCATAATTTTACTGAAAGTACAGTGGATACCCTTAAAATTCCTGATTCTCGTGTGAACTTGCATAACAGGCTAAGGATATTTTCTTGACTGGTAAGCATTTTCATTTTGGTTACAGTGTTCTTACGATGTGAACATTCCTGAAAAAGGTAGGCTGATGATCCATCTCTTGAGATGGTGATAGATATTCTTTTTGAACTGGCACAAAATCATGATTTTGATTCAGGGATGAAGAAAGGGCTGAATAACCCTCATCTATAATTAAGGGAAGAACGTGAAAGTTATGGTATTCTGTTCTAACTGGTATACGTCACAGCTGGGAGGTGTTTTTCGAGTAAACTTTGCTGTAGTGCACCCAGTAATTAGTGCATCATGCAACCATGATGCACTGATGATGGAAATGTTAAATATGAATTTTAGTGGCAGGAACACTGATGAGGCTAGTGTGATGACCTTCTTGAGTTTTACAGCTTTCCCCAATCATGACAGTGGTGAATGTTCCAATACATTCCTGATTTGTGAATGTCGTTGATGAGAAGTTTCAAAAGGTCAAGACATGACCTTTTTATTACCATGTACCCAGCCTCTGCCATGTCCTTGTAGGTACAACATTAATATATTCGATCCTGTAAAGCCTATGATCAGTAATAAACCCCAAGTTGTTAATAGTGCAAGATTCAGCAATGGTGATGCTGTGAAAATAGGAAGAACTAGTTGGGAGTTTTCTTGTTGGAGATGGCCATTACCTGATATTTACAAAGTATCAGCATCACCTGCAATTTGACAATCCAAGCCTGATGTTGTCCAGCTCCTCCTGAGTGTTCACATGAGCTGCTTTGTGATTGTCAATGGAACCGATCACTGTAGGGTCATTTGTAGAAAGCCTTTCCATTGCATTATAAAAACAGTAATGCAATTATGAAGATGGTAGGGCCAATGATGCTGTGTTGAGGAACTTTAAAGGTGTTGGCCTGAGGCTGAAATGATAATTACTCTACAAGCACAGCCTTTGTATCAGGTATGAGTCAATCCACAGGTGTGTTTTACCATTGATCTCTGTTTTGCTCCAATACTTTGATGGTATCGTTAGCTGAGTGCTATTTCACTTTTGAGGCCACTTCCCCTCCAGTATTTATCTCATGTGCCCAAATCTGGATTAAGACTATGATGAGGCAGTAAGTCAAAGGAATGCAGATGGCACCTCAATTTAGCATTGGTGAGATCCTTAGAGGGTAAGTGTCACTTGGTGGCACCACTGATAACTTTTCCATGACTTTGCACTTTAGTGATGTTGGAAAGGAGACTTTTTCTTCAGGTTTTTGCCTGAAGGCAAGTCCAACCCTACTGCCATATCCTCCACCATGGGTAGCATAGGGCATGCAGGCAGCTTCCAAATGCCCCCACAAGAATGGATCATACCTTGTTCTATTGGCACCAATCAAATCACAATGACCATCCAGCCAACTAAGAGAACCAGACTCACAAGGAATCCTAGATTGCATTCATGATGTAGTTTGGAGCAGTAACTTTATGAATAGTGATGGTAGAGTATCCAATTTTATTTTCATCTCATGCTGACCAGGGATATCTTTCAGTCTTAGCATTTTCCATTGTGATTTGTTGGAAGGTTGGATTTGCAAGTTGGTACTAAACTATCTTGGTTATGTTGTGAATGCACCTTCTTTGGCCATCAAGTTCTGCACTGAGATTTGAAATTCTAGCTCAGAGGCAGGTCTGCAACCTTTGCACCACAAGACCTGGAAATGCAGTAATGTACAGTAATTGGTCAAATTAGATTTGGCCAGATTTTTTTGGGGGGGTTAGGACATAACTAGCCAATATTCTCCATCATTAAGTAGATGCTGGTGTCATAACTGTACTGAAATAGCTTGGCTAGAGGAGCAGTTAATTTGTACATAAATGTTTTCTGCACAAGATTCGGGATGCTTCAGGGTCATCAAGCTTTGCACCATCAAGTTTATTCAACTGTATTCTCCACTGCAACACCTTGGCCAATCAGAGTCAAATAGCCAATCAGTCAGAACCCCTTTTCTCTTGCAGCATAAATTCTTGTGATCATTTGTAAGGTAGCATTCTTGCATTTGTCCTGATTAATGTAAGATGACGTTGTTCACTTCAACAACATTCAGATATTTCTTAATTTCATGTAAATTGATATAAATTGATTCATACTGTCATTTATTTGAGACCTTCAGAGCAAAATCTAGAAAGATGTTCCATTTGGCATTTTGTCTGAAGAAGCATGTAAATACACAAGCCTTGTCTCTTACATTCACATGTAGGGTTCCACCATGCCATTCATTGAATTGCTTCCTCTTGTTGGTTGGCTAGCTTATTACTATCCTCAACTGGATTTTGTTAGGCTGCTCTTTTTTTGATCTTTTGGTTTGGGCACCATTTGAATTATCAGTGTTTGCTGCTTTCAGTGTTTGATATGCAAGTACAGTACGTTACCACAATGATGTCTCAGTCTGAGATACACCTCATGTCGCTCCTGATACAGCCTCTGCATACCCTATAGAACCTGAACTGATATCTCAAAATTAACTTATGACCCAACACACTTCTCCAGAGGTCTTGCAACTCACAGTAATCTTAAATCAAGTGCAGTGTTGTGCAGGTTACCAATCAAATTCCATGAGAACAGGTTTTGTTTGTTTAAGGCTGTTCTGATATAGCCATTTTCCAGATGTCCATTATTGCACAATTGCAGACATAGAATCTTACTTTCGCAGAATGTCCTTTACTTCATTTCAAGCAGTTTTCTATCAATAAATGGGCCAATTATGTCCTATCTTATTTCAAAGATTACATTTGTAATGCTTCTTCATCCTTCCAAAATGCTCTATTTCTTACAATGCTATCATTTGCTTTCTACAGCATTTGCAATGCTACACATCTTATTCTCTGAACATTTATAATCTCTCTAGGATACCTATTACCCAGTTCCATTTCGTAAAGTAGCAACTTCAATTTAGAAAAGCATTTTATGTTTTTTGTCTTTTATCTAGTTGTAATTCTAAAGCTTCATCGAAGCGTCAGCAGTCAGTGATGCACTACATTAAAGTCATAATGAAAGAAGTCCCACAGGTTTCGTTTTCCATCTCTCTTTATTCCATGGCTTCAGAATTTAGAGATTTCCTTATCATATAAGAACACGAGCATTAAGAATAAAACTGGACGGATCTCCTGGTGTCAACCTGAGGACTGAAAACACCAAATCCTAATGACCCTGCAAAGTCCTCCTGTTGAACTTCTCAGAGGTTCGATGAAAATTGGGAGATGTGTCTCACAGACTGGTTGAGGAAAGCCTGACACAGTCACAGTCGCTGAATCATACCTTAAGGACAATATCTTAGACACTGCCATCAGTCTGTTGCTAACGTACTGACCTAGTGGAAGAACAACAGCAAACAGATGGTGGTAAAGTAGCATGTAGTTGGGGGAGTTGCCCAAGGAGTCCTCAACATTGACTCCAGACTTCATAAAGTCTTATGGCATCAAATTCGGTGTGGAGGTGGAAAACTACAGCCAAATGGTACCTACTGTCCACCTCAATTGAGGAAACAGTACTCCTCTTTATTGAGCACCATTTAAAAAGAGCACTGGGAATAGCAGGGGCAT
Source organism: Ginglymostoma cirratum (assembly GCA_024137785.1). Lineage (NCBI taxonomy): Eukaryota > Metazoa > Chordata > Chondrichthyes > Orectolobiformes > Ginglymostomatidae > Ginglymostoma > Ginglymostoma cirratum. The sequence continues at coordinate 16,611,145 of JAHRHZ010000264.1, forward strand.
GTATTGCACTCTGGGTGGGGATTTAACGTCCACCACACATAATATGACTCAGTAGTAACCCTACTGATTGGGTTGGCTGAATCTGAATGGACATATCTACCAGATTGAATCTCTGGCAAATGAAAAGGGAAGCAACATGAGGCAGAAAATTCTGTCCTGAGAATGGAATTTCACTGTAATTTGTCACCTTATGGTCCAGTGTGACCCTCATTCTACCGTCAAGCAAAGGGTTTAATGAGGGGTGCAGAGTGATATAGATAAGTTAAGTCAGTGAACAAAAATCTCAGACGGAGTGAAAGGTGAGAATATGTAAAATTGTAGTAAATATACCAAAAAAATGCTATCTTATTAAGAGATAAATTGAACATAAATGTAAGAATATTATATATCAGTTATACAGTTCTGGTTTTCTTATTTAAATGTGAAGTTATGTGTGTGAAATATTTTAATGTTATTTATTTTTGTGTTTGGATTTTGACCTGGGACCATTAGGGTTTTGGTCTGTGTGCATGGGAGAATTTAATCGTTAACTTACCAGCATTTAAGGTGCCATGTTTATTTTTTAAGCCAATTTGTGAGAGAGACTTCCTGTAATTGTTTGTATTGGGAGAGATTTATGGGTGAACAGAATAAACATTGAAAAGCATTAACCTGCTTTTAGTTTGAAGGATCAGAGATTAATTTTTATTTGCTTAGAGGAAACGCCCATAGCTTGGAAAGGTTTTTCGGTTTCAGTTTGCAGAAGTCCTGGTTAAAATTTAGCTGGAAGAACACAGTGCTCCTGGAGCAAGACATTAGTTCTTAAAGTTTGAAATAAATTACTCAGTTTGTGGATTTAATTTGAAAATCCAGAACCCTGAGCACAGAATCTCAGTTCAAAGCTAAAAAAGTAGTCGCTCAATACCCGAGGAAGAGGCGATCAGACTGTCCAGACTAGGAATTGAAAGCAACAGGTAAGTCAAACCTGTCCATGTGATAAAGGAAGGGCATTCTCTCTGGCATTTCAGTACTGTAAAGAAATGTTGTTGGGATGGATGAAATATTGTACTTTTATTGTGATTTGAAGTCTTCAAAATTGTCCTTTGTGTAAATAGCTTGGTTTGTTTGCTTTTATCTTTTCTTTGACATAATGAACTTCTGGTTTATTCTTAAAACAAGGTGTGCAGCATTGTGTTCTCATTTTTCAGTGAAAGATCAGTTGGTTAAATATAACAAAACGATACTGTGCCTGTCAAGTCTTATTCATTCTCGGATCTGACTTCTTCAGTAATAACATCAAAGGGATCATAACAACTGAAGTCTCTTGCAAGTTTTGAATTCACTGGATTTAAGGGGGATCTGTGTCTTTTAGTTTGTAAAGTAGTGTGAATGTGGATGAATGTGTGCATAAAAGGATTGTGTTCTGGTGAGCTTTATTGCATGGAATTTAAAGATGCCTTTGAATGGTTCTGGGAGTTTTCTGAAAGTGGAAGACATAACAATGAATTATTTGAAATCTTTGACCAAAGTTAAACTGAGAGAGATAGCCAAAAAAATTGAAGGTTGAAGTATAAGTAGGATCTCATAAGGATGAGATGCTTCAAGTGATTATCCAACATTTAGAATTAAAAGAACCGAAACATGAAACTAGGTTGTCACAGCTGGAATTAGTGAAGATGGAGGTAAAAACGAAAAGACTTGAGTTGAAAGATCAATGGAGATTAAAGACTATAGAGCTTGAGACAACTAAATGGAAAGGTAGAAGAATAAAAAATGTATGATAATGGAAAAGGAGATGAAATTTTTAAAATAACACAAACTTATAAGAAATAAGGAAATTAGAGAATGTGCATTAGTCATGGAACAGCTAAGAACGAAGAAGAAAGAACGTATTGGTTTCAGAGAACATACAGAAAGATGCCTAAGTAATAAAGGAGAAAAGTTGGAACTAAAAAGTGATATAAAAAAATTAACATACTCCCAGTGTAATAGGATGGGATATACCAAACCCAAATGTTGATGAGATGGAAGATCAATTGCAGTAGTAGGACTATAAGACCATATGACGTAGGAGCAGAAATTAGGCCATTCAGCCCATCAAGTCTGCTCCACAATTCAATCATGGCTAATGAGTTTCTAAACCCCATTCTCTCGCTGTCTCCCCATAACTGCTGATCCCTTGACAACCAAGAACCTATCTGTCTCCATCTTAAACATACTCAATGTTGTGGCCTCCATAGCCTTCTGTGGCAGTGAACTCCATAGATTCACCACTCTTTGGCTGAAGAAGTTTCTCCTTATCCTAGATCTAACAGGTCTTTCCTTTACTCTAAGGCTGTGCCCTTGGGTCCTAGACTTTCCTACCAATGGAAACATCTTCCCAACATTCACACTGTCCAGGCCAAACAATTTTCTGTAAGTTTCAATTAGGTCCCCACTCATCGTTCTAAACTCCATCGAGTATAGACCCAGAGTCCTCAAACGTTTCTCATATGTTAAGCTTTTCATTCCTGGGACCATTCTCTTGAAGCTGAGACATGGGGCCCCCAAACTGCACACAATACTCCAAATGTGGCCTTACCAGAGCCTTATAGAGTCTCAGAAGTACATCCCTGTTTTTATGTTCAAGTCCTCTCAAAATAATCGCCAAAGCTGCATTTGCCTTCCTAACTACTGACTCAGCCTGCAAGTTTACCTTGAGAGAATCCTGGACGAGAACTTCCAAGTCTCTTTGCACTTCAGACTTCTGAATTTTCTTCCCATTTAGAAAATAGTCCATGCTTTTATTCTTCTTACCAAACTGCATGTCCTCACACTTTCCCACATAGTACTCCATATGCCACTTCTTTGCCCACTTTCCTAACCTGTCCAAATCCTTTTGCAGCCTCCCCACCTCCTCAATCCTACCTGTCCCTCTACCTATTTTTGTAACGTCTGCAAACTTAGTCAGAATGCCCTCAGTTCCTTCACCTGGATCATTAATGTATAAAGTGAAAAGTTGTGGTCCCAACACTGAGTCTTGTGTAACACCACTTGTCACCAGTCTTCAGAAAAAGGAGCATCTGGGAAGGAAGTAGATATTAAAACTGTATTGATAGTAAAAAGAGAACACGGTTCCTAAGAATGTACTAAACAGGGAGAGATGACTTAGGACAATCATGAAAATTAATCTTCAAATATTGACAAGAAGAACCATAGAGGTTCTGAATAGTTTATCTCAAAGCGGAAGGTATTTCTTTGAATCATGGAAGTAAACCGATAGGGATTTGAAGAGACACTGGAGCAATTCAGTACTGGACTGATAATACTATTGTCTTCCAGAGGGATTAATGAAGCATAAAACATTAATTGGAGGTATTCATGGAGATTATAGACCAATTGCATTATACTGAGGAAAGAGTGACTTGGCAAATGCATAGGTCAGAGTGGGAGTAATGAGGCAAATTCAAATAGATTTATTTAAATTTTGGAAGTGGCGTAGCAGGTTGAGGAAGATTGGCTGCAGCAAGGGTGGTGGAACATCCACTGGAGTTAAAAGATGTTAAAATATTACCGGAGGTTTTCTGACCTTGTTATGACTGGATCTCCGGTCCACAGAATTGGACAGGAAGAAAAGCAATAAATGAAACAGAGATACTTTGGAAATTCAGTTAATCGAATTCAATTTTCAAAAAGTAACTGAAAAGGATTGAAGATAAAGAAATGAGGCTGACTTGTTTAGCATATCTTCTTTAATAGAAATTCCACAAATGGATTTGATGAGAACTAGGCAGTGGTGCAATAAGTGGTAGTTCCTTCTGAGGATCACAATAACATTTTATGAATCAAAGAATCCCTACAGTGTGGAAGCAGGCCTTTCAGCCCATCAAGTCCACACCAACCCTCCGAAGAGCATCCTACCCACCCTCACCCCATAACCCTACATTCCCCATGGTTAATCCACCTAGCCTATGCATCCCTAGACACTACAGGCAATTTAGCATGGCCAATCCACCTAACCTGCACATCTTTGGACTGTGGGAGGAAACCGGAGTACCCGGAGGAAACCCACACAGACAGGGGGAGAATGTGCACTGTGAGGCAACAGTGCTAACCACTGTTCCACAGTGCCACCCCACTGAGTGACTTGTAAAATTCCAAAGGCAGTTCACTTAGGTACTAGGAAAATACAAGTTAAAATATTGAAATATTTTATATTGGCTAGGATTACATAAAGACATCATCAAGTTCTGCCAAACATGCCATCCAAGTCGAATAGTGGGAAAACCTCAACCCTCAATTAAAACAGTGCATTGAATTCTGATACCAGCTTTTGAAGATCTGTTCAACAGGGTTTTAACAGATTGTGTAGAATGCTGACCGAGGAACAGGAATTGGAATCAGTATCTTTAACGTTTTTGGAAGTTTCCATAAGATTTCCTGAATCATTACCTTTTGGAAAAATTGCAGCAAAGTGGTATTGGTAAAAGTTGGTTCGACTTTTTACAAGATATGGTAATATGATATTTGCTTAAATATACACAGTCAGATCAAGTTTCAAATTTTATGTCTCAAATATTCAAATAAATGATGATCAATTGGGAAATAAAATTATTTACATATTCTGCTTATCACACACCGTCTCTATATGTATTGGAAAGATGGCATCAAACTTTGAAGATCATGATTAAAGCTTATTGTCAAGAATGCCCTAATGAATGGGATAAGGAAATTTCTTTGTTACTGTTTGCCATTAGGGACGTTCCTAATGAGACCCAAAGGATTTAGTCCTTTTGAACTAATATATGTATATGAGGTGAGAAGACCACTTAAATTGATTAAAGAAAATTTGATAAACTGAAGCTCAAAGACTATGCTTCCAGCCTCCGTTTTGAATTTCAAAAAGAAACTGACCAAAACACGTGAGCTGCCAAAAAGCATTTGAAGGGGGCTCAACAAGCAATGAAAGTTAAAAAGGCTAAAGTTCGAAACTTTGTTGCTAGAGACAAGTGTTAGTGTTGTTACCTGTCTCGAGGGATCATTAAACACAACGTTCAGTGCATGTTAGTCAATCCTAAAGAAACTCAATGATGTGAATAATGTAGTGTGTGGGCAGAGGAAAGAATCAGCTAATGTGGCATGTTAGAAATGTTAGGTGTTATGACATGAATGATGGTTAGGGAAACTGTACTGTAAGAGTGAAAGAAGTAGACAGTGAGATGGAACTATCAGAACACGTGGATAATACAACAGAAATCAAAAAAAGGTTGACCCTGCAACAATCAGATTGGATAATATGAGCATGGTTAAAAGGTTAGATAGCATGGCTAATGGTATGTTGACCCTTATTTCAAAGGAGTTGAAGTATAAGAGTAGGGAAGTCTTACTGCAACTGTACGAAGCACTGGTGAGACCAGATCTGGAACACCATGACCAGTTTTAGTCTCCCTATTTAAGGAAATACTTCATTTCATTGGAGGCTGTTCAAGAAGGCTTCATTAGAATGATCTCTAGTGTGGCGGGATTGTCTTACAAACAAAGACTAAACAGGTTGGGACTCTACTCACTGGAGTTTAGATGAATGAGAGATTATCTCATTGAAACATATCAGACTCCACACTCCCCTCCAGCCCCACGACATCCGGCACTTTTCCCTGGAACCGCAGGAAGTGCTACACCTGCCCCCACACCTCCTCCCTCACCCCAATCCCAGGCCCCAAGAAGACTTTCCACATCAGGCAGATGTTCACCTGCACATCTGCCAATGTGGTATACTGCATCCGCTGTACCCGTTGTGGCTTCCTCTACATCGGGGAAACCAAGCGGAGGCTTGGGGACCGCTTTGCAGAACACCTGTGCTCAGTTCGCAACAAACAACTGCACCTCCCAGTCGCGAACCATTTCAACTCCCCCTCCCGTTCCTCAGATGACATGTCCATCCTGGGCCTCCTGCAATGCCACAGTGATGCCACCCGAAGGCTGCAGGAACAGCAAATCATATTCACCCTCGGAACCCTGCAGCCCAATGGCATCAATGTGGATTTCACAAGCTTCAAAATCTCCCCTCCCCCAACCTCATCCCAAAACCAGCCCAGCTCATCTCCCCTCCCTAACCTGTCCTTCCTCTCACCTATCCCCTCCTCCCACCTCAAGCCCCACCCCCATCTCCTATCTACTAACCTCATCCCGCCCCCTTGACCTGTCCGTCCTCCCTGGACTGACCTATCTCCTCCCTACCCGCCCACCTACACTCACCTTTACTGGCTCCATCCCCGCCTCTTTGACTTGTCTGCCTCCTCTCCACCTATCCTCTCCTCTATCCATCTTCTATCCGCCTCCCCCTCTCTCCCGATTTATTTCAGAACCCTCTTCCCCTCCCCCATTTCTGATGAAGGGTCTGGGCCAAAAATGTCAAGCTTTCCTGCTCCTATGATGCTGCTTGGCCTGCTGTGTTCATCTAGCTCCGCACCTTGTTATCTTGGATTCTCCAGCATCTGCAGTACTTATTATCTCAGATTCTTAAGGGGCCTGACAGGGTAATGCTGAGAGGATGTTTCCCACCATGGCAGACTCTGGGACCAGAGGATACCAATTTAAGACTGAAATGAGGAGGAATCTCTTCTCTCAGTGGGTTGTGTCTTTGGAACTCCTTTCCACAGAAAGCTGCAGGGGCAGAGTCATTGTGTATATTTAAGCCTGAGATAGATATTTAATTAGTAGGTGAATCAAGGGTTATTGGGAAAAGGCAGCAAGTGGACATGAGGAATGTCAGATCAGCCATGATCCTATGGACTGGTAGAACAGGCTCAAGGGACTAAACAGCCTAGACCTGTTCCTTTTTTTCAAATTCATTGTGGGATATCGACATAGCTGACTGGCCAGCATTTATTGCCCATCCCTAGTTGCCCTTGAGAAGCTGTTTTCTTTAACCACTGCAGCCCACCTGCTGTGGGTTGACCCACGGTGTCATTAGAAAGGGAATTCCAGGATTTTGACCCAGTGACAGTGAAGGAACAGCGGTATATTTCCAAGTCAGGATCGGGAGTGGCTTGGAAGGGAACTTGCAGGTGTTCCCATGTATCTGCCGCCCCTGTCCTTCTAAATGGACCATTTCTTAAAGGCTTATCATCTACAGCATGGTGTTTTATCTTCCAGAAGCCTTTCAAAGTGGCTTATGAGGGCGATTACAGAATTATAAATCAATTTGTGGGAATGGCGAATTTGGCATTTCATGGCATTAGCGTGGAAATACATTACCTACAAACCAACACCTCATTGACTCAATGCAGAGAGATTATTTTAATTGAGTGAATAGACTGAGTTCAGGATAGATGATGATAATATAGAACTGAGTTGAAATACCTGTAGTGATGGTGCTGAAACCAAATGGATCACAGAATTCTGCGTTGATTATTGCAGAATTGACGTGGTAACAAAAGCTGATTCATATCCTATTCTGAAATTGGAGAATTACATTTGAATGAATTGGACACAGATGGTTTGCTTCCTTCGGCTCCTAATTTATAAGTTCACATCCTTAATGATAGGGGAGCCCTGCATATCAGATCAAATGGCAAGCTTCAAGAATTTGCCACCATCTTCAACCAGAAGTACCAAGAGTGTGAGGATTGGCTAGCAAGCCACTTTACTGCTGTAGTCAAGCTTCTGTATCCAGGAATATGCATGAAAATCCTGCTATTGACCTCCTTTGCCTGGCCAACGAGCCCTGCTAGTTTTTGGAGACATGTTTCTTCTGCCCATCCACAGGGAACTAAATTTGGCTTTTGGTCCTTACGGTTGATACTATATGTCCAATGATGTATCAATGAAGCATAGTGCAATCTAGTTGCATTATGCTTCCCTCTCCCTGATTTCTAGCTAAATCTGAAGATTTACCATGCCTAAATCCTGATCCTCATATGATTTCTTCAAACAATTGTGCTATCATAAATTGCTGCAGGTCATCATTATGCTCGACTCCTGCAATTGGTCAGAAAGCCCAGAAGTTGGATCCAGTTGCAGTGGCTGAACGAAAAAGCCAATGAGGTGGTATTACTGAAGTTCCAGGTTTCCTAATAATCTGCCATATTCCCAAAATGTAAACTAACTTTTATTCTGTGAAGTTACCTCTTTAACCTTGAGGACACAGACCACTAAATCCCAGTTATCCTGCAATTAGTCATTAATTTTTGATTTATTAAGCTTTTCCTAGTTTATCAATATTCATTATGAAGTTTGCCTTCATTCGTAGTATAAATAATTTGCAAAAAGTATCAGATTGTGGGAACTCTTGTCTTCTGCAATGTGACCAATGGAAATTGAATTCAGACTGCTCAAACACACAGAAATTGTATAACTAGAAGACAGAGAAGCCTTCACCTTGTCAGTCTGAGTTCGGTTTTAAGATAATACGGTGTAGAGCCGGATGAACACAGCAGGCCAAGCAGCGTCAGAGGAGCAGGAAAGTTGACGTTTCGGGTCTGAAGAATGGTCTTGACCCGAAACGTCAGCTTTCCTGCTCCTCTGATGCTGCTTGGCCTGCTGCGTTCATCCAGCTCTACACCATGTTATCTCAGATCCTCCAGCATCGGCAGTTCCTACTATCTCTGAGTTAGGTTTTAATCCAGTTTTCAAGTTAAAAGAGGCAAATGTCCAACTCACTGTGTTCATCTATAAATTTTACCTTTTTCTTTCAGATTACAGATGAAGCCAATTCTGTCGCAACTTGTGAGAGAAATAAGGATGAAACAACATCAGGATACATCACTAAGTTTCAACTGACACTCTGGGGAACCTACAAGATTGAGCTCCCCAAAAGGGAAGAAAGTATGTGAATCTTAAACAATATTAGAGAGATAATGAGGCAGCGTTTTCATGCAAGATTTGAATGCTAAAAAAAAACTCCTAGGGATTGAATCAGATTTGCACATTAAATGTGTATGAGTATATAGTGATGCCTAGTTCTAGAGTCTTCCATAAGAGGAGGCATCATCTCCATGTCTACCCTGGCATGACCCTTCAGGATTTTATGTTTTAATCAAGTCATGTTTACTTTTCTAAACTCCAGCAGAACGAGCCTAAGCTGTCCAACTTTCCACATTGGACAACCCACCTCATTCGAGGCATAAGACATGTAAACATTCTTTGAACTGCCCCCAACACAGTTACATACTTCCTTAAAAATGCAGTCTCACCAATGTCCTGGATGACTGAAGCACTACCTCTCTACTTTTGCCTTCAAATTACCTTGTAATAATAGTATTTCATTAGTTTTCCTAATTTCTTGCTGTATCTACATGTTTACCTTTTATAAATTATTCACCAGGATCTTCTGCATCATGGAGCTCTGCGATATATCACCATTTCTAAATTTTTTTTTAATTTTTCACACTAAAATAGATAGTTTCACATGATCCCACATTGTACTCCATTTACCACATCTTTATCCACTCATATATCATTACATCTTGTCAACCCATTTACAACTACTATCTGCTTTCTGTTAGCTATCCAATCTACTGTCTATGCCAAAATGCTAGTCCCTATACCATAAGCTTTTATTTTTTGTAATAACCTTTGATATGGAACCTTAACAAATTCCTTCTAGAAATCTGAAGTATAAAACATCCACTAGTTCTCCCTTATCCATAACACACATTAGCTCCTCAAAGAACTTCAAGAGATTGGTCAGACACAGTATTATAAAACCATGTTGACTCTGCTTGGTTGCCTTGAACTCATCCGAGTGACCTGTTTTAATGTTTTTAATAATAACTTCTAACATTAAGCTGATTGATCTGGAGTTTCCTGCTTTCTGTCTCCCTTTTTGAATAAATCAGATATTTTGTTATTTTCCAATCTAATGGAATTGCTCCCAAATCAAGATACATTTGTAAAATTAAATCTAATGCATTATGTACCTCACACGTAACTTCTTACAAGATCCTGGAAAGAATCGATCAGGACCTGGGAACCTGTCTGCCTACAGTTCCAGTAATTTACTCAGTTCCAATTTTCTGGTGATTTTAACTTTCTTGCATTTTACCCACTCTTCCATTTCCTTGTTTTCCATTATTAGTTCTCTAGTTTCACTTTCTATTGACCCAGTACTCACTTTATTAACTCTTTTCCTCATTTAAAAATTGATACAAATTCTCACTATCTATTTTTATATGTTTCACTAGCCTTCTCTCGTAATCTAATGTTGCCCTCTTCATTAACTTTTTGGTCATTCTTTATTTTTTAATATTCTGTCCAGTCTTTCATCTTCTCCACTGAATTTGGACCATTATATGCTTTTTCTTTAAGTTTGATATTCTGTTTATTAGTTTAGAATTATTTTATTATTATTATAAATAACTGTTTCTCTTTGGCCTAATCTGCCAATTCACTTTAGTCAGTCCAGTTTTCAGGCTCTCACAACTGCTCTTATCTAAATTTTTAAGAATTCACTCCTCTCTGCCTCAAATGAATGTAAGATTACGGCTGCTGCTATGTAGGAGCATCTTCACAATGAGATCATTAATGATTGCTATCTCTTTGCACAATACTCGCTCTAGTATAGCCTGCTCTCGGGTTGACTCCAGAACATGCTGTGATGAGAAACAATCATGAAAACTTTCGTTGAATTCCTCATCTAGGCTACCTTTGCCACTTAACCTTTCCAGTCTATTTGTAGCTTAAAATCTCCCATGATTATTTCTGACAAGCCCTCATTCATTCTGCTCTCTACCCTGTAGTTTTTGCGCTTAACTGAGCTTGTCCTTACCCTTAACAACTTCTCCTTCAACTCCTCCCACTTCCTACAGACTAAGGGGGTGGCCATGGGAACCTGCATGGGCCCAAGCTATGCCTGCCTCTTCATAGGATACATGGAACAGTCCCTCTTCTGCAGCTACACGGGCACTATTCCCCACCTCTTCCTCTGCTACATTGCTGACTGTATCGGTGCTCCTCATGCTCCTGCAAGGAGCTCGAACAGTTCATCAACTTTACTAACATCTTTCACCCCAACCTCAAGTTCATCTGAGCCATCTCTGATACCTCCCTCTCCTTCCTGGACCTCTCTGTCTCCATCTCTGGTGACCACCTCGAAACTGATATCTATTTCAAGTCGACCAACTCCCACAGCTACCTAGACTACACCTCCTTTCACCCACCTTCCTGCAAGAATGCGACCTCCTATGCCCAATTCCTCTGCCTCCGCCACATCTGCTTCCAAGATGGGGCGTTCCACTCCCGAACATCCCAGATGTCCTCGTTTTTCAAGGACCTCAACTTTCCCCCTCCAGTGGTCAAAAATGCTCTCGACCACATCTCTTTCATTTCCTGCACTTCTGCTGTCACACCCCTGCCCCACAGCAAAAACAAAGACAGAATCCCCCTTGTCCTCACGTATCACCCCACTAACATCCGGATTCAATGCATCATTCTTTGCCACTTCCACCACCTGCAATCTGACTCCACAACCAAGGATATGCTTCCCTCCCCACCTCTATCTGCCTTCCTTAGGACTGCTGTCTCCACGACTCCCTTGTCCGCTCCACGCTCCCCACTAGCCCCACCACCCCCGGCACCTTTCCCTGCAACAGCAGGAAGTGCTACACCTGCCCCTACACCTCCCCCATCACCTCCATCCAAGGACCCAAAAAAAGCTTTCACATCAGACAGATGTTCAACCGCATATCCATTAATGTGGTCTACTGTATCCGCTGCTCCCGATGTGGCCTCCTTTACATTGGTGAGACCAAGCGGAGGCTCGGAGATTGCTTTGTAGAGCACCTACGCTCTGTTTGCGACAAACGACAACACCTCCCAGTCGCGAACCACTTCAACACCCCCTCCCACTCCCTGGACGACATCTTCCTCCTGGGCCTCCTCTAGTCTCACAATGACACCACCCGGAAACTGGAGGAGCAGCACCTCATATTCCGCCTTGGCAGCCTACAACCCAATGGTCTCAATGTGGACTATACTAGTTTCAAAATCTCCCCCACCTCCGGCCTCATCCCATGACCAACCCTCCCTCTCCTGTCCGTCTCCGTGACCTGTCCGTCTTCTCCCCCACCTATCTGCTCCTCCTACCTCACTGACCAATCCCCACTACTGCCTACCTGCACTCACCTATCACCATCCCACCTACCTTCCCCAGCCCCACCCCCCTCTCTCTATTTATCTCTGACCTCCCTTCCCGACCCCCCTCCACCACCCAGCCCCATTTCTGAAGAAGGGTCCCAGTCCGAAACGTTAGCTTTCCTGCTCCTCTGATACTGCCTAGCTTGCTATGTTCCTCCAGCTCCACACTGTGTTATCTCTGACTCCAGCATCAGCATTTCTTCCTATCTCTTTGTTACATTCTGTTCTGTTTAATATAATATCTAAGATTTAACTCCAATCCTCTTTAATTCTAGCCCTCACTCTCACACAAAGACAGACAGATGAATAGAAACGATGAAGGAATAAATTAAAAGGAAAAAATAAATGAGATGTAACTGGCCATGTCACCTAAGCACTCTCTATGATCTGTAACATCACCAACATATAGGATTATATCTGATGACACTGACGCATGCAGATAGCTTCAGTAGACTCCAAAGAATATTCATTTAATTTTATATTCTATTCTCTGAACTTTCAATAAGTTGATACTCAGAGAACAACCAGACAGCAATCAAACCCTGTCCTTGAGCTTTTACTTTTGCAGACATGATCCTTCTGACCTAAACACAGTTAACATAAAACAGTTCAATCTCTGGCTTCTCCTTGCCAGACTGACCATCTTCCTGTAAGGTTCCAGGCAACATTCAGCATCTACTATTTTCTTGAGCATAAGGCTTCTCTGTGGTTAAAGCACCTGTAGGGTTTTTAACAAGAATTAAGGTGTAATTAACTTTCAGACCTAGCTCCATAAGTAAGTTGCAAGCTGCTGCTCAAAGTCCAAAGATCACCTTTAAGCTCTCAGCTAACAGTTCACAGCACCAAACCAAAATTGTTAAGAAGGATAAAACAAAATAATGAAAAGTCAGTGAAGGTTCTAACACAGTAATTATTGCTGTCTATTCTAGCACAGGGCTAGACACAGCAGGTTGCAGTAGCATTTCATTCTCTATTAGATACAAGTTGCTAATGTGCAATGAAAAACTAATCCACAATAATGAATTATGACTGTCATTTTATATCTGTTGTATTTTAAGTATTAATGTACTTGTTCATGTAAGTTAAAGAAATGCAAGCAGCTGAATTTTTCTCACAGCATCTGTCCAACTTCAAATGCTATTGCCATGTTAGTGCAATCAAAATGTGGTACAGCATCAATAAGATTGAGATAGAACCCGTATCTGGGAAGACAAAAGATTATAAAAGGTCAAACACATGAATCGAGATGGTCTACACATCACTAAATAAAGAGAGATGGAGGAATAAGTGTGCAAACAAATTCACTAACTCAGTGGAAAGGCACAGTATTTATGGGAAATTTCAGCAGTACTAAAATTAAATCGCCAGAAGAGATATGAAAAAGGGATAAAAGAACCAAATTCCTACAATTGAGAAAGGACCTTCTTTATAACCGAGCATGCTGAAATCCAATGTAGGAGAATGAATCAGAGAGGTAAAAGTAGGAAAACATCTAGTCAGTAGGTAAGATTTAAGATAATAATTGAATAGAACATAAACATTACAGAGGCTAGGGTAATGGTTTAGAAGAAAATTGATTTCAAGGAGCACTTAAAAGAACTTGGAGCAACTAACAACTATATTAGCAAATCCAGTTCAAAGAGGAATGGCAAACATTTGAAATGGTGTGCAACAGAATCAAGGGAAACTATATTTGACCAAATGGCAAGAACAAGCTAAATACTAATGCAACATCATGAGTGGATAAGGACATTAGAGCAAAAGTAAGGATAAAGTACATGGACAGTAGTAACAAGGGGATTCTGAAGAAAGGTCACTGAACCTGAAATATTAACTCTGATTTCTGTCCACAGGTTCTGCCAGACCTACTGAGCCTTTCCAGCAATTCTTTTGGTTTTTATTTAGTAATAAGGGGGAATGCGTAAAGCTGAAGAAAGAAGTCAAAAGAAAGTTAGGAAACAGGGACATTTAAACTTTATTGTCAAGAAACATCAAACTAAATAATAAAATATTCTAAATGGATGGAAATAAAGTAAAACGAAGTTAAGGATGAAAATTAGGCCACTAGGGGCTGGATAGGATAAAATCATAGGCAGTCGTAGCAAAGTGGCAGAGATATTAGAAGATTATTTTGCTCCATTACTTACCAGGGAGACAGATGAGCCTGACATGAAATCAGAATATGAGATTAGAAATGATTTAGCTACATTTAAAGTTTAGGAAGAAGAAACATTAAATAAATTAATTAATTTAATTCTAAGAATTTAAAACCCTTGCTCAGAATGAATTGCATCCATGTATCTTTTAAAACAATCCTTCGGAAAAGGTAAAAGAATAACTATTACATATTCTGAATTATTCATTAGAAAAAGGTATTTTGCTGAAGAACAGGCAGGGGGCTAACATTCCACTCATGTTTAAGAAGGAAGACAGAACAGTCACTTTATGTTAGGGAATATGTTAAGATAATGGAATCCCCCAAAAAAGAAAACAAAATCCATCTGGAAACCAAAGGGAGAACAATGACTATACAATAATGAATGAATTGATTTGGAAAGGGAATCACTTGTTTGACTAATCTCATTTAATTCTTTGAGAAAGCAACAGAGAATTAACAAGGCTGATGCAATGGCTCAAAAACAGTGCATTTTAGTTCATGTTAAGATGGGTACTATTTAGATAGGCTGGGAGCAACATCAGCAAACTATATAAGTAGGGCTATGGACAGAGCTTTAAAGGAAAGGGTGAAGAAAAATTTAGTGGGAAGTTGAGGGAATTAGACAGTGCAGCAACTTGTGTAAAAACAGAATTGACACAGAGGGATAGAGAGTCTAATAAAGTGGATACAAAGAATAGCAAGAAAATAAAAACATTAAAAAAATTAAGTCTTTTCATTGGAGCATTAAACAAAAACAAAACAATATGTTAAGAGTATTTAAAAATGTGTTAATGTGAGGTGAGTAAGTCCTCAGATTCTCGCTTGCCTGTGAAAATACCATAAGCAAAAAGGAAATGGTAGCGATGTTAAACAAATATTCTTGGGCTGAATGTTCTCGCACCATGGTGACATGCTTGATAAACCAAGCCATATTGCATACAAGTTTCTGCTAATTTCCCCGTACTTCGTTGGGTGACTGTTGTCCTTGTGAATTTGTCATTGTAATGCTCCTACCTAGTCATAGAATCTCTACAGTGCAGACATAGGCCATTCGGCCCATCAAGTCTGCACCAACCCTCTGAAGACCATCCCACCATATTCCTGCTACCCCACATTTATCATAGCTAACCCATCTAGCCTGCTCACTACAGGACAATTTAGCGTGGACAATCCACCTAACTTGCATGTTTTTGGACTGCGGGAGGAAGCCCACTCAGACACAGGGAGAATGTGCAAACTCCATACAGTCATCCAAAGCTGGAATCAAATCTGGGTCCCTGGCACTGTGAGGCAGCAGTGCTAGCCACTGAGCC
This sequence comes from Ginglymostoma cirratum, assembly GCA_024137785.1. NCBI lineage: Eukaryota > Metazoa > Chordata > Chondrichthyes > Orectolobiformes > Ginglymostomatidae > Ginglymostoma > Ginglymostoma cirratum. The sequence continues at coordinate 16,626,709 of JAHRHZ010000264.1, forward strand.
ACCAGGCCACCCTGCAGTGTTGTCCCAGTGACTGTGGGCATGGCTGCTGAGAACTGTTGACAACCTTGATCAGATCTAAATGACTTTGCTTTGAACTGCTCCCTCTCAACATGGGAGCAACAGCAAGTGTATTGGCTTACTGGTAGTGATGGGAACATGAGAGATACATTCAAACAGCAAGCAGTAGATTTGTGCTGCACAGAGATTTTGCTGATCTCAAGGATGTTGCCTCAGCGTGCCCAGTAATTGATTAGAGGTCATGTTTGTTTGACTGCTGTGACACCCTACAAACCCATGTTTTACACATGAGCCACTTGTGCTTAGTTTACTATTACGTGAAGGTTCCACCACGTGTCAGTATCAGAACTGATCACTTTGAGAGTGAACCGCGGGCCATGTGCTCAGTTGTAATTCCAATGATGAAACACACTGTCTTCTCCATAAAGCCATGCTTCTTCGCCACAAGCTAATTCCTGCTGCCTTCTGTATGAACTACCTTGTTATTCCAAGAGTGAAGGAAGTATGCCAGTGAATGTAGTGTTTGCAGACTATGGCTGTGAGGTGTAGCTCTGAGATAAACAGTGAAAACTAAGACTGTGAGGAAAAGGTAAAGATTTGAATCTCAAGTTTGAGTTGCCAACTGGTGAGTAGTGAGTCTGGTGCATTGAACAGTATCTGAAGCTTGTGGTACATTTAAAGCTGCACTCAGAATTTTGACCATTTGTGTGAGGAACTAAATTCACTAGATCTGGATAGAACTGGGTCTTGCTATACCATGGAGAAAGTAGCTAGCTGTTTACTGAGTCTCTTGTAAGCAGTTATGGTCTTTTCTATTCTAAGATTTTAAAGTAATGCATAAATTTGTAGAAAAGTTAATAAAAACATGTAAAAGACAATAACCACAAATAAATGTTGTAATTAAATGATTATAACTCATTAAGGATGGCAGGTCAGGTGATCTGTCAAGGTTGGAGCATGTGGGAGCTCTTGGAAACTATTGTGATCTGGGGCAAACGCATCTGAAGCAAATGCCTGAAGTTGAGAGCTCCAGCTCAACATTCATGAGCTAAAGGCTGAACTACAGACACAACATATCAAAACAGGTGAAAGTTATCTGGATTAATTTGTACCAGGGGCCAGTCACATCACTTAGGACAGAGTCTTCTAATTTGATCAGTGGTCAGGGACAGTAGGGTGTGATTGTGAGTGAGGCAGGTAAGGTAACCCAGAGAGCAAGAGTGCAGCACTTTCAGCCTCTGCACTTGTTCAACAGGTTTGAGGTTTGCTCAGCCTAGTTTGGATGAAAGTGGGGCCTATATAGTGGATGAGCAAACTGATGATGGCATGGTGGTAACCATTCAAGGAGGGACAACAGCAAGGAATATAGTAGCAGGTGATGTATAGTAAGGGGGATTGACACCATTCTCTGTAACAAAGAGCGAGACTCCAGATGGCTGTGCTGCCTGCCAGATACCAAGGTTTATGAGATAACAAGCATGGGGCTGGATGAGCACAGCAGGTCAAGCAGCATCATAGGAGCAGGAAACCTCGACGTTTCGGGCCTAAACCCTTTATGACATTTGCTTAGGGCAGGAAAAGAACTTGCAGAAGGACAGGAATGATCTAGTGGTCATGGTCCGTATTGGTACAAATGACACAGATAGATTAAGGAATGAGGTTCTGCAAAGAAGGAATGAACTAGTCCTAGATACCAAATTGAAAAGTTCAATTTCTGTTACGATCTCTGGATCATTACCTGAGTTGCTTGCAAATTAGTGTAGTGTACATAAATTTAGTGAGATGAATACATGGTTCAAAGACTGGTAGGGGAGAAGTGGGTTCCAGTTCATGGGCCAGTAACACACTGGTGGGGAAGTAGGATTGTACTGTTGAAACAATCTGCACCTAAACTGTATTGGGGCCAGTGTTCTGATGAATCTTAAACTAGTGAAATACAAAGGATTTTCATTAAATAACATGTGTAAGCGATAAAATACGGTAAGATGCATTATATTAGAGAATAGAGATAAGATGAGAGGAAAATAGGGGAAGTGAGGGTCTGAGAATTGCAGGAAGGAACAGAGGGAAAAAAAGCCAAGAATGCAACAACAATCAAGACGAGATGTTATGAAGATAACAAAAAGATAAAATTAAAGGTTCTCAGTTTTGCATGTACCATTCAAAATAAACACATTGATATTTACATAAATTTGTGTAAATGATGCAATCTGACAGCCATTACTGAGATGCATCTTAAGAATGACAAGGATTGGGTCTGAATATTGAGGGTATATGACATTCAAGAAAAATTGGAAGCTTTGTCAAGGTGGATGGATAGCCATTCAAGGATGGCGTTTGTGCAATAGTTATGATTACCTTGGTTCAGGTTATGGTAACAGTTTGGGTTGAGATGAGGAATAACAGGGGAAAGAAGTCCTTAGTAGGAATGGTCTACAGATCCCCTAATAGTAACCACAATATGGGACAAAGTATACAAGAAACATTGGGTGCTTGTGATGATAATAATAATGGGCATTTTGATTATTACATAGAAACTGTAAAAATCAGAAGAACAATAGTTTCATGGATAACAAGTTCATAGAAAGCTTTTGAGATAGTTTCTCAGAACAGCCCATTTTGGAACCGACCAGAGAGTACACTTTATTGTGCAACATGACAAGATTAGTAAATAGCCTCACTCCACCCCCCACCTCCCTCACAAAGTGATGAAATTTTACAGTCATTTGAAAGGGAGAAGACTGTATCTAAGACTCGCATTTTAAACCTGAATTAGCACAACAGTGTGGACATGACAGCTGAGCTAACCAAAATGAACTGGTATACTAGGATAGGATATAGATCAACAGAGAGACAGTGGCAGACATTTCAGAATATTCAGAATAAGTGTATTCCTGTTACAAAGTAAAAAGTGGACGCACCATCCATGATTAACTACAGAAGTTAGGGAAAGTGTCAAACTTAAGTAAAAAGCTTTTAGCACTGCAAAGATAAGTGACAGATCAGATACTGAGTCAGAATATAAAAAATGGCAGAGAATGGCTGAAGGGCTAATCAGGAGATTGTGAAAATGTTCAATCAGATGGGAAAGTAGCAAATACAACCCCTCAATTCAAAAAGGGAGGGAGCAGTAAACAGAAAACTATGGGCCTCTGTCGTGGGGAAGTTTTTAGAATTGATTATTAAAGCGACTATAGTTGCTCTTAACAAACCTTTTGGTGATCAGGAAGAGTCAGCACCGTTTTGTCAAAGGAAAGTCATTTTTAACCAAATTATTGGAGTTCTTTTAAGGAGTAACGTAGACTGTGAATAAAGGGAAGCTGTAGACATGCAATATTTGAATTTCCAGAAAGCATTTGATAAAAGTGCCATGTACATGTTTATTATGCAAAGATAAGCAGAGTGTAGCATGGATGGAAGTTTGTCTGGTTGGGAGAAAACAGAGTATACATAAATAGAGATAAAAGGTGCTGCAGATGCTGGAGAATCCGAGATAACAAGGCGTGGGGCTGGATGAACACAGCAGGCCAAGCAGCATCATAGGAGCAGGAAAACTTGACGTTTCGGGCCGAGACTCTTCATCAGAAATGGGGGAGGGGAAGAGGGTTCTGAAATAAATAGGGAGAGGGGGGAGGCGGATAGAGGATGGATAGAGGAGAGGATAGGTGGAGAGGAGGCAGACAGGTCGAAGAGGCAGGGATGGAGCCAGTAAAGGTGAGTGTAGGTGAGGGGGTGGGGAGGAGATAGGTCAGTCCAGGGAGGATGGACAGGTCAAGGGGGTGGGATAATGTTAGTAGATAGGGGCTGGGGGTGGGGCTTGAGGTGGGAGGAGGGGATAGGTGAGAGGATCTTCAATTGATTGGTAGTGGAGTCCTGCATGGGTGTAGACTGGAGCTTCATCTTTTTACAATTTACATGAATGACTGAGATGAGGGGAATGATGGCATGGTAGCTTAATTTGCAGATTACGCCAAGATAGGCACAGATTGGTAGACAATAGGTAGAGAAATATGTTATGAAGGAGACATAAGCAGTTGCAGACAGATATACATAGGTCACGTGAGTAGGTAAATTTCTAGTAAGTGCTCACTTTGGCAGCATGAATGAAAATGCAGAGTATTACTTAAACAGAGAATGACTGCAGAATTGAGAGGTGCAGAAAGCTTTCGGTGTTATGGTGCACAAGTCATACAATGTTAGCATGGAGGAACAGAATGTAATCAGGAAGGCTAATGGGATGCTATTTACACGAGAAATTATGCATGAAAATAAGGATGTTGTGATTCAGTTATACAGGGTATTAGTGAGACAATATCTCAAATACTATATGCAGTTTTGCTGTTATTATTTTATGAAAGGATGTAAGTGTGTTGTAGGTGGTTCTGAGGAGGTTCACTAGATTGATACCTGGAATAGGCAGGCTAATTTATGAGAATATGTTAAACAAGCTGGATTTGTTTCCTTTGAAGGTTAGTAGCTTGGTTGATGTGCATAAGATCCTACATGGGCTTGACAAAGTGAATCTGGAAAAGATGGTTCTTCTGGTGAGACAACCCCGAATGATACAGTGTGGTTTTAATATTAGGTATTGCTTTTTTGAGATAGATACGAGGCATTGTTTTTTCTCTCAGAGATTGCGTGAGTTCAGAACTCTGCATAAGAAGGTGGTGGAGGCAATGTCTTTGAATATTTTCATGGTGGTGGTACATAGATTCTTACAAGGCGGGAAAATCAAGAATTATCAGGGGTAGATAGGAATGTGGAATTTGAAACACAAACAGATCAACTAAGACCTTATTGAATGATGGGGCAATTTCAAGGTAAATTTCTGCTCCCGGTTCATCAACGAACTTCTTGCAGCACTACAGCCAAGTTCTTTGGGCTAGGTTGCTGTTCACTGCCAAACCTACACATAGTTTGTCTGGAGGATCACCTGACCCCCATAGTCACCTCTCTCCTCCTGTCCTTAATCTGCTTCTGCTTTAGCTGTGTCAGCATCACAAACCAATATATGTGTTTCACCACTAAGGATCCCGGACTGGCATCAGAAAACCTTGGAATACACTCTTTTCTCTGTCTACTTCAATGTTCTTGCTCAAATTTCTTCTGCAGTCAATTCCAGCACTTCCTACAGCCAGAATGCACCTTCCCTTTAAGAGGCGCAGGCTGGGTTTAAATAATGCATGTTAACTTTACATGGTACCGATGTCATACAAGCATGGGTCCCCTGCTGAAACATGCAACCACTGAACAACACATTTACCACTGGATGTACACAGCTGTCTTCAAATTTGAAGGCAGCATGAAGTTTACGTACTGGCTGCATCGCAATCAATGTGTACGGGTTAATTACAATACCCACGCCCTTTCCCCATGTCTGATTTTGAGGCCTAAATACTTACAAATATGATTTTCTTCTATATCATAAACTACTCTTTGTAAAGTCGTATCACTGAAATTTCACATTTAAAAGCTAAAAGTGTACAATGGTTGTTTCATTAATGTGAGCTCCATTAAACCTCTCTGTGAACAGTCTCAATAATTTGGCACTCTGCCATAAACCAAGTCTTCAGTGTATTGCTTCTGTCATCTGTAAAGGAGAGATTAATAATACATAAAAATAACAGACAGAGTTACCCTAGATTAATGAATTGGCAAAGGTAAAAGAGACATGGATGTTGTCAGGGAAACTGTCACAAAAATAACAACTGTCTGCCCAGTGACTATTGCCTTGCCACCTCCTTCTTTGCTCTCCAAAAGCCTTCACAAAACCTTTCTTTTTGACTAAACCTTGGGGCTGCACCCTCATTTTTTTCCCATCTATGCCCCTGCTGTTGCATATCACTGTACTTTGAGATGTCTTCTCGTGCAGGAGGAACACTAGAAAAATGAAAATTGTTTGTTCTTAATGTGCTTGACTTTGCAAATGCCAACATTTTAATAAGTGGGATCACGTGCGACTTCAGACCAAATATCTCATCTGGGTCATTTCAACAGTATTAGTGCTGCATAAGCCAGCTATAAGATAAAGCAGTTTCAAAAGGCTCATTAAGAATTCTACAGTCTTCTCCCACCGAATATTGGTCCCCATTTGCAGTGTGGGTTTTCTTCTGCTATTGTGGTGGAAATGGAAAACTAATGTGTTGATGTATCCTGGTTTCCTAATTGTCAAAACCCTTACTTTCAGCATTGCTAACTGACTGACTGATATCCATTGTTTCTCAAATGTGGGTCCAAAAATAAATCAGTGACATACTATATCTGGACACAGTGTATGTCTGCATTGTTATTGTCCGGAAGTAATCAGTGTCCAGTGGATGATTTAAACTAATTCAACATCTACAGATTCTGTGTACGCCTTTTCTACCTAAACTCAACAGGTAGTCTTTCATCCCAATAGAAATTTTAGAATCAGGAGATTAAAAACTAAAATTGTTTAGCATGAATGTGCTTACCAGAATACTAGTAGACACTGGCTGCAGAAAATCGGGAATGTGCTACTGCGAAAAGTTAGAACGGAATAAATATTTGTGTAAGTCCGTTGTAGTACCTGTTACATCAGACAACGACATGTCGTTACTTGAATATTTTAAGAACACATTATTTGGTCTTTTATTCTGAATATAACAATGATGAAACTTTGCTCCAAAATTGCTTTTCTATCCAACAGGCATCTTTCAAAGCAAATTAAATATCAAGATATTAGCAAATTTCTTGGCTGCTTGTGATATTAAAGCTTTCTGATCAAAGAATTTGAGGAAAATACACCTTTTGGTGTTTGATGCTTTGCGTTATATTTATACTTTGTTCACGTTATATTTCAAATTTATTGCTGCCTCTCAATTGGGCTGAGTCACTGTATTTAAAACCACATAGGACCTCAATTCTTGTTGAAATGGGGTCAAAAAAGGCCATTTGCCAGTTAGTTTTGAGGATATAATTGAGAAACACAACTTTGGTCTGGCATAAAGTAAGGCAGGGTACATTTTCCTCATAGTGTTTGTTACTTCTAGTAAAATTGTTCATTTCCATCCACTGCCTGAGGCAAATAACAGATGCATTAATAAATAACTCTTTATAATGGTAAATTAATTTACAGTCAATTGCGAGAAAAGCATGAAGAAATTAAATCCGTAATTGACAGCACAAAAGCTAGCATATAGTTGTGTTTGTATTTTAAAGATGGATATTGTTTTGGTGTGGTTTCTTCTTTTGTAGTTTTCAATTAGGTTGTTGCATTTAACTCTCCGGATAGCAGGTAAAGTAACATTCAAAGTCCTTCAGATGCTTGAGGGCTTTCTAATTGCTGCTTTTGCAATAAATATTCAGGCCTCTGATTAAAATGCGCCCTAGCTCAAGTTTGTCACCTGATTAATTTGTTTTCAAATTCTTGTTTGATTACTAACATGATTAATCATGTGCAGAGTAGGCAAAAAAAAAAGAAATGGGAGTAGAAGTAGCTCATACAGCCCTACATGCCTGCTATGTCATTTGGTAAGATTACAGGCTCAACAGATATTGCCTTAACTTTCTTGCAGGTCACCATAACCTTGGACTTCCTCATAGTTCAATGCTGTCTATCTCAGCCATGAATATATCCAATGATTCTCCGAGTTAGTGGATTCAACAGATTCATAAACCTCTGAGAGAAGACATTCCCTATTTTCTCTGGCTTAGTAAGAGATCTCTTATTCTGAAACTACTATGCTCCTTAATTCTAGATTCTAAATGCGAGGAAACACCCACATAGCATCCACCCTCGAAATCTTGCATATTTCAAAAAGATCACCTCTGCTTCTTTTAATTACAATGAATGTTGTTCCAACCTACTCAACCTTACCTCATAAGTAAAAACCCTTCATCCGAGGAATCAATCTAGTGAACTGAGCCCAGTATAAGTATAACTTTTCTTTTAAAAAAGAGACCAAAGCTGTTGACAGGTGTAGTCTTTCCAAAGCCCTGTACAGTTCTATTAGATGTCCTTACTTTTATATACTATACCCTTTGCAAAAAAAAAAATCCAACAATCCTGGGGTAAGACGTGGTAATGTCACTGGAATAGTAACTCAGAACCCCAGACAAATGTCTTGGACCATAGGTTTGAATGTTACCATGGCAAGTGGTGAATTTTGAATTAAATTAATTTGAAAGCTATACTAATGGAGACCATATAGCCAGTGGCCTGTGGTGACGACTCCAGATCCATAACAATGAGTAGGCTCATACGGCAATAATGCTGGCTGAACCCATGAAACCTACATCCCATGAATGAATGAAAACAAAAAAAAAATCAATTTTCCTTTCTAATTACTAGCAGTACCAGCACGCTGATATCTTATATTTCATGTACAAGAACACCCAGATCTCTTGGTATTGGAATATTCTGTAATCTCTGTCTGGTTAACTAACACTTTATTTTGCTGTTCTTCCTCCCAGAGTTAGTAATCTCATATCTTCCCACAGTATAGTCCATCTGCTAATATCACTCACGTAAGCTGTCTATATCTCTTTGGAGTCCTTCTGTCATCAAAACATTCGTCTACAATATCCTCAGTCACTTTTGTACTCAAGTGAATTTAAACAATGTTAGATAAAATACAACTTCCTGTTCCCTGTTCCAGCCACATTTTAACCATAGTGCCAAATTGCACCACTATTTTAATTTTTCATTTCTATACCAACTATTTTGTTGTCTATGCTGTCTTTCCTAGATGAGTGTCAATTTAAGCAGAAAATGTGCTTTATCCATTGGGTATATTGAAATAGTAAATGTACTAATGCTTGCACTGTACCTGGCAAACAGAGCAAATCTTCTTCCCCATGTAGCAATTTGTGTCATTTTTATGCTGTGAGTATATGCTCATTAGAAATTATTATGAGAAAGTCAAAACTCATTTTATGTGATAGTCCAGTATTGTAGTGGTAACTTTCCCAAATTAGAATCCAGAGGTTTGGACAAATAATTGGGAGAATGTGATTTCATAATCCTATTGTAGTAGTTTGAGAATTTGAATTCTGTATTTTTTTAGTAGTAAAATTAAAAAGCATGTATCAGTTAAAGGGACTGTGAAGATGATGCTATAAATAGAAAGTGCTAGAAACACTCAGCAGACCTGACAGCATCAGTGGAGACAGAAAAACAGTGTTAATGTTTTAAGTCCAATATGATTCTAAAAAATTCTGGTAATAATAGTCAGAGACAGCTGTATCCTGAAAAAAATACTTATGTTATGCCTCAACTGAGATTAGTGTGCTGAAAATCAAGCCCCACTATTCCCAGAGTCATCATAAAAATTAAAGGTTTTAAAAAGTGGGCAGCATTTTCCATTTTATTTGTTTTTTAGACCCAGTTTGACAGAATGGACTAGGTCTCTGTACTTAACAAGAATAAGTATTCATTAGAAATAAATTGATTTTAACTTCAAATAGATATTATGAATCATCAACATACAGCTGTTCTAGTTAAAACCCCCTTGAAACCTCCCCCACCTTAAAGCTACACAAACACAGACAGGGAAAAGCATGGGTGCTATGGATAGAGGGAAAGACTGGGAAGGCATTTCAGTGATCCTTGTCCACAGGTTACCCGAGATGATTCTTGTTGTGATTGGAATGCTGCTTCGCGATCTTCCTTTTCTCAGTACTTTCTCTTGTTTGCATAAGGCACAGCTTTTCACACTTTAAAGGTATTTGACTTGTCAATTAAAAGTCACAGCAACTCGAAGGAGGATTAAACTGGTTATCTTCAGGCTTGAGGTACGTTTTCTACCGCAGAGCAGAAACAATTTATTTTTCTCCAGATGTCCGATTGTTTCTCACTGTCTTGTTCACACTCCTGGAACTATTCAGCTATCTGGGAGCCAATCACATAGTTGCTGACTGGCAGAAGACTTTCATCATTGATAACTGGTCAGTAGGCCACAGGCTAATCAGTTGTTTGTTGCTAGCCAAAGCTCCATTTGTAAACACCGCCTGGCTCAAGCTCATCTGCAAAGTCGACTTCCACTACTGCTTGAACAAATGTAACACTAAGCTGTATAAACACTATTTACAATGAGTGTCAGTTTCCTTGTCTTTGAAAAAGTGGAGAGATCCTTCAACAATCCTTGTTCTTTACGGCAGTTGTTTTCAATATTTCAGTCCACGATCATAATATAAAACAGTCTTTTCAGTTAATTGAAGGAATTAAAATTAAACAGAATTAAGTTCCATTGGTTTGGGTGCAATTTGAATGCTGATCTACAAGTGACAAGATAATGTTCTTATACATTGTTTCATCTAGTACCTAGCCGGCTGTATTTAACCAAACATTTATAATGTAGTCTCCTGAAACAAGAAGCTCCGAACTGAAGCAGTTAACCAGATCATCCTATCCTTTGCAGTGGTTGGTGACAAAGTTTCTATCCATTAATTTACTCCCTAGGTATCAGAAATTTAAATGATGAAGAAAAATTAAGTAAGTTAGCCTTATTATCCTCAGAAAAGAATAAGTCACCAAGGTAGTCAAAATGAAATTTTGTAAAAGGGATTAACAGTTGTGATCAGACAAACTGATCATTGTGGCAAAGAATTCAAATTCCTATAAACCCATTGAAGTAAGAAAGTTGTGTGTGAAAAGGAAATGTTACTTTTTCACAAAGGGAAATAGAATTTAAAGGATGTGCTAGTGAAGGAAACAGTGTAACTAACCTCAAGATGCAAACAGATTGTCATTTATCGTAGACAGACCTTATAATACATAATTATAATGCAATGTAGTAGACCAAGTAACATTGTTCAGCACTTTGCTGCAAATCTGAGTGACTGCAAAGAAATTTCTTTTTTGTGCCTAGACGTATGCACAGATCAGTGAGCACTCCATTTCAAATATTATCAAGCAGTGAGTAGGAATCTTCCAGAAATAAAACTGTCCCAAAATATCTTTCGAAAACTCCCAAGATGTTATGTGGAATTTCTTAGAATTTTTTTTAAAGTATGTCCTTGCGATAGGCTGAGTTTGCTCCACAGCCCAATGAAGATTGAGAAACCTGGCTTCAGAGGTATGAGAAAACAGGTCAGACTTTTGCTCCAAGATGCTGTCATCTCTATTGCATTGATCCACACCCGAAATCTCTTTTCATCAATGCAGAAACGGTAGCTTTAACTGTCAATTGTTTCAAGAGAAGGAAAGATGTTATGAAAAAGCGGGATGGAATTGGATTGAGACCAATCAAAAAGCAATGGGCTAATACTGAAAATTCTTATGTTCTTATCTGAACAGTTATGAAACTTGACAGCATTCGACAAGGTAACAACAATCACAAGCTGCAAAACATCAGAAAACTTGTGGAGCGAAATAGAATAGATACGCGATTGCTTGAAGCTTTCTTTCATGAAAATACCAAAAAAGTGCAAGCAGATGATATTCCTTTTAACTGGTCGGAACCAGAGGTAAAGGCATTTCATTACAATAAATCTACTGTTAAGTTATACTGGGCTTACTTGTTTTCAAAACTCTATGGCATTCAATGAATATTTATCTAACCAGCCAATATAATGCTTGATCATTTACTTTGCATTAAATTAAATTTAAGTAAAATACACAAGAAGTTTATGCATCACCTATGCTGGTGAATTCTCATCCTCTACACCTCCATTTCCTTTTGTGAAGAAACCATCAATCTAATTTTTAAAAATCTTCTTGTTTTGAAGACATCCAAAGAAGTAAAACTATAAAGAGAAATAATTTTCACTTAGCGTCTGATCTGTATGAAAATATGACCGGTTCAGCTCACTAATCATAAAACAGAGCTGCTATCTTCTTTCACTTTATTGAGTGGTGGAAAAAGATGGGCTATCCATTTTCAAATTCCATCAGGTGAGTTTAAGACTTAGGACTTTAATGGACTGACATGATTTCAAAACAGCAAAAGCACTGGTTTAAAAGTGGCCACAGTAATTACCTGATCATAGGTTGAGCTAATCTTCATGACACCATCAGTAAACAAGACCTGAATGTAACATTTGTATCAGCAGAGACTGAAACGAATATCTGCTGTTTTGATTTATACCTGTATGAAAGGTAATGGGTTGAATCCTCCCATATTTTGGCTAGTGTCTCTTTCTGGAAGATACTTGGCCCTATGGGCCAAGACGACTATTTCCAAGCTATCTACTACTGGCCACCTCATTAATTATACAACCAGACTCCACAGTGATCTACCTCATTGAATCATGTGGTCACAGAGGCTGAAGCATTGGAGGACCATAGTTAGATCCCAGTTGTACACCACTCCAAACACTGCAAGCCAGTAATGACCATCCCAAGTTTGTTGTTACATCACATTTCAAAAAGAGATAGCCAAGAAAGGGAAGTTGACTCCCTGTCATGTTGACAGTGACCTGGAGGTCCTGATGGAGGGGCTGGTCGCAAGAAGGGCCATTCTGTTCCCAGAGAAGCACCCTGGGAGATCATGGTACCAAACCTTGCCAGCCTAGTCAGAAATAGGCCTCTGGATCAGTGCCATTTTCTGTGGAGGAATACACAACAGTGCTGCAAGAAGGTCAGTGACCTTCAGCATTCTGCAAGGACAAGTGCCACCATCCTCTATCTGTTACCTCACACTCACACTAACTTGACCATTGCACATACGTCCCACCAAGTTTAATAGACTACGACCCTCAGTGTTGCATTCAGCATCTTCACTAGATAGCTTCCATTCTCCTCATCCTGCCAAACTACAAAGCCTTCATTCCTTCTGCAAAAAAGGAGTTGGGAGCTATGTAGGGGCAGGAAAGGTCTTCGGGTGGGAAACCTGGAAGTAAAGTCTCCCACGTGTTCTCCAATAATTACAGGATACACTTTACATTTTTGTGACAGGTTTCCTTCTTTTCATTCACGAATCATAAAGGGTTAGTTCTAGGACATTTAGAAAAGCATTTCACAATCATGTAGTATCAACATGGTTTATGAGAGACACCACCTTGTTCCTACCAGGAACTGAAACCCTTGCTCTGCTCTGAACCTGACTCCCTCTTTTCCTGCTCTTTTTCTTTCCCCATTTCAGAGCTGTTCCCGCTTACACTGCTCTCTCCTTCCCCATTCTGATGATTGCCTTTATGCATTCATGGGAAGTGCATCACTAAAAAGGCCAGTATTTATTGCCCATCCCTAACTGCCCTAGAGAAGGTGGTACTGAGCTGCTCTCTTGAACTTCTGCAGTCCTTGTGATAAATCAGTAGACCCACAATGTTGTTCAGGAGGAAGTTCCAGGATTTTGACCCAGCAACTGTGTTGGAAGGACTATATATTTCTAAGTCAGAATGTTGTGCAGCTTGAAGGGGAGCTTGCAGGTGGTGGTGTTCGCATGCATCTACTGCCCTTGTCCTTCTAGATGGTGGTAGTTGTAGGATTGGAAGGTGCTGTCTAAGGAGCCTTGATGAATTTCTGCTATGCACCTTGTAGACTGTACACACTGCTGCTAGTGAGCATCAGTGGTGAACAGAGTGAGTGTTAGTGGATGTGGTGCGAATCAATCAGGCTGCTTTGTCCTGGATGGTGTTGAGCTTCCTGAGTGTTGCCAGATCTGCATCCATGCAGGCAAGTGGGGAATATTCTATCACACTCCTGATTTGTGCTTTGTTGATAATAGACAGACTTTGGGGAGTCAGAAAGTGAATTGCTTGCTTCATTATTCTTAACCTCTGACCTGCTCTCGTAGGCACATTATTTATGTGGCAAGTCCATTTCAGTTTGTGGTCAGTGGTAACAACCAGGATCTTGTTAGTGGGAGATTCAGCAATGCTAATGCCATTGAATATCATAGGGCAATAGTTAGATTCTCTGTTATCGGAAATGGTAATAGTCTGGAATTTGTGTGGCACAAATGTCACTTACTAGTTGTCAGTCCGAACCTAGATATTGCCCAGGTCTGTTGCATCGGTAACTGAGGAGTCATGAATGGTGCCAAACATTGTACAATCATAAATAAACAGTGCCACCTCTGACCTTACCCTTAAGGGAATGTCAGCTAAAGATGGTTGGGCCGAGGACACTAGCCTGAGGAACTCCTCCAGAAATGCCCTGGAGCTGAAATGACTGACCTTCAAAAATCACAACCATGTTTCTTTGTGCCAGACATGACTCCAACCAGAGAAGAGATTTCCTCCTGATTCCCATTGATTCCAGGTTTGCTAGAGTTCCTTGATGCCAGACACTCTCAAACACAGCCTTAATGTCAAGGGCAGTCACTCTCACCTCACTAAAGCGTCACATGCTTATTTAACAGTGTATGTGAAATCGCAGGCACTGAAGGCAGAATGATGGTGGGTGGTTGAAAAGGGTTCACATCATGATGCCTCTAAAACTGATAATGGCATTGTCAAACTCATTGAACATAGAACATAGAACAGTACAGTGCAGAACAGGCCCTTCGGCCCTCGATGTTGCGCCGCCCTGTGAACTAATCTAAGCCCATCCCACTACACTATCCCATCATCATTAACCGAGATTTTCTAATAGCTGATGGTGGTCATTATATCAGCATAAATGGAAGTTGCGGAAGTCCCATTATAGCTGGATCCGAAGGAATTGCCTGGTAACTTGAAGATCCCACTGGGCAATTCTTCTACACTTGGAAGCATCTGAAAGTATCGATTTAAATTGGAGAATTTAGATGGTTCCAATGAAGTTATGTAAATAGTCATCAGAAGAAGTTAGACTATTAAATAAATTGTTTAACTCCTGAGTAAGTATTCAACTGACCCCATGCTTATGTCACACACGTGTACCTGCAACTATACCTCCCTTAGACCATTTACACCCCCAGACCCTGACCTGACACCACCTTGTCTCCCAGCAGTACCTGAAACCACTGCTCTGCTCTGGACCTGACAACCTCTTTTCCTTTCCCCACTCCAGAGCTGCTCTCTCTTCCCTTGCTCCCTACTTCCCCTGCTCCCTACTTCCCCATTCTGAAATTGACACCCCCTTACCCTGCTTTGGAGCCACTCCCTCTAGCCATGCTCAGCACCTGCTTCGTCTTTCTCGTATTCTGGATCCATTCCCCCATTTCTTCATTACCCACCACCAGATCCAAACCCATCCAACAGAGGTGTTTTTGTGTTCATTAAGCTGAGCATTATTGGTGATGGGGACCAATGTGAGTATCAAACATTTACAGATCCAGTCCAGAAGAATTAAGTGCTCAGTAAAGCTCTCTTTATTGCTCTAGCCACATTCCTTACTCCATCAATATATCTCTTTCATTTCCAGTCATATTCGCCTTGATGTTTGTCTGAGTGAGAAATGGGAACTTTAATATTCCTAGTTATATCATTTTTTGGGAGAGGTAAGATGGATAAAAAAGCATGGCAGGGCTGTGCTGTTGATCAAGCTTCCATCATAGTGCTGAAATACAGGAATATTGTAAGGATTGTTTTATGTCAAAATATATATGGAAGAGAACTGGTACAATTTTTAAAATATGGAATGCAGATCATTAACAGTGGAAATAGAACAGGTCTACATATATCCATCCAACTATGGGTACATTGAAATATAAAGGGATTTCAACCTAACTTTCCAGGTGGGAAACCCTTGGGATTAAATGGGATATTGACTTACACCCCACTCAGTGAGCCAATATTTACCTAACCCACCAACTGGGAAACAAATGGAATGATGATGTGATGGTTTTACACCATTCGCAAAATTACGCACTAGTTGAAGTTGATAAATAATGTTGATGGGGGGTGGAAGGAGTCAATATTCCACCTAATCCAATGAGTTTCTCATCCAGAGATTTAGGTTGACATTAGGGACATTGAAGGAGTATTTTTAAATGTAACAAAATCGACAAAGCAATAGATAATGCTTCTTCAAAATAACATGGGGTTTTAGGATACATTCAGGAGTACTTCCCAACAAGTCCCTGCCCCACATTTTCAGAAAGATCTCAAAGCCTTTGAGAGCATGCAGAAGAGGATTACTAGAAAGATAACAGCAATGTTAGTAAGTTATGTGAAGGATTTGTGCTACTCTCATTAGGGTCAAGAAGGTCAAGAGGAGATTTAATCAAAGATATTTAAAGTTATGACAGTTTGTTGGAGAAAATGAGGAGAAACAGTTCCCATTGGTACAAGTGTCAGTGATCAGAGAATAGCATTTAAGATACTTGCCAAAGGAACCAGAGATTAGATGAGTTTTTTTAATTAAATGCTGGAAGTGGTTATAATCTGAGATCCACTGTCTAAGAGATTAGTAGATGCAGTTTTAACAGCGACTTGAGAAAGAGATTGAAATTACACTGAATAAGAAGAAATTGTAGGCCCACAGGTCAAAAGCAAGTGAGTACACTAACTGGATAGAACTTAGAAAAAGCAGCATAGATAGGCTGAATGAGCTTCCCATGCAGTGTGATTCGATAATTGTGTGACCTGTAAAGCCTAAAGGGCCTATGGTATCAGTGAACACATAATACAATTTAAATAGTATAGGATATTACTAGCTCTTAATCAGTGAAATAATAGGTAAAAAGAAGAGGAGGTCACTCAGGGCTGAAAAATAAAGCTGAACTGTAAAAGATGAAGGTGTACCCAGCAAATTAAATGAATAATTTAGGATAATTTTTAAATGATTTTGGAAGTGGGAATGCACACAAGGGTGGTATTATACAGTAATTTGGCATAAATTTAAAACTAGAATTGTTTACTTTAAAACAAAAACAACTTAAGTTCGATAGTGCCTATCCTCTGGTGCCCTGCGTCCCAGACTGAAAGGTTTCAGACAAAATGACAGATGTTTGTGTCGCAATTTTTCATTCTTATATAAATGCACGTGTTGTGCCTTGATACTGCCAGGTAGCCAATGTTTAAGAAGGGTAAGAAGAATAATGCTGGTAACCATAAACCACCCAGAAGGACAAATCGGTAAAACTTATGAATGGTGTACACTGGTCCAACACATCTTGTATACCTCAAAATAGAGTACCAGTAACACCAGTATGTTCATTTCCAAGTATTGCTTTTTTTTTTATTTAGCCATGTTACTTGTGGACAAACTCTTAGCGGTAGATTTTAACTTTCAACTATTAGATCAAAATTTGCCAGTCGTAGATCGGTCAATTTTACTTCCTACTCACTTTCCTGAATTTCTCCAGTTTCTTCAGCTTTCCATTTAATACATAATCTACAGGCTTTTAAAATCATTACTGATTTCAACCAATCGGGAATTCCTGGTTTATGGTTATTAATTTTCTGATTCTTTCTAGCCTCAATAATACCCTATATTGTGGGCCTTGTGAGATTTGGTACTTTCCATAGATTTCTCAAACTGACAAAATGGTGCAAGAACCTAAAGGAGATTTTTGTTTTAAAGCAAGGACTTTCTGCATATGTTGTTGTATATTATTCAGTCTGTGCCCAGTTTACTGTTAAACCTTACACTGCAATTAGAAGTAATTTATATTTTGTTCCCTAATAGTCTTCTACACCTGTAAAAAATGCAAGTATTCCAAGCTCTAACTTGGGTCAAGTTCTGCTGAAGCTTTGGTACTCCATGAAAAACAAAGTTAAAAGCAAAATTCATTATGTAAGATCATTGCTAGCTGATACAAATGAACAGGTAAGTTTCGATCCATTCTTTAACTGTTCTCTTGTCCCATAAAATTATTGTTCAGAACAGCCAGTAGACTGCCAAATATTTCAGACATTCATAGTGCAATCTTGCACACCTCCTCTTCCTCATTCTTTCTACTTAAGCTAGATTGAAATGATATATGATTGTTTGTTTACATGACTGATTTTATAGAAAAGCTACTGCTGATCAATCTAATCCTTCAAATATGCTTAAGAAGGCTATTGCAAACAAGGTAGCATCATTGTAACATGTTCCATGACTTGACAGTAAGGGTACTTACACCCATCCTAGTAGAATGTGATCTGCATCATATTACATAGATTATACACTATTTAAGTTAGCTCAAGGGATAAGATGCAAGGTTTCATAAATATGCATAGAGACAAACACGGAGATACTTAGTTTCCCAACTTTTTTTTTTAATTGATTGCTCATTTTAAACTGGATGTTTGATCAATTCCTACATAAAAAGAAACCATTTTTAACGCAATTTGATAATGTATACAAAGCAATGATTATGAGAAAAGAGGTGAAGACTTAAATAAAGGGATGAAGCAACCTGGATTAGGAACAGAAGAGCAGGAATAGAACATTTCACCCCTTAAGCTTGCTCTGTCATTCTAAATCTTTTCTGATTGTCTGCCTCAGTGCCAAATTCCCATGCTCTCCCCAAATCCTTTAATGTCATTAGTAACTGGAAATCTATCATTCTCCATCTTAAATTTACTTAATGATGGAGCTTCCGTCACCATCCAAAGATTGAGAAGAAGTGAGGAATTTCATTTTCACGCCACATCTAAATAGCTTGCCTTTTATTCTGAGACTGTGTCACCTAATTCTAGACCCTGTTGCCTGAGGAAACATTCCTTCTGCATCTGCTTTGTCTATCTCTTTAAAAATATGTAAGTTCCTAAGCTGTCACCTCTCACTCTTGCAAACTCCAGAGATTATGGGGCCGGTCTCTTCATCAGGCAATCCATGCATGTCAGGAATCAACCTGACAAATCACTGCTGCACTCCCTCTATGGCAAGTGCATCCTTCCTTAGGCAAGGGGACCAAATTACGCACAATATTCCAGGTGTAGTCTCTCATTGTTCCATATAATTGAATCAAGACATCATTCCTGTTGCTGAATACTGTTATACTAAAAGATCTTGCTACTTGCAAAATAGTGATAAAAGTCTGTAGCACAGACACAGGCTCTTCAGCCCATCAAGTCTGTCCGGGTCAAAAACTAGTATCTAACTATTCTGTCACATTTTTCAGCACTTGGCCTTTAGCCTTGTATGCCTTGGCATTGAAAGTGCACATTTAAGTACTATTTCACTGAATTGAGGGTTTCTGCATCTACTACTCTTACAGGCAGTGAATTCCAGATTTCTAACACCCTCTGGGTGAAAAGCATTTTCCTCGCATCCCCTCTAAAACTCCTATCCTTTACCTTAAATCTCTGTCACCTGGTCATTGTTCCCTGCATCAACGGAGAAAGTTCCTTCCTAGCTATCCTGTCTATGCTCTTCATAATTTTATACATCTCAATCATGTCCCTCCTCAGTCTCCTCTACTCCAGCAAAGCCAACCCCAGTTTATTCAAGAGATAAAAGGTACTGCAGATGCTGGAGAATCCGAGATAACAAGCATGGGGCTGGATGAACACAGCAGGTCAAGCAGCATGATGAAGGGTTTAGGCCCGAAACGTCAAGTTTTCCTGCTCCTATGATGCTGCTTGACCTGCTGTG
>JAHRHZ010000264.1:16646483-16885433 GCA_024137785.1 Ginglymostoma cirratum
ATGCTGCTTGACCTGCTGTGTTCATCCAGCCCCATGCTTGTTATCCCAGTTTATTCAATCTTGCTCCAATCAATCATTAAAACTCTCCACCCAGGCAGCATCTTAGTAAATTTCCTCTGCACCCTATCCATTAAAATCAAATCCCTCCTATAATGTGGATACCATAATTGCACACATCACTCTAACTGCGGCTAACTAACGTTTAAACAGTTCCAGCATAACCTCTCTGTTTTTGAACACTATGCCTTGGCTAATAAAAGCAAATATCCTATATGCCTTCTGAAGCACTTTACCTACCTGTCCTGATAACTTCAGGGACCAGAGGACATGCACACTAAGGTCCCTCTGATCCTCGGTGCTTCCCACAGTCTTATCATTCATCATATATTCCCTTGCCTTGTTTGTCCTGCCCAAGTGCATCACCTCACACTTACCCAGACTGAATTCCATTTGACACTGATCAGCCCATCTGACCTGACTGTCTGTATCCTCCTGTAATCTAAGGCTATCCTTCTCACTATTTATCACCCCACCAATGTTCATGTTATCCACGAACTAACTGATCAACCTTCCTCTCAATCATTTATATGTATCAACAGCAAGGGCCCTGACATTGATCCCTGCAGAAACCCAATAGAGACAGATTTACAGTCACAAAACCACCCCTTGACCAGAGTTTCCTGCCATTCAGTCAATTCTGGATCTAATTAGCCAAATTTCTTGGAACCCATAGGCTAAGAACAAAGAACAGTATAGCACAGGAACAGGCCTTTCGGCCCTCCAAGCCTGTGCCAACACATTTTGCCCTCCTGTACTAAAATTGTCTTCACTTGGAGGATCGGTATCCTTCTCATCCCTTCCTGTTCATATATTCGTCCAGGTGTTTCTTGAATGCTGCTATTGTGTCTGTTCTTACCTTTGTCACCAGTCTCCCATGTGGGACATTATCAAAAGAAAAGTTGTCTAAACAAACTGGGTAAAATACATTGCCCTCATTTATATATGCCTGGTCATCTCTTTAAAAATGCCAATCAAGTTGATCAGACATGACCACACCTTAACAAAACCATGCTGAATGTTCTTGATTAATCCCTGCCTCTGCAAGTGCGATTTAATTCTGTCCCTCAGTATTGCTTCCAATAGTTTCCCACTACCTCTTGAGGTCGTTCTGATTGGCCTGTAGTTTCCTCGTTTATCTCATGTTCTATTCTTAAATAATGGTCCCATATTTGCTGTCCTCTTGTCCTCTGGCACCTCCCTTGTGTCCAGGGAGGCATTGAAAATTATGGCCAATGCCCCTGCTGTTTCCTCCCTTGCCTCAATCAACAGCCTGGAATTAATTTCATCCAGCCCCCAAGTGAAGTAAAACCCTATATTCAGTATCGCAATTTACTGATGATTTATTTCATTGAATTGTTATCTCTGGTTTATGATATATTATTTTAGGTTTTGTACCAATTTGCTCCTTTCCCGCAGCTGATGACCTCTCCCCAATATTTCACCTTCGTGTCTGTTATTTAACTGTAAGTATTGACAGTGACTCCTGGAAAACTACCAACAGCCACTTTGACTCACTTTTAGCAGGGATTACTGAAGAACAGTTAGGAGCCATGGCCTGTTTCCCTTTCCCAAGTCTGAGGCATCTATTTCAATATAATTATCTTTTTTCCATGTAGACTGTCTTCAGGTAATACAGTTAGCAGAAAGGATATTACTAAAATTTTAACAGAGTTTTCTGATCCTGAATTTCAAACATTAGTTTGGTTTTGTTTTAGATTTTTCAGCATTTTTTCTATCTTCTTTATATATCTGTGAAGGCATTTTTTATTTAATTTTTGGTCTGTTGCTGTTCCCTTTTTTCCACTGCTCATATTTGTTTATTTCCACAAAAAGACACAACAAAGTCGAAGTAAACACCACAAAAAATAATTCAGTAGAATTTGATGCAAGAGTATGTGCTTATGAGCAATGGAAGTTAGCTTCATAGAAGCGATCCTTTTCATTTTCACCACAGATTTTAAAATTGTGTTGAACTGTAGTCCTTGAAAAGGAAGTAGATTTGAACATGATTATTATACTTGAATAATGAGGCATTTTCCTGCCACAGGATGTTGATGAAGCTCAGAATGAATTTCAAAGAAGCAATGTACTATCTTCTCAATCTGCAGAAGAGTAGAATGGGGATCCAGCTTCTTCACTGATAGCTTCATTGAACAGTCGCAAATAATATCCAAAAAGTCAAAGATGATGGAAAATATGGAGAACACCTTTAAGAAAATAATTAAAAACAAGAACATTTTCAATGATACAGCTCCACCAAAAATAAGTAAAATGATATTTAACATACAAGGGGTAAATATTTGTCTCAGGTAGTAGTATTAAACACACGTTGTTGTGCCACTTGATATTCCATTCTATTGTAGCTAATGTACCTGAATGCTGGAAGGAGAGTATAACTGGAAAGGTGGGGTTTCAGGTCGGGGAGACAGTGGTTGAGGCCATAACATCTGTTTCATTGTACCTCTTGAAACAAATTTCTACCCCCAAAGTCTTTGTAAAATGAGATATGCAAAAAATGAAAACATTTCATCCACAAACCACAATATTAGTTACAGGTACTTTTATGAAACAAACAATCATAAATTTAGTTCCAATGTATGTTGGGGATGATGACTAATCATGCCTATGATTGAAGAATCAGTCTTTCTTTCTCTCTTTCAAACGTTCAGTGCTGTCTTTCTAGATAGGGTAAGAAGGTGAACAATTTTGGTAAGACTTCAGAATGGAGACTAACGTTATCTAACGTTAAAACATATAACTTTCAAATTTTACTGGAATCCCTGTTTGTATTTCTTGCAAGGCATCAGTGAAACACACAAGAGAAACTGCATAACTAAACATTTTTAGCAGATTATTCTGTCTCACCAAATATTCCAACTTCCTTTGCTGGTGAACCCCAGGTAATTTTAAGCACATGCATCCAAGGTGGTACTGATAGAATTCTGTCATCAGTTTTTTTTTAAAATTATAGCGTGATTTGCATACTGGGGTTTTCAATTGGTACTTTATTTGAATTCTTCAGTCTGGAAATATTGGAAGGGCTGATTTAAGCTTACAGTTCATTTTCATCCTGTACACATACATAGTCCAATTTATTTTCAAGTTGAATATTCTGTTTTCAGCAACAGATGTTTCTGGTGATAATATACTGTTACACCCCTGTGGAATGAAATGTGCTGTGTTTTCTGCTCTTGGCAATAGGAACAATTACCTCAGCTGACGACACCTAGTAAAAGTGATCTTTCCTTTAACTGTCACGTACAGACAGAAGGCACTATCTTAACTGAGCCTCTGGACAGGGCCATTCATTTCGTTCACATTTCTAAAGATGTTCATCTCACTGCTTTAAAGGGGAGAAAGTAATATGCCACCTTCAGCTTCACTGAAAAAATACAGGTAATAAATGTTGTCTATAAACAGTCCTTGAGAAATAAATTAAAGAAGAAACTTGGATGAAATTCAATAAATTCATCTTGCCAAAATTTGAACAACAATGCTGGATTGATCTTAGTAAAAGAAACAGCTGGAAATATTTTCTGAGGAATGTCCAGCGCTACCCACGTGTAACCAGAAATTGAACAATTCCGTTAACTGTTTAAAGCCTAATTGGAAAATTAATTGTTCAGTTTATAAATTTTCACTATCTTCTGTTCAGGGACTTTCCAAGAATTTGAGTTACTGCTGGCACAATTGGGTTTCAGTACTTCCTCCGAGATTTAACTGCCAGTACAATCTGAGTGAGCAGGATTTAGCATGGGTGGGAAATGGAGTGATATTGAGACTGATGTTGCATGGATAGGTGTAAGTCAATAATTGTGCCCGCCTCTTGTAGCTACTGTGACATACGTGCCTTAGGCAGAAGTGGAGTCCACAAAAGAAAGCACCACTTAACTCTCTAGTCTGTAAAGAAAATAGCACTTATTGAAAGTTTGTGGTTTGTGAATGAAATGTTAAGAATCATTTCAAGAAGCGACATTAAAGTTTTGGCAAAAAAAAAAGTTTTTCTGTTTTAGTCTTTATTGTCACACAGACCTTAAATCTTCACTTTTAATGAGTACAGAAAATGGCACCTACCATGTATGCTGAATACAGAAGACTTAAAATAAATTTGAGTCCTAAAATATGAAACTAGATCATTTATAAAGACATCTTCAGTTATGATTCAGTATGCAGGTAGTGTCAAATCAAGGTTTCTTCATAATACAATAATCTATAATTTAACATTACTGGTGGAAAATTTAACTGTCTTGTTATTAATAAAATGGAGAGCCAACTTCTACTCTGAATTTGATTTATAGAATAATGCTGAAATTGCTTAGCAAAAGTTGGGAATCACATTAGTTACTTCCTCTAATTCATCATTAAGAAACATTTATGTGACTTTTTCTCATGAACATAATCCCCACTCATTTTTATTAATCATTTCACTGTCGAAGTCTTTAGATTGTTATGCCACAGTGATTTGATCTTCTCTTCAAGCATTTTGTTAGCCATGTATTTCAATTGCACATGGATGAAAAAAATTGAATAAATGTTTTAAGGCGATATCACAGTGTATGTCATACAATCATCCAATTTTCTGAGCCTACTTAAATTATATATTTTGTTACTCTGCTGTGAGTATCTCATGAGCAAAAGTAAACACTCTGATTTATAAAGTCAGTTCGATAAAACTGATGCCATTCCCTTGTAGAACAGAGTTTATGGTCCCATTTCTCCATGCGGTGAACATTTGATCCACATCATCCCAATCAAGAATACCTCCAAGCAGCTACAAGGAACTTTCTTCATTGGATAGTCAAGAGAGAGTTAGCCCTTACCAATCTCACAAACCACCTACTGACCCATTTACAGCAGCGGCAAAGGTCTTTTTTGTTGTCTAGAAGAGGACAATAGACACCCAACTAAAAGTAGATTAAAAAGATTAAAGGCATACTGGAACATTGGCAGGTGATAATTTTATATACTTTCACAATGATATTGCTGGATTGATTCCATATTTATTACTGCTTACTTTCTGAGAATAAACTCATTATGTTTATATTAGCAAAATAAACATGGAAATAGGCTGAAGCTGGGATGTATGTACCTCTATAGGCTCAAATGAGTTTTACTGAACCTGTCAAAATTTATCCACTACATTTAGTTAACTATAAAAGAGCTACAGATAGAAGTCGTTTTAGAACATAGAACATAGAACAGTACAATACAGGCCCTTCAGCCCACGATGTTGTGCCGAACTTTTACCCTAATCCTAAGGTCTATCTAACCTCCACCCCTACCTTGTACTATCATCCATATGCCTGTCTAATAGCTGCTTAAATGCCCGTAATGAGGCCGACTCCACTACCCTCTCTGGCAATGCATTCCACGCCCCGACCACTCTCTGAGTGAAGAACCTACCTCTGACGTCTCCCCTATATCTACCTTCATTAACTTTAAAACTATGTCCCCTCCTAATAGCTACCTCCACCCTAGGAAAAAGTCTCTGGCTGTCTACTCTATCTATACCTCTGATCATTTTGTACACCTCTATCAAATCACCTCTCATCCTTCGTCGTTCTAAAGAGAAAAGCCCTAGCTCTCTCAACCTTTCCTCGTAAGACCTTCCCTCCATTCCTGGCAACATCCTGGTAAATCTCCTCTGCACCTTTTCCAACCCTTCCACATCTTTCCTGTAATGAGGTGACCAGAACTGGACACAATACTCCAGATGTGGCCAAACCAGGCTTTTGTATAGCTGGAACATAACTTCATGGCTCTTGAACTCAATCCCTCTATTAATGAAAGCTAACACACCATACGCCTTCTTAACAACTCTGTCCACGGGGTTGGCAGCTTTCAGGGAACTGTGAACATGAACCCCAAGATCCCTCTGCTCCTCCACACTGCCAAAAATCTTTCCGTTAACCCTGTATTCTGCTTTTAAGTTTGTCCTTCCAAACTGAATCACATCACACTTTTCAGGGTTAAACTCCATCTGCCACTTCTCAGCCCAGCTCTGCATCCTATCAATGTCCCTTTGTAACCTAGAACAGCCCTCCTCACTGTCCACAATGCGACCCACCTTCGTAACATCCGCGAACTTACTAATCCACCCTCACTCCTTCATCCAAATCATTTACAAAAATCACAAATAGAAGAGGACCCAGAACAGATCCTTGTGGTACACCACTCGTAACTGAGCACCGTGTTGAATATTTTCCATCCACTACCACCCTTTGTCTTCTAAGGGTCAGCCAATTCTGAATCCAATCTGTCACATTTCCCCCTATCCCATGCCTCCTTACCTTCTGCATGAGCCTACCATGGTGAACCTTATCAAACGCCTTACTTAAATCCATGTATACCACATCCACTACTCTACCTTCATCCACGTGTTTGGTCACCTCTTCAAAGAATTAATGTGTTGAGGAAGGATACCTTTGGGTAATGGTGTAAATTGGTGACATCAACTCAACCACCTATTGTAAATTTGTCTCCTTTGACATTCATGGAAATGAGGAAATGAAAATCTGGAGAAATGTGTAATGGGATATCTCAATTGCTACCATTCCTTTGACACGGTCAGTTGATATCAAAATTAATCCCCAGTGATTCTGTTTTTCCCTTATTTGTTACACAGCAACATTTGAAAATTCTTCACTTGCAGAAAGTTATTAATGCCTGGAATGATCTTCAGAAATTCAAAATCAAAATCATTAGAGAATTCCAACAGATGGTTAGGTACCGTAATGGGGGACAGCAGGTTTCTGTAGACTGCTCAGTGGATGAGCTGAATATTTATTGTTATAATTCGTATATCTTATGCTCATTACCAAGGATGTATAACTGAATAGTACCCCATTCTGTAAAGTATTTTCTAGTGCCATAAAGATATTTGGAAGCCATGGGATCTGTAAATTATACCACATCTTTCGTGTCTTCTGTAATTTCCTTTCTTTCCTAATAAAGGAAAAAGGGAAAGCTCATTCCATGAGTTTTCTTCTGTGGTGAGATGTGAGCAAAACAGATCAGTGGGAAATACGAAGTCAGCAAAAAAATCAGTTTCTCAACATTGAGGGAAACATTTGTGATTTTCCCTTCCAACCTTAATAGTGAAATTGTGAAGTCACCATTTAAGTGAAGACTACCATATTTCCATTGTTTTCTCTGCCCCCAAGAAACTAGATGGAACAGATTATTGACATGTAAATCAGAATGAGTACCTGGTGGCTACAGTTAGCTGAATGCTTGTCCTGGCCAGCATCCAACTTTTTTGTTTCAACAACGTCCCTGCAAATTTTAAGGCCACCATCCCTGAATGGCTGAAGATTTGGTTGCCAAACTGCTGATGACATATTGATAGTTGGGAATGTAAGTTTTGAAGAGGACATAAGGATGATACACAAAGATGTAGATAGGTTCAGACAGTGGGCAAAGATCTGACAAATGTTATATAATGTGCGAAGTGAGAAATTGTCCATGAGGCAAAAAGAATTAAAAGAATCTTATGTAAGTGGTGAGAAATTACAGAGCTCTGAGATGCAGAGGGATCTGGGTACACTTCTGGGTGATCCACAAAAGATTTTGTAAAAAGTTGCAGAACTTTAGTATGCTGGTACAGCAAGTGATCAGGAAAGATAATGGAATGTTATCATTTTTGACAGAGGAATTGAATCCAAAAGTAGGGAGGTTGTGGTTCACTTGCACAGAGCTTTGCTTAGACTGCATATAGTTAATTGTGCAGAATATTTGTTACCTTATTTAAGAAGAATATAGATGTTTAGTCAGTAATTCAGGTAAATATTAACAGACTAATACCTGAAACATGCGTTGTTTCACGACGAATGGTTGAACAGGCTCGGCTTATATCCACTGGAGTTGAGAAGAGTAAGACGTGACTAAATTGTATCATATATGCTGTCTTGGGGCACCTTGACAGGGTAGATGTGGAGAATCTGTTTCCTCTTATAGGACAATCAAGAACTAGGCATCATTATTTAAAAGTAGGAAACTTCCTATTTAAAATAGAGATAAGACATTTTTTTGTCTCTGAGGTTTGTGAGTATTTACAGTCTCTTACTGGAAAGGTGGTAGAAGCATGGTCATGGAATATTTTTAAGTTAAATTGATTGTGACCATTAAAGCCAAGCGCTGGAGATCTGTTCAAATATCCTCAGAGCTGCCCTGACTCTTACATATTGGAGTATTTGCAGATCCCTGCATGCTTCCAAGTTGCTCAGGCTATGCAGAGGTGGCTGTTGAGCAACAAGGGATATCTCCTCTCAATGTGGCTCATGTCAGCTTCATGGAACCTTCAGACTGACACAGAATGATGGTACAACATGCTTCCACTCGGGTCACAGTGGCACAGACCATAGGCCTCCTTAAGGCTTAGGCTGCTCCAGCAGAACCTTGCAATGCAACCCAGAAAGGGTGTCCCACATCATTGTGGTGTATTGTGGCCTTCACAACTGGGGTGGACAAAGGGGAATGCCGTGGATGCAGACAAAATGGGGGATCAGCAACAGTGTCCTGTGGATGCTGATGACGATCCCAAGACATTGACCAGGAGGACAATCAAAGACAGCGTGACGGAAGAATGCATCATTGAATACGAGAAGCCAGAGGGAACCTAACAGAAACCCACTTCTAGGCTAAATCAGCAGAGTTTGGACTTTGTTTAATATTTTAACGTTCTTTTGGTAATCTGGCAAGCGATGCCTGCCTGTTGCAAAGGAAATGTGGACTCTGTTATTTTTACAGTCTTTGTGTTACTGAATAAATGTCTCGTCATCTTTGTGATTATATGCTTCAATCCTTTGGTTGGTCCCACTTTCAAGAACCTCAATACTAATGTGTCCTACACACTATTAGGAAAAAGCAGCAGTGAGTGAAACTTGGCATGAATATAGCACGGTGCTAGGATTAGGCAGCTCTTACGGCTTCTGTCAGGATATCTTATCTGAGTATTATGCAGTGAAGTCTCTCATGAGTGCCAGCAGATTGAAAGTAATCCCAAGGAATCTCCTTTTGACTCTATCATTATTGATGACCCTTCAAAGTCTCAGCATGCCCTGAAGTGTTTCAGCATCCTCTAGGATGCTGTTGAACCTGCAACAGGCAACAATTTGTGTAGCATTTCTTAGCAGGTCGATGCGATTGAGAGAGTGTGGACATGCAGGTATATATCCCAACCTTGAACGGCAATGTGCTGCCTTGAAATGCTGGTATTTAGAATAAACATTTCTCTGCAGAGGTGTGTGGGATCATTCCTGATTCTGTACGCGCACTCATATAGTGTGTGTGGATGTGAAATTACAGGCCAGGTTCGAGCAAAATTCCTGCACATTACTTAGCCTGTGTTTTGCAGATTAAAGTGCAAAGCCCTGGCTTCAATGTTACAGTTCCAACATCCCTGATAGCTAAGACAACCTGCAATCAAATTCAGTTATTTACGAGAGATGAGCAATATCTGACCATTGCAGATTCTTTCATCCTTGGGATATCTGGAAAGGCTGCACATCTCTCACGTGGGTCGGACTTCTGTGTCTCCAGTCCATTATTTTTCTTCCTCTGCTTCCCACTATATCTAAGGGCAGTCCTGACACCTGCAGCTGGCCTAGAGGGACCCAGTTCTGTACTTGGCCCTTTAAGTTTGGAAAATTTTGGCAGTCATCCTCAAAGCCCTAGACAGCCTAAGCCACTGAGAATGTCCTCAGCTTCGATTCCAACAGGCTACAACATCACGGGTAGGGGAGAGATGGAGGGGCCAGGTATCTCTGGATTGTCCTGAGAAGAAGCTTCCAAGGGGATCTTTATGTGTCTCCTCCTCCCCCTGGGTGCCTATTACCAGAATCCTATGCTTCTGAGGGGAAGGGGCACCTGGAGTGAGAACAAGGTCCTTCAGCCTCTCTCGCATTGGCAATGATGCTGGAGCACCTTAGACTCGAGTGGCAGAGTGCACGGCATACAAAAACAGAAATTGCTGGAAAAACTCAGCAGGTGTGGCATCAACTGTGGAGAGAAAGCAGAGTTAATGTTTTGGATCTTCAAAACAGAAATGCAGGGTCAGGGCATATCCAGCAGACACTGAATGTACTGGACCTGACTTTCCCTGGTGGTCACCAATCTGTCCACCTAAATACCAGCCACATGCATTCTAAAGCCAGCACAGTTCTGATAACATTCTTAGACTTCTTCATACTTTGATCCAGCTTATCAAGTGTCAGTGACAAACCTACCTGCTATTCCTATGTCTCAATGTACATTCTGACAATGTCAGTAATGGTGTAGACGATAGGATCATCTTCCGTCTGGGACATTTCTTTCTTGATCAGCTGCAGAGACATGTCAGTGATGTGCTCACCAGTATGTGCTTTCTAGTCTGATCTACAAAGTGAACTCACTGAGGTATACATCTGTGAGTTGGTGGAGCATTGCCTGTGCATCTTCTGAGGGTTGAGCAGCTTCTTTCACCAACATAGAGGTGGAGCTGAAGATCTCTGGTGCTGGCTTCTTCATGGTGGAGGTTCTCTAGGTGCTGTTAGTGCCTATGTAAGAGAAAAGAAGGAATTAGTTGTCTAAGAGGGATTACAAATCAATTAACACTTGTGTTAATGGGATAGCAGAGCAGTATGGCTCAAAAAAATCTTCTTGGCTTGGTTGACCACCACGTTCCCTCCATCCCCATGTGATTGGTTATGCATTTCTTCACCTGGAAACATTTTCTCCTCATAAGGAGTGAGGAGCTAGATGCCACGATTACTCAGTAATCTTGGCCCCCTCAATCGGATTGTGGGCCAGACTCTCCTTCATTGAGACAAAGGTTGGGATTGAGTTTGATGAAAGTGGCTGCAACAAAAGGGGAGGTGATGAGGGTTTCCTGTGAGTGAGTAGGATGTACAAGGACAGGAAGGTCAATCATTTGGGAGAATGAGATGGATGTGAGCTGTTAATTGTACATGATGTATGCAACAGGGAGAGTTGGAGTCCATGAGCCTTGGTGAGAGATGTGAATAGTGACCCCTTGAATGTGAGGCAGGAGACAGAAGATGAAGGCAGTTAACCTTGCAGAGAGCAGAACGTCATTGATCTTCTTCCTGCACTCTGGGCATCCAACTTCATCTGGGACACAACACTGACCCATGTTGCTATTTTAGTCCAGGCTGGCTGGGGTTAGTGGCTTGGCCTCCTTTCACTTTTTGCAATAAAAAGAATGGCCTGCCTCTCCACTACCTCATCTTCAGCACCTCCAGGTCCCTGTCAACAAAGTGGGAATGATCTTTGTTCTCCTATAGGCCAGACATTTGAAGCTAGCTGTGGGGCACCGTGATGGCCAGTTCCTGGCTTGGAGCATCAGAAGTGGTGTACAGCTGTACTTTGAAGATAATGCCAGTGGCATGAATGCTGTAAATTCCTGTTATGGTGAGCATTTCCAGCTTTTGTGCCACACAGTTGCTCTAGAAGAGAGCCCAAGATCCCAGCTGCATTATGAATGAAAAGTGGAAGATTCCAGGGGGAAAATGTCGTTCTCTGCCATTGTGGAGCAGGCACCAAGATTCTTAATCAACAAAACATTTTCAATGAAAATGGGAAAACTCCATCCCAGGTTTTTGTTTTTCTCCACACTTTAAAATTGAAAGCTCAAATATTGTCCAGAAATAAAAAGTGGCACATTATCAATTAACAATCCAAAGTCTTTAATTTGCTGACTCCAATGTCCAGGCACATTTTAACTTCCTAGCATTCCCATGGTGATGAAATGCAGTTTGGGTAAGCATTTAGTGATTCCCTTACCTTCTCCTGGGACTGCTGTGTGTCCATTCAGAAAGATACTTGCTGAGAAAAGCACCACTTGGAGTATTATTCATGCCAAAACCTGTGAAGGCAGTTTCTACTTCACAACTGATTACACTTTAAATGTACTTCATTGGTTTATCAAGAGCACTGGGACATCCTGAAATTATGGTGGGTATTCTATAAAAGGAAGTATTTTTATTTTAAAAGCCAAGATAGCTACACAGTATTATTGAAGTATTACCAAATGGTCTGGCCATTGACCGTGCATTTGTCAAACAATTAAGCATTGAAATGATAGTAAGATATTTTCAGAAAATTTATTCTCTTACCATCCGATCATGGCCTTAAAACAATGTGGGATACTGAAGTTGCCAGTTCTGGAAGGTACTGTAGTCTATGCACCAAAAAAAAAATCCAGCAACATTAAAGCTTCGTAGAGCCATGTGAACAATCATGCTTAATGCAGATGCGTATTCAAACCATTGCACAGAAGTTGGCAGCAATTTCAATCGTGACAGCTTGTCTTTTTTAGGTGGTGAAGGCATGTCTCTGCTGGTATAATGAATGCATGTGGAAGGGCCGTTAAGTGCAAGTCCCCGAGTGGTTAAACCCCACCTCTCTACTCGGTAATTTCTCCTGAAATTGTTGCCCTGCTCATCACAAACTTCATTTCATCTCAGCTATGGGTTCAAAGCCTCCATAGGCCTGTGCATCCTTGTGACAATAGCGTGTCTTTAAGAGATGTGTTCTGTCCTGTTTCACTTACAGTGTGGTGCTGTCACAGTTTTGCGAAATGTCTCCTTTAGACAGCCTGTCAGTAAACAACTTGGAGTACTCCTAATTTTTTATTATAAAAGTAAGACAAAAGAATCATCAGTGGGTGGGATCAGACTCACACCGACCCAAAGTACTTTAGTTTTGCTTTCAGATAGTTGGTAGTTTTTGCTGGCTGTTGGAGCTGAAAGCTTGAGTTCTTTGCTGCTACAGTGAAATCTTACACGGACAGGCTTCCTCTTAACCAAAAGGAACAGATTGTTTCTTTCCACTGGACCAAAGAGAGACAGCGCGTGAGAATAGTAACTGAATTGCTGAATCGCCTTTGTGAAGGGTGTGTTTATGGAATGCTGCCTATATTGGAACAGTTGATGAATAGTGTTTAAATTGTACATTATCTGGCTAAGTATTTCAACAGAGTAAAATTACGCTAATTCTTCCTTTGGTTGTATTTTAACTGTGTTGTAAAGATAAAGTGTGGTTTGATTAAAGCTTAGCAGTGGACCAATTGAATCATATCTGCAAAACAGTGCCTTACACTTGCTTTTCAAAAATATAAAAAAGTTAGGATCTAGGGGGATCTGGTCTGGTCTATTACAAACGAGAGGCTCATCCGAGAACAAAATCTCTAATTCCAGGTTGTGTTTAGGATTATCGGACTCAAAGACAATGAGTGGTGAGTGTTGATGTTCTCTTTTCCTGTGTTGTATTTGGTTGATTTAAAAAGGGAGCGCCTTGTGTAATGATGGCTGTAGCAGAAGCAAAGAACAAAGAGAGAGCTTTTGAACTTTGGAGGTTGGAACTGAAAGGTAAAAGTCAACTTAAAATGGCGGAGATAAAGGTAAAAAGGTGGGAGTAATAATGAGGACAGGGAGGAAGAGGAGACCCATCATAGCCAAAGACCTGGTGAGGACCTGTCTAACTATTTCAAAGTGTTGCCAAGGTTCAATGAAAAGGACGTGGAAGCCTTTTTCCTTTCATCTGAGAAAGTAGATAAACAAATGAAATGGCTACCACTTTTTGGGTACTGTTGATTCAAACGAAGTTCGTAGGTAGAGCTATTGAGGTGTTTGCATCACTATCAAGGGAGATATCTGGGGAGTATGATGAGATGAAAAAAGCCATTTTAAGTGCATCTGAACTAGTGCCAGAAGCCTACAGACAACATTTTAGGAATCGAAGGAGGAAACCTGGTCAAACGTCCATGGAATTGGACATTTGAAAGGATCAAACAAAGTAACTTTGACAAGGGCACTGAAAATAGATGAGACATATGACACTCTTAGAAAGACTGTTCTTTTGCAGGAGTTTGAAAATTCACTTCCTGAAGTATGAGAACTCACGTGAAAGAGCAGAGAGTTAAGACTGCAAGATGTGCAGCTGAAATGGCTGACGGTTATGAGTTATTTCATCAAAGTTTGATTTCCAATGTCAATTTCAATTTCAATCTGTGAGGGATAGAAACTAGGGAAAAGAGAAATCCTCAGGTGGTAAGGGAAAAGCAGATCTCATTGAAAATAGTAAAGATAGTTTACCAAAGGTTAAAAAGGGGGAAAGGGAGCTAAAAAAAAAACTTCAGATGTTTTCACTGTAATAAAGTAGGACACATGAAGACACAGTGTTGGTGGTTGAACAAAAAGCACTGAGAAGACAGATGTGGGAAAATAGGATGAGCCAATGAGGTTTGTTAAAGTAGTAGCGGAAATCAACAGTTGAAGCTAAAGAGCTGCAAAAGAATGTACAGCCTGATCAGGGGTTTGTTGATAAGAAAGTGTCAAATCTCTTTAAAGAGTTTACTTGGGCGAGTGAGGTTTACTTGTGTATGAGGAGGAGTAGGTGAAGAAATTAAGAAGTTAAGGGATATGCAAGCAAGTCAATCTTTGATGGTGAGAGATGAGGAGACATGTAATTCAGAAGGAGCATTGCCAGAAAAGATGGTGATATGTGGAATTCATGGTGAGAAGAGCAGTGTTCCATTACATAAAGCATGGTTGGAGAGTCCGGTGAACAGTGGTGAAGTGGTGACAGGAGTAATAAAGAAATTCCAGAAGTACATTTTGTCCTTGGTAATGATATGACTGGATCACGGGTGGGAGTGGTACCTATTGTGGTAGAAAAGCCAGTGGAAAATCAGGCAACTGAGGCGTTACAGGGAGTATATTCTGGGATTTTTCCTGACTGTGTGGTAACAAGGTCACAAAACCATAGGTGGAAACAGAGGGAGAAATCAAAGAATAAAGATAAAGAAGTTGAAGTTCAATTATCAGAAACTATGTTTGTTCAAATGGTTGAGGAAAAAAAAAACAAGAACAAGTGGAGGACAAAGTGAATATTTTTACTCCAGGGAAGTTAACTGAATTACAACAGAAAGATGGAAAGATAAAGCAGTTGTATCAAAAAACATACATAGAAGATGAATCTGAGTGTATCCCAGAACGTTGCTGACTTGAAAACACAATCTTGATAAGGAAATGGAGACTACCACATATTCAGGCAGATGAGAAATAGGCAGAAGTTCAACAAGTTGTATTACTGGTGGGTTATAGAAAGGAGGTGTTGCAGGTAGCACATGAATTTCAGTAACAGGGACAAAAACAGAAGATGCTGGAAAAGCTCAGCAGGTTTGGCAGCATCTGCAAAGAAAAATCCGAGTCAATGCTTCGGGTCCAGTGACCCTTTCTCAGAACTGAAGGTATCTAGGAAAATGTTGGTTTATATGCAGAAGATAGGGAGTGGAAGGGGTAAGGAGTAAATGATAGGTGGGGATGAATCCCAAAGACAGAGACGAACAGTTGGAGAGGCAAAGGAGTTGATAACCATTTGGCGAGGAGGGTGAATAGCCTTAATGGAGACTGTATTAGTGGCTAACAATAGGTAGTATGCAGTGGCAGAGTGTGATAACAAGGCCTGGTGTGTGGGGTAGGGGGCTAGGACATGAAAGACTTTAGGGTCAAAAATTATTGAACTCCATATTGAGTCCGGAGTGCTGCAGGGTCCCCAAGTGGAAAATGTAGTGTTGTTCTTCCAGTTTATGCTGAGCTTTGCTGGAACACTACAGCAAGCCTGAGACAGAGATGTCGGTCAGGGAACAGGGTGGTGTGTTAAAGTGGCAGGCAACTGAAAGCTCAAAGTCTCTTTTGCAAGCTGAATGTAGACATTCTGCGAAGTGGTCACCCAGTCTATGTTTCGTTTCTCTAGTGTAGAGGAGACCACATTGTGAGCAGCGAATGCAGTAGACTAGATTCTGGGATGTGCAGGTGATGTGCTGCTTCACCTGGAAGGTATGTTTGGGCACTTGGATACTGGGAAGGGAGGAGGTAAATGGGCAGGTGTTACACCTTCAGCAGTTACAGGGGAAGGTGCCGTTGGGCTGTGGGGAGGTGTTAGGGATGAAGGAAGAGTGGACCAGGTTGTCCCAGAGGGAACAATCTCTGCGGAAGGCATACAAGGGAGGGGAGGGGAATATGTGTCTGGTGGTGGCATCTCGCTGGAGGTGGCGGAAATGGCATCTGATGATCTTCTGGATGTGGACGCTGGTGGGTGGTAGGTAAGGACAAGGGGGACCCTATCGCTGTTGCAGGAGGGAAGAGACGGGGTGAGGGCAGAAGTGCGGGAGATGGGTCGGACCCAGTTGAGGGCCCGGTCAACAATGACGCTGGGGAATCCGTGGTTGAGGAAGAAGGTTGACATTTCAGAGGCTGCCTTGTCGAAGTTGGCCTCAACTAACATATGCAACAGAGACGGAGGAACTGGGAGAATGGAATGGAGTCTTTCCAGGAAGTGGGGTGCAAGGATGTATAGTCCAGGTAGCTGTGAGAGTTGGTGGGTTTGTAGTGGATATTGGTGGCCAGTCTATCCCCAGAAATGGAAACAGAGGTGTCGAGGAAAGGAAGGGAGGAGTTCGAGATAGACCAAGTGAAAGTGAGGGTAGGATTGAAATTGGAGGTGAAATCGATTAACTTTTCCAATTCCAGACAAGAGAGGGAAGCAGCACCAATTATATCATCGATATAACGGAGAAAGAATTGTAGATGGGGTCCGGAATAGGACTGGAACAAGGACTGTTCCACGTACCCCACGAACAGACAGGCATACCTGGGGCCCATGCGAGTACCCATGCCTATCCCTCTGACCTGAAGAAAATGGTTTTGTTCCTGATTTACAGCATCCTCAGTTCTTTCGGTTTTAATTACCAATTAAAGTTCACTTGGGGATAAGGAAAACTAAAGCCAAAATACAAAAGACTTTTATTGGCCTGGACAGCATAAAGGTGTGCTTGAATTTTGCCAGAGATGTCACACAAGTCAGGTATAGGAAAACTCAGGCAGTGATGAAACCAGCACCCTTAATGCCCATTCCAGCATTTGAGGAACCATTTACAAAAGTCTTATTCAATTGCGTAGTGCCCCTCCCTACAACAGAAAGATAGAATCTATATTTCTTGGCCATAATGGGTGTATCTACTAGATTTCCAGAGGCAATATCATGCCTAAAAGGATTGTAGAAGAGTTACTCAATTTTTTTAAACTAGATACAGACTAGCCACAGAGTGGATCAATCAGATCAAGGATCAAATTTTACATCAAAGTTATTCAAGGAAATTAGGAATAGTTTAAAAAGAGTAAAACAATTTAAATCAACTGCGTACAACTCAGAATTGCAGGGAGTATGAGAATCTTAGCATCATATTTTAAAGACCATGTTGAGGGTCAATAATCAAGAGTATCTAAAGGATTGAGATAAAGGAATTCCATTTGTACGTTGTGCAATTCGGATGCATCCAATGAATCAACTAAATTCAGACCATTTGAATTAGTTTTTGGGTAAGAGGTGACAGGCCCACCTAAATTAATTAAGAAAAAATTTGTGACTCAGCGCTCAGAGACTACATTATTAGACTACATGTCAAATGTTAGGGAGAGCTTAAATAGAGCAGGTGAGTTGGCTAGACAACATTTAAAAACAGTATGAGGGAGATCAAAAAGGGATCAAAAATTTGTAGTTTTGCTGATGGCGATAAAGTGTTAGCATTACTACCAGTGGTAGGTAAATTATTCACATGGCAGGACAGGAGAAGATAGTTGCCGACATATTTTCACAACTTTGATGAAGGAAGATGGGGGTTTTTGGTGATGGAAGAAACAAATCGAGATAGAGTATATTGTTGAAGGTTTACATGCTTAAAGTTAATACAATGTATATAAAATGTTGAGTACTAATAGTCTGAGGCTTTGAAAATAAAGCCACCTTTGTACATTTATTTTGTTTTTATGGGAAAAGTGTGACAGTACTGTTCCTTTAAGGGATGTGTTCTGTCCTGAATCTCCTGCAAAGGTGTGGTATCCCAGTGGTGCAGAGACGTTTCCTTCAGACGGCCTGTTGGTAACAGCTTTCGGTTCTCCCAGTTTTTTTTTGAAAAGTAAGACAAAAGAATCAACAGTGGGGAGGGTCAGGCTTACACAGACCCAAAGTCCTTTAGTTTTGCTTTCAGTTCATTGGTGATTTTTGCTGGCTGTCGGAGCTGAAAGCTTGACTTCTCTGCTGCAAGAGCAAAGTCTTAAATGGAGAGGCTTCCTCTTAAAATCAGAAGGGGCAGCTTTCCTGCTCCTATGATGCTGCTTGGCCTGCTGTGTTCATCCAGCCCCACAACTTGTTATCTCGGATTCTCCAGCATCTGCAGTACCTTTTATCTCTGGTTCTTTTGGTGTTTTTTTCTACTGGATTGGCGAGAGACAATACGTGAGAATAATGACTGCGTTGCTGAATTGCCTTTGTGAAGGGTGTGTTTATGGGATGCTGCCTATATTAGAACAGTTGATGAATACTGTTTAAATAATACATTATCTTGTTAAGTATTTCAACAGAGTAAAGTTATCCCAATTCTTCTTTTTGCTGTATTTGAACTATGTTGTAAGAATGAAGTGTGGTTTGATTAAAACTTAACGGTGGACCAATCGAATCAAATCTGGAAAACAATGCCTTACTCTTGCCTTTCAAAAAAAGTATGAGTCATTGTTATCTCTATCAGCTACTTTTAGGGGGCCTGGATTGCTTCATAACATCTTCATGTAAGGTTAATATGAGAGCTAGTGTTAAGCTAAAGTAATGAGATGGATTGATTACATTAACTAGAGGGATTACAAATAATGGAAGGTTATGATACAACAACAGCAAATGCAGGGAGTAAAATATAGAAAAAAGCACATAAAGAACAAACTCATCTCATCCTAGAAATATTTTTGAATATCTTTCTTCTATTGCCTGAGAAATCTATATCCCCAGGCAAGGGTTTCCTGATTTTCTCACACCCATTTTTTATGGACCTGGCTCAAATTGTGACCTAAAATGCCATGTGGAGCCAATAATAATTATAGTTAATCTATATTATAGCTGTGTGATAATCATGGTATGAAATTTATAAATCGGAGTCTATTGATCATGAAAATTTCATATTTAGTACTTTTTCAGACGTGAGTTTTGAACGATTTTGGAAAAATGGATTATTTCAAATTCAGTGGAGATACCTGGTTTGTTTCTCTTTAAAGCAGGTCAAGTAAAAATATATTAGAATATTTGTTTTAATTGAGGCATTTCTTAGAAACCACGCAGTTTCACCTAATTGCTGGATTTTTTTGCTGGAAGTCAACTGATTGTCTTTTATGGTTGTTCTGTCCGAGCAGTGTCTCGCAGGCAATTGGAGATTTTGGTTTTCAGTTGAGAAAATCTGCCAAAGAATTGGCTGCTCAGCTGATCTCTCCACTTTCTGAAGCACCTTTGTAGTGAATCTAACGTGAAACCTGACCGCCTGCTTGAAGGACAATAGGAAACCTCTCAATACTGTGTTTGCTGAGCAAGCAACACCCACCAGGACCCCAGAGACAACTGCATGTCTAGTGACTTGTCCTCAAGTACCAGAACACCCAAATGACAGCTATCTGAACATTCCATACCTTATTCTTTTGATTCCTTCATGAACTAACCATTATTTGTCAAAAGTGTTTTCCCCCCAAAGTGAATCTCAATAGAGATCTTGCTTTTCCCCTTTTACGTTGAGTGTGTTTTTGTGTAAGTTTTGGTTATTCAAAAGGAAATCACAAACTGTGTGTGTTTGCATGCAGCAATTTTGGATCTTCATGAAATAAGTTGTTTTATAATAAATCAATACTTTTGCATTTGATAAAAACAACAATTTATTTTAATTCAAAGACTAATATACATAAAACATACAACTAACCATATTGGGAACCAAGTAAACAATTCAATACATGTTGTGACTTGTGGAGTAGTGAGATGAGAAAAAAGTGCTTTCCTCTCCTCTTGGTCATAACACTCTATTTGCAAATGACCTGAGACCCATTATGGGTAATACAGGTGACAGATGTACAACATGTGGTATGACATCTATAATCTGTAATAATGTCCCAGATTAATGCATAATAATCATGATTTGTTGTATGTAAGAGTGACATCATAATTTAAAACATGGTACTGTATAATGCGAAGATAGCAAGAACTGCAGATGCTGGAGTCAGAGTCAATACAGTGTGGAGCTGGAGGAACACAACGGGGCAGGAAAGTCAATGTTTCAGATTGGGACCCTTCGTCAGAACTGGGGAGGGGGATGGGAGCTGGGAGGAACTCCCCTCCTACATTTGGGAAACCACCCACGCCTTCCACCTCTTCCAAGACTCCCAATTCTCCAGCCCCCAAAACCTCATCTTTATGATGGACATCCAATCCATTTACACTTGTATCCCCCTTGCAGATGGCCGAAAACCCTCCGCTTCTTCCTTTCCCACAGGCCCAACCAGACCCCTCCACCAATACCCTTATCCGCTATCGGAACTTGTCCTTCCCCTGAACAACTTCTCCTTTAACTCCTCCCACATTCTACAAGCTAAGCGGGTGGCTACAGGCACCCGTATGGGTCTGAGCTATGCCTGCCTCTTTGTAGGATATGTGGAACAGTCCCTTTTCCACTGTTACACTGGCACCATCCCTCACCTCTTCCTCCGCTACATTGATGACAGTGTCAACACTGCCTCGTGGTCCCATGAGGAGCTCGAACAGTTCATCAACTTTCCTAACACCTTTCACCCCAACCTCAAATTCACCTGGACTGTCTCTGATACCTCTCTCTCCTTCCTGGACCTCTCCGTCTCCATCTCTGGTAACCGCCTCAACACCGACATCTATTTCAAACCCACCAACTTCCATAGCTACCTGGACTATACCTCCTCTCACCCACCTTCCTGCAAGAATGCAATCCCTTACTCCCAATTCCTCCACCTCCACTGCACCTGCTCCCAAGATGGGGCGTTCCACTCCCGGGCATCCCAGAAGTCCTCCTATTTCAAGGACTACAACATCGCCCCTCCAGTGATCAAAACTGCCCTCAACTGCATCTCTTGCATTTCTCACACTTCTGCCCTCAACCTCCCCCGCCCCCAACAAAAATAAAGACAGAGTCCCCCTGGTCCTCACATACCACCCCACCAACCTTCATACCCTGTGCATCATCTTCCGCCACCTACAATCTGACCGACCCCGGGAACAAAGGGATATTTCCCTCCCCATCACTATCTGCCTTTCATAGGGACCGCTCATTCCGCGACTCCCTCATCCACTCCACACTCTCCACTAGCCCCACCACACCCAGCACCTTTCCCTGCTACACCTGCCCCTATACCACCCCTCTCACAGCCATCCAAGGCCCAAAACAAACTTTCCGTATCCAACAGGGGTTCACCTGTACATCCCCCAATCTGGTTCTACTGTATCTGTTGCTCCAATATGGCCTCCTCTACATCGCTGAGACCAAGCATAGACTCGGAGACCGTTTCGTGAAGCATCTGCATTCTGTTTGTGATAATTGACAACACCTTCCGGTCGCTAACCTTTTTAACTCCCCTCCCACTCCCTTGATGACGTGTCCATCCTGGGCCTCCTCCAGTACCACAATGATGCCTCATGCAAAATGAAGGAGCAACACCTCATATTCTTCCCGGGGAGCCTACAGCCCGATGGTCTGAACATAGAATTCACCAGTTTTAAAATCTCCCCGTCACCGGCCTCATCCCATGTCCAACCCTACCTCTCATCCCCACGTCCTTGAACTGACACAACCTGTCCATCTTCTTCCCCACCTATCTGACTCACCCTTCCCACTGCTAATCCCTACTACCCCCCTCCTGCATCCACCTATCACCATCCCATCTCCCATCCTCCAGCCCCACCCATCCTCCATCTCACCTCCCTGACCTGACACAACCATCCATCTTCCTTCCAACCCATCCACCCATCCTTCCCACCAACCATTTCCCACTAGCCCCTACCTGCATCCGCCTATTACCACCCCGGGTAATACCTTTCCCCAACTTTACCCATCTTCCCTATCAACTCCTTGACCTGTCACAACCGGTCCATCTTCTCTCCCACCTATCCACCCCACTCTTCCCACTGACCAATCCCCACCAACCCCTGCCCGCATCCACCCATCACCATCACCATCCCACCCACCTTCCCCCAGACCCACCCCTCCTCCCTGTATTTGTTTCCCAGCTCCCTTCCACCTCCCCAGTTCTGAAGAAGGGTCACAATCCGAAACATCGACTTTCCTCCTCCTCTGATGCTGCCTGACCTGTTGCGTTCCTTCAGCTCCACACTGTGTTGACTGTATAATGCATGTGATTATCATCCTGCACAGTGCATGATATGCTGTCTTTGTGTAATATCCATATTATGATCACTATATATAGACTTAACATGTTAAGTATGTGTGTGTTTCTGTGAATGCATGGTGTATGTGTGAGAGAGAAAGAGAGACAGTCATAATGTAGAACATTTAGGAACGTTAGGTTAATCCTGCTTCAAAAGAATACATTTTGGAAACAGTCAAAATAAATTTTGAAAATATTTGTTCTAGCCATATGACTGCATTTGCCCTGGGGCTTGTTTAGACTTTAAACGTATTCGAGCATGGCCTTAGCCTCATTTTTATTCTCTCTATTTTTTTTTGTCTGTTACATATATACGTGAACATAAGTAACACTTATAGTATGTGCCAGAAATCTAAAGAAAAATAACTCAGGCCTGTCAATGAGAATGTTGTTTGATCCCTGTTACTTACATCCTGCAGAGCACATTAACCTCGTCCTATAGTATGAGGTCATTATATTTACATAATTTGACAGTGTGCAGTACTCAAAGCACTCTCAGTTCCACAGGGGGTTTGGGATCAGGATGTCAGGTGTCTGTAATGCTGGAAAGGCCTGTTGATTGCTGCCAACTTCTTTCTGAACTACATTCACTGAGGATTTAAGTTTCTGAACGGGATTTAGATGGTGAAGGCCAAAGAAGACAAGAAAACAAGTAAGGCCAATTATATTTTCTACCAATTCAAGCAGTTCAGTTGCATTATGTGGACACCTTATTTCGAGTATCTCTGTTCTACCATCCAATTAGAGATAGAATAAAGATTAATTATAATCTATCTCCCACCTTAGTTCTGTAATCCTTAACACCTATGCCTAATGAACATGAATTAGCAAAATCACATCCAACAGATCAGCATAATGGGTGCTAACCATTGAGCTAACAACCCGAGTGCATCATTGACTTGGCCCAGCAATATATTTTTGATTGTGCTGATGCCAAGCCTTTATTACTACAGAAAAGTAGGTACTTAAATTCCCATATTTGATCCTTTAAACTCTGCTTTTCACCACATCCACATCAATGACAAATTACTGACCGCCAGTGCCCTTCAAACTTAATAAAAACCGAAAGAACTGAGGATGCTGGAAATCAGGAACAAAAACAAATTTGCTGGAAAAGCTCAGCAGATCTGGCAGTATCTGTGAAGGGAAAAACAGAGTTAACGTTTCGGGTCCAGTTCCTCAGAACATTTCTTGTTTTTGTTCCTTTCAAACTTAACCTCCATTTTTGAAATACAGAATATTTGTGTATAACAAAAAAATGTCAGTGTCCCCCCAAAAAGTTTAAAACAGTGAGTTTGACCACAGTGCATTATTCCAGACAAAGTAATACATGGAAATTACAATTTTCTTATTGCAAACGAACAAACTTACCTGGGAGAGAGAGGGTTGCAAATGGAACTGCAAGGAAATGCACACGCAACACAATGAACATATAAATCAGAATGCCAATTCAAAAAAAAATCACTGACATCACAGCAAATTCAGAAGCTTATTGGTTAGTGCGTATCTGAAATCAGTTTTGCAAGACCGAGATTAATTGGCACTGATCAGTAACTACTTCTAATATTCT
The DNA here is from genome assembly GCA_024137785.1 of Ginglymostoma cirratum. Taxonomy (NCBI): domain Eukaryota; kingdom Metazoa; phylum Chordata; class Chondrichthyes; order Orectolobiformes; family Ginglymostomatidae; genus Ginglymostoma; species Ginglymostoma cirratum. The sequence continues at coordinate 16,670,391 of JAHRHZ010000264.1, forward strand.
AGTCTCCAGTTTAAAGTAAATATTCTGCAAATTAATTTAAGCTGGCAGGACAGCTCAGCTGCATGGAATGCCCATCCTGTGCACATGGGGAGTTATGGATGTTTCACATGGCTTAGACAATGTGTGGGAAGTGTCTGCAGCTGCACAAAATTGAGCTCTATGTTTCTGAAACTCAGGCAGTGGCTAGAATCACTATCATGCATCCATGGAGCTGAGAATTATATGGATAGCACATTTAATGAGGCAAAAACAGTCAGAGAAGGAATGAGTGACATCATGGCAATCGGAAGACCAGATAGTGCAGAAGTCCTCTGAGTCTCTCATTAACTGGTTTGATACATTAGATGCTGGTGAGGGTGATGGTTTCCCAGAGGAAGGTAGCAAGACTCAAGTTAATGGCACCTCAATTGGCTTAGAGACACAGATGGGGCAGAAGAATAGGTGTTCATGACTGCAGTTGCCTAGTATAGGCAGCCAACCATTTATAAGCAATTTTCAGATAGCGTACAGAGTCGTTAAGGAGCAACAATTTAGTACAGACTTCGTTGGTAACAGTCTTTGGCCTTTCTTCAAACTCTTTGTCTTCTCCCAAGAAAGTGATAGTTCATTCCCCTGGACCCTCCCTCCATCTCTAGCTCACTTCTGATCTACCCATGTCAATATACCTTCATTTGGGAACTGCCAATCTATGCTGTGTCAATCGCCCTTTCAGCCAACGACAATGGTAACCCACTCATCACACCAAGATGATCGTTACCTCCTTCCCTGCCTTCATTTGAAAGTTAGCTTAATATCTTTCTAAAGCTTCTTATTTTTCCCCAAACAATTTATTGATAACAGGATACACATGGCACCAAATAAATTGTTCAATAAAGCATTGCAACTTTGGTGATTCTTGTGATCTCTCTTCTGCTTTAATACGCTAGAGATTTGTTTTAATTTGTAAAAAGCTATTTACTAATGTAGCACAGTTAAATGAGGTTTCACATTACACAGGGAATACTAAAAGAATTCATTTTTAAAGGGGTCCTCAATTTCATGCAAAGGGAAATAATGGTAGCCGATTCAATAATTAGGGGACCGCACAGGTGTTACTATGACTGTAGCTGTGACTCCAGGATGTTGCCTTCCTGGTATCATGGTCAAGGATGTCACAGAGCAGCTGCAGGACATTGTGCTAGGGGGAAGGAGAAGGGCCAGAGATTGTAGTCACATTTGCACCAACAATATGGTTTCAACAACGTGGACATCCTGAAAGTAAAACTTAATGAGGTTGGCAATAGACTAAAACACAAGACCTATTTAGGCAGCAATCTCAAGAATATTCCCAGTGCAACATGCTCACGGGTACAGAAGTAAGGAGTTAAGTGAATGAACACGTGGCTTTAAAAAATGGTGCAGATTTCTGGGCATTGGGACCAGTTCTGGGGGAGGTGGGTCGTCTTCAAGCAGGACGGGTTACACCGTAGCAGAACATAGACTAATATCTTTGCAGGGAGACTGTACTGTTGCAGAGTGTTTAAAGTATTTTGTCAGTCATGGGAACCTGAGAAGAAATTCAAATAAGATAAAAACAAAGCTGCTTATGGAAAGTAGAAAAGCTGCAAATGAAAGTGGAAAGTAGCAGAAATAAGTCTTAGAATCAACCAGCATTAAATTACAGCATAGTGATAAAGAGAATGAATCAAAGGCACTCTTTGAATGCACATGCCATTTGAGAAAAGGTGAATTGATAGTGCTCGTGGAAATAAAAGAGTATGATTTATTCCTAATACAAAAATGTGGCTGCAAGGTGGCCAAGACTGAGAACTGAATATTAAGGGATATTTAATATTAAGGAAGAACAGGCAAAAAATGAGGAAGAGGTAGGGTAGTGCTGATATTAAGGGGAACAAATCAATATATTACTGAGAGGAGGTCTCCAAGTGAAAGAACAAGATACAAAATCAGTTTAGGAATAGCTAAGAAATAGCAAGGGGCAGCAAACATTGGTAAGAATGCTTTATATGGGCCAGAGAACAGTAGTGGTAATACAGGACACAGTAGAAATTAGAATTATGTGTCACAAGGAGACTACACTAATGATGGGTGACTTCAATGTACGTTTAAAATGAGTAAACCTGATGAGCACTAATGAAATGGAGGAAGAATTCCTGAAATGTGTTTGAGATAGCTTTATGAAAAATATGTTGATGAACCAAATAATAGGGGACGAAGAAATAGCTGTGAAACTGAATATGTACTTTGGTTCTATCTTCACAAAAGAGGACACAAATCAGATACCAGAATTGTTGGAGAATGGAAGATTTAGAGAGAGGGAAGAACAGAGAGAGATCAATATTAGGAGAGAAATGGTGCTGGGAAAATTGTTGGGATTGAAAGCCAATAAATCCTCAGGACCGGATAATCTACATCCCAGAGTACTTAAGGAAGTAGCTCTCAAAATAATGGATGCATTGTGGTCATCTTCCAGGATTCTAGAGACTCTGAAACAGTCTGTGCAAATTGGAAGGTGGCTAACATCACTCCAATATTCAAGAAGGGGGGTAGAGAGAAAACAGGGAATTATAGACTGGTGAGCCTAACATCAATAGTGGGAAAAGTTCTCAAATCCATTGTCAAGGATTTTATAGCAGAGCATTTAGAAAGCAGTGGCAGGATCAGACAGTGTCAGCATATATTTATGAAGGGGAAATCATGCTTGACAAATGTGTTGGAATTCTAAGAAGATGTAACTAGTAGAGTTGACAAGGGGGAGCCAGTCAATGTAGTATATTTCCACTTTCAGAAAACGTTTGACAAAGTCCCACATAAGAGATTAATGTGCAAAATTAAAGCACATGGGATTGGGGGGAAATGTATTGAGATGGATGGGAAACTGGTTGACAGAGAGGAAACAAAGAACAAAGAAAATTACAGCACAGGAACAGGCCCTTCGGCCCTCCAAGCCTGCGCCGATCCAGATCCTCTATCTAAACCCGTCATCTATTTTCCAAGGATCTGTATCCCTCTGCTCCCTGCCCATTCATCTATCTGTCTAGATACATCTTAAATGATGCTGTCATGCCCACTTCTACCACCTCCGCTGGCAACGCGTTCAAGGCACCCACCACCCTCTGCGTAAAGAACTTTCCATGCATATCTCCCTTAAACTTCTCCCCTCTCACCTTGAAATCGTGACCCATAGTAATTGAGTCCCCCACTCTGGGAAAAAGCTTCTTGCTATCCACCCTGTCTATACCTCTCATGATTTTGTAGACCTCAATCAGGTCCCCCCTCAACCTTCATCTTTCTAATGTAAATAATCCTAATCTACTCAACCTCTTTTCATAGCTAGCGCCCTTCATACCAGGCAACATCCTGGTGAACCTCCTCTGCACCCTCTCCAAAGCATCCACATCCTTTTGGTAATGTGGTGACCAGAACTATACACAGTATTCCAAATGTGGTCTAACCAAAGTCCCATGTAACTGCAACATGACCAGCCAACTCTTGTACTCAATACCCCGTCCGATGAATGAAAGCATGCCATATGCCTTCTTGACCACTCTCTCGACCTGCGTTGCCACCTTCAGGGTACAATGGACCTGAACACCCAGATCCCTCTGTGCGTCAATTTTCCCCAGGGCTTTTCCATTTACCGTACAGTTCGCTCTTAAATTGGATCTTCCAAAATGCATCACCTCGCATTTGCCTGGATTGAACTCCATCTGCCATTTCTCCACCCAACTCTCCAATCTATCTATATTCTGCTGCATTCTCCGATAGTCCCCTTCAATATCTGCTACTCTACCAATCTTAGTGTTATCTGCAAACTTGCTACTCAGACCATCGATACCTTCCTCCAGATCATTTATGTATATCACAAACAACAGTGGTCCCAACACGGATCCCTGTGGAACACCACTGGTCACAGTTCTCCATTTTGAGAAACTCCCTTCCACTACAACTCTGTCTCCTGTTGCCCAGCCAGTTCCCTATCCATCTAGCTAGTACACCCTGGACCCCATGTGACTTCACTTTTTCCATCAGCCTACCATGGGGAACGTTATCAAGTGCCTTACTGAAGTCCATGTACATGACATCTACAGCCCTTCCCTCATCAATCAACTTTGTCACTTCCTCAAAGAATTCTATCAAGTTGGTAAGATATGACCTTCCCTTCACAAAACCATGCTGCCTACCACTAATTTTCTTCCAAATGTAAATAGAGCCTTTCCCTCAGTATCTTCTCTAGCAGCTTCCCCACCACTGACGTTAGGCTCTTGAGTAGGAATTAATGGGTTCTTTTCAAATTGGTAGGCAGTAACTAGTGGGGTGCCACGGGGATCAGTGCTGGGACCCCGGCTATTCACAATATATATTAATGATTTGGATGAGAGAACAAAATGTAGCATCTCCAAGTTTGCAGATGATACCAAGTTGGGTGGGAGGGTGAATTGTGATGAGGATGCACAGATCCTTCGGTATGATCTCGACAGGTTGGGTGAGTGGGCAAATCAAGGGCAAGATGCAGTATAATTTGGATAAATGTGAGGTTATTCACGTCAGAAGCAAAAATAAGAGGGCAGATTAGTACTTGAGTGGCTGTAAATTGGGAGAGGGGAGTATGCAGTGGGACCTGGGTGTCCTTGAAGGGATGCTGTTGGCCTCAAGGGAGTGCAACAAAGGTTTACCAGGCTGATTCTGGGGATGGAGGGTCTGATGTATGAGGAGAGATTGACTAGGTTGGGAATAGCAAGAACCGCAGTAGCTGGAGTCAGAGATAACACAGTGTAGAGCTGGAGGATCACAGTAGGCCAGGCAGCATCAGAGGAGCAGGAAAGTTGATGTTTCGGGTCGGGACCCTTCTTCAGAAAATTTTGTTTTGGTTCAGATGAATGAGGGGGGATTTCATAGAGACTTATCAAATTCTAACGGGACTGGACAGGGTCGATGCAGAGAGGATGTTCCGGATGGTGGGTGCGTCCAGAAGCAGAGGTCACAGCATGAGGATTCAGGGTAGGTGATTTAGAATGGAGACGAGGAGACATTTCTTCACCCAAAGAGTGGTGAGCCTGTGAAATTCATTACCACAGCAAGTAGTTGATGCCAAAACATTGAATGTATTCAAGAGGTGACTAGATTTGGCACTAGGGGTGAATGGGCTTAAAGGTTATGGGGAGAAAGCAGGATTAGGCTATTAAGTTGGACAATCAGCCATGATTGTGAAGAATGGTGGAGTAGGCTCGAAGGGCTGAATAGCCTCCTCCTGCTCCTATCTTCTTTGTTTCTATTAGAAATAGATTACGATAACCCTGCTGTTGTGCAATGGGAAATTGTTGAACCATTAGGAAATAGTGACAATATTATGATGGAATTTTCAATTAAGTTTCAAAATGATGTAATTCAATTTGAAACTGAGGGCTTAAAACTAAATAAGGAGAATTGGTATAATGTAGGTGTAAAGGAGGAAGATGGCTGTGGTGGATTGGAAAACTATATTAAAAGATTTGAAGATAAGCAATGGGTGGCATTTAAGGAATTAAAGCTTGGTTTTTCAAAAAAAATTTGTACTTTCATACAAGGAAGAAATACCCAACAGGAAAAATAACAGCCTGACAAGGAAATATAATATTAAAGGAGAAAAATACTAAAATTATTTAAAAAAGGTTGTTAGGTCGGATGATTGGAGAACTTTAGAATTCAGGAGAAGAGGACCAATGAATTGACTTAAACACAAAAAAAATATGAATGTGAAATAGCAAGAAAAGTATAAAATGGTACAAGCTTCTATGGGTATTTTAAAAGGAAGAGATTCGTAAAGACCAACATGGGTTCATAACACACAAAGACAGAGAATTTATAATATGAAATAGAGAAATGTCAGAGAAGCTAAATACACTCTTTGTGTCAGTCTTTGCAGAGGAAGGAACAAAGGCTTCCTGAAATAATTAAGATCCAGGTGTCCAGTGACAGTATGGAACTGAAAGAAATTAGGTATTCGTTCAAACAAAGTAGGATTAGACACATTAGTAGGAATGAAAGATGACAAATTGCCAGGACCCAATGATCTTCACGCTATGGGACTAAAAGAGATAACTGCAGCAAAATTGGATGCATTACTGATCACTTCCAAAATTCTATTAATTCTGCACATTGTAAAGTTGAAAATGTAGCCTCGCTGTTTAACAAAAGGGAGGAAGAGCTAAAATATGAACTGCTGACCTGTCAGCCTGATATCAGTGATACATGAAATTCTAGGATCTATTATAAAAATGCAAACATGAAATAGGAGCAGAAGTAGACCATTTGGCCCCTTGAACCTGCTCACCATTCAATAAGATTATGGCTGATCTGTTTGCATTTCAAATTCCACATTCCCATCTACCTTTGACCTTAACTCCCCTGCCTAACAATAATCTACCTGCTTCTTTCTTAAAAATATCTCATTGTCTTATCTCCACTGCCTTGAAAGGCAGAGAATTCCACCTGAAAGAAAAGAAAACTTCTCTTCTCTGAAAGAGCAACCGGTAATTTTCAAACAGTGCCTCCTAGTTATGGACTGACTCACAAAAGGAAACATACTTTCAACATCTACTTTGTCAAGATCATTCAAATTCTTACATACTTCAATCAGGTCAGCCCTCATTGTTCTAAAATGCAGTTGAAACACCCTAGCCTTTCCAACATATCTTTTTAAGTTGAACCACTCCAGTTAGGTATTAATTTACTAAACCTCCTCTGAACTGCCTCCAATGTACTTACGTCCTTCCTTGAATAAGGAGACCAAAACTGCACAGTATTCAAGACGTTGTCTGTCAAATGTCCTCTGCAACAGAAGCATAATATCTTTACTTTTATGTTTACTTCCTCTTACAAGAAAGGACAGCATTCCATCAGCCTTCTTGATTATTTGCTGTACTTACATATTAATTTTTTATGACTCATGCCAGCCAATCTTCTCTCCATACTAATGTGTGATTACTGGATATTTTGAAAACAATTGTCTGATTTGTGCGAGCCAACGTGGATTTATGAAAGGGAAAAATCATTTTAGAAAAACCTGACAGAGAGGTTTGAAGATGTGACTAGCAGAGGTAATGTAGGGAACCCGATAGATACGGTTTTGGATCTTCAGAAAGCTTTTGATAAAGTCCCACACAAGATGTGAGTGAATAAAATTAAAACCAGATGTAACATGGGGAAATGTACGAGAATGTACTGATGATTGGTTAACAGGCAGTAAGCAGAGAGTGGGAATAAAAAAATCACTCGCAGATTCACAAGCTGTAATCTGTGAGGTACCTCAAGAATCAGTGTTTGGACTCCAGCTTTTCGCAACCCATATAAATGATTTGAATATGGGGACAAATTCTTCAATTTCCAAGGTTCCAAAATATTGCTGGTAATGTGAGTTGTGAGGAGGGTTTGAAAAGGTTTTGGGTGGATTTAGATAGGCTGAGTGGACAAGAGCATGGCAGATTGCAGTTAATGTGGCGAAGTGAAATTATCCATTCCAGTAGGAAGAGTGGAGGTGCAGTGAGAGATGAGAAACAGTCGATGTCCAAATTTGAGCAAACACACATTGTCTGACAACTTACTGTACCTTTCTTTCATTCCTTAATTTCAGTGATGATTTCAGGCATCAGATCTAAAAGTTTTTGCAGGACCTCCTCTCGACTTTGCCATCTTACATCAGCATGGACGATTAGTTCACCAAAGGCGGCATCAAGTTTGTTGAGTAAGGAGTAAACAACCAGTGCTGATGGGCTCACACTTGAATTAAGTTTACAATCTTACCAACATTTCCATTGCATGAAGAAAGCCCATAACATTATTTTCTCCAGCCATTTTCTATTTTTGTTTCAGATCTCCAGCATCTGCAGCTCTTTGTTTGATTTTTATGCCAAGCATAGCTGGTGCACCATCAATTGTGAAGGAAATCAGTTCCTTGATTGGGATGTTTTTCTCAAGCACATGGCTTTTTAATTTATTGTAGGTAACCTCCCCTCTTGTTCTCTCTTTAAGGAGTTAACGGATTTAAAGATTCTCTTTAGCTTTATGTCCCTAAAAGCCATGCTCACAAAAACAACCGACTGCGTCATTCATGTCGATGGATTCGAACTGCAATGAGAGACATTTACAGTCCTTGAGGTCCTGATACAGTTACTGAACAACGTCTTTGAATAAAGATTCCACTCATCTTGTTACTGTGGAAGCACCAAGTGACAGGGTCTGGACTGCCACTATTATTTACTCTTTGACTGCATTGGAAAGAATGCAGATGTGATTTAGTAGAATGCTATCTAGAAGGAGCAACTTCAGTTATGAGAACAAATTGAATAAGTTGTGACTGTTCTCCTTGGAGAGAAGAAGGCTGAAATGAAACTTGATGGAGGCTTTCAAAATCGCAAGCAGGCTGCATGGAGCAGAAAAAGAGAAGCTGACCCGTTTGCAAAAGGAACAAAAAGTTCAAGAAGGCATAGGTTTAAAGTGGTGTGCAAAAGAAGCAAGGGTGACGTGAGAAAAAAGGTTCCAACCAAAAAAGTTTCATATGGATTGAAGGGTTGCTAATTTAACCCCACTATTTAAAAAGGAAGTAGAGAGAAAAGAGGGATTCTACACCAGTTAGCCAGATGTCGATAGTCGGGAAAATACCAGAGTCCATTATGAAAGATTTAATAGCAGTACCCTTAGAAAATAGGGACAGGATCGGAAAGGGTCAGCATGAATTTATGAAAAAGGTATCAAGTTTGACAAATCTATAGAATTTTTTGAGTAGAGTTGATAAGGGGGAGCCAGTGGGTATGGCTCACTCAGGCTTTCAGAAAGCTTTTGAAAAGGATTTGAGAAAAAATTTGCAATGTAAAATTAAAGCACATGAGATTAGGAGTATATTAACATTGATAGAGAACTGATTGGCAGACAGGAGACATACAGCAGAAATAAATTTATTTGTTTTCCGACTGGCAGCCATTGACTAGTGGTGTAGTACAGGGACTTATGCCTGAACCTCAGCTCTTTATAATATATGATTCAGCTGAGGAAACCAATCATAATATTTCCAAATTTGCAGACAACACCAAACTGGAGAGGAGAGTGAACTGTGAGGAACATGGAGAAATGCTCGGTGTGATTTGGACAAGTGAGTGGGAAATGCATGGCAGATGAAGTGTATCATGGATAAATTTGAGGTTATCCACTTTGATAGCATAAACAGGAAGGCAGATTATTATTTGAATGGTGATAGATTGGGAAAGGGAAAGTGTAATGAGACCTGAGTGTTATTGTACTCCAGTCACTGAAAGTAAGCATGAAGGCGCAGTAGGTGGTGAACATGGAAAATGGTATATTGACCTTTATTGCAAGAGGTTTTAAGTATAAGAGCAGGATGTCTTGCTGCAATTGTATAGAGACTTGATGAGACCATAGTTGGGGTACTGTGTGCAGTTTTTTTTTTCTCCTTTTGTGAGGAAGAATGTTCTGGTTAGGGAAGGAGTGCAACACTGGTTCCTGGGATGGCAGGACTGACATATGAAGATTGGATCGGTCAGAACTATATTCGTTGGAGTTTAGAAGATTGTGAGAGGATCTCATTGAAACCTATCAACTTCCCACAGGACTAGATAGGAAGGATGTTCCCACTGACCGGTAAGTCCAGAACCAGAAGTAACAGTCCAAGGACACAGGTTAGGCCATTTTTTACTGAGATGAGGAGAAATTTCTTCACCCAGAGAGAGTGGTGAGCCTGTAGAATTCTCTGCAACAGACAGCAGGTGAGGCCAAAACATTGAATGTTTTCATGAACGACTTAGATATAGCTCTTAGAGCTAAAGAGACCAAAGATTATGGGTAGTAAGCAGGAACAGGATACCAGTTTGGATATCAGTGATGATCAGACTTAATAATGGAGCAGGCTCAAAGGACTGCATGTCCTAATCCCGCTCCTATCTTTTTGTGTTTATGTTTCTCACAGTGAATGATTAGGTATGGAATGCACTGTCTGCACATGTGGTGGACACAGGTTCAATTGTGGCATTCAGTAAAAAAGAATATTAAAAAATTATTTTCTACAACATTTCAGTTCTGAAGAAATCACAGACCTAAAGCATTAACTGTTTCTCTCCACAGACACTGCAAGTTTCTCCAGAACTCTGCGTTAGCAATTCGCTCTTGGCATGTGGCGTTCAGAAGCATGACAATCAGTGTGTGTAGAGCAAGGGAATCCAGGGGGATGGTGAGACCGACTGCCGCAGATTCTGTGATCCACCAGGCAATTGTGATCTGTGCGTTAGGCATGCCAGTGGTACACAGTAACCCAGGTGCAGCCTCATCAACACACTCCACAGATTGAACACAACCTCCAATTTTTAAACTCCAAGCCCCAAGCAATAAAGGCCAGCATTCTATTTGTCTTCTAAGTTACTTGCTGCACATGCAGGCCAACCTTTTGTGATTCATATTCAAGAATATGAAGGTCCATTTGTGCTGCACTTTTTTGGACTATCTTTCCATTTAAATCATTTGCTTCTTAGATTATTCCTGCTAAAGTGCAAGACCTCACACTTTCCTACGTTAAGCTCTGTTTGTCCAGTTTTTGACCCCTCACTCAACCTATCTGTATTCCCTTGCAGATTCTCTATGTCCTCATCACAACATGCCCTTTAATATTCTCAGCAAATCTGGAGATGTTACACTCAGGTCCCTCCAAGTCATTTATAATTGAGATCCTTGAACTGATCTTCGTGTCACTAGTTACCTTTTCAACAAATCCTGACAGTCTTCTGTGGGATAAGCACTCTCACTCCAATCAAATACATTACCCCTAATACTATGGCATGTACAATCCTACAGCTTGTGCAATAACCTTTCATGTGGCACCTTATTTAAGTTTTCTCAGAATCCAAGCACAAACATCAACAATTCCCTTTTATCTACTCGGCTTATTATATCGTCAAAGAACTCTGACAACCTTTTCAAACAGTTTACCTTTCACAAAACCATGTTGTCTTTGTTTGATTATGTTAAGCTTTTCTAAATGTCCTGCTATTTCTTCCTTAATAATCAAATCTAGAATTTCCCATGACCGAATCCTGCTTTCCTCCCTTTTTAACAGACATTAGTGGTTTTCTAATCTGCTGGAACTTCCACCCTAGAGTCCAGTTCTGGGATATTTCAACCCACACCTCTACTACCTCTGTAGACACTTCCTTGAAAACCCTTGGATGCATGCCATCAGGTCCTGCAACTCGTTTCCCTTTCATCCCATTAGTTTGTCAAATACTCTATCCCTCATGATAAAGATTGTCACAATATCTTTCCTCCCATTGGCACCTCATTTATCTGTTATCTTCAGGATGTTTATGGTGTCCTCCATCATGAAGACCAATGCAAAATATTGTTTCAAATGATCTGCCATTTTTCTTGTTTACATGTCAAATGTGTGAGCAGATACTCTGTGTGGAAAGTCGAAATTTTAACACTTTTTTGTTGGAGGGGCACTTGCACCAGCATATCGATTACAATGAAGGTCATGTTGTGGCCTCGCACAATGTGACATGGAGGCTCCCCAAGAGGCCAATGTCACATCTCCATAAGGAGGTCTGTATACGACCTTACCCAGATGTGCTTTAACAAAGTTCTCATGCTACATTCAGTGTATAACTCTGCCAATAAAAATCCATTATGAGACCTCCTCTCTCCAAAGAAAAAGACCCCTTGCACAGCACAGTCTCTACCGTTGCATACTCAACAGCTTAGTATCTGAATGTGGTAGCTAAAAGACACTGTCTTCCAGTCCTAGCTACGCAATGTGATTCTGAAATGAAAAGCTCAGGTGACACTTTTAAGTACAAACATTTGCTTAGCTGACATTACAAAGAGGCAATTAGTGCATACAAGGTAATGGTCATGATTGATTAAGACTATAGTTTTTATTGTGCATTCTTGATTGATGAATGACCTGTCAGTGATCTGCAAATTGAAGACAGATGGGTGGTATTATTAAATCACTGCAGTCTTATTACAATTTCCCATAGCAAGTCCTCAAATTCCAAATTTTTCACTCCTCCCCCCAAAGTTAAAAAGAAATAACTTATCCCATCCACTTTGCATGTGGTGTCAGTCATTTTGGACAGTTATTACACGATTGAATTTAATCTGAAATGGCAAGATTCCAACTTCATGCTCTTGTGGCTGACTTGCAGGTTCTGCCTGAAATGCAAGATGATCCCACTATCCTACATGTTTCCATTTGCTGTCCCTATGTTTCTTTTGCTCCCTGTACCACCTTTATGAAAATTCCATACTTTTCCTTGAGCCCATGTCCACATGAATTATCATGCCCTTGTTGGGCCTTTGCCGTCCCCAACAGAGGCCTAAGTGACAGTATGAGAAATCACCCTCCTGGAGTTCACAGTTCCTCCTATAGTCTGTGAAATCCCACCCTTCTATCTAAAATTGCTGTTTTTTACTATAATTATTCCCTCAGTGACCCAGTGCAATGATGCCAATCCTCAGACTTGAGTTGCCTAACTTTCGCAGGGCAATCTTGGACTGCCCCCTGAAATCCCCTGACCTTTAATGGACAAACCACCAGGACCAACTATAGCCCACTCCTTGGACTGACTTACTGAGTCATTGAGTCATACAGCATGGAAACAGACCCTTTGGTCCAACAAGTCCCTGCTGACCATGTTCCAAAACCAAACTAGTCCCACTTGCTTGTGTTTGGCCCGTATCCCTCCAAACCTTTCCTATTCACGTCTTAATCCAAATGTCTTCAATGTTACATAGAAACACAGAAGATAAGAGCAGGAGGAAGCCATTTGGCCCATCGAGCCGGCTTCACCATTCTTCACGATCTTGGCTGATCTTCTAACTGTTGCAACAGTACCAGTGTCCACGACGTCCTCAGGCAGTTCATTCCACGTACAAACCTCTTACTGTGCAAACAAGTTGCCCTTCATGTCCTTTTAAAAATCTTGCTCCTCGCAGCTTAAAAATATGCTCCCAAGTTTTGAACTTCCCCACCATAGAGAAAAGACCATTGCTAATCCGGCAACAGCCCAGTCCCTGGACTAATGTCTCCACAGCACCCCAACTCAGCTATATGTAATACCTGGACTGTTTGCACTTAATCTGCAAGACTGACCATGGCCAAATCCATTGACTGAAAAGACACAGATACTCAGACTAGTCGGACCAAGCTCCTGACGGGCTATGAGCAATGCCCTGGATTGGAATTGGATCATCCCCTTGACTAACTATGCTGTTATCCCCTTGACGACCTGTAGTCACACTTGACCCTACTAAAGAACCGTTCCTCTTTGACTTTCAGACATGGGCACTTGCTTGAAACACATGCAATGTGTTTGCTACACAAGCGCAGGAACTTGCTAAAGGTGTGACATTAACATTGCATGGTGCCACACATCAACATGTCCACTGCCTTAACTGTTTAGTGCTCTCCACTGTGACAAACAGCCTGCCTCTCCACCTGTGCCAAAAGGCAGTGCAAGATACAGAGGCTGGCAGCCTGTAACTTAGCAATAAACAGCCTGTCTGCTGAAAAGGAAAGCAAACCAGCCTCCAAATAAGCATTAAATGAGTGAACATTAAGAAAGCACACTAACAGCATGCTGCGCATATTGTGTAAAGGCATAAGTTGTGTGTTTACCAATGCGTAAAAAATTACGTGGTAGGAGCTTATATGTCATAGGTGTCACTGAGATCCGAAGTAAAGTGCTGAAGTAATGTGACAGCATGCATGATATTGAGCTGAGTTTGTCATTTGCTGCTGCTGACTTGCGAGGGTGAACGGTCAAGGAGGCATGCAGAAAGGGAGCATGCAATGAAAACACAGTTGGATGATGGCCAGGACAAGAAATCGGTGAGCTGCATCCACCAGCTACCTGTTTTGAATTATGTGCCGAGATTTTGCACAGTCTTGGGCAGGAGAGAAAAATTGAAAATGACTTAGAAAATAAGCTGAGTTGTGCCAATCATAAGATGCAAATAAATGGAAATAAGATAGTTGCCACTCAATAGTGCGATTCTGAAGTCACCATTTAAGGTTAAGAGGAAAATCAGAAAATGTTTTCTCAACATCACGATTCTGAGTTTTTTTCATTCTAGTTGTATTTTTTGAACTTTCTACAATTGCCAATGACACACAAGGACAGGGAAAATTCCACCCAAAGTCACCAACACTTCATCCTTTACCATCCTTTTTTTCTGTGACGTTTGTTATGATTCCCACAGAGACCATTAACTTCTACAAAGATACTTGAATTCCCAATGCCAGACTTAGCAAGTTTCAAGTATTAAGACTTGTACTATAACAAGCGACATAGATAAACATCAACTAATCATTTCTTATTTAGCCATTGCAGAAACTGCAGAAACGATATTACTTAATAGTTTCTTAACATGACTGATAACTCACCATTAAATTTAACATGGATCACACTGCACTCTCGGGAATTATAGGAAGTAGTACTAAATTACTCCCAACTTCCATCAGACTTGCTTCTTCCCATTCCAGTCAGTTGTAAGCCAGAAGTAATTTTCCTCAGGATGTTTAGAATTCACCAAAATGTCTTCTATCAGCATCCACTTGAGTGTTTCCTTCTTACAGCCACATCATGGTAAATCTTCCTTAAATCTGTATAAGTTATGCCTCTTTGAGAAGAGGGCATGCTCACTTGAACATTCTGCCTGGTAGCTAACAGAGAGTTATGTTTTCCCCCACTGTCCACAATGGCTACTGTTTTCTTCTCTCTCTCTCTCTCTCACACACACACACACACAAACACACAGTCTTTCTCTCATCGTGTCCATAGATTTTAATTAAACTGTCTGAAAGTCTGTAAGTCTACCGATGCCAAAGCCAGCTGCACTGTTCTGTCCTTTGTTTGCAGATGGATTTCAATAGCACTTGACCTGGGCCCTTTGTCTCGATGTTAGTCCACCCACACAGGTTTGTCATCCAGCAGAAAGAATCGCAGGTCAGATGGCCCTACTTATTATTCCATTTTACCTTGACTTAAATAGACATGCAACATTAGTCCATTATATCACATATAGTCATTTGGTCATGTAGAATTTACATTTGCCGAATACAGAGTATCTTCCCAAAGCTTTTCATCTTGCACTCATCAGGACGAATGCAAGAATGCCAAATTTTGAACAATCACAATTTATGCTGGATGAGAAAGGGCCCAGGGCTAAGGTTCTCTGCCTTTGGGAAAGTTAAAGTACTGCCCCCTGAAACGAGGAAAGCTGTGATCACTGTAGTCAGTCACCCAGAATTAATTCTATATACCTTGCAATATATTGTAGGCAGGTTCAGATCTACGTACGTTTTTAAGATTAAGGAAACAAATGTAGAAGGATGTTGCTGACCTTAAGGAAACTGGAAAATTGAGGCTAGCTAACCCTACAATATGTGAAGTAGATGACCGATAAATGCATGCCATAAAATGTTGCACGTCCACTTATTCCAGATATACTGTTTGTTCATAACATGCCATTCACTGTTATTTGATATGACCTCAGCATTATTTAAGCTTATTTCCAATTTGCAAAAGAAGATAGCAAATAACAATGACTTTTAAGAAACTCCAACAATGGTTCAGTGTCTTGCTGCAGTGAAATAAGGCAGATTATGTGATGCAAATTTAAAGGACAGGTTAAGGTTGCATGCTGCATTTTAGCAAGCTTTGTTTATATTGTGTAATTATTAAAATGAGGCCTGACATTAAATCTTGTGGCATTCAACCTGCACAAGATACATCATCCACAATAAATAGGTTTATCTTGAGCCCTCAAGTCTAGTCCAGTAGGCTTCTTAAAGAACTGTTATTTTGCATTTGCTCCACTCCTTAGTTGATTTTATTGGGATTGCACCAACGTTTCTACTTTCGGAGTTTTATGCCAATATTTTAGTTTGATGTATCTTCCTTTAAATCACGGTATCCAAAGAGTTGAGAAGCTAGCTGCAGCAAGAATGTTGTATCAAGCTTAATTCACTACAAATGTTTCAAGCGTTGTTCAGTTATATGCAGAGCTTAAGGGAGATGCCAAGCTATTTTGAACAAATACAGACTAAGATTCATTCAGTTATATGCATGACAGCCAGTTATTTTCAAATGTGCTCTACAATTATTCAAATCGAAGATATCCCATGAATTGTTTTCTGGGACATTTAAAGAGCTACTTCTGTGCAAACCTTTGAGAGGATTTTGAATTCTCAGGAGAATGGTTTAAGCCACCATAAGATCCTGCTGTGATAAGAAATGCATTTTTTAAAAATGCATATGTAAATGTATTCTACACAAGTTGGTTGAACATTACACCACAGTCTTTGATAGTTCCATGAAAAGAAAACTAAGTAAGAGGATGTCTGCTGTGCATTATATTATTGTTGTTCACTTAGAGTCATAGAGATATACAGCACAAAAACAGGCACTTCAGTCCAACTCGTCCATGCAGACTAGGATATCTTAAATAAATCTAGTCCTATTTGCCAGCATTTGGCCCATATCTCTCTAAGCCCTTCCTATTTATGTACCCATCCAGATGCCTTTTAAATGTTGTAATTGTACCAGTCTCCACTACTTCTTCCGGAAGCTCATTCCATACATGCACCACCCTCTGTCAGAAAAAGTTGCCCCTTATGTCCCTTTTAAATCTTGCCCCACTCACCACTTGTTAATTTTCTTTCAAAATAAGTTCTGTTAAAAGGGTAAACTTAATACCAAATCTAAAGTTGTGATGGTTTGCCTCTTACTGCAGACTAGCTACAAATTTTGTAGAGGCAAAGCATAATTCCAGGAAATAAAACTAAGAAATGCAATGCTTCTTCGACAGTAATTGTTACATTAGCCACATTCTTAAAAGATGACCTAATTTTCAAGACTAATGGAACTGCTCTCAAAGATATGGGAAGTTAAGACTTATTCATGAGATAGATCTGAAGTATGGTTGTCAAAAAGGTCTACAGTGGGAACCAACACCCAATACCACAAGAATCAGAATCGCCTTGGAGGTTCCCATCATACAAAAAGAAGATGAGTTGATTAGGGGACAAGGAATACAGGACACTGAACTGGAAATATTTTGTTTGAACTGATTGCTTTCTTAGGAATCGTGTTTAAAAGCCGGTCTAAATTTCTTGGGAATATCAGGAGACACAAATCTTTTTTGTCTCTCCTTCAAGAGATAGGCTGTCCCAAGATTTTCCTTTGGGTTACAAGATGGCTTACAGATAACATGTGGGACAGAGTACCAGCTCTTTCGACCCAAAACATTAACTCTGATTTCTCTCCACAGATGCTGCCAGACCTGCTGAGCTTTTCCAGAAATTTCTGTTTCTGTTTCTGACTTACAGCATCCATAGTTCCTTTGGTTGTTACTATCTTTGCATCTACTCATACCATAGGAGGAACCTCCTTTGTTGATGATATTTTTGCTGCTATTATCAGATAGCTAGTTCATCACCTTGAATTTCCTTTGTAGAGGAACTTTTCACTGCTGAACCAGGTTACAGCCCATAAACTCATCTGGTAGATCTTTAATTTAATTTCTTTTGCAGAGGATGACCATTCTGTTGAAACATGGATTTTATTTTTTGCAATATTCAATATTTCAAGTCCAGGCATTCTTTTTCTTATCCATGCCCTGAAACCGTGGACATTCATCATTTCATCTTGGTTTTGGCTCCTGTGGATTTACATGAAGCCCATCAGTCTGTGTAGGCAAATCTTTGTTCTAAATCTGCTGATGTATCTGTGTTGAAGTGTG
This sequence comes from Ginglymostoma cirratum, assembly GCA_024137785.1. Taxonomy (NCBI): domain Eukaryota; kingdom Metazoa; phylum Chordata; class Chondrichthyes; order Orectolobiformes; family Ginglymostomatidae; genus Ginglymostoma; species Ginglymostoma cirratum. Next base: position 16,688,178 of record JAHRHZ010000264.1, read on the forward strand.
TAAATGTTTTACTTTAACTTGTAGATTAAGTTGAACATCTTCATTTATTCTCTATGCTAATCTTATTGGTGAACTCAATACGGTTACTTCTATCTATGACTATCGATGTGCCTCTGCAGACTCTCTTCACTGCTTAGGGTCATAAAACATGGAAACAGACCCTTCAGTTCAACGAGTCCACGCCAACCATTTTCTCAAACTAAACAAGACCCACCTGCCTGCATTTGGCCCCGTATCACTTGTCGAGAAAAGCACTTTTAAGCATCCAAATCCCCATTAATAGTTATTTTCTGCAAAATGCGAGCATATTTTTGAAACTATCTTGCAGATATTACTAAAGCGCACAAGTCGGTGAGAAAAGCACTCTTCAGCATTCAAATCCACATTTCTAGCTATGTTCTCCAATATTCTAGTGTATTCTTGAATCCTGCTGTAAATGTTACTAAAACACATAAAGCAGTGAGAAAAGCACTTCTGAAGGACTAAACTCCATCTCTAGCAGACTTATGCACAATGCTAGCATATTCCTAAAACCTCTTGCAGATGTTACTAAAGTGCATAACTCAATGAGAAAAGAATTTTTAAGCACTCAAATCACCATTATTAGTGAGGCTTCCTATCCCATAGTTAAAGAGGGACTGTAATTTTGAAACTTTTAACTTTTTTTATTTACTACTTTATATTGAGAAGAACTGTAATGTTGATCTTTTAACTCATTCCTTTACTTTTCTACTTTGTACCTAAGATTTTGTACCTAGGCACCTTGTACCTCAGATGGTGCCAAGAATGGTGACACTGCACATTTTTCACTGTACTCCTGTATCGCTGTATTTGAGTACACGTGATAATCAAAACTAATTCTAATTCTATTCATGTACTTATCCAAATGCAGTGTAAATGTTGTAAATGCATCCAGCATTTCCTCTGGCAGTTCATGGCACACACCAACAACTGTCTGTGTAAAAAAAGTTACCTCTCGTGTCCTTTTCAAATCCTTCTCCTCTCACCTTAAAAATATGCCCCCTAGTTTTGAGGGTAAAGGCCTTTGTTTCTCACCTTATCTACGCTTCTCATGATTTTATAAACCTCAGTAAGATCACCCTCAACCTTCTACACCCCAGTGTAAAAAGTCCCAGCCTATCCAGCCTATTTTTATAAATCAAACTCTCCATTCCTGGTGACATCCTGATAATTATTTTTCTGAAAATCCTCCAGTTTTATAGCAGGACATCCAGAGCTGCAATCAGTACTCCAGAAGAGGCTTCGTCAATGTACAATCTCAACATGATGTCCCAACTCCAATACTCAAAGGTCTGAGCAATGAAGGCAAATATGCTAAATGCCTTCTTATCTATTCTGTCTACATGTGATGCAAATTTCAAAGAATTATGTACCTGAATTCCTAGGTCTCTCTGTTCTACAACAGCACCCCAGGACCTACCATTAATTGTAAAAGGCCTGGCTTTGTTTGTTTTACCAAAATACAATACCTCACATTTATACAAATTAAATTCCAACTACCAATCCTCAGCCCATTGACCCAATTGATCAAGATCTCTTTGTAATCTTAGATAACCTTTTCCACTATCCACAATACCTCCAATTTTGGTGTCATCCACAAATGTACTAACCATTCCTCTTATATTCTCATCCAAATCATTTATAAAAATGACAAAGTGGACCCAGTACCGATCCCTGTGGAACACCGCTGGTCACAAGCCGCCAGTCCAAAAAGCAACCCTCCACCACCACCCTCTTCCTCCTACCATAAAGTCAATTTTATATCCAATTGGCAAGCTCACGCTGAATCCCATGTGATCCAACTTTATTAATTGGTTTACCATGCAGAACCTTATCAAAAGCTTCATAAAGTCCAAGTAAAGAACATCTATTGCTCTGCCCTCACCACTCTTTGCTTTCGCACCTATTTTTGTGTCATTTATATAGATTGTGAACAGCTGTGGGACCAGGACTGACCCTTACGGTGCCCCACCTGTAACAGTCTGCCATTTTGAGAATGATCCATATTGCCGTATTCTTTGCCATCTGTCTATGTATCGATTTTCAATCCAAACTAATCTCTTGCCTCCAATCACATGAGTTTTGATTTTATTTACTAACTTCCTATAGGGGACTTTATTAAAAGCCTCCTGAAAATCCGAAGACACTGCGCCCACTGGTTCTTCTTTTTCTATGCTGCAAGTATGATTCTGAAATAGCTCCACCAGATTTGTCAAACATGACTCCATTTCCAACACTCTTTACTAAATGTCCAATTATCATGTCGTTTATCATAGATTCCAACACTTTCCATTTTATTGACGTCAATCCAGCAGGTATGTTCCCATTTTCATTCTTCTTTCAATCTTAAATAATAGGGTTACTTTTGCTCCCTTCCAGCCTTTTCAGAGTATATGAAATTTTAAAAAGTAATCGCCAATTATCTCGCGAGCCGCCTCCTTCAACACTCGAGGTAGCTTTCTGTCCTATAGCCCAGAGATCAGATGAAAGCTCTGTAACCTTTCCACACTTAATCAAAAATAGTAGTGATCAATTAAGCAATAAGAGAGGAAGATGATTTTGACACCTAAATTCTTAATGATAAAGCGACTCAGCACTTGAATAGAATAAGCAAGAGTAAAAGATTTGCAATTGTCTTCAGCCATAAGTGTCGAGTGAATTGTTTTCTTTAAGTTTTTAAGCAACATGGGCGTCACCAACAAGACCAGCATTTTGTGCCCATCCTGAGTTGCCCTCGAACTGAGTGACTTGCTCGCTGATTGCAAAGGGCACTTAAGAGTCAATTACATTGTTATGGGTCTGGAATCATGCATAGACCAAGCCAGAATTCCTTCTCTAAAGGATATTAGTGAACACTATGGATTTTTAGTTGATGATAGCTGCCATGGTCACCATTACTGATTGTAGCTTTATATTTCAAATTTATTAATCATATTCAAATTCCAGCAGCTAAGGAGGCACACTCAGCCCCTGAATTGTTAGTCCAATGGCATTATCGTTAAAACCATTGTCTCCTTCAATGATCAATCAAGACATGAAAAAATTAATGGCCATCACTGCCAGCAATACTGGCATCTGCTAACACAATACCAATGGGGCTCAGCTCATCTATTAACGTGACAAAAAGATCTGTGAAAGCCTTTCATGAAAGTTACCTTCTTCATTCTGGCACCAAACATCACTCTTGGTTCCCTGAGAAGGTTTGTTCTGCTTCCCCACCCTGAGCTGCCCCTGGAGATAACCATAAAATTGCGGCTGTCCAGATCTCAATGACTGCAGCTCGCTTCATCTCAGCTTCTCCTCCTCATCACAGAGCCTGTCTCCTGAGTGCATATTACCCAAGGCAAGTGGGCACTGCAGGCATTAAGGGCCACTTTCTAAGCACTGCACCCATACCCTCTCAGCTCTGTTTCAGCCTCCCTGCTGCATATCTGCCAGGGCTCTGATCACTTGGGGCCCCATAGGGACAAGCACAGAAATTCTCTTCAATTGCCTTAACAATCCCTTTTATTGGTCTGTACACAATTCCAACTAGCCATGCCACCCAACCCTTGTAAAATTGGAAGTGTTCCAAGACCACCCCATCACGATGCTGCTCCAGGTCTGGAAAATCTTGCTACAGCTCTGACATTTACCAATTTGGTATAGTGTGCAGTCCTAGAGGGATATCCAGAAGTTCTGAAAATTAAAATGGTGAGTGGGGTGGGTGCAGGAAAGATTTTCAGACAAGAAACCTGGAAGTAATGGATTCCCAATTGTTCTTCAAAACTTAACTGCAGTATACATTTTACTTTTTTGTGCCAGATTTCCTTTAATTCATCCATGGATTACTAAAGAATTCTACAACATTTCGAAAAGCATTTCACAATCAAGCAGCATCAACATGGTCTTGTGAGAGGAAAATTGCTTTTATTTATTTCATGGGAAGTGGGTCTCTGGCCAGGCTAATATTGATTGCCCAATCCTAATTGCCCTGGAGAAGGTGATGGTGAGCTGCCCTTTTGAACTGCTGCAGTCTATGTGATACATTGGTAGACCCACAATGCTGTTAGGGAAGGAGTTCCAGGATTTTGACCCAGCAACTGTGTCAGAAGGATTATATATTTCCAAGTCAGAATGTCGTACAGCATGGAGAGGAATTTGCAAATGGTGGTGTTCCCATGTATCTCCTGTCCTTGTCTTTCTAGATGGTGATAGTTGCTCTTTTGGAAAGTGCAGTCTTTGGAGTCTTGGTGAATTTCTGTTGTGGATCTTGTGGACAGTACACACTGCTGCTACTGAGTGTGGGTGATGGAGGGAGTTGATGTTTGTGGATGTGGTGCGAATCAATCAGGCCACTTTGTCCTGGATGGCGTAAAGTTTCTTTAGTGTTTTTGGAGCTGCACTCATCAGGCAAGTGGGGAGTATGGCATCATACTCCAGACTTGTGTCTTGTAAGTGATGGACACACTTTGGGGAGTCAGGAGATGAGTTACTTCCTCGCCTCTGATCTGTTCTGATAGTCACAGTATTCATATGCCAAGTCCAGTTCAATATCTGGGCAATTGTAACTCCCCAGGATGTTGGTAGTGGCGGATTCAGCAATGGTAATGCCATTTAATATCAATGGGCAGTAGTTGGATTATCTTTTATTGTAGATGGCCCTTGCCTTATACTTGTGTGGTGTAAATGTTATTTGCCATTTGTCAGCTCAAAACTTGGCCTTGCTGCGCTTGGACTGCTTTGGTGTCTAAGGAGTCCCAAATGATGCTGTGTTCAAGAATCAGCAGCAGACGTCCCCACTTTGAGATGCAGGAAAGCTCATTGATGAAGCAGTCCAGGATACTACTCTGATGAACTGCTACAATGATATCCGGAGATGAGATGACTTCCAACAGCCATAGCCATCTTTCTTTGTGCTAGGTATGAATCTAAACAGTGGAGAGATTTCCCAGACCCCGAATATCTCTAGTTTTGCTTGGCTCCTTAATGTCACACTCAGTCAAATACTGCCTAATATCAAGGGTAGTCATTCTCATCTCGTGACTGTAATTCAGCTCTTTTTTACCATGTTTAAACTAAGGCTGCAATAAGTTCAGGAGCTGAGTGGCCCTGGCAAAACCCACACAGAGCATCAGTGAGCTAGTGCTTCTCGATCCCACACTTGGTGACTTTTGCACCAATGTACTGTGTTCCCACATTGTTGAGGAATGGGATATTTGTAGATCCTCTTTCTCCAGTGACTTGTTACATTGTCCAATACCTTTCACAACTGGATACAGAAGGACTCCAGAGATTAAACCTGATCCATTGTAGAAAGACTAAATTTGAATTTCCAAAAGGTATTTGATAAGGTGTCAAGTTAAAAGAATATTATGTTTTGGGGTAGATATTAGCATCAATAGAGGACTGTCTAACAGGAAAGGGAATCAGAATAAATGGCTTATTTTCAGAATGTAAAGCAGTAACTAGTAGATTGCCATGGGGATCAGTGCTTTGACCTCAATATTGACAGCCACGACAATCTACACTATTTAACCTATATAATCCATTCTGATGTATTATTACTGCAATCTGTATTAATGACTTGGACAAAGGGGCCAACTGTGTTGTAGTAACATTTTGTAATAACGCATGGACAAGTAAAAGCAAATAGTCTTCAAAGGGATGCAGACAGGTTCAGTAAGTAAGCAAAATCTGGTAAATGGTAGACGTGGGAAAATTGGGGTTATCCACCTTGATAAGAAGAATAGAAAATCTGAATATTGTTTAAATGGAGAGAAATAGCAGAATGATACAGTGTACAGGCACCTGGGTGTCCTTGTATACGCGTCACTAAAAGCATATGGGTACAGCAAATAATTCACAGTGCAGATGGAATATTTATTACAAGGTGTGTGAAGTATGAAAGTAGGGAAGTCTTGCTGCAGCATTCACTCGACCTGGAATACTGAGTACAGTTTGATTTTTTTTAGGAATGGTCATACTTGCGTTTCACTGAAGGCTTACCGAACTGAATTCTGGGATCAGTGTTTTGTTTTATAAGAAAAGATTGAGCAGGTTGGGCCTATATTCATCAAAGTTTAGAAGAATAAGATGTGATCCCACTGAAACATATGAGATTCTTAGAGGATTTGACAATGTAGATGCTGAGAGGACATTTCCCTTCATGAGAAATTACAAAACTAGGAGGCGCAGTTTAAACTAATGGATCTCCCATTTAAGATGGAAATCAGGAGGAAATTCTCTCAGAGGGTCCTCAGTGTTTGAAATTCTCTTCCCCAGCAAGCAGTGGAGGTTGTGTCATTGAACATACTCAAGGCTGAGTAAGATAGATTTTTCGATTGGCAAGGATTACAGGGGGCTAGGCAGGAAAGTGGAAGTGGAGTTCAGGCCATGATCGGATCAGTCACGATCTTATTGAGTGGCAGACCAGACTCGAGAGACCAATTGACCTACTCCTGCCCCTGTTTCATTTGTCCATAGCATAAAACAGATATTCTTGAGCGTTTATTTTAAATAATACCCATTTTCCCAGGTAACTCCAAGGAAAATGTTTTCAGAATGTGTTTCTTTCCTACTACAATCAGCTTGGTCATTATAGAGGGGCCTCCTCACCTGTTGATGACTGGACCCCAATCCCAACCTTGATTTTTAACAATGACAGTGGCAAAGATTCTGTCTTGTGATTTGAACTTTAAACTTTAGAATGAGACAGAGGAGATGCTAGAGGCTGCAAAGCAAAATCTCCAAGATAAGCTCTTGGCTTTGCAGACTCACGTGGAGACTGTTTAACTGGTGTTATCTGATCTTAGTGTCTAGCTCTATGCAAAATTCAGAATCAGCATTAAGCTTAAAAACCAATGACAATTTAGCTGTTTAATCTCACCAGTCACCATGTTTCTCTTTACTGAATGATTTAAAATCCCAAGTTGAATGGCTAGTGCAGATTGCACTAGGAAATACTGATTGATTTTCTTTGCAAAAAAAATCAGTCCTAATTTTATTTATGATTATTGGACCAAATTTTAAGATTTTCAACCTGCAGCTCTGCTTATTTGATGGAGCCATTTAATATAGAAACCAACATCTGGGTCTGTTTTTCCAAAGAATGGGAAGCAGAACAGTGGATGGGGCAAGTAACAGTACAGGGTGGCAACAAAAAGTTGGGTTTGCAAGTGGATAGATTAAGGGCTGCAAGCTGGGCATTTTGCTGCTTTAGGTTGGTTAGCATTGTGTATAACAGCATTGTAGCACAACCTTACTCAGAGAGATAAATAGCAAATCTCATGAAATTAAATCTTGCATCTTCTACCTTGGAAACCAAGTTTGCAGAATTCAGTCAGTGGCCGTTGGTTTAATCATCTATTATATAAAAAAGTTCAAACAGATTTGAATATTTATCTCAAAATACATTGAAAGCATCATCATGAATGGATATACCCACTTTATAAATCAACATTTAACTGTAGTAACTGATGGTTATGGAGCTACGGCAGGCACTGTACAAATTGGGGACTGAAACTAGACCTAGTTTTTGAGAATACCTTAGAGAGTTGGCTAAATAAAACAGAATAAAAAGCTATGGGAACAGGATACACGAATTGGACAGGAGTAACTGCTTATGTGGAGAATGAGTACCAGTACAGGTTGGATGGGCTGAACTGTTTATGTGTTGTGAAAATGTTAAATGCTTGTTATTTAACAGAATGTACAAAAGCAACATCAGTTCTGATTTCTATTCGGAGCAAATAGCAGTTGCAGCCAAAAGACACTGGTAGCTGGGACAGGAATGTACTTTCCTTCATCAGAGGATGTCTCAACCTGTCCTTTCTGGCTGAACTTTTGACATGTCCAGTGTCAATGTGAGATGATGCATTTTGGAAGGTCAAGTACAGGTAGAAATTATACAGTGAATGGCAGAACCCTTAGGAGTATTGATATGCAGAGAGATCTGGGCGTGCAGGTCCACAGATCACTGAAGATGGCAGTGCAGGTAGATAGGGAGGGGCATTGTGTATAAGGATAGGCAAGTTATACTGCAGTTTAAAGAACTTTAGTTAGGCCACACTTGAAATATTGCGTGCAGTTCTGGTCACCACACTACCAGAAGGATGTCGATGCTTTGGAGAGGGTACAGAAAAGGTTTATCAGGATGTTGCCTGGTATGGGGGATTTTAGCTATGAGGAAAGGTTGGATAGACTGGGTTTGTTTTCACTGGAGCCCAAGAGGTTGAGGGGCGACTTAATAGAAATTTATAAGATTGTGAATGACATGAATTCAGTGGAAAGTACAAGGCTTTTTCCAGGGTGGAGAGGTCAATTATTTGGGGACACAGGTTTAAGGTGCAGAGGGAAATTTAAAAGAAATGTGCGAGGAATGTTTTTCACACAAAGGGTGGTGAATGCCTGGAACACGCTGCCATAGGAGGTGGTGGATGCAGACACAATAGCAGCATTCAAGAAGCACCTGGATGAATACATGAATTGGAAGAGAATAGAGGGATATGGAACCTGTAAATAAAGACAGTTTTAGTATGGAAGGGTAAAATGTGTTGGTGCAGGCTTGTAGGGCAGAAGAGCCTGATCCTCTACTTTGCTGTTCTTTGTCCTTTGTATTTGTTTTATACTTCCTCACTTTTAATATTCCCTTCCCCTCCTATACTAGCTGAGTTTTCCAGATTGAAGCTTTGCAACTATCTGACTCCCCCACTGTGGGAAAAAGCCAACGATACACTGCACTAAACATTAGTGCTGGTAATTAGCCCATTACCCGCTCCCACCCTTCTCCTCCCTCCCTCATTTCTATTTTACCCTGGCTGCAGTCTTCTCTTCTGTCTTCCTCCTTCCCGTCAACCCTAAACCACAAATATCCTCTGCTCTGCCTTTCTTTGATCCAATTGTGCTGCTCCTCCCTTCTTTTCTTCATCCTCACTTCCTGCTCCTTCTTCCAAGTACTTCAAGTTTCATATACCAGAAAGTGGAAGTTCTAAAATCAGAAAATGGTGGAAATACTCAGCAGGTCTAGCAGCATCTGTGAAGAGAGAAGCAAATTTAACATTTCAGGTCAAGGAGCTTTCTTCAAAATTGTTGCTTGGTTATTTCTGATTGTATCATGTGCTGTATCATACTGTGCCAAATAAACTGGTCTTTCAGAATTAGAGGTTCAATATTTGTCAGTACACAGTTTAAGCATATTTTAAACACAAACTTTAAACAAAGTCACTAAAAGGAAAATGGAGAAGTTCATGTTTATGCTCATTTTATGTTTTGTCCAATTTTGTACTCCATTGAACTATTTAAAAATTATATGGACACTAATACAGAAGTGTGTCCCATCAAGCAGGTTACGTTAAATTCAGGAATTAAGCTTTCAAATGTTATTTTCTTTTGTTCTCTTAACCTGTAAAATGGAGCCTGACAACATTAACTAATTTGCTTTGACACTTCTCAGTGTAGCAATATTCAAAAGATGTAATAATTTGGGGTTAATGATTTAACAGATTTAAAATTGGGGTGAACGGGTAATTTACCCTTGTCCATTGGAATTGATTTTTTTAACCTATTTCAGAGTGCCTTCATGCTGAAGTGCCCTCTCCTTCCCATCCTGCCTCAGCAGTGCCCAACTCTTCCAGCAGGCTCAGAGCTGCCAGTGCAATCTGCCAACCCATTGAATGAGCTGGCAGCTGTATCCCACCCACTGTCCTTAATTGGATGGCAAGCCCAGAGTCAGCCAACTAGGAACCCACTTTGAGTAAAATGTTTGAGTCTGTCTTGCTATCAACAAGTGCAGACTGAAGGATCCCCATCTGGTCCAAATAACAGGTCCTGAAGCTCATTATAAAATGGTGCCCATTGAATCAGACTCAAAGCATCAAATTTTAGGAATGCCTCTGAAAGACCGCAGAAGAGATTTTCCAGAATAGTGTCAGGAATGAATGACAATAGTTATGTAGAGAGACTACAGAAGCTGATTGTTCTCCATAGAGAAGAGAAGGTTAAAAGGAGATTTAATAGAGGTCTTTGTTTATCCTTCATCATCTTGTTTGATGCCACACCATGAGTTTGGATTCAAGTTAGACTTGCCGAAGTGAAGGCAAAGTCAAAAGCTATCACTAAGATTAAACTTTAGAGTAACACTATGATTAAACATGATTACTCAATACAGTTGCTCTGATCTTATAGTTACATTCTGTAAGGGATACTGTATTTTCTTTGTGTATTGATGTCCATGAGGTCTCAAGACTTTCTCCTTCTTTTAGAATATTCTCATCTAGTATAATGTAGTTTGATTTGGTGATGTAGTATGATCTAAATCTGCCCACACTTGTGCTACTTATGCTCAGTGATGTGTAGCTCTGTGACATCATTGCCAGTTTTCTTCAGGGTCCTGAAGCCATAATGCAACATTTATACTAGCATAGGGACTGATGACTGCAGTGCCCAGACAAAAGGTACTTAGCAAAAGAATCAGAGGAGGACTGGAGACGAAGGAACACATTTCTGCATACTGAATCATTATGATCTAAAATGCTGCATCTCAAATGCTGGTGGAAACAAATACAACAAATAATTTTTAAGTGAAGACTGGATACTTATTTGAAACAAATTTCAAAATTTCCCAGGAAATGGGGCTAAATTGGATAACTTGATCAAAGGGTTAGCAGTACACAATGAGCTGAATGGCCTGTCTTACTGTATCATTCCATGATTCTTCAATATTATAAAGCTGCATAATCTCCAACTCATCATGAGAAATATCATCGGAGATTCACCAGGAAAAATAAAGTAATCGCTTCTGAAACTTGCTTCCTCCATTGCACTTCAAGCATCATATTTCTTGTATCATATTTCAGGTATCACACCTCAGGCTTTGCACTTGAAATGCAAAGCAAACATCACACTTCACATGCTCAACTCAAATTTTATATTCATACAACAGTAACAAGTCATAGCTGTAGATGTCAAGAATGTACAAACCGAGCATAAGGAAAGCTCATTGTTCAACTTCCAATAAGAAAACATTGACTAAGGATGTTATAAATCAAAAGAGCATGAGGGGTCAGCAAAATCTACCAATAGAAAAATGTGAATAAATGAAATAATTCCAATATGTTTTTGAAAATCATGCGCATGCCTTTGTAGGATATGTCTCCTCTTTCTTAAACAGCCTCTTGGGATTGAAGATGGTTTGTTTCTGCTGTATCTGATGGGTTCTGAAATGGTTGACAATTTCAAAGTATGATCTGCAAACTCAGCCACAAGAGAGGCAGGTGATGCTTAGAGGAGGAGGACTGGGGGAGGGGTGGTTGAGCAATTGTGGTGTTTGAAAGCTTGTATGCTCTCTTTGACACCTCCATGTTGTACCTCTGTGGTTCCGATGAAGTCTGTCGATGTTATTGCCTTCCTCAATGAGTTTTGCCATTTTCACTTCTCACAAGTCAGGAATTGCCATGAGCAGACAGGAATAATTGGGTTCTTCAGGATGCTTTGAGGACATCCCTATAGCATTTCCACTTTTCACTTTTATCCATTTCTAGAGTGTCTCCTGCTGTTACTGAGTTCTGAATAGAGCAGTCACTTTGGGAATCTAGTGTCAGGCATACAATCGGGGTGTCCTGCACGGCAGAGCTGGATTTGAATGCTTGACATCTTGAAGCTGGGCAAACTGACTTGAGAGATGGCGCTGTTAAATTGCTTTTTTTTAAACCATATTTAGAGGCTCTTGTGAAGGCACTTTTTGTGATATTTCTCCAGTGTTTTGAAGTGCCTATTGAATGTTGTCTGAGTCTGTGAAGTTCATAGTCGTGCAGGGTTCACCACTGCCCACTAAACCATGATGTTCATCTTGGGTTTGAGGCCCTGGTCCTCAAATGTTATTTTCATCATTCAGCCAATGGCTGAGATGGTAGATCAGACAGGAATGTTCACATTTTCCAGGATCTCATCAGCTGATTAGAAAAGAAGCTTAGTTTTCTAATTAAATGAGAGTCCCATTGCTATGATCCATCTTGATCATGCCCACCCAGTAGCTGAAGGGTTCCTTTCCCGTTGAGAGACGCCTCAGACATAATCTTCTCTGCAGTTCAATTCAAGACAAATACAATAAACAGCATCAATTGCGGTAAACGGCATTTTTTTGCCCTCACAAAAGCATTTGACTCTGTCAACCACAGAGACTTATGGCAATGGTTATTGACAATTGCACCAGTAGGTGGCGCAGTAATCATACATGTACAGACACACAGCAGAAACAAAGATGGCACCATCCATATCATGACGCTGCAGGGCCAAGTTAAACCCCTGAGCATCGATTCATTGAAATAAAATTTTCAGAACATCACAAAATCACAGTGTGGTGTAAAAAGAGGTCATTCAATCCATTGTATCTGCGCCAGCTATCTAAAAGAGAATCATGACTTTGTGCTAGTCTCCTGCCTTTTCCCCATACATTGCATGTATTTTAAATAATTGTCCAATGCTCTGTTGAATGCCTTGATTGAACAAAAGGAAATTTTGTGTCTTTTAAATTCTTGAGAAATTAACATTGTTATGAACCATTCTCTCATTATAGTATGGTAGAATGGAATGTACCAAAGAGATTAAGCTAGCGAGGAATATGAAAATGGATTGTAAAATAAAACGGATAGTAAAACAGATTGGCAAATAAAAATAGCTTCAATATCCTCTTGGTGTAACACAGGCACATTTTTATTTTTAAACAATGCAAATAGGATCATTTCAGTTTTCTATGGTGGCTCAGTTTCTCTGTGATTACTTTCAATCATACAGATACCCCCATCCTACTTTCTGTTTGCAACAAAAAGACAAAATTGTGAATCTGTAATGTAGAAAGCCCTTCATTGGAACTCTGAAAGATCTCATCTTTTATCTGTTATGCTGTATACTTCTTGTACATTATTTTAATTTATAATCTTTATCTTCACAAATTTAGCACCAGTCTCCTCATGATCAATGTCATCCCACTTTTTTGTTTCAGGCATTCAATACTCTTATCCCTGTGTACTTCCAACTGGTTCAAGTCAACATGACCCACCTGAAAGTGATATCACAATATTTGTACGTAAGCTGCCCCAAATTGATTTGTATTTTGTGAAATAGTCAAAGTCATATCAAATCCAGTTGCAGACTTTTAATTACAGCTGGAATAGACAGTATACCTCAATGACAAGAACTATTTCCTTTATTGATTCAATACACTCTGCACTAATGCATCTGAGCAAAGAAGACCCTGTCACAGCATGTCGCACCACTTCTGAGCAATGCAGGCAGCCATTCTTGCTAGCCATCCTGGTATTGGCAACATCTACTGCAATGGCTTGTAGGATACCATCTCTGAATTGGTAGTATTTGTCAGCATTCTCGCCTACTCTGATATAATGTGCAAGCCGTGATCCTGCAGCAGAATCACCACAGACCTTGTCTCAGTGAAGGCTGCAGTCAAAACAATTTGCATCATTGGACCAGCCCTGTGCTCTATTTTCCTCATTGCAATACAACATCTCACCTCCAACAAATTACCCATAGGTATGGGAATAATGTGCAAAACAGATGAAAAAGAAACTGTTTAGTATAAACCGCCTTCAATCCAAAAGCAAAATCACTCCCATTTCAAATCATTGAGCTCCAGTGTACAAACAATATTTGTGGATGTGCTCACTCAGAAACTGAGTCCTAGGTCATTGTTGACGCCTTCTCCAGAGCATTTCAGAAAGTGGAACTTTTACTAAACTTTCACAGAAAACTATATTGGTTATTTATGGACAGAAGAAAGGCACTGTTCACAATTCTTCAAGTTTTTCTAAACTTTGTCTTTTTGACATTCCTTTAAAAGAAAGATTCTGAGTCCCAAATGTTCCTTATTACTTCCACAGACCTTTCTCTGGCGCTGATGATATTTTGCTGCTATCTGGTTCACTTCCAGCCAGCCACTGGGTGGGCAGTCTTAAGTAAACAGAAGAGTCTGCCCACAACCTGGAGACTGTCCAAGTAGCAAACTTCAGTTTCACAAATGTACACTACACCTCACTTATGTTTTTCTATGGATTCGCTGTAGACCAGCATGTTCTACAAAACTGTTTGCTTCAGTTCAGAATGTATAACTTTCAGATATCTTGTTAGTTCAGGTCAGATATTGAAGTTGATTTTTTATTCATTTTTAATTTGTGATTAGTTGGGTAGGCAAGAGTTTAATAATACAGCTGAAGTTTATATCTTTTGAATCTCCTGTGTGCTTCATATTCTAAACTTTGAAAAATAGCTAAATGGGATATATTAAAAAATGTTACCCATAAGTCCTTCAGGAGCATTTCTGTTGAATGTGTATTTCTATCAACTCTGCTCTTTGTATACTGCCAACTTCTTTAAGTTGCCTGTGGGTGTTCCATACTACTGTCTAATTCCCTAATTGAGGATGTAGCAATGGCAAATGGTCAGATAAATAACTCAGAAGTTCAAGGGATACAGAAGTCCTATGAACTACAAACAAGAATAAAACTAATTACCTGCATCAATGTCAGATATCTTTGTTATTCTGGCCATTTTACCTTTGTGTTTAGAGGCTGTATCTACCAGTTTCTGTGCAAGGTTACATGCTGGCATAAAAGTTCAGGTAATGTGTTAACCATTTACATCATGCATCTCACCAGTAGTGAGTAGTCATTCATGACACTTGTCAATTGGAATTACCAGTAAATATCTTAAGGTTTCAAAATCTCTAGCATAGGTGCCTCAATTCATGCTGCAATCAAATTGAATATGACCCTACATGTTCATGGTAGCAGTAGGAATATTCATGAGAAGTGGCTTGCACGATGGATCCAATAAGATTGTCTCAAGTGTTCCCATGTACTTCAATGTCACATTGCAATGAAACAAACAATATCCATTATGTTATTCAAGGAACATGACAGCACATATCCACATATCAGATTTACCCAACCACTCAACTCATGTTTCAATGCTGTATGCAAGAAAATAATTTATCAATATTGTGCTGCCAATGTACTATCCTCAGTTTAAGAACAGGCTCCTAAAGTTGTCCTCCTATAACTCAGTAAATGTTTTGTAACGATGTAGCAACATAGTACACAGAAGTTTCCAAGGTGCTTCATAGCACTGTAATCAGATAAAAAGGGCACTCAGCTCTTTGGGACTGGCTCTTCATTAATAATCACACTCGTATCTTTTCCTCCCTACTGTTTGGTGCTTCGTCCTATGTAGTATGCCACTATCTGTTTCTCAATTAGTATGTGCATCTGTCCTGCTGCCTGCATCAAGTGTGCACCTGGTGGAACACTGTGTTCCCCTTGCCCTCTAAAGGGAGCAGATAGTACATTATGGGGTTGAATTTCTGCTAAGCACTACTTCTTGCACACAATTAACCCACTCATGCAAAATTCCTATCTACACTTTCTAACTAAGTTCTTGGGCCATTTCTTTTGAAAAGGTAAACAGCTCTGGTAAAATAACTTACATAGGAGCTTGAAAGACAAGAGAAGCACTCTGCAAAAAAGAAATGAGCTCAGAAAAATTACAATCAGTATGAATAGATTAACATACATACCTTTATGTATTGTACTGTCATATATTGTTTAAAATCACTGCATGTGGGCATTTTGATTTACTATCTTATAGCCCATAAAATTCTCTAAATCAAGCGCTGGTGAGGAGCTAGTAACAGGGGTCCCTTGTTGAAAGGAATGCAGAATGCATTTAGAAATGTCTAAAATACTAATAATTCCAAACACTGCTATCTATTGAATAGGATGGATAACAAGATAACTTCGCCTCAATCATTTTCCGAGACTGAGGTTCCATTTTCAATGTTACTTTGAAATGGAAGCAAAAGTTTATCCGTAGCTCTCGCTCAAAATTACAGCCAATTGGCCCACATAGCTCACCAGTTTCCAATGACAAAAAAGCTGAATAGCTCCTCTACAGAGATGGTTAGCAGAAGGGGCCGATTAATATAGAATAGATCCAAAGGGAATGTAAGAATGGGCTTGAAGTGGGCTGATAGAATTTTGTAGGGCCAAACAAAAAGCTTACTTCTTTGACAGCAACTTCCATTGACCACGTAAATAACTGATGTTGGGCCACCCAACTTCTGGCATAACTGGGCTGAGAATATATTGCATATCTCTGCACATTTACACAGCAAGATTGCAGTCAGAATCCTACAAGAGATGCAAGGCTTTCCAAATGGTTTCCAAAGGTAATCAATTTCACATCTGTTTTGAGCATGATGTTGGGCCCCCATCACAGATCCCAGGTAAAATGTATGGTTTGTTTCTGTTCTCTCATCATTTCAGTTTCTTCAGAAAAGTTGCATCACAATCGCCATGTTGAAAGCATTACAGACATTGATGGAAATTTTGGAAGTCTCCCTAAGCTTCAAGAAGTCTGTGAACTTTTATAAAGCCACAATGTGTTCTACATGTTTCTGGCAGGACTGAAATCTTCCTTCCCAATTGCTGCACTGTCCTCCAGACCATATTTGTTGTGTCAAGAGTTACCTCAAAGCAGCAAGATTCTGCAATAGTTTTTATGCTCATTAGGAATCCCTATTCAAGTGATACAACGGTTTTGTTTTTAACATCTATCTACAATGAATAGTAATATGTTTTAAATGAGGAGCACAGCCCAAACTGCTTCATGCATGCCCATTTCACCAGGGAGTAGTGTCAGGTCAATATTTTGCAGTTAAATAGCAGGACACTTCATTAACATACTTAATTCAAATTCTACCAATGCAATTGAGAGCCTGTTTCAACAGTTGTCAGTTGGGTTTCCAAGGGCTAAAAATCATGGCTGCTGAGCCTTTTAATAGCATTCCTTGTGGATCAAGTTAAGTCGACATGCTTCTCCAAAAGTCTCTTAAGAAAACTTTTAGCCTCTCTTCTATCATTTATGACCACTAGCTCTCTCCTGTGATAACTAGCCCTGATCCGTCTGCTGGTCAGTAAGGAGCAGGTGGTCAGAGTACGTTGGAGTGGCATGAAGCAGAATTAGTATTCAGGGAATTTGATTTAAAACAGGAATTGACGTGTTGGATCAGGAAGCACATGTTCAAGTCCCACTTGCTCCAAAGATGTGTCATACTGTCCCTTAAAAGGTTGATTAGAAAATATCTGGATGTGGAGACCAGTTGTACTATTTCTAAATTGGCTGATGACACCAAACTGAGTGGGAATATTAATTCTGAAGAGGGCCTTGAGATGCAGTCATTGTTTCTGTACCTCTAGGCCATAAGGCAGAAGTACAGCTATCAAAAAAGCCTAGGTTCAAGTCCCACCTGCTCCAGAGTTGTGTTGTAACATATTTGAACAGGTTAATTAAAAACATCTATAATTTGTGAGGAGGCTCCAGGAGGACTTGGACAGGCTTTTTATAAAATTCATACATGGAATGTGGTCACACAGGCTGGTGGGTGATGGTGAGCTGCCTTCTTGAACTGCTGCAGTCCTTGTGAATGTACTATGGAGCAGACTATGTGAATGAGCTAGAATATGGCAGATGGAATGTAATGTAGACGTGAAATAATTCACTTTGATAGAAAGCAGAATATTTCTTAAATGGTGAGAAGTTATTAAGTGCAGCTATGCAAAAGCACATAGGTATCCTTGTTCATGGGTTATTAAAAATCAGGGTACAGATGCAGCAAGTAATTAGGAAGACAAACGGTATATTGGCCTTCATCACAAGGAGCTCGTTGTACAGGAGTAAAGATGTCTTGCGGCACTTGTACAGAGCTTTGGTGAGACCACACGCAGTATACCATGTTTGTTTTTGGCTTCCTTGCCTAAAGAAAGATATACCTAATAATGAAGTACATCAAAGGTTCACTGGATTGATTCCAAGGGTGGTGGTACAGACTTGATGGGCCAAAGAGCCTTTTCTGTACTATATGATTCTGTGATGAGTAGGCTGTCCTATGAAGAAGATATGGAGTAGAATGAATTTTTATTCTCTGGGACTGAGAAGAATGTAGTTATTTAATTGATAGGGATAAAATTCTCAGAGGGCTTGTTTTAACCAATGGAACTATGGCACAAGTATTCACTTATGAAAAACGATTCGCAAACTTTATTGCATATAAAACAAGTTAAACAAAGCAAACATAAAAATGATGACACTTGGGTTATAACTAAGTTCGTTATACCCTCATGTTTACTTCTTACTTTTTTCAGAACTCTCTTTTACAAGACTCAGAAATCCTAATGTTGTTTACTTCTCTAGAGACCACACATTACTATGCCACAGATCTCAACTCCGGCTATTCTGAGAAACAGAAATTTCATTTACCCACTCTTGACTGAGGAAGCCTAAGTCCTTTACTTCAGATACTTCACCAGGACTTTCTTTGCCGCCAATCTCAATGTGATCCACTGTAGATTCTTCCACTAGTTTCAAGGGAAACAATTTTCAAGCTTCCGTTCCCTCACAACATTCTAACTGAGATTACACCTCATCTACCTTCCACATGCTTAAAGATGAAGTTATTTTGTACTTTGCTTTCATGCCAGGGTTTGCTAACAATCATTTACGTTGGCTATCTCTCTGTGAGCTACAAGCCACATGAGCTCAAAACTCCAACTCAGCAAACACCCAGACAAATTGAAACCAGAAAACCTCCCTAAGTTCCAAACATCTTCATAATGATATAGGCTGCTCTGGGCTATCCACAAATTTACCTTAAACTTAAACATCACAGTTCCAGTATAAACACAGTCAATATTTTGCACCTTTTCCTGTGTTTTGAAATCATTTTAAATGACACAGGCCCAGAACTGTTCACAATATTCCACTGCTGTCAAACCGAGGTTACATGCAAGTTGAATATAACATTACTCCATTTCAATTCTATCTCACTAGAAATTAACCCCAATGTTTTGATGCATTTTATGACCTTATTAAATTTATGTTACTACTGTCTGTGATTTGCGTATCTGTACTCCAGATACCTTTGCTTCTCTACCCTACTTACATAATTATTTTCCAATGTAAGACTGTGATCCTCTCATTCTTCCTACTACAATGTACCCTCTTATACTCATCCAAATTGAAATTCATTTGCTAATTACATGCTCATTCTGTAACTTAATTAATGTCTGACTGCAATTTTTCGCAGTTCTCCTTTGAATTAGTGATGACCCCAAATTTTGTGATTTCTGCAAACGTTGGAATTGTACTTCCCATTCATGAGTCAGAAATCATTCAAGAAAATGATGTGGAGCAGGGTCCCAGTGCTTATTTTTTGTGGGACAGCACTTCCCATTTTTTGTTGGTCTAGTTAACCACTTTTATCCCTCCTTTATGTTCTCAGTAATGTAGTCAGCTTACTATCCATTCTGTTACTTGTCTCCTGAATCCATATGTTTCTTCAAAGGACTTTGTATGGGAGTTGGAACATAGAATCAAAACTTCTACCTGAATGTTGAGTGAAGTTAGGAAAATGGTGTCTTCATCCATCCTGAATCTTTGGCTGTCCTTCCTTAATTATGCTCCTTAGATTTGTGATCCCATTTAGCAGGATAGTTTCACAAACACAAATCCTGTGGTGACGGCTTTCTGTCAAGGTATATGATCCGCCAGTCACAAGGATCACTGACTAGTTCCTTCTTTGCTGATTCACACAGTGTGACTGAAACAATTTAAAATTGGAGTACCTGAGTGCAAAACAAAGAGGGCATTAATATTTCAATCATTGACCTGAGAGGAAGATAACCAGCTTGTACTCTCAATACATTTTTATCAGTTTTGCGTAAGTTTTAGATGTACATAAGATTTCCGAGGATGATTAAGAACTTTTTAAAACTAGTCTTAACACAGCAGATAGTGTCAGATCCAGGCAGCACAAGATAGCTCCTTCCAGGAGTTTAAACAAGATTAGGTTTGGACTGAACTAATGAGTAAAAAGGAATGATTTTAACTCTGCTTGCCAGGTGAACAGTTAGATTTGCTCCAAATAATGTACATTGATATCTCATGTGTTATGATCCAGCTCCTGGCAATACTCATCAAATCAGATCCCAGAGTGAAACCTGGACTCTTGGGATCATAAGTTTTACTCTTGCAGTTTTGTTACTTTGGGTGCAATGACTGAATATATACATACAAAGGCTGCAAATATACTTTTAACAAAAGAACTGACTCTATGACTCTATAATAGAAATTTATCATACAAAAGAAACCTTTGTAATTGATCATTTTGTAAGATCTTACTTTAAACAGCAAGAAAATGATCCAGCCTTTTATTCCAGTATTTTGAATTTGCAAACATTCAAATCCAGCAAAGTATCAGACCTATCTTCACTTTAGGATTATTTACACTGATGGAGTTACAAATATTTCCTTTGAGTGACATTGCATATTTTCAACAATTGTGATTCTCTCTCCTCAAGACAAACAGACATGCTAATTCATTGACTTTTAGTCATTGCATCCTTCAAAAGAAAAAGACTTTATCCAGCCAAGTCCACTTCGACTGCTAAAATAGCTCAAGACTTCTTTCCAGCTCTGTTAGCCTCAAGGTTGCCGAAAGCTCAACTACCCTTCTGCCAATATGGCTATTTCCTTCTAAATACAACTTATTGTGGCCTCCTCTTATTTGGTTGTAAAAACTCAAGTCAATGGTAAGCAGAAGCTAATTCACCAGGTAGTTGATCTTGACCACTTGTTGATCCTTTCTTAAGATAAAAGATCTGACTTTTATACAACTAGAAACCAAAACCCCATTTTCTGCCCCTTGAGAAGCCAATTTTCCAAATAATAATGACATATTATAAACTTCCATTTTTATCTTTCGTGGAAAATTCAAACTTGAACTTTTACTTTCAGCAAGTGCAGACAGGATGCAGCTGAGAATTTTTTTAACCCACTTCCTGAGAAATTCAACAGCCTAAGGAAACTTTCTGAAGAAGGGTCTAGGCCCGAAACGTCAGCCTTCCTGCTCCTCTGATGTTGCTTGGCCTGCTGTGTTCATCCAGCTCTACACCTTGTTATCTCTTAACCTAAGGAAACTATTGTTCCTTGCCTACTAAATCAATGAAGCAGGAAGGGGTACTGGGCAAGAAGAATATTAAAGAGATCCAAATCACCTCTGTATGACTTGATGAGCTTTAGGGACTTTCCTAAGATGACTGGTGATGGCCTCCTGCAATTTGGTATTGCAACCACCACCAGTCAGTCAGTCAGTCAGTTAATGCTTCCTGCTAGTTATAGATAAGGAACTGAACACATTCAAGTGAAGTCCAAGTGTTAAAATCTCCCAGAGGTCAAACTAGCAAAGTCAGGATGGTTTACCACCAACCCCAGCTGTTATGGTTTGATTCTCACCCAAAGTTGAAATCAATTTTGTGTTAGCAAAAAGCGGAATATTTTCACAACAGCACTAAAGTTGGTTTGGTAATGTTTCACCTACATTCCTAAATGCAGTCTGGTGCATTTCTTCCTCAAGTTTAAATTTGTTTTTTTTAGGGAAACATGCAGCTCCTATGTAATACTGCACCAAAATTAATGGCAATATACTTCCAATAATTTCTATTGGGACTGCATCCATAAACAAATGTGTAGCCCACACCAGTATAGAGCCACATCTGTACAAACCCAAATTGCTCGAGTCACTATTATCAGATTAACATTAGTGCAGCTGGAGCTGGTGTGAAGCAGGCAGTGCAATTGTCCATTATGAAATAAGCAAAGCCAGGTAAATGGAACTTGTTGGGCCACTTTTAAAATATTTAAATTGGTCTCCTACACAAAGCGTAAAGGAAGAATTTAAGATTTCCCGAGAGAAGTTGGGCCAAGATGATGAAGATTGTGGGGAGGAGAAGTGAGGCTAGGCTTGGAAAAACTATATGCCTGCTCTTCCTGATCAAAAAAGACTCCAGATCAAAACAAACTCACAAACGTGTCTTGGCCTTTTCCAGCCACTATGACTCCTATCATGGCTTTAAGGGTTGGTCACAAACGGATCTCCCATACATTAATGGGAAAATGCTGCATTTTAGGTTTTAGTATTTAAACTACACTCCAGCCTGTCTGAAAAGGAGCCTCAGTCAGCTTCAAAGTAAACAAAAATAAATTGTCATAAGGAGGGAAGGGCTGGTAGGTAAACTATTTAGCCCCAACCTTGCATTGCACCTGCCAGACCACAACTGGGGTCAAAATCCATCTGATAACTTCCCAAGTCTGAAAAAAACTATTCACAGATACAAAAACAGTACAGTCAGAATTTTAACTGGCAACAATGAAAGAGAAACAGCACAAAGTACTTGTGAACACTAACTAAAACCTAGAAGCACACACTTAACAAAGCTCTAAATAACATATAAAATTACAACATAGAACATTGTCAGAACCATACAAACCACATCTCTAATGATACATAGCTCTGTTGTACAAATCAAAGTGTGATGCAGTAAACTATTTGAATCATTTTTACAAATATATTTAAGTATGAAGATGCATCAGCTAGAAACATTAAAAGTGAATCAGTGCAACTGTGAAACACATAGAGGAACATACAAAACTGTCTATAGAGTGCCACAATCATGCGTAGATACATTAACATACAATAGTCTCACAATCACATGTGTAGCAGAGACAGGCATGACTGTCAGGAATGTTACATGAATAATTAATGCAAGGTGCATTTAAATGGATGAACATCTCTGCTAAAGTAGTAGAGTGTAATTTTATGTGATCCTGTATCACTTAGATTATAAGCTATTGTTTCACACATATGCATGAGCACCGATATACATAAACAGAAGAACATTGGCTGATACATATAGTGACTTTCATAAATTTAACCATAAACTGTCACATGCACTAACACACAGACCTCGGATTTCCTGGAAAGCTTCAATGTAATTATGAATTAAGAAGGGATTTTTTTTTTGGCAAATTTGCCCACGACTGGTTTACTCAGATTTTATGCTCAACATCATGCCACATATATTTCATCATTCATTTTCTCAACCTACATAAACCCCAGTTAGCACATTAACATGACTCCGCAGCACCATGTACAGGATTGCAGTATTTCATGTGGAGCCCATTTATCCAGTACTAATTAGATGTAAATTCATACCAGACTTCTAATTCTGGTATTCAAAACTATTTTTAAAGCAATTTTCTAGATTTCTTCTTATTGGGACCTGTATTATATTTTCTGTATATTTGAATGGTTTATTCATCATCAAAATCTGTTATGCTAATAAAGAAAGACTTGGAGCATTGCATTTTCTAAATATATAGTGCTACTGTACACAAATTATATGTTTACTTCACTATTGTAAAAATCAAAATTTGGTGGCTTCAAACTTCAATTTTCATGATCAATAAAATATGAATGATTTAAAGATGAATAGTATGAATTCTGCACTTTTCTTGGATTCTGACGTTTATATTGATTTCAACTTGTTCTACACTAGCAGTTTACCCTAATAGTTCTCAGATTTCAGCTAATGTGTCATCAAAGAAAAATATTGTAGATTTTGGTATTATTTAGTAAATTGAGGAAATTTCAGATACCGTTATGGACATGTGCTTGCTCAGTAGTCACATTTACATACAATCACTGGTTAAAACATAGATATCCAGATACAATTACAAAAATTCCCTACATACTTCATTGTTGCTGATAATAATTTGGCAGAGGCTTCCACTGATGTCACAAAAGCAAATAATATGTTACAACCATGACCTATAGATTGTGCCTTCCAAAATTAGAACTATCCATATGGAAAAACAAATAGAAAGTCATGCACAAATATTTAACTCATACTCTGGCTGATCATACAACTCATCCAGAAATCTCTCCCTCAAGTACACACACAATCCAATCACACTCACAAGTACTGACTGATGCTGTGTAAGTGAAACACATAAACATAACTATTCTCATAGAACACATGTCAAGAACATTAATGCACTAGAAACATTATTATGTGAGAACACTAACAGCCAACATCCAATCTAATCACATCTAACCAAACCGCTAAGCGTTGATATACGCAAACCTGCATACAAATGTTAGTTGTAGTACATCTCATTTAAAAAATATTTTCATTCTTTCCTCACCCATTTGTTGATATTTTATTTCTGATTCTATGTCAAATGTTTCCAGAAATCAGTCATCTTGGAGAAAATTTCTGAATACAACATCTATTCCACTAACATGTTTTCTATGCCTAGATTTGGTTAATTTACTACCTTAATTTGCCTCGTGTTTAGGTGATCCATTTTTTACATTTAGATTCTATTGTTGCAAAACTGTGTGCATATTAAGTAAGCAATTGGGTTTTTATATCTGATTCACTTTGGTGCTGTTAGTCATCACGTTGATTTATGGTTTATGGCAGAGACACATAAAATCATAAGTTTTCTGGTAAGAAAAATATAAACACATAAAGCTATAAACTTGCTGAAGGTCAAATGGTGAAAACTCCAATTAGAAAAGTTCACAAGCTAACACCAAATCTATTCATTTTTAACAGGGATTAAATAATTTAATATAAACTGATTGGGGCTTGAGTTAAAAAAGGAACACAATGATACAACATGAACCAGCTGCTATTATCTGATGTTCATCAAACTGAAATCCTACCCTTGAGAAACTGATCAACTCTGTCCCATACTTGGAAAATATTTCCAAATTTCCATGTATTGAGAAAGCAGGATTTCAGTGTTTTATATGGAAATGTTTTGCTTTGAGAGTACTCTTTGAGTATCTGTCGGTGAGGCTGATCATGCTTAGGTTTTGCAGAAGATTGTGTTATGTTGAGAGGGTTCACCTGAGTGAAAAAATGTATATGTGCTTATGTATGCATACCTGTCTCAGAGTGTTCGCATGAGTAAGGGAAAAATCTGCGAAAGTTTGAAAGAACTATGATGGCAAAAAAAAGTATGATGAAGTGTTCCTGTACATGTTTTTTGAACTGGAATAAAAATCATTTATATTTGAGTTTATGTGGGAGCCTGTGTTCTATTGAAAATTTCTGTGCATATGAGTATGGATAAAGGTTTCCATGTGCATATGTTTGCACAGAATTGCCTGTGTATATTTGTGTACTTGTGCATGCTAAAATTTATGTGAGTACACATCTAGGTGTTTGGGATAATTGAAAGTTTATCAAATGAGAAAATATTTTCATTTTTCTATTTATGTCTATTTCAGAATACACATGGGAATGTTTTTCTTTGCTGCGATAAAGAATTTATGAGAGAATTTTCTTGGGTGTAAATCTGTGTTTTTCCAAGTCAGTGTAGGGTGTTGAAAGGAAGGCTAATGTTAATAATGACAATATTGCCTATAACTGTGACTTTGTGTTTCTGACAAACTATGTATTTTTATATATACAAATTTTCTTTATCTTAGCACATTAAATAGTAGGTACACGGTTTTAATCAGGATTCTGGGAGACAAGCTTTCTATATGCCAGGGAATATTCCTATATAGCAATAAAGTGTAAATTAGGCTTGCTCTGTGTAACTATATGGCTGCATGTACAAACGCCCATGTGTAGACTGCTTACATATTTCAAAATAACAAAGTATTTGCGTCCATGTGTTTCAGTTTCTGGGGTTTTTTTGCAGTGTAAGAAAGAGAAATCATTTTGCAAATCTGCCTGCAGGATAAGGAATTTTGATTTTGTAAATACTGAAAACTAAGTCATGGGGGCTAGTCTCCCACAATCCGACTAAAAGAACAGCAGTACAAAAGCAGTTTTTGTGTAGGTCACTGTTCTGAGCATGTGAGGGTCAGTGTGTTTCTATAAGTATTGATGTGGCTTTTAGTCTGAAACATGGTGCTTACATCTAAATCTTTGAAGGTGCTGCATCTTTACGAATGTTAAATGCGGAGTTACTCATGTGAAACCAATTATGTATTAGGCAAACAATACACAATCATTTTCACAATAGAAATATATGTGTATGTATATGAATGTGACATTTGTAGGTATAGGAAAGTACATTTGCATGTTTGTTATTCATACTTGTGTTTCTGCATAAGACTGTGCAGCTATGTGCACTTGTCAGTATTAGTATATGTGTAAATGTGGTTGCATATAAAACTGTTTCTGTATTAAATATTTTCACTCTGTATACATTTTATAAAGACTTGTGCTCATAAGGGCTGAGCACCTTCATCTCAAAGTGTATATTTCTATAAGGATTTTATCACTTCATTGTTTCGATTACTTTGGAATCTGTGTACATATTTCAGGTTCTGAGCTGTTGAGGAGAAATGTAATTGTAGTGCATGTTAAATCTTCTGAGAAGGAAGTCTTTTTTTTGCAAATGGAATTCCTTGCCTTGTATTGAATATGTACGGATAATTTAGCATGATAAGTGCTTGAAAGAGTAAACATATGCAAAATGAAGGCTTATCAATGATTATTTAAACATGCGATTGTGACGGCTTAGTGTGGGTAGTTACATATGAGTGGATATTTGGGTACTTCTTTCAGTGTTTGGGCTTTGATGATGGATATATAGAGTGTCTGTGTGGAAATGGATATCAATGCACATTGGATAGTGTGTGTAAAGAGCATTTTTCCTTCTTGTAAATGAGTTTGAACATTTATGTGCATTTGTGTAGGTGGGGTTAGACCTTGTAGAGAATACATATATATGTTCTGGGTGGGTATTAATGCTAATGTCTATGTGTAAATATTGGCCAGTTACCGTAACTGTTAGTGCTTATTTATGTCAGGGTTTATGTTCAACAGCCTGTATACAAGTAGTGATATATAAAGATACGCAACTGACTATGAATAAGTGTATGTAACTGTGACTACTTGTACATGAATCGTATGTGTGTATGTGCGTATTGATAGTTGGGGGAGTGTTAGTGCAAATGTACTTGTACTTATGTCTAAAATATGCATAGCACCTGCCATTTATTGCCCATCCTCAGAAACTTAGATGTTTGCTTGGTAATTTCAGAGAACAGTTAAGAATCAACATTGTTAGTGTGAGATCAGAGTCCCGTGTAGGTCAGAACAAATGAAGACAGCGTGTTCCTTTCCCTAAAGGACATGAGCCGACCTGTTGAGATTTTTGTGACATTGCTTTATAGTCATTTTTACTCACACCTACATCTTATTTTCAGAGTTTTAAACTAATACAAATTTGTAAATTGTATTGTGGATTTTGAGCGCACATTCTTTGGATTATCTGACCAGTAATACATCGAATATGCTGCTGAACCTTTCCCATTTGTAAATGCTTACCCATATCAGATATAATAGTAATGCAACTCAAAGAATCAGTTAAATCCTCAAAGGCACTATGTTCTAAAATTGGAGTAATCTCCAAAACTTAAATTATTGTTCCTCGCTATCTTATCCTATCATTTTCCACACTCTTCTTTGTCAGTTGCCTTCTCTCACATTCAGTGTCCAACCTCTCAATTAATTGTAACTTTCATTGTGACATGTCCTTCATCAGTGCTGCACTGGTTTGTGTTCCTCTGAACTTTCATCTCTCTCTTCTCGGATGTGTTACCCTACACACATCCTCCTTATATCTCTACTGTGTTGAAACCAAAGTGGTAATTTCGTGTTTTGGCATTCCAGAAAAGTACTGAATCAAGCAATCACTTCTCAAAATTCAGCAGACCATGCCCTATCATACTTCATTCTTTCCACTACCTCCAAACTGTTCGGAGTCTTAGCTCCTTCGGCCTTATCTTTTCACTGCAAGCTTAGAACTTTTTTAAACCCAAACTTACTATCAGCTAATCTCTACCTCTATTCATTTGCTGTGTAATTCTTTCGACTAACTGAAACGTTAACCCGAACTTCCTCTCTCCACAGATGCGACCTACACTGATGAGATTGTCCAATATTATCCATTTTTGTTTCAAATTTCCATGATCAGCCTTTAAAAGAAATCCCATATGCTAATTCGATTGTGGTTCAAATTTCTGATGCCAGGCGAGGCGTCGGTACATTTCTGAGTCTGTTCTCTCGGAGTAGAAATTCAAACAATTGTGCACCTAAATTTGTTCTCTCTTTTGAATGCCCTTAAATTCGCTGCTATTTATTTCATCTGCGTAGTACTGTGATCCAAGTACCTGTCCCTCGTGTCGGTGAGATGTTGGATTATGTTAAATTCCAAAGATGTAAATCCATAATTTCCCCGAGCTGGGCTGTGAAGAAGACTTTCATTTTTATTGTAAACTCTTGCTGTGTCACCTGCTCAGAGCACGGGACTGGTTTAATGTATGGCCGGGCCTTCAGTCTATCTTAATGCAGGTTTGTAAATGGCAGACAATAGGGTTGGTGCCTTTCCCTATAGCACTTTTGATGTTTTTGTTACTGGTTGTAAGCCTATCTTGCTCTACATCCCAATGATTGTGACTCAGTGCTCTTCATCCAGCCCACCGATTCCTGGCTTGGTCTTCTGGGGAAGGCTCAACTCTTGTGTTTCCGTGGCTGACGTTCTCCCAATCCTCACCGCAGCCACTGCTTGGAGTGACTGTCTGACACAGACTGCCCTGACAAGCCTGCGGGGTTTGCAAAGGTCTCCTCCGGATGTAAAATATCCTCATGCCGTGGTTGCCCTTAACAGTTTTGGTGTGGCTCCAACATCTAGATAATGTGGTTTTAGTGGTTATCTGAAGAGAACAGGTTACTTTGACTTTCCATTTCTCACCAATCCAATTTTATTAGGATTTACTATCATTTGTGCGCGGGAATCCCTCGGGAAATAATGCTTTGATTAATGTAATCCTAGGCAGGGATACGCCACATGCCCCGCTCTCAAGGGGCGAGCCCTATTTGACAAACAAAAACACAGCAGCCACACCGAGTGCAACTATTACAATCCGCACCCACTCCCCGAGACGCAGTCGTACATTTCCACACTACGCAGAAGACCAGCTACTGAGGCTACAACTGCTGCACCCAGACAAGCGGACTGTATGTCGTCTCTAACCACTCACGCAGACTTTTCCGGTCCTCGAACAAAAATAAAGCAACCAAAAAAAAGTATCGAATTAATGGACGTTTGACATTTCTCAAAGGCTACGGTGTAAAAATGACCGTATTTGAATATTTGCAATGATAAAGAACTTTGCAACCACTTTAAAAATCAAATACCCAAGATCGATATATAAAGCGATCCGTATTTAGACAATTATGTGTATATTTCAATGCCATTCCTGGACAGTCTCAAATAAAACGTGACAAGCAGCAGTCACATGGTAGGTAACGTGCACGTTCCAATATCAAATCGATGTGAAGGTTTCAAAAAGAAGTAAAATTAACTGGGCATGTGTTACAACAACCGTCACTTGCAAGTAATTCAGGTGCAAAATACCAAAAAGAAACGCATTGCTATAATTGTTACACAACGCTACTGTCTCTGAGGTAAACACCACACACACACACACACACACACACAAATGTAATTCAAACTATGTAAAATGCACAGGGCCTCTGGGAGACATAATACGAATAGGTGACATACACATCCTGATCTTGAAACAATTGAAATATGTCCCCGGATAGATGTTATCTAGATTCTACTATCATCGTATGTAAACCCTAATACAAAACCAAAATAAATACAGCCAAGACATGGGGATGAATGATAAGCATTTTCTAGCATGAAGCCAATACACAACAAAGCACCCGGAGCAGTCACACTGTGAAGTAGCTACTGCCATCTACAAGCACGGCCCCATTCTTCAAAATAATGTTCACATTTTCTGTGGCATAAACACCTTTTGCTCGCCATATGTATCCCCTATAATATATATCATGTGCACACTGCTCTATGTGATACAACATGGTTATTATCAAAAACTACAGCCATTCAAATTAAATCCGAACATGCTTAGATCCATGTCTGTGTCGACCATTCGCGGCCCTAATCATTTATTATTTAACACCAAAATAATCTTTCAAAAAGACTTGGCAGCTACACAGTGCATGTCCGTGTTTGACTCGGTTTAATCTTCTTTAAGATTCAAACCCAAACGGTGGGAAATGGATGTGATGTGCATATATTGGGGTGTTGGGGGGGAGGGGGTGCTGGGGAGAGGAGGACCACTATGTTAACTTCTATAAAATGCAGACAGATGGAAAACCGTGCGCCCCTTCGGCCGATAACTGATGCACACTTCCCAGCTTAGCAATTAATAAAATGTACTGATATTGGAAACATTTGGACTAACATTCATAGGACAGGTATTACACACAAAGGGATAGTCTGTCCGGTAGTTTGTTTTCTAAATATTCTGTAAGTAGCTTTCAAAGTTTCAAATATAGCATTACGCAAAATATAGTTGATTTAGCATAAGGAGCTTCCGAAGTCCATTATAAATGATTCGGTCCAAATTTATCACGAATTTACAAATTTGTATTTTCGTTTAAAAAGGTTCCCCAGAAAACATGCCCCTAACTTGTACCACTACACGTGAAAGCAACGATGAACATTTTGTTTTATATTAGAATCCTGCCTTATGTCAGTTCATAAAACTATAATAAACTTGAATTTCACTATAGTCAGCAGTCAATGTAATCCAGAATTCCAGTTAAATACACACGGTTGGTGAATCAACAAGTATAAGTTACATTTATGTAGCGACATTTCTTAGTAAGTCACAAAGCTCGTGGAAATGTTTTACGTACTGGCGTTTCAGTAAAGTGAATAATGCAACAATGCAATAATCAGCGCAATAATGCAACGTCCAGCTCTTGATTTCACTGGAAGCCAATTCAAGCTATGAAAAGTTGCGGATTCAAAAGAAAGTTTGTCTTAATATACACTTGCCATAAATGAACGTGTGGTGCTTGTGACACTTAATCTTTCAGTCTTAGAATATACTTCTGAAAATGCAGTACGTATATACGTGAGCTGACCCTAGTGAAAAGGCCAGTACTTCTCTACACGCTGACGTCAACAGAAAGCGAATATAAATGTTGCATGAGGCTTACTGCCAAGTCTGAGGTTGTTTTAAAATGGTCACCTGATAAGCAATCAGAAACTGCAGCAGTAAATTCAACACGAGTTTGCACCTTAAAACAATATTTTTAAAATGCTGAATAAAACGTAATTTAAAGAGAACGATACATTAAGAAACACAAAGCAGGGTGTTCCGTGCTATCTCACCCTTAAGTGCAGAGTCATGCAAACACTGTTGCAGGAGCCCGGTCCTGCATAATTTTTACTCCACCAATAAGTAATACAGCAATTAGCAATGGTAAATGACCAAATCATTTCTATTGTAGAGTACACTCGTGAAGTCAGATATTGGAGTGGTAACGAGTTAAATGGGAACAGTAGCGAAGATAAAACAACAGAAATTGTACCGTTTGGAAATGTGTGTGTTTCTAGAGAGTAAAGCTTTCATCTTCAACAGTTACTGACGCACAGCCAAGCGCTCTTGGGCACCTATACACGGCTCACCAAATCTTTAGAGGATACCATTCGATTCTGTGTTATTTTCACTTGGAGTTGTGTAGGACGCCTATTTCTTTTTTTAAGTAAGGCTTCTTCTAACGTAGAAGATTTGTTGTCATGCACACAACAATGGAAATGTTCTTAGACTCAAGGAAAATATTTAGCCTTTCTTTGAACAAAGTCTAAAGCAGACAACTAGATCTCGCAGACGTATCACCGTCTAAGCAATAGGGAGAGGTCGTGCAAATGATGAACAGCCCGAAAAAAAAAGATAACTGAATTGTAGACGGCCGAATCTTGCCTCGTTACACATCGCTGGGTCTTTCAATAGTTTCGAACGCAAGGTGATCCTCGTCATTTTCCTCGCAAACATATTTCACGTATCATTTCTCCTCTTCAATTCTTCGTGTTATATCAGTGTTTTGATTTGATCATTTAATTCAGTAAGGGGTCACATGCTGAACAAATCTTTATCAATCCTTGAGCTTCCTTCAAGTCCACTGGTATAAAACAAGAACTCTTTGCCCGGTTTTCATCTTTAGAAGTGAGAAGAGTTGCCAGCCAGGCGATTGCTTCTCGTGTCGAAATTAAAGTGTTAAATTGGATTTTTCACAAAACTATCGCCATATTCTTACGGTGGGATATCAGAAAACACTTCAACGTGGACCTAAACTCATCCGTGAACGTTCTATATTTCTGCAATATTCAGGTCAACTGTTACAAACTTAATTGAAGGCGATTTAAAAAGGTTAGGATGAGTTAGGACTGAGGAAACAAAAAGGTACTTTTCGTCACTTTAAAAACTTTAGACTATATGACAAAACAGAGGTCGAGGATTACTAGCAATATTGACACCAATGCCCATATAGTAAAGTTGCAAAACAACTAAACTATTGCTGAATTATTGGTTTGTTGTTCTAGTCGGATACTTTTCACTAGCAGTTGCATGCAAGTGCTCAGTAAGTTCCGGGGATTTCGCATGGGCTACAGACGTTTGTCAGCAATTCTCCCGCCTGGGCTTTTGCATCTCTTACGTTCAACAACAGAGGTCATTTCAAACATAATACTTATCCTGCGACGCACTCCCCCGCACATATAATTTCAACACCACTTATATTAAGTTTTTAACTTATATTTGTATATCGTGGCACATAATTTTGTTTTGAAACGGGATTAACTAAAACTTCTCTGAGAAGTGGCAGACATTACAGAATTCAAATTAGAGGCTGGAGTTTTGCTATTGCATTGACTGTAATATAAATGGTTAGTACTTTTACTTTTTTAAGGCATAACATTCTTAAATAAAACTGATTCTGTGCCTTCTCTTTTTCTCTCCCGTCTTCAAGACTTGTCTCTAAACTCCGTTCATTTCTTGCGCTGTGCGCTCTTTCCCCGCACGGCAGTGCTCCCTACCGCCCTCAGCGTGCAATAGCAGCGTCTTTCAAACTCCCCAAATTTGCATTGTGTGTTCCAGACTCCGCGACTTACAAAATTAACAGCAGCCGGAAAAAAATTATAAACTATACGTTTTAAAATGTCATAATTGGGAATAGAAGACGGCTACCTTTATTGAGACTATATAGAGAGCTCTATACACTGACTTGGGCTCCCGAGCGTTCTTCCTGGCTGAAATGGAGTCCTTTATCTAAACCCGAGTGCACAAACATATAGGTTAATGTGACTACTGTTCTTTCCTTTTATTTGGTTCTCTATGGCAACGAAAATGCTGTGCGCAGAAATGCACCCCGTCAAGAAAACAAATGATCTTCGGGGAGCAGCTCTACATGGCATCTGTTCCAAAGGGGCACAGAGGGAAGTTAGGAAGGTAAGAGTGAAAATGTGTGAGAGAGGGAGACAGTGTGTTTGGGGAGGGGGGGGGTGGGGGGAAGTTGGATATTATGTGAAATAGAAAGGGCTCTTGATGTGCTCGAAGGAGAAAGGATTACGTACGTGTTTGAAAGAAAAAATACAGAAGACAGCGTGCGAGATGTAACAGTGTAAAAAATACTCTTTTAAAAACTTGACTTTTGTTACTGATTTTTTTCGACCTGATGCCATTATATAATGAAATTGAGAGCACACGGGCTCAGATAAAGGCCGTTATTGCAGCAAATCTACATTATCTGTACAAGATAAAGAATTTTTGTATAAAAATCAGTCGCGCTGTAAAAATGGACATAAGATGCCTGTATCAAAGTTGAAAACGGTGCAAAATTATGTCCTGTTATACCTTTTATTCAATGCACACGCACACGTGTCTCTGTGCGCGGTTACATACAAATGGCTGTGTGTATTTAAGTAAGCTTGACATTCACATTAATTCTATTCGTCACTACGTGAATCTTTTTTTTTCTGTATTCAATAATATGAAGTGCCTGGATTTAAAGATGGGAGCTGCGGAGGAGGACAAGACAGTATGAAATGTCATATTTGGAAGATTTCTTTTACACTTGACCTTGACAATCGAAGTGCTTCCGGTGTGCACCGAATGTTATCTTTGTATTATCAATGGAAGGAAAGTTGCAGAAAATGTTTTAAACGTTGGGACATGGCGGCCTGTTATTTTATGCCTGAAGCTTGCACCATACACCCTCTCAGGAGAGCTCAGCCAAGTTCTCGTTAGTTCTGATTGATCGTGAAACTGTGGACCGACTCCCACGAACCACAGGGCTGGTTTTCAGTGTCTGTGCTATCGGTGCACGGTGTGCTGCAGTGTGCACCTTTATTTCTGTGAGATCATTTAAAACGTTTTCGCTCCTCTAATTCATGTTAGAATCTCCTACTAATTGTGACCTTGCCCGGTCTTCTCCACTGCGCATTTCCTCGACAGTAATGGTAAAGCGCCGAGCAGCAAATCGATTTAGCAAAATTTAGCACAAAAGAAAACGAGCCCACCGTCACCGATGCTCAAATACCCCAAATCCTAACGATCCAACTGAACCTGTTAATAAAACCTTTTGAGATAGGATACGTGACTTACCAATGGCTTGTTCGCTGTTCAAACCATAAAGAGTGTTGAAAAGTTTGGTATATTTGGAATATTTGCTTTGCTTTTTACGTTCGTTCCGGGTTGTTCCCCGTCGATCCTCTCTAAGATGTACCCTTGTACTGGCACCACTGAGCCCGGCACTCACTATTATTTTCACTAAAATATATGAAAATTTATGCAAATGTAAATCAGTACAAATTGCTCTCTGATGTTTTACTTTTTTTCTTGGTTGGGAAACAAGCTACTGAAGATGTTTATTTTTTAAGACAAGATATAGTTTAGGTGTCTATCCGTCATAATAATTGGCTTTTAAGGGTTTTAATGGAGAGAAATGTCGTTCTTTTCGGCGGCGCAATCACATTTCATCAATCCACCTGAAACGCCTTTAAATGCGTTCACTGTGAAATTCGTAGCAGTAATTTAGACAAAATCCTCACTGTATATTAATGAAAGAAGGCCCCATGGCACCGCTCCTATATTCCCCATTCAGTGTAAACAAAACCACGAGACTCGGTTTGAGAATGGTCCAAGGAAAATCTGCTGGAAAGGAAACATGCTGCTGCGGCTCTGGCACAGACTATTCAGCGTCTGCACCTGGAGATCAGAGATTCAAATGAGATCTGTGTTACATCTCTGAACTCTTCAGCAGTCGCGCGTAGGGAAGACATTCTTACGGTTGCGGGGGGTGGGGGGCGTCCATACAGGTTTAGGCTTCCAGATATAACAAGTCTGCTATCGCCAGGAAATGGGTACTGTATAAAAAAAATCGTGTGTCTACCGCCGTCCAATATTTGGTCCCCATCAATTTTTGAACCTCAGGACTCTGCGCTAGACGGAGTTTATTTTTGCAATGAATCGCGAAGATGGAAACTGGCGCATTCGAAGTTTATGTTTCCAGTGCGAAACGAGTCGGTTGCATTTCTTACTCTCAAACTTGCAAATTGAGGTCTAAGTTTATTTCAGTTTTTATTTCTGGCTCCCTCAGGAATGATCAACTCGTCCTTGTTTTGGGTTGCTACTTTTTTTGTGTGCGTGTGTGTGTGTGGTGTATCAAAAAAAATCCACGCAGTCTCTCGATTCACCCAAGCTGGGCTGTTTTGCAGCTTTTCTGCTTCAGTGCACCTCCTCGTCCCCCCGCCCCCATCCCCCAAAACACACCAAACCCAAAACCTTACAACAGCGACGTTCCCCTAATTAAAAAGCAGCCAATCGGAACCGCCGGAAGGAAGCGGCGCGGCCGAGTCTCTCGGTCGGAAGGTGTCAATCACACAGCGGGTAGCCAATCCGCGGGAGCCTCTGGCTGAACTTCCTCCTTTTTTTGCTGTGGTGTGCGGGGAGAGCGCGGCGAGGTAAACACTGGCTATGTGAGCGGGGAGCTGTCAAAGAGCAGCTTTCCCAAGTCCCACCAGCATCCCATACATAACAACAAACTCTCAGCAACAACAACAACAACAAAACTGAGCAAAAAAAAACAAGAGGAACTTTAAACAAAAACAACTCACTTTATTTATATTTATCTCTGGCAATCAGACAACAACTACAAAAAAAACAGACGGGAGAAAGAGAGAGAGGGAAAAAGCCATGGCGACAGCGACGTCCAATCCCTACATGCCGAGCAATAGTATTCTGTCGTCCAACTCTATCGTGCACAGCGACTCAGGCGGCATGCAGCAGGCGACCACGTACCGCGATCCCTCGAAAATGGTGCAAAGCGACTTCATGCAGGGGGCCATCGCCAGCAACGGCCACATGCTCAGCCATGCACACCAGTGGGTGACGGCGCTGCCGCACACCGATGCCGGCTCGCCTTGGTCCTCGGCCATGGCAGGCAGCCCCTTGGGTCAGCAGCAACAGCAACCGCCGCCACCGCCGCAGCAACAGCAGCAGCAGCAGCAGGACGTGAAGCCGTCGGTGCAGGTGGTGAGCCGGGACGAGCTGCACACGGGAGCCGCTCCCTTGCACCACCACCGCCCACCCCACCTGCCGCCTCACCAGCCGTCTCACGGCGGCCACCCGACCGCCTGGGGGGCGACCACCACGGCTCACCTGTCGTCCATGGGCTCGGCCGTCCAGCCACTCATCTACTCGCAGCCCGGCTTCACCGTCAACGGCATGCTGAGCCAGGCGGGAGGGCAGAGCCTGCACCCGGGGCTGAGGGACACGCCGGAGCTGGTGGACCACGGGCAGCAGCACCACAGCCACGAGCACTCGGACGAGGACACGCCGACCTCGGACGACCTGGAGCAATTCGCCAAGCAGTTCAAGCAGAGGCGGATCAAGCTGGGCTTCACCCAGGCCGACGTGGGCTTGGCGCTGGGCACCCTTTACGGCAACGTCTTCTCCCAGACCACCATCTGCCGGTTCGAAGCGCTGCAGCTGAGCTTTAAAAACATGTGCAAGCTCAAGCCCTTGTTAAACAAGTGGCTGGAGGAGGCCGACTCGTCGACCGGCAGCCCGACCAGCATCGACAAGATCGCCGCTCAGGGCAGGAAGCGAAAGAAGCGCACTTCCATCGAGGTGAGCGTCAAGGGAGCGCTGGAGAGCCACTTCTTGAAATGCCCCAAGCCCTCGGCGCAGGAGATCGCCAGCCTGGCTGATAGCCTGCAGCTGGAGAAAGAGGTGGTCCGGGTTTGGTTCTGCAATCGGAGGCAGAAAGAGAAACGCATGACGCCGCCGGGAGGAGTGCAGCAGACGGACGATGTGTACTCACAGGTCGGCAATGTAAACGCCGACACACCGCCCTCTCATCACGGACTACAAACCGCCGTGCAGTGAAAGCAAAACGTAAAGCATAGGCTGTTTAGATCGGATTTTTTGTAAAAAAAAAATAAAAAAACATAAACAAGGACAAAACGAAATCAACAAGTCCAGGACTATCGCATTGATAGCAGGTTTTCTACTGTGATTGTGAGGCTGGCGATTGCATAGAATGAGTGCACCAAAACTGCAGATGTCTTTTCATAAAAAAAAACAAATATTTCTGAACCCCCCCTGGCTTGTGGTGATCGACGGGTGGACCCCAGATACTTCCA
Organism: Ginglymostoma cirratum; assembly: GCA_024137785.1. Classification (NCBI taxonomy): domain Eukaryota; kingdom Metazoa; phylum Chordata; class Chondrichthyes; order Orectolobiformes; family Ginglymostomatidae; genus Ginglymostoma; species Ginglymostoma cirratum. Next base: position 16,725,645 of record JAHRHZ010000264.1, read on the forward strand.
GATAAGTGTGGCTACATTTAGTCTGCTGTTTCAGAAAGACTGGTTTATGAAATAATTTCAGATTTGGTCCAGCGAGCTCGGATCGGCCGTGGGCGCTGGACGGTGCCTGGTGTACTTCCAGAGGCTGGCTTTTCTTGGCTATATCAGGTGCATAGACAACAACACTGAGATAGAAAACCGTTCATTCTGTAGGTTGAAATACTGAAGACTGTCCCTTATGTAAAACACTGTAATCTGCAGGAGAAAGGGAGCTAATCCGTACTGACTATCGAATAAAAAAGACCGGTAAAAGGGGGTCTTAAAAACATGAAACTTCAGAGCAACATTAAACCTGCAAGGCAGGGGAAATTTCAAGAGAAAACAATTAAATGGGTTGATCCAAAAATAATGACAGATGGAACTTTCTGCAGCGAGGTTTGTCGGAAAAGGCAAGACAAAAGAAAGACTAGGGGATTTGGGCGAGAAATTGTCCCAGATGTGGCTTTGATGATTGGTTCATTATGTTGTCTTCGACCTCATTCTTCCCACCCGCCTTCCCCCCCAAAAAAAACTTAGCCCGAATGTTTTCTAATTTCATCTCCAGCCCATTGGAGTAGAAGCATTTTTTATATAAAAAAAAAGAAAAAAAAATCTCCACCATCTGCAGCTGCACTTACTGAACTTATCCTCTTAAAAAAAACATTGCCAAGTTGAATGAATGGGTGCTGTGGATGCGACTGTATAAAACTGCCATTTCCAAGCAGTGTTCTTGGTAGGTTTCAATATAGACTTTTCAAAGACGCAATATAGAGTCAGTAGATCAGTTACTGATCTAAAAATATTTACTTTATATTTTCATCAGAATTGACTTCTTTTAATATTTTATTCAGAATACCTATGAACTGCTGCAAAACGGTAATTTATTTTTCCCCAGATCTTGTATTAGATGTTTTCAAAACGAGCACAAATAAATGCGATGAAAAAATGGACAGTTGTTAGGTAATAAGGGTATCTTTTGATGTGATAATTTGATTGTAATTTAATTTGAGTAGTGATTCCGTAAAAGATAATTCAAGAAATAAATTTGTTAGAGTCAAACGATTTTGTGGTTCGTGTGTCTGGTGTACAAAGACGGTGCTTCAACAAAATGCAAAGAAGTGTCAGTCTGTTAAAGACGTAGGTAGAGCATTTAATATGAACCTTAAATTAATTGCCATATAATTGAATTACGCTTTAATATCTAATGTCGTCGTGCCCTTAATTCCGAAAGTAGTATATAGGTTAAAATTACATAATGAATTTTTAAATTAAATCATATTTTGTGTAATCTATGTATTATCAGAAATAGCTAAACTCCTAACGCTTAACTCCCGTGTTCAGTTTGGATGTTGGTCCTGTGTCTGCTTTCAATTTTTAAGGACTCTCCAAAATTTTAAGCCTTTGCTTCTGTCTGTTTGAATTTACACATTTTCTTTCAAATAATTAGCTTTCTTTATTTCTGAGAACATAAATTAACTTTATCAAAAGAAAATGCTGGCCATTAATCAGTCAGTTTGAAATTGAGTTTTAAAATGTTCCAACTGTTTGGGGGGAAGATAAAGGAAATTTGAACAAGTTCAGGCGCAGGTCACAGCTTCGTTGAATGGGTTGTGTTGATATAGTTTGAACTGGTTTACTCTGCATTTCTATAAATAAGACCCAGTGGAATAAGGCCGTCTGGATGTATATTTTTTAATCAAAGATGTCTTGTCTAATAACTCCCTGTACAGTTTTGCTGGCAAACTGCGTTTCTTATTTAGGGAATATATTAAAATGGAGAAAAAGAAAAACAGATATCACAAATGAGTTTATTGGCATTTAACATTTCACTCACCAAGGGCGAGGATTGTAAGCCGCGTATTTGAGTTGCAGCAAGATTCACTGCTGTTCAGGGTATTTTTTCCACAAATATCTTTACACGATTTATTCCAGCAGCATCCCACTAAGAATGTGGCCATTGGAATCAAAACTGCATATTTTCATTTTGTATTATTATTCAAGAGTACAGGGTGAATAAATGAGAAATCGGTTTTGAAGTATTCAAAAAGACCAGTACCTAATCCAGTTTATTGATATATTAGCGTTCCCCACAATTTGATGGTTTATTGTTGTTTACAAATGACTAGCTAACACTGAAGTGCGATATTATTGTTGTAAACCCACCCTGTTTGTATTTTCTGGTCCAGCATGTTTAATCTATTGCAGATATTTTCCACTGTCAAAACGAAGCTGGGTCTGGGGAGGCTGATACGGTGAGATGCGAGGCGCATAGAGATCTGCTCTTGTTTTAAAATATAAATAAACCACGAGAGGTGATAAGGCATGTTAGATTGTTGGCACATTCTGGGCGGATTTTTTAACAGCTCGGTATGTGACGTTGCTAAGTGTTATATTACAAATTGATCTTGGAAAATCTGATCATGTTGCCGTTATTGTTATTATTAATGTTGTTTTCCGCCGCTGCGTTGATTTTTTTCGGTTAAACTGTATGTGCAGTGTGTATCAATAGGAAGCTGTGCGTCAGCGCAGCGTCGCATTGGTAATTCTTGATCCGAATACCAGAAATTGATAGGTGGAGGTATGTTGGCCAAGTGGGCGATTTCTCGGCAGCTGCGTTTACCAAGAACTGTGCCGATAAAGAAATACGGCGGCACTAATGCAAAATAGGGGCTGAGCGAGCATTAGAGTTGTTGGTAAGATAGAGAGCTGTAGCACATAAAACACGTGATTCCTGAAATTCTTATTCTTACATATAAAATGTGCTGTTGGGTAAACAGCGGTGAGGACTCAACAAACCAGCCGGCTGGATGTTGATTCCTGCATCTAGCACAGAGTGGAACCCAGAATGATTCACATTCGAATAATAAAAACAATGTAGTGAAGCCCAGTCTAGTGTTTAATTTTCTAAGTTAGAGGTTTTTGGTGGAATGAAGTCAGATAATAATCCTTGTTGCATTCGATACCAGGAGAGTCACTTGAGAGAATTACATGATACAGGAAACATTATTCTGTTGTTTTTCATAACAGTTCAGTTTAATCTGGAGAAGTTGCTTGTAAGGCCTGGTTTGAACCAAATCCCTCATTGTATTCTATTCCATTAAGTTCCACCGGAAAAATGGTTGAAATATGTGGGGGGAAAGGCAGATGAGAGTTAAAGTGTAATGAGATTATAAACAATATATCTTGAGCTGGTACATTTTGATTTGTTTAACTTCATTATTGCAGCCTGCATGCGGCTATTTAGTTCTCCCGTATCTCATATTTTTCGAACTTATATTTTAGTAACTCATTTCCTTAGAACCCACTTTCCTTTCTACTTATTAATTCTTATTTCCGCTGTCCAAAAGCCGCGTCAGTTTACAGTGAATTAAATTTGCTGGTCGGGAAATCCCTGCTGTGGGGATATCAAGCTGCATTAATTTCTGTCTCCTTTATCTATATCTTTCAGTGACACCTTTAACTACTGCCGGTTACCAGCGGTTCATAGGTTCTCAGCTACCTCGCCCATGTTTTGTCTCTGATAGTGCAGAAGCTTAATTGTCATTCTTTACACTTGCAAAACTCTCATTTATATACAGGATGCATTCGCGTAGTAAAGTGCTTATGCAAAACCTGGAGGAAACGTGACATACACATAAGTATGTGTTCTGTATTCATATGTGCATTTCAATCATACTTTTTAAACTTATTACTAAGTCTATATCTGTTTAGTTCTTGTTCCATTCAACGAAACATTGTGATTATGAAAATTCTGTTTCAGTCTTTGCTGCCGCTTTCATCTGTTGAAATCCATTCGCTTTTAAGTACAATAGTCACAGACAGGGCAAGGATTTACTCAAAAGAGCACGAGGTGGCGAGGTAAATTTTAAAATAATTGGCGATTGTTTAGAACCAGGCGATCTTCCAAAACCCTTTCCCCATCAGTCTTTGAGTGGTGTTTGGCGTGATTAATCTTTCAAGTAAGCAGTAAGCAATAAAAGCATTCTGAGGTCATCTGAACAACCCTTGGTTTATGTAGAAGTTGCGCTGCCAACTTAAATGTTAATTCATCAAAACTCGCTAACTGGTGCAACAGGTGTATTTTGCTCTGAACTTCTTCAGTTCCAGTTGTATTAATTGTACAAGGTTTCCATGTCATATCTGCGTTTCCGTTAAAAGAAAAACTTGCGTTGTTGTATTTTAAACACATGTCTTGGACACGTTTTTTCTTCTAAGCTTTCTTTTTTTATTCGACTTGGATGGACTACAGACCAATATGCGATGCTGACGTCTGGCTGTAGATTGTATTGTTTTATAGATAGGACAGAAGCGGCGCCCAATACAAAGGTAGCTGGCGATTGGAAAGCTCAATACACTTTAATGTTTGGGGTTAGGATGATATAAGCAAAGCAGTTCCTAGTTGATTACTTTGCGTTAACAAGGTGTGCAATAACTTAACCTATGCAACAGTTTGACAGCATGTCACACGTCAGTGGCAGAATGCATTGTGTAACCCTAATTTCTAAAAGCTTGACTAAGCGAAATTGACCGCTGCGTGCTCCCATAATCGATCTTAATTATTATCAACATACAAAATTCATCATATGTATCCTTAATACTGTGAAAAATTATCTTGCTTCATATCAGATGAAATGGATTGCATTTTATTTTAAAGTGCACTGCATTATAACGGTGAACACTGAAAATTGAATCCACGTGATGCAATGGCGCTTTTTGTCGGATTCTTTATCTGTTCCAACTCAAACTATGTTTGGGACGATGTTAAGTACAAAAATGGTCACATTTAAGTCGCAGGTGTATATTTGGATATTCGTCAATCGAATCTGCATTTTAATTATGAGGCGTAGAGACCCATTTTGTTTCAAGTCAAAAGTGCTTCCATTCTGCGGAGAGTGCCCCTTTCCCATTGCAAAAAGGCTGGTAGTTTCAGCTGTCACAGTCTCCCACTGATTCACCCACACCCTCCCCCCCCCCCCCCCCCCCCCACCCCCAACCCCCATAAAGGCAACATTGCAATTCACAGCTTTATACGTCCAAATTATTTCTGGAGGCAAACTCCGATACACAGGTAGAAAAACAAACGTTTCTCACAGAATGTTCGAGCCATGCCAGCTCAACACTGTTTGTATTCCTGCAGTAAGTGAGAAGGCCTTGATTTTGGTTGTCAGTCTCAACCGCTGATGACGGATTGCAGGGGATTTTGTGAAAGTGCAGACTGCATCGAACGTAAGGCAGGCCCATTTTACAAGTTGTATTCCTGGTGTCGACCATTCACTAAAACGCAGCAGTCTATACGGGGGGAAAAATCACATTTCTCGGGTCGATTAGCCAACACCGGTTGCTTAGCAACGGCATTCAAGTGGAGATGAAAGAATATGCATTTTGTATTATTTATTGGTAAAACAATAGTAATAGAATAACTGTTTGCCTGGTTTACTTGATTGAGTGATTCTTTTAAAAACAGAAATCAAACCTTAAGATGTTTTCAGAAGTTGGGAACCGGATTAAGTTACAGGTCTCATAGATAAGGGAGATAATGCAGAATCTACAAAAAATTCTGCTGGGTTACGCTCCAGTATTCAGTAGCACATCAAATCGTGGGTATTAAGTTGGTGTCCATTCGCATTAGATTTATTTCCAAAAGTGGATTGTGGATGTGATTTCTGGTATGCTTGATGAATTCAGATAGTGTCGATCTCTCTCTGGTTGTTCCTTCCTATGCAACGTGTGTGTTGTTCAGACGCTTGCCTCTGCAAGGTTGTTGCAGATAAAACGATGAAAAGGAAGCGTGTGCTTGGCCAGACTGGGTGGGAATTGAACAGGTCACTCCATCTGGTGGGCCATCGTTTTTACTTCGAGCCTGAAATCTGGGTGTTTTGGGTAACCTCCAGAATTGGACCAGTGAGATTTTGAAATAAAGCACTTAAAGTGATCGTTTCCGCTTTGTGATTAATCTATTTTTGCAATTCCTAAATTGCAGCGACCTCTTTTTTACTGACTCCACCGTTCCTTCCCCTAAGTTTCAGAATGAGTGCTAAAGCCAGCATCAGAGTGAATGTCATTGATTACATAGCAACTTTTTAAAGATCCGGATTTAATTTGCCACATTCAAAGTTGAGTCATTGTGAGTGCATAGCTTATATTGTTGATGGCTCGGGCATGTAAGAACGAATGCCCGGCTGTCTATAAATTTAATAACTAAATTACTTCCTGTAACCATGAGATGCTACCTCAGTTATGTCGACTTATTCTGTTGCAAACATCATTAAGGTATACAACAGAAGTTACACGATTAATTTGCACTTTTCATTTTATGGCCAGGAATGTTTACTGGTTCTCTTGATTTATTTGCATCTCTGTCGTCTTCAAGTAATTATTAGATGGGATAGTGTAATCCATCTAGGTCTGAAGTGATACTGTGCAATTATACTCTTACAAACTACTTTCAAGAAAAAAAATTGTTGGAGTTCTTAGCGAATTAGTCCGCGGCTACTGTGGGATCAGCCGAGTCTCAAAGCATTTCCGCAAAGCTCTCTACAAAGGTAGGGAGTCCATTGTTCAGTATACACTGTTGCACCAGAGGGGAGTCAAACTGACCTTATACAGACTTTATTACAGACATTTAAGATATGATTCCGCACTCTATTGCTTGAATTAAAAGGCAATCTCATAATATTGATGCGGTGTATAGAGTTTCCGCTTCCAGTTTCGTAAAACCACATGGTTGGCTTTTAGTATCAAGCTGGCTCGTGTGGTTTCCACAACCATAATGTAAACCAAAATCCTTAATGTTTCTTTTATCGTACACACCATCGATGGGTTACATCTGGACTATTTACCCAGTGGTCAACTTGACTTCAAATTATTATTGAAATAGAACAAGAAATGTTTTAAACATACGTTTTATAAATACTCCTCAGTTATGCTTCGCAGAGTCCTGATAGCTTATTTTTGTTGTAGTTGACTTTGTCCAAATACTTACTGAAACTTCATCAGTCAAATCATTTATTTCACCAAACAGAAAGGCACTTCAATATTTTTGTTAGAGCTAATTGTTCGATGGTGAGGTTAATTATCTATGCAGCAGAAATAATGGGAATCGGTTGTGTGAATATTCAATTATTTGCTGGTCTCCTCGGAGTAAACGCTGGTTATTTGGTCGATTTGGAAAATGGTGAGAAGGACTAATATAAGGAGGACAAAGGTATCAAAGTTAAAACAATTCTGCCGAGAAAGACAAACGTGGCAGAATAAAGGCTGGGGGGATGAGAAGTAACATTTGAAACATCAAACCAACCCCGGGGAGGATTAACCCTTTTAAACAGAGATCTCAATTACAAATTAAACCATAAATGTTATTGTTTCAATGTTTCAGGGTGCCTTCATATGTTAAGTTCATCACAAATAATATTTTCTTCATGCAATGAAGAACTGGAAGGAAAATACTTTTACTTTTTATTGACCAGTAAATAAAATGCAAGATTTGTATTTATAACACTTTACGCAAACAGTGGGTACTATCTGTTGGTGTTCTAATACGCATTATTCAATATGCACTAAAAAGGTGGATCTGGAAGTTTAAATAGTCAAATTCATATATTGTTTACGATAAAATAAATGTCAATGTCTGTGATCACTACACCCTGATGATGTGTAGGGTTTGTGGAATGTGTTGTCCGGCAGAAATGCTGTCCTTAAATTAATGAGGTAGGTGAGCTTAGCATTGTTGCTGTTCGTCGTATTTGGCGGTTTTGTTTTGTATAAGCAAGAACTGTTATGAGGCTGCTATTTGTCAAATTGGAAAAGGTAACTTCGAAGTAAAGCGCATTTATTACTGGACAAAATAATTCAACAACGCAAATTCTTTCCAAAAATACATGTATGCCACTGAATATAGTGCAGCATTCAACAACATATTCATGTGAATAATATGAATGCGTAAGCGTTTGATAATGCGTATGTATTCTTATATATAGTTGGACGTAACGTATGCAATAATAATCAGTAGGCCAAATTGTGCAGACACCTTAAGTGCATTCAAAAACATGCCCATTAATACAGATGTGGTACATATGAAAGCGATATGAAACACAGTGTAGTTACACACAGTTAGATGAGTCTGAAATCTTGTGTTTGCAATGGCATTGAGTGTAACAGTATGAAATGTATGAACAGATGTTGAACAGCGCACTTTTTTCTTAGATTGTTCTTCGCCACAAGTCACACATGCCCTTTGCTTTTCCGTTCTAAGCTATTGAATTTCAGGTGACACCGTATGATTGGTCAAGTCTGAGTTGAACAGGTATGTGTAATTTTAAAAAGCATTTCGGAGTTACTTTGAATTTGGCTAGCCATATCCTCTAGGTTGCTTAATCTCAGTACAAAAAAGACTTAGGAATGAGTTGAATAGCAAAGTAGTTTTTGAGTGCAACCGAACTTATTCAGGAAATCATTTTGTTCGCAAGAAATTTAGCGATGAATTTGGATATGGGTAGTCAACACTGTTTCCTTAGCTTTGAATCGAAAACACTTCCAGTCTCTGACAGCATTACGTCTGGTTAGCACGAATGACGATTTTAGTTGTAGCTTAAATATACAAGAATCTTTCATCTGCTATGACTATAGTCCACAAATTGTTTTTAACAATTCTGTCAGCGCTCACGAAATCAAATGTGTTGACTGTCTTTATATCATTTCGGTTTTAAAATTAATTTGCTAGCTACACTCTTCACCTCGCTACATGTACTGTGCATCTAAACGATAAGCTATGGGAAGAAGCATTCCTCCGAGAGCTGACCCCTCCTCCGCCTTCTAGTTATGTATCTCAATTACAATGTTATTTTCCCAGTAATATTCTACTAATTAAAAATGTGCCAATTTCCCCTTTTCAACAAATCTTCTTTACTAATATTCAACGCGCCAGAATTTGGAGATTATATTTTATCCCTACTCGTTTTAAAAATTGTTTCAAATGGAAGAAGTATCAGTATTTTCATAAGTTAATAGGTATCGGAATTAACCGTGATTGGTTGATGTCAATAGTTGGGATGTGAGCTGACAATTTTTATTTGCATTTTAACTCAATTACTTTTACCAGCAGAATCACATAGCTAGTGTTTATTCTGTACGTACCAGATTACAGCACACGCAAGTATTCGGAAAAAATGGGTTTTACTCAGCCGGTAGTCCACGATCACATGTGAGTTTATCCAGGCCAGTAATCTCTGGCCTCTAAACCAAGCTGCGAGTTCAACCCTATGCACAGTTGAACTGATTGTGTCTCTGCTCCAGCGATCCCAGCAAACCTACAACACCTACACCTATCTAAAAATGTAGAGAATTGTTTAGGTATGTCCTGTTTTGACAACAACAAAAAAAAAACTCCAATCCATCGACAACTGATCCATCATGAATACCCTGAATTATCAACAGAAAAAAAAACTGTGACGGCAGGGACCACTAACTGTGCAATCAACTCGCCAAAAACCTGGTCATCGATGCTCAGTTTGTGTTCCATTGGGTACACTCGGCTTCAAACCTCACGACAACCTTTGTCCAATCATGGAAAAAAGAGCTGAAGTCAAGAGGTGAGGTCAGAGTGACTGTCTTCACCATCAAGGCAGCATTTCATTATGTATGGTGTCAATGAATTCAAAATAAAACTGATATTTGAAAAAATTAGGGAGAAGTTCTGAACTGATTGGAATCATGCCTACCTCAAAGGTAAATGATTGTGTTTGTTGGATGTTAATCATCTAATTCCAAGGGCATCAGTTCCCTTGGATAATGTCCTGGTTCCAACCATCTTTGGCTATTGCGTCAAAACCCTCCATCGCAAGCTCGGAGGTGGGAATGGTCCCTGGTAATTGTTGTGCTCAGTTCAATTCACAGTTTCTGACATAATGTTGTCGTCTCTGCCTACATACACCAAGATCTGGACAAATTTTCGGAGGTTTGGACTGAGAGGTGGCAAGTATAATTTACACCACAAGTGCCAGGCCATGACAATCTCTAAGAAGAGAGAAGATAACAATTTCCCCTTAACAGCACTGTCATATCTAAAATCCCCACAATCTACATCAAACGGGTTATCATTGACTAGACACCTAATGTTCAGTCATACAATTAATAAGCTGCAACAATAAACCAAACGTTGGATATTTTGCAACTCACTTCCTGGAAGTGCATGGGGATACCATTATCTTCAAGTTCCCCGAAACGTCACACACCATCCTGCCTCAGAAAACTTCTTCATCCTCAGTGAGTCAAAATCTACAACTCCCTCCTTAACAGCCTTGTGATATATCTGCAGCACATGGACTACATCTGGTGAAGAGAGGAGCTGACCATCTTTCAAGGGCAATTAAAAACGTGCAATTACTGCTTGTCTTGTCAGTCACGCCGACACCCACGGATGTTGTTTTTATTTTAAATTCAAGTGGTAGACTGCGCACAGTGTGTGCAGGCCATTTTTCTTTCGAATCACCAACTGTATCTCTGTGACAATATCTTACAAAACAATGTCACCAATGACCGTAAACATACCAAACGTTTTAGAGGAAATTAGCGCCATTTAACACAACAGCTAACTTGAGATTTTAAGCTCAGCGAGTTTATTTGAGAACATTCTGAATATACATATCTGATATGTGCCATTGGAACCTTGGACATTTCAGAAGGCAAGAAAATATCTTAGTATTAGCTAAAGTTGAGCATGTAATGATACCGAAGGTCAGCCGTTATACAACTATTGTGTTGTCTTTTTCATTAAATAATGAGTTGAATATTATTAGAACGTTCAAACATTTTTTTCTCTTTGAAGAACATGTCGAATCAACTTCCCAATATGAATAGCGTTTAGTGTGTGAACGGAGGAACACAATTAACAACTGCCCTTGAAAACAATAGGCTTCAATTCCAATAGCTCCAAACATTGTGACAGTACTCACGGGCACTTGGGTGAGCGTGTTTTGGAGTGTCCCGGTGATCACTCCGAAAATCTGAGATAAAATGGTTGAAAATCATCGCCCGGAAACCGGCCACATATCAGAAGTCAAGATATTTTGCAGTACGCAAAACTCCCAGTCAGACTGGTTAGAAACATAACATTCAGAAAGACGGTGTTCGAGGTGCCCTTTGCCCCCCTAGCGCCGCGAACCCGTATTTAGGTTTTATTTCCGATGGAAATGAGTGACCGGTGGCTCTCAGGAGTATTCAGATTTTCCTTTTCGTACGTAATGGTGCTGCTTTAACATACTGGGGTAACTTGGTTCATTAGCACAGGATATAAAATGAGGAGGATGGGTGTCTGACTAGATTTGCAGTATTATGTTAATGGAGATTTGTGAAGATACAGGACCAGGTTAATGCGACAGTTGGGCAACAGCTTGTTGGGTGACGATGGAGAGCAATAGTCAATACGTTCTTTGTTAAGTCTCTTTTGTCCCATAAAATGACAGCCATGTGACCATAAAACTGACATATGAAAACCAGACTTAAATCTGGAGGACGTGAGGCTGAATTGGAACGTCAGGATTTTTTTAAGTAGCATCTCTGCCGTTTGCCTTAAAGCAGAGATGAACTCAGTCACAAATAACCTACTCTTTTTTGCAGATTATATACGAAAGCCAATAAGGTAAATCTTTGAATCGTGAATATTAGCGGCACAGAAGGAGGTCGTTCGTCTCAAGTGTTATGGCGGCGAACAGTTTTACCCCATTTTCTAGTTCCTGGTTCCTAGCCTTAATGGTAATGGGCAATCCAAGCACATGGCGAAGTAGTTTTCACGTGTGGTTAAGTTGTTCTGCCTCCAGCCCTGTTAAAGACTTTGCACTTCACATCTAGTCCGCCGTCGGGGTGAAAATCTAGACTCATTAACTCACCTTGAATCCGTCGACCAATTATTTTACATCTATGCCTTGATATCCTGCTAAGGGAAATAGGTTTTTACTGTCCACTTTAGGCAAACGCATCATAATTTAATCAATTAAATTTGCCCTCGGCTTCTTCTGTTCCAAAATCTCCACAAATGCAGAACCAGTTGCCAATACACGCTAGATTATCATGAGCCGTGCGCCCTATCATAAGTATAATCCGACGAGAACCAATAGACCTTTGAATTGTTGCTAGAAATACAACTCGGTAGTTGGAATAATGGTTGGTTGTTGGTTTCTGTACAATATACTTCTATAATCTAAAGAAATAATTGAATCATGAAAATTACACAACATTTATTGTTCAAGAAAAATCGATGTTGCTTTTGAAAAGTGAAGTCGTTTCCACTTGAGTTTGGAAGAACATAGCTTAATCGCGATCTAAGCAGCTCAACAGCACGTCGAGTAATTGGCAACAGTGAGTCTGGGCTCATTTGTAGGTTGCTGTTCTTGAATTAATCTCATTTAACCCATCAGTCCAAATGCACTTTGTAATGGGTAGAACCTAATTTAATACAAGATATGTATATGAAAACAAGTACATTTGAATCATTCCCTTTCCTCTTCTCTCTCCATGCTTGCTTATGAGGTCTTATTCCAATAGAGAATATGTGCAGAGCGATGGGGGCAGAGTGTGCGTGTCAGTGTGTATGTGTTCTTTTTGGGGGGGCGGGGCTTGGGGGGGTGCTGATCTCAAAGCGCTAGCATGGACACGATTTTCCCAATTCTGCTATGTCAACCTATGATTCAGTCGGTCTATGTCCATGTTACGACTTTGAGAAGGGGGGAGGGGGGGATGGTACAGTCAATGCCCTTCATCTAAGCTGAAAATGACCACTAAGAGAACCGTGCAAGTAGTCTCGCAGTGATACTTAGACAATTCTATACACCAAGTAACACTCAAGCAAACGATTTCTGAATGTATTAAAACGTGAATTGGTGTGTTCTATTAATACTGTATCAAATAGCCATGTGATATAACATCTCAAAAATGTAATTGTTGACATTATTTACAGATTTATTATGTGTAAGAGATGGCTTCCTCTGATAATTTGCTTAATTTCATCGATATTAATTTCCACAAGAATTGGTTGGTACATTACACACCAGAACTTTGCAGTCAGAATTGTATCTCGGGTCTGATACTTTGAGTGCTGTGTGAGGAACAATCCGTCTGTTTTGTTCCAACACTTTGGCGCAGCTATAAATGCAAATCGTTGTCCTGTCCCTAGATCTATACCAACTCTCTTCGTTCGGGGAAGTATCCAGCGGTGACAGTCACGCAGCGATAATTTTCCTTTCAAATACCCTCCTAGGAATGCGTTTGACCCTCTCGATACAGTAGCACGGTTGAGATAAAGGAGATGAAAGCTGTATGACAGCACTGCTAAGATTGTACGTGCGCATCATCAGACCATCTGTTTTCATTTTCCCCTAAAAATCCCTTTCAACCCAACAAAATGCGATACCCACTAGCAGTGCTCTCATTATCATCAGGCAAACCATCGTGTCCCAAGCAACCGAACAGAAAATGTTCAGCTCCTATGTAAGATATAAGGTGGGCAATGGGAAGTGGTATTGTGTATATCGTGTGCGGGAAGATGTCGAAACAGTGTGGTGAATGGTTTATCTGTTGCAGGGCAAGTTTTTCTATCTGGTGTGAGTAATTGTGTTTCATACAGTATGACGAATGGTTTGATGTAGTGTGAAGAATTGCATCATTGATGATATACTTTGTATTAGAAGTACTGTTTGTACAGGTTCAAAACTTGTATTTGCAATATAGAAACACGTCATTTCGTCTTGATGATAGTCTTTCATATGTGGTGGGCTGTTATATAGTTAATATAAGATATGATTGTATAAATTGATGTTACAAGATATATGTGGCGAATTTTTTATGTAGTGCATGCTTTTGCATGCTTTTAAATGCAACAATATTACAATGTGGGCAATTACTTTACCTACAATGCAGGCAGTGATATCATGAAATAAAGTCTTACACAATATGAGGATTGATTTACAGCATGTGGAAATTAATATGTACAGCCGGTTAACGATGCTCGCTGTGTTGCGAAATTATAGCACTAATGGAAATATGTTATATGGTTTGGGAAACAGAGCTGGATCCATAACAGGGATACACACTGCATACTATACAAGGATTAGTTTGCGTCGTTGGAATTGCAACATTATGAGATATAATATGAGCAACACAGTAGCATAACTACTACAAAGAGAGAAAGATAAAGAATAGAAATTGTATTCTGTCTTATTATCACATTTTCTTTAGGGTGCCTGTATCAATCACCATTCCCGAAAGATCAAGTCAATTGGCCCTGTTCCAGTATACTGCTAACAACACTGTCGAACATTACTGGAAATATATGCGAACCTCTGACATTATAACTGATAGAGAGAGAGAGAGACTGTGTAACAATACAAATCGCCAAAAACGAACAATTGGTTAAAGTTCTCCGAATGAAGGGATTGGACTACTGTCATTTTATTCACTCATACATACCTGCTATTGTCCTTAAACTGCAGTGTGTAAGGACGTTCAACTTAGTATGTTGTGGTTTTGTGAAGTTTCATGAGTATTTTGAGATTTGACGAGTTACTGTGATAACAATGCACCTAAGATAACATGAAGTACACAACAGATGCGTCGGCAGACATTAGAAGGGGAGAAGAAGAAAACAAAGTGCGGAAAATTCACAACCAGTCAGGCAGCATCTGTGGAGTGGAAACTGAGTTAACGTTTCAGGTCAATGACATTTAATCAAAACTGATGAAAGATTATCGAACTGAAATGGCAACGTTGTTTCTGCCTCTTCGGGTGTTGTCTGACGTATTTTTCTGTTTCTATTTCAGATTTCCAGCATTCGCAGTTTCTTGCTTCCACCACCTGCGGGTGGTGTCGGTTGACCTGAACAAGCAACAATCAGTGCAATACTCAAATGTGTGTTACATTCACCAGTAACTTAGTTACTTCCAATTCATCTGCAAATAACCGGCAAAAATCAGTGCAAACACTAGTTGGAGTAATTTCACGTGAAATCAACATATTAGCATTGTGTTTTCTCATCAGTTGTTTTTTTATTTCCAACGTGTTTTATCAAAACATTACAACATCTCTGAAATATGTCACAGTTGATGAAGGAGTGTTTTACACAAAGGCTCCCGATATATTAGAAGCTGGACACTTTTTCGGTTCTAATCAGTTGAAGGATGTTCGTGTTATCGAACCACCCACTCGTCAAAGCCGCCATCTTTCATACCCTCTCAGAGGGATTTTCGTCTTGGGGCCCAATCAATGGAGAGTGTTTGCTGTGGTTTTGAAGACACTAAGAATCAGTCTGAAAACGATGACAACCTTTCCGAGAAGGCAGTTTATACTCATTAAGCGGTACTTCCGACCTGTCAATCCATGCATGGTTCGATTTCGGGTTCCGTCGTTTAAAGACCAGTTATTAATACATTCACCACCTAGCAGCCCACTCACCTCAGCCATTGTTCGTTTTAATGGAGTTCTGAACGCAACGACTACCGTGTTTGGGCGCATTGCTGCCCCCTGCTGCTGAACGCAAAGTTTAAGCTGTAACAACCTCGTTCGCGATGAAAGGACTATTCGTCAGTCGCAGATGTTAAATTGATTTTTTTATATATATGTAGAGTATACAATAAGGCGATAGATGTTATTTGCAACACATCTACAAAACAATTTAAAGATATCTGTCATCAAGAGACAGGCTCATTTTAAATTCCATTTGAAATTGGAAAATGAAAACAAGGCCAAGAAACAACATATGATTAATTAAATAAAAAGATGTGTAGTAACCAATCTACTGGGTTTGCGCCAAATAAACAATATTTGGATAGTGTGGTTTGTTGAGTTGGTCATAAACATTCAGTTACCACTTGCCTAATGGGGACTGCACTTTGCCATGACATATATGACGGTATCTGCAAGACGACAAAAGCATACATTGGAATGATCTAATTAAGTTACTAAAATACACTGATAGTACACTCATCATATTGGTGGCTCTGCGTGGCATACAGTCAAAAAACTCGGTGTTGCAATGTTATGTCATGCATTCCATGTTACGCCAAGTTTGTAATGTGTATGTTTATCTTTCAGTCAGTCTACAAATAAAGCGAGAGTTGTATCACTCCATATGTACTAAATAAACATTACTTTCTGGAGGAGGATGCAAGAGGTGTGAGTTTCAAACAGTTAACGGAACCTGAACATAGACTTCGCACAGCGTCACTTCAAAATCATTAATTTGCAACTCAAGTCAAAATCTGAAATGTGTCAGAAAAGGGGAACAAGAGACATTTTCCATGAAAAACTCCTAAATATTACAGTGTGTTTAATTGCATGGCCGTGATGTTGAAGTATTGCATAGTCTACCTGAGGGTATTCAAACATCCCAGCAGTTTATTAAGACCCACCAATCATTTCCCTTTCTGCTCGTGTTGCTTATGCATATCAGACAAATCAAAAACCCACCGTTTTACTCATTGCTTCCCGGATACATTCATCCAGTTTTTGTTAATTCATTCAGTTGATGGTGTATCTATGCCTAGTCCGGTGGCAATGATACATGGGTTGCAATTTTAAAATCTACCTGGAACAAACGCTGGGAAATGTTTAAGGTTTTGGATTGCTCGGTGACTTAAGTGATATAGTTGATGTTGATCATCGGACTGTCCTCACTCTATTAGTGCTCTCTCCCGAAAGTATTGGGGAGGAGACTAGCTCAGGCCTCTGGCATGGCTCTACAATGCAAGATGCAAAGCAAACCTTGGCTTGTGCCTTGGCTTGTAAGAATAAAACTAGCCCTGATGTCAATGAGAGACTGTTTTAGTCCCCGTGCTGCTTTCAATCTTGTTTCAAATCTAATGTTTTAAATTCTATCTCCTTTAGGTTCTATTCGTCCCTCCCCACTCCAGTAAGTGTTCATGTCAGCCTCGATCATTGTGCTCTGCAGTTGACTTTTGCAGCTTCCCATGAGACTCAGTTCTGCATTCAATTTGCCCACGAGCTGGTGCTGGCCATCAGTTGGCCACGGTTTGTGGAGTCGTGGATAAGCTCCACAGAGCACTTTCCACTCCCTGCTTTAAAACACACACGTACGGACACATCAAACCGCGCAGATTAGACCCCTCCGCATGCCTTCTTTGGAATCTCCACCTATCTCAGGCCCACATGTTATCATTTGGAAAACGCCAGTCTTGTAGCGCACTTATTGCATTGTCTCAAAAAAAATCCCTTTCGATCGCGCGAGAGATGATTGATGGGGACACGCTCATAAAATGCTAGCGGCTGCTCTCGTCAGGCGCTTGGCAGCGTCCATTCGGGGCGCGCTTGCCATCATTTCAAATAGCAGCGCATAATACTTTCACTTTTAACATATGGGTGATGTCGGTATGACAAGAAAGTCACGAGGATTTTCCTCCCGAGTCTTTAAATCTTGTCAAAGGTCAAACAAGACGTGTATTCGATTTATAAGGGCGTGAGTGAGCGTGGGGATAAACGCAGAGGGATTTATATTAACACATAGCATTTTATAGCGTGTCAGAGCAGTTCGTGCAAATCTCTGAGGCTGATAAATAAAGCAGCAGGCAATCAATGTTGTGTACAAACAGGGAAGGACATTTTATCACCACTCAGCGCTCAAAGTGGGGGGATTCGGTGTTTTTTTTTAACGCAGGCGTTCAAAAGAACTGCATTGGATCGATATTCATCATGAAAACATCGGGAAGTATGCAAATATAATTGCTAAACTGCACCACGTTCACTTGGTTCCAGAAACTGCAGCAACTCTGCTGCCCATTGTACGTGCTGTCAAGGGTAGGGCAAGAATGATTCACACCGGAATATATGCATTAACTGTTCAGTGTAGAAAAAAAACGCGCCATTCCCACCTCAACAAAAAATCCTGCACTAGCATTTCTGTCCTAGCTTGCACTATGAATGCCAAATGATTCTCTCGGTCAATGTTTCAAATAGAAGCAGGTTGACATATTCACCTCTACCAGCACCTCCGTTCTGCCAATGCGGCACCTCGATTGAACGGGCAGAGTGACAGGGCTCTTGGTAAGACTATCTCTTTAGCACACACTCATGCAGCAACCTCAATGACAGAGCAAGGGAATAGTCCTCGTTCACCACACGCACAGATCGCCCTACCTCGAACAGGTTCAACGTCAAATTATCTTTTGAAAGGGTAGTTTCAAAACATTAACATTCAAAACACATGGCGCTCTCAGCTCTTTTTCAGTTCAACAGTCCGGTCGGCGTTAGAGTTTAGCAGTTTCGCAAATCAAAGTTTCTGAAGTCCGAAAGAAGTACTTGACGGATTGGTTCGCATGTGTCAATCTAAGTTGCCGAGTAACTGCGTGCAACTAAGGTTTCGTATTGTCCTTGCAACTGGGCAGAATAACTGGCCCAGCAAACGGGGCATAATAACTGGCCCAGCAAATCAGCAAAATAATAGTACAACGGCCAGGGAAACAATGAGTTAAAGATGCGCAGTTTAACAACATTAAAATGTCCCGCAAAAAGGAAAATTCTACTTTTTCAAAAAAAAATGCTGCAAACATGCTATTAACTTTCTATCAAAACGACATTCACTTTTCACACACTTAAATGTGTAAACGAGTGTTCCGGCTCAACGTTCAGTTTATTGGTGTTGAATGTATTCACTGTACGCTTTTTAAAAGTGTTGCTTACTTGAATGTTACTATTTGTGACATCGGTGACATTCTCAATACACCATAAAATCAAAAGATGTCCAGTCTAGAAATTGATACTCCAATTGTATGCATTTGGAACGCGTAAATATTTGGAAGCCTTCGAAAAAGTGCCAGCAGATTAGTGTTGGTCACGATTTGTAGATTATCAGCAATGAGATTTCGGGGGGAACTGTGAAAGACTGATTGACTTTGAGCTGAAGGGATTCAGTGCAGAATGAGGTGAAAACGTACAAATCGATGAGCAGGGATTAGAATGGATCTGATGAGAGATTGCAGGCTCTGACACCAGCGGCTGATCGTTACCAGTGGATCTCTGACGATTAAAAGACAAATCCATGCTCAGTAGATCTTCACCGATTGATGCCAATCCTTAGAGATTTATAGCAGAGAGCTTCCCGGTGTCCGTGGGAACATCGTTCAGTTAAAATACGGTCAATTTAAATCATGCCGCATGTATAATTCAGGCAATGAGCTGCTTTCATGTTTTGTTTCCTGGTGATATTATCTCGGAATGTCACCTTTGTTTCATAATTAAGACGCTATAATTTTAAGGAGAACTGCCCAGGCCTGCTATTTATCCTGTAAATTTGGCATTGAATTCGCCCCGCTTTTCACTTCAATGACCACTAACGAGTTCGTGTACCAAATTGTTTTAGAAGCCAGTGACATCCGCTTTCATTCTACAGACTACAAATCCCAAGATCCTTCAGTGTTTCAGAGTGACGAGCGAATCAAGGCTGGCAAGGGACTTGGGACAATCTCTCTGCCTCAGCTCCCACTGTGCCCTGCCAGGGGGTCACATGACCTTGCAATGCCTCTTTGTCAGAAAGAGTGCTTTGGAAGAAGACGCTAGGCAGTGCAAACCTTCAGTTGCTAAGCGTCAGAAATATATGTATTTACATTTTAAAAACCCAACAAGGTTTCCAAAGCACAAAACTTATAAGTCCAAACCAAAAAAGATACATTTGGCTGCTCTGTGCGAAAATCCCTGCTCTGCTGTTTCAAGTGGTTCATTTCAATAGTAAATTTCCTGAATTTCGGACGTTCTTTTAAAAAAATTAACAAGGGCATGTTAACGCTTGGAATTCTGTATCACTCGAGATTTTCACACTTGTGAGTACATAACGGAAATATCGCAAGAACAACTCACCAACGCACCACATTGTTTGAGTTGATACGCTTAACGAGAAGGAAGAGAGAGTTTCTCAAAATGATCCTCTGAGGGAGGTCTAATGGTCAAGAATCACATCATTGGCCAACTGAAGTGCCTGCTCACAGATCCCCGCGGTGTAACCAAACTTCCGTGACCACTGATCCTCAAATGATCTCCCGATCCCAGTTTGCTCGATAGTTTATTGAATTCTATGTAAGAGGATCCCGGAGACTTAACCCAGGACAACCCCGAAAGGTTGCAGACAATCCACATTTATCTGATGCCACGGTGATCGCCTTTCTGCAGTTGTTCCCTTCCGTGGAGCTTGACACTGATCCCATTAAATCTCTACGAGGCCACCATTGTCCACTTTCAGTCTTTATCAGCGGTCTCGTTTTCTATCGGAAATGCTTCGGTGCCGCATCTCGCATTTAAACGGGACATCTATATACTCATATGGAGACTACATGTATTAAGCACAAATACTGAACTCAAGCGGCCGTTCTGATTTTTAAACTTATTTTAAACAAACAGATTGCAAGCAAACCCAAGGCAACAAAAATGAAATTGAGTCATTGTCACTTAAACAAATGCTAAAATAAGTCCCCAATCATTCACACACAAAGAAAGGTTTATGAACGATTTGGAGAAAGCATCATAATTCAATCACCTACTTTAAAAAGAATCGGCAAACCCGGCTCGCAGGGTTCCTAACTTATTTTAGCTTTTCTTTTAACAGCACAGAAATGGGGGCAAGAATCATCACAGTTACAAACGCGATTTCTCTCATTCATCTTTAATGATTCTTTTCCAAGTCCTCCCAACTCACATGTCGTCGGAAAAACTGTAGATACAGAAAAAGAAACACTTCACTGAATTAAAAAAAAACTGCACGGTTTTGTATCTCCAATAAAGGCATGTATTATTTTAATCGAAGCAACATTCCGTTGTGAAAAAACGATTGGAACACATTATGAACGGTGGGAGCTTTTCACTTGTTAGTCAGTTTTACTGTTAAGGCCCGCATTGAAAATAAACAAAGCACCTTGTCTAATCTAACTTTTCCCTGTGAAAGGTGAACATTTCTCATTATTCATGTTTCGCGGAGCCGGATCAACAATATCACAGAAATTACTGAACTGAAATTTTATAGGGCCTCTCAGATGCATGACTTGACATTGAATGTAAAACGCATGTTCTGTGTGGTAAAATTACAGTGGACTGTTACAGTCTGTAATAATACATTCACTTGGGCAATCCAATTGTGCTTTTAACCGACACAGCGCAGGGCGCATTTTAGCTAGGTGCCAATTTAAAATGCTCATTTAACTGTTTCGATTAACTGAGAAGAGATTTATTAAAGATGGACGGATTCCCCCATCGCGTAAGCTGACTTTCTTGTGAAAACTCTCCAATGACGATCGTTGGCCTCAAATTTCTATTTTTTTAAAAAAATCCAGAGCTCGAAGAAAATCCTCGCTAGTAGCCTGACCCGTCAAAGTTACCGGGTCTGAACAAAATAAGCCATATTGTATTTGGAAGAACTAAAGATGACATTGTCCCAGAGAAAGTCTTTGGGAGGTTTAGTTCCACAGTTTTCGCTGTTAACTGAATCGCTGACCTGTTAACGCAAAAAAAAATTAGACCCGGGGGAATCTCAAAATGTCCAATCCAGGTACACTGTGAGGAAGCAGAGGTCTCATACTTATCCCGCTGGTTCAGTTGAGATTTTACAGTTGATCGTTCCCACTGATTATTAAACGATAAGCGGGCGAGGCTGCAGTTTTTAACTGGCCAACAAGCGATAAACTGAGACTAATGTTTCCACCCTCAGTCTTTCCGGTAATTACATGCTGAGTTAAATAGAACTGGGAGAAAAAAATAAATTAAAAAAGAAACCGTCCGGACATACAGTTGCTCTCGTCTGTTGACTCACCGATTGTAGGACTGCTCAGTGCACAGCAGCTGCGGACTTTAAAATGTTTTAGCAGATATCCCAATCACCCAACCTCACAATAACCGCCCTAACAAAGTAAAATGAGAGTCACTACATTGGCATATAACGAAGTCCGGCTGAAAATTCCGTTTGCTTTATTTAAATTGGCTCTCAGTGACTACAACAGGTTCTTTGGCGATCCTGCAGAAAGAAGGGAGTTCTGCTTTGTTATGGAAACGACAAATCTGCTCAAACTAAGGAGAAGCGGGGATACTGGATAGAAGCGTCTAATTAATATTATGCAAGATCAAGTCGAAATTCGTTGCAAGAAACAAAACAAGTGCAAACCTTTCCTGTTTACATTTTAGTGTGAATGTGTATTATTTGTATGTTAACGTCAGTCCTCTTTAATTTCTTTTTGAGACGTCATCGAAGCTGCGGGTATAGCTTTAAATATTCATACGGAAAGACGGAATTCTTAAAGGAGAACGCGCTACAATTACAGGTTTACCTTAAAGGTGCTCTTTTATATTTTGGTAATTGCATTTTTTTATCACGGACAGTGGTGCTTTTCACAACGTTTCTCTCATCGTATCTTTTCCTTCTTGTTTGGTCTGATCCGATACATACGAATGTAAATTCAGACCCATCAATCATCCTTAACGATCTAGTCTGGTCTCACTTACAAAACCAGCCCCCAGAGACCGGGGAAGCCTTTGCTGCGTTTGGAGCAATTGCCTTAAAAAGAAGCAAATTAAAAAATTAGAGTAAAGACTAAATCTCCAATTCGAAGCACAATTATTACAGATGATGCAAGAGCTACGAATATTTGAACAAAATATCCAATTAATAATTAATAAGTGGTCATGTAAACTGGAAACAAAGTTTTGCAAACCGAACTTATTTTTAAAAGACTTTTTTAATTAATAATCTCTTTATTAGGCTTTATTCTTTACTGGAAGCCTAAAATGGTAATCACATCACGCGTTTGAGTACAACAAACTCATAGATATGTAAGTTTACTTCTTTTGAATTTTT
The DNA here is from genome assembly GCA_024137785.1 of Ginglymostoma cirratum. Taxonomy (NCBI): domain Eukaryota; kingdom Metazoa; phylum Chordata; class Chondrichthyes; order Orectolobiformes; family Ginglymostomatidae; genus Ginglymostoma; species Ginglymostoma cirratum. Next base: position 16,748,491 of record JAHRHZ010000264.1, read on the forward strand.
TTTCTGCTTAGAAGATAAATTTAGTAATTGTGTGTGATTTCTTTTAAGAAATCAAACTACAGGTGTTGCTCCAGTCCGGTCAAACTAGCGTTTATTCGTGTTACTAGGATGCTCACATTATCGCAATGGCGATTAATCAACGGTTTGAGTTTTCTACAAAAAAAGTTCACTATTGCTACCGCTTTATACATGCAAATAACATTTTCCCAAATATCGCCCCCCCCCCCTTCCAGATTTGTTTGGAAAAGGAACCGAGGATCTCAAAGGCCATTTGCCAAAGCCTTCAGCGCCATCTAGTGTTAATTTACGTATTATGTGGGATCCGAATCAATGATATCCCGGTTATTTCGCTTAAAGTCCAAAACGTTCCGTGTGCTGAGAAACGAATGAATATTTGTACATATTCTGCTTCAATGAGATACATAAGAATACTTAATGGTCCACATCTCGGGGTCAATGGTGAAGTGATTATGTCCGCGGTTCACATCTATGGAGGCTGCCCACAAGACCTTGTAATTTTCGAGGCATTTATTCCTCCTTTCTTGGCATTAGTTTGATTTTGACACCAAGTTAAAAAAGGATCTTAAGGGGTCAAGCAATTATCATGTCATAAGGTATGGTGGGCAGCCAATCACATTCAACTGTTCTCACAGACAGCAATCCAGGAAATTAAATGCACCGATTATCTTTTGCATTTTATTACCTTTTAGAGAGTGCGAAACATATATTTTGAGCACGCGCATAGGGTTAAGGCCAATGTTTAAATATCATAAGCAAAATTTTTAAACAATAAAAAAAGTGTTCTATCAAATGGAGAAATGTTAGGTTTCTCAAAAATAAAATTAGTCTTCCAAGATTTTTTCATTCTGATCATGAACTTGATACCCTGTTAAAAACCCAGTAGCACTTCATCCAAAAGTATGTAACATCTTCAAGTGTTGGTACAATGAAGCAATACCCTTTCAGACCAGCATCTGCAGTTCTCACTATCTCTGAGTGAGTTATAACCCTTTCAATTCATTCATTTCATCATGATTCCAGCCGCAAGGCATGGACGGCAAAGCCTTTTGAGAATTGTAGAATCTTTGATAGCAACTGCTGAATTTCTGCATTTAACTGCAATTGTGCACACACCCGAAATTGCTGTTGCATTCAGAAGCATCATGATGGAGACTGCTGGTAGTTTCAACTTTTCTTTACCAACCAGAATCTAGTCCAGGATATCTTTGAAACCTTTTGATCACATCACACAAGTGCCAAGCAATGACCGTCTGTAACAAGAGAAAATCTAACCATCATTCTTTGTCATTCAGTGGCATAATGATCACACTGGGGTTACCACTGACTGGAAAGTCAACTGGACTATTCATAGAAATACTGCAGCTACAAGAGCAGCTCAGAAGCTAGGAATCCTGCAGCAAGTAACTCACTCTTGACTCCCTAAAACCTGTACACTATCTACAAGGCACAAAACAAGAGTATCATGGAATACTCTCCACTTACCTGAATGGGTGCATCTCCAACAACAGTCAAGACACCATCCAGGACAAACAGCCTGGTTGATTTGAACCACAAAGGAAATTGGCAAATTTAATCTAAATTTGGCTGCATGGCAGGAGGAAAGTGGTCATGGTCAAAGGGAATGGAATACATGATGAATGGAAGAACCCTGGGAACCATCAAGGATCAAAGGGACCTTGATGTATATGTCCACTGTCTCTTAAGGTAGCTGGACAGGTAGATAATATTGTTAAGAAGGCACAAGATTGCATGCCTTTATTTTCCAAAGCATAGAGTTTAAGAATGGGGCAGTTCTGCTGGAACTACACGAAACATTGGTTGGGCCGCAGCTAGACTGTTACATGTAGTTGTGGAACACACGTTATAGGAGGGGTGTAGCTGAACTGGAGTGGTGCAGAGGAGATCTACTAGGATGCTGCCGGGGCTGGAGAGTTTTAGTTATGAAGATAGATTGGACACACTGGGATTGTTCTTCTTGGTGGAGAGAAGACTGAGGGGTGACATGATTGAAATGTATAAAATTATGGGAAGCATAGAAAGGTTAGACAGGAAGGAACCTTTCTCCTTGGCAGACGGATCAATGACAGGGATTTAAATGATAGATTTAAAGTAAGGGACAGGAGGTTTCGAGGGGATGTGATGAAATTGATTTCACTGAGAGGGTGGGGGGAATCTCAAACTCCTTGCCTGAATGGGTGTAGAGGCAGAAATGCAAATAATAATTAAGAAGAGTTTAGATGTACAATTGTGATGCCAAGGCATACAGACTATGGGACATGTGCTGGAAAATTGGATTAGAACTGTTAGCTGTTTGTTTATAATCAGCACAGACTTGATGGACTGAATGGCCTCTTTCTGCACTGTAGACCTCTATGACTCTATGACATTCACTCCCTCCATCACTGATGATCAATAACAATAATGTGTCCATTCAAAAATGCGCTGCAGAAATTCATTAAGGCTCCTTAGACAGCATGTTCCAAATTATAACCACAGCTGCTTCCATCCAGAAGAAGAGGGCAGTAGGTACCTGGAGACACTACTTCCAGCAAGATCCACCTCCCTCCCCCAACTGCTCAACATCGTGAGTTTGAAATATTTTGCCGTTCCTTCAGTGTCACTGGGTCAAAATCCTCCTCTGGATCTCCCTTCCTAATAGCATTGTGGGAGTACCAACAACACATGGAGTGCTGCAGTTCAAGATAATAGCTCACCACCACCCTCCCAAGAGCAATTTGGGCTGGCCTATAATTGATGGCTCAGCTATAGACACCCACATCCATAATACCATCTATCAGTACGCTCCATGACTTATGTACTATGGGCTGAGCTCCAAAGCAGTACTAGTTGGGTGTCATCATAATTGGAAGTGCCCTGGCACACAGGCACAAGGTTTGATAAGAGCACCAAAAACAGGGGCTTCATCTTCCCTCTATGCAATTAAAGGAATTTCTTTTCATCCAGTATGGAAAATCAGATAGGGAGACAGATATTTTCACAGTAATGGAGGAGTCAAATGAGAGAGGGTTCACTCTGTATCACAGCCACAACATTTCCCATTTAGCAGTACTTTGATGATGATGCCAGGTATTAATCTCCATTCCATGAAATTGGAATGTTTGTGTTCTTTATTTTTTTCATGGGATGTGGGAGTAGCCATTTGTTATTGTCCATCTCCAATTGCTCTTGAACGGAATGATGTAGTAGGCCGTGTCAGAGGGCAGTTAAATATTAAGCACCTAACTGTGGTAACTGGAATCACATGTAAACCATACAAGATGAGGATAATAGATTTTCATTCCCTAAAGTACATTATTGAACCAGATAGGTTTTATGACAAATAACAATGGTTTCATGGCTAAAATTAGACTAGATTTTAAAACAAAAAGTCTAGCTTATTAATTCACCATTTGCTTTGGTGAGGTTCAAATCCATGTTCCTGCAAGTATTAGCCAAGACTACTGATCTAACACCACTACGCCACTGTCTGTCATAGGACTCTTCATTTAGAACATCTACCATCCTTAGAAAGCAGTTCATCAAATCTAAGTCCAATCTATGTATAAAATCTTGTAAATTCAGGAGTGAATGAGAGAAAACAGCCATTGAAATGTCAAATATATAAAAGTTAAAAGTGAAATTCCACCCTTTGTTTTTCAGATCATCCCTGATTACAGATAACTCTGAGATAGTCATTGTTCCTTAGACTATTGTCCTTGTCACATTCCGATGTGGCCATGCATGGCCACTTGCACTCCCAAACCTCTCTTCAGAAGCATCAATACACCATCTTAGAGCTCTCCTGATCGTCAGGTTCATTTTATTCTTTGCCACCTTTGAAGTTTGACTAAGAACATTGAGTAGAATTTTCCACTTCCTTGAGCGATGTGACCAGTGGTGAGAAATATGGGAAAGTATTGTCAAAATGAAAATCAGAATCTTAATGTTACAAAAAGTTCAGATTTCTCTGTGACATTCAAATGGTGAACCTCACGAAAGAGCAGCAAATACTTTATCTCCATCTCCATCTCCATTTCCATCATTAGCTCAAATTTCTATGCAGCTTCCAATTCTGTTCTTCTTTGAGAAGCTAGATGGTGCCAATTCCCAAAGTGAAAACCAGAAGGCTTTCCTGTCAGCAGCAGTTTGCCACTTGCATTTCCAGGCCTTCATCTAGCACCCCTGTATGCTTCAATGTTCTCCTCCACTGTTCATCTAAGCAAGTTTAGAATGGCAAACCACCAGCTTCAACATGACAAAACCATTATGCCTGGACCAAAAGATGTAACTGTTCAGCCCTTCAAGATTTCACTTTGGAGCTCAGAGACAATTGCAAAATGCATGCTCTCTCAGATCACTTTGCTGCAGGGACCTACATATATCTTACGCATCTTATGACTCTAATTTTTGATTCTTTGCATGTACCCTCTTTATACATATTTGGGGACTGTCAGCTCTATGGCTTACATTTTTTGTGAAGAAAAAGAGATTGGCAGCTTGCAACAGTTCAGAGCATTGAACTTTCAAAGGTGTGGACATGTTGGTATGCAGTAGTATGCTACATCAATGTCATATCTATAGCATGCAACAGCAGTTTGCACTGCAAGCACTGCATCTGCCTCAATTGATTAGCCATGTGTGAAAATCGAGGGGAACTTATTTTTGTGGGGTGAAGGGAGTCTATCAGCAATTAGGAGGTAATGATATATTCACTCAAAGTGTTCATTTGATTCCAATTTCAGCTGTTGGCTATAGTCAGTGCTGCAGATCAGTCCAAATATTACAGGTGCAGAGTCGTGGTGCCGTGGAGCCATCATTCCAAGGTGTGGGCCTTTTGTTTCTGTAATGAGACAAAGGAAGGGAATGAGTACGATGATAGTGGATGAAAAATCATTCAGTGATAATGCAGGAGCAGGAGAAGTGATACAGTGTCCCCGGTGAATGAGTCGGAAGTGCAGAGGGAAAGGAAGGTTAGTAGTTTGGGAGGATGAGGTGGGCGAGACCCACTGAATGGGTATCATGCATGCAAAAATGAGTAACAGAGTTCGAGTAAGTGATGGCCCAGTGACCATGGGATAGCAAAGTGAATGTGAAGCAATTACCTTTTCAGAGTGTGGAAGGTCACTAACCTTTTCCCTGAACTGCTGTGTGTTACATTTCACCTGGATACAGCACAGAGAAAACAGCCGTTGAAATGTCAAATATATAAAAGTTAAAAGTGAAATTCCACTCTTTGTTTTTCAGATCATCATTATGTCAGAACAGGCTGGCTGAGTCTATTGATGTGACCTACTTTGCCAGTTAGCAGGAGAAGGTGCTGCCCTCTTTTCCACCACCTTTTCCACCAGTATTTCCAAGTTTCTGGGGCCAGTGAACCAAAGAGCTAACATGCCTTTATGGGCCATTTCCTTCAGGATTACAGTGCAGGACGTCAGTGTAAAGGGCAGTTCCTGGCTTGCAGCATCTGATGTGGCGCAAGGCTGAGGTTTAATTATGATGGCATGTATGTTACAAAGTCCTGGCAGCCATAAGTACCCCCAATTCGCCTGCTGAATGATACCATGGCACAAAGAGGCCAGTTGCATAATTATTGAGGTGTACAATAGAAGATTGTGTAAGAAATGTCATCAGGTAAACTATGCCCCAGAATCTCCCTCAAGAAAACACTTTGTCAAAAAACTTTTATTTCTCTTTTCAGGATTGAAGTATGTTAGAAATGTTAAAAGATGTCATTTTACAAAGAGCAACTTAAAACGTTAAATATAAAGTCACCATAGTTCTACTAGGGCTGCTCACTCACTGTAGAGAGATGACTGGTGGTGGTTTAACCTGAGGACCAACACATGTCAGGTGACGGGAGAGGTTGAGGAGGAGAGTCCTCATGTTAACCTCAGCCAGAGAGGGAATTGAATCTAGACTGTTGGCATCACTGCATTACAAACCAGCTGTCCAACTAACTGAACTGTCTAAATGCTTAAAATGTTAAATTTATGCTCAAAGTAAAAATTAGGAAAATGTCTATTAAGGTTCTAGACTAATGGAATAAAAGTGTCATTAATACTTCTACAACTCATGCAGTGATGACCTTTAAGATGTTTATTCCCCTTCACTTCCCTCTATCTCTTCTTTTAATCTTACTCCTTGTCTATTCACAAGGCATTCACAGTGCCCTTTAACATTCACCTCTCTGATCCTGAATAATTTCCCCTTAGTGAAAGCTTCAACTTAATCTCCCTATGCTTCTACCCCAATGGATTTCTGCATACAATGCTGAGCTGTCTTCCATTGCCTTCTGGACCCACATCTTTGGCAATGAATTCTGCACCAGACCGGATCCCTTTTGCTTGACACCAGTATTTTCCCTCAATCTACACATGTCCTTCTCGCCCCTTACTCTCCTTTGGTCCACTTCTTGACAACTCCTAGTGCAAAATGAACCATTTCAATCTCTCTCTGAACTAGTCATGCTCTGTTTTCTCAAGTAAAACCCTAACATTGTCATCAAGTACTTGAAGATGGTGTTGCTGATAACTGCTCAACCAACTGGGAACTTGTAGAGTCAGATTATCAACCCGCTAACTTTCCTCCTACTTACCATGGCTTATGACCCCACCATTGAACATCAGTCATTTCTACATCTAACATTGGCCTCACCTCCTCTCGAAATCTTCCTTCAATCGCCTCATAGACCTTCAACATGAACTGTCTGCATCGACCTTCTTCTCAAGGATCACAACCATAACTTCTGACTGCATATTATTTACTTTTCCTTTGCAGGTTTTACTTTTATTCTAATTTTGCTCATGTTTTCACTTTCACACAGCAGCTGTTGATCATTCTGCCAAATGTACTTCCTCTTATTCCGTTTCTTCACTTTTCCCATTACCATTCTCTTTGGTCCTGACCAATCACTCTTTCATCATTTGCTCTTTCCTGTCTTCCACTCAAAAATGATCTTTTCTGTTTATCTTTTCTCACCCTCCTCTTTTTTCACTGGCTTAAATCCTTTATGACATACAAACAGAAGCAGAATTAGACGCATTAAGTATGTTCAGTCATTCAATAAGATGTTTGTGTTTCAATTTCCTCATTCCCATCTACCCTCAATGGTCTTTGATTTCCCTTCCTAACAAGAGTCCCTCAACCTGTATCTTAATAGTACTCAATGATGTTGCCTTCACTGCCTACACTATCTTCTGAGGTCGAGATGCCTAGAGTCGCACAGCACTATGAGAGAAAATATTCTCCTCATCTCTGTCCTGAAAGAGCAACCCCAAATTTGAAAGAGTATCCCTTGTACTCCATTGAATAAAATCATAACTGATTCACCCTCTTCTCAGATGTCAGTCCTGCCAACTCAGGAATCAGTTTGGTAAACCTTTGCTGCACTCTCTCTATAGAAAGAACATCCTTCCTCAGATCAGGAGACCAGAACGGTACGTAATATTCCAGGTGTGGTCTCATCAAGGCCTTGTACAATGGCAGCAAGACATCCCTGTACCCGTACTTGAATCTTCTTGCTTTTAAGGCCAATATATCATTTGCCTTCTTTACCGCCTGAGGCACGTGTCTACCTTCAGCGACTGGTACACAAGGCACCTAGGTTTCATTGCAGACTCCCCTCTCACAATTTATAACCACGTAGATAGCAATCAGCCTTCCTGTTTTTGCTTCCAAAGTGGATAACTCGACATTTACCACATTATAGATAACAAGGTGTGGAGCTGGATGAACACAGCAGGCCAAGCAGCATCATAGAAGCAGGAAAGCTTGACGTTTCGGGCCTAGACCCTTCATCAGATGGCATCATCCTTACAGCTCACCATTAGACATAAGACCGTAAAATCTAGAAGCAGAATAAGGCCATTCAGCCCATTATATCTGTTCTGCCATTTGATCATGGCAGTAGTAACTTCACTTTGTGCCTTAATGGGATGACTCAAAAAATTTTGGTTCACTCTTTTCAGTATCACATCATTTTTGTTGTTGCAGGAGGAGAACACCAACATTTCAGAAATACAAGTTTTCCAATTGTTGAAGTGTCCAAAATTGAGTCATCAACATATTGGCTCAGTCCATTTCTTATTTATGAGGCCTAGATTCTCCAAGAGACTAGTACAAAGGCCAAAATGTCTATTTTAGATCACTCTTGTTCACATCCCTCAATGTCTATATTTTGAGATGATACAGCCACAGACGCAGCTTTTCATAATCCTTCGGTGAGCTGCTCACTCCTGACATTAACTGCTTCTACCTCAGCCAGGATTTTCTTTTCAGACAAGAGCAGACTGGTATCCTTGCAAGACCTAACTGATTTACATCTTGGTGGACAGTTCCTTTCATATACACATTTGTTTCTTCTCCAAGGACATTTCTCACTGTTTTTACACAATTGTTTTGTCTATTCCCAATTGACTAGGAATGAAGCACTCAGAAAATGAATCCTTTAGAAATTTATTGAGAATATCTTGGGATTGTCCTAGCCTGTTAATTGGGATGTCCCATTCTGACAAAGGCCCAACAAAACTTGTGAAACATTAAGTCAGAGATAGTAAGAACTGCTGAAGCTGGAGTCAGAGATAACACAGTGTGGAGCTGGAGGAACACAGCAGGCCAGGCAGCATCAGAGGAGCAGGAAAGCTGATGTTTCGGGTCGGGACCCTTCTTCAGAAATGGGGGAGGGGGAAGGGAGCTCCGAAATAAATAGAGAGAGGAGGGGTGGAGCTGGAGAAGGTAGGTGGTATGGTGGTAGGTGAGTGCAGTAGGCAGTGGTGGGGATTGGTCAGTGAGGCGGGAGGAGCAGATAGGTGGGAGAGAAGATGGACAGGTCAAGGAAGTGGAGATGAGAGGGGCTGGGGAAGGTAGGTGGGATGGCAATAGGTGAGTGCAGGTAGGCAGTTGGTTGTGTCCATACATGTTAGAACTACTGATACTGATCTCCTTCTTTACCGTGACTATTATTATTTTCTCCAAAATTAAGAAAATCCCAAGAAGTGTTGAAGGCCTGCAGGTATTGGCAAGCCCAACAGCCTAACAGGCCAACTGTGAATCATAGCTACGTCCAGCATTGCAATTACTAGATGCAGGGTGATTTAGTTGCCATTTCATTTTGCTTTATTTGATATGCAACTTGCAGAATGGGATATTGCTGAGGTAAGAGAATCTAAAAAAGGAAATTTTGTTCAGCATAATAAACACAAACATTTTAGGGTGAGAGGAGAAGATTTAAAAGGGATCTGAGGAACAGCTTTATCAAACAGAGGGTAGTTCATACATGGAATGAACTGCCAGAGGAAGTGGTAGATACAGGTACAGTTACAACATTTAAAAGATATTTGGACAGGTACATGAATAGGAAAGGATCAGAGATAAATGGGTCAAATGCAGTCAAATGGGATTAGTTTGATTTGGGCAATTTGGTCAACATGGACAATTTGGACTGAGAGGTCTGTTTCTGTGCTGAATGACTCTATGACTCAATGAAATGTATTCATTTACACTGGCTGACATAGATTTTAAAGTTTCTAGACTGGTAACATGAATAAAAATCTGTATTTTTATACAAGATTTAAGAGCACTAAAATAAACTATTGGTTTGAGGTATCATGCCATTATACTTGACAGCATTGAAGACAAAGGGCATTTAGTGCAACAAATTTTAAATCTCACACATTTTGCAACAAACATTTATTTTCAGCACTGGTGCAAATAATTCATCTGGCTAAAGGAAATGTAATCTTTAAAGCATGATGGATTTGAGTGGGAGGAAGGAGTTTAATCCCATAAAACTGACACTGGGTCCAGATCCCTACATCATCCCATCATCTTCTAGATTTCACTGAGGCAGGATTGAAAGTGAGCAGGGAACCGTGTGCAAATGTTGGTTGTTGTGACTCCCTAGGATAGTCCACTGAAAGTCTAGCTCACTATTCCCAGAGTTGTCACAAAACTTAAAGATTTTAAAATGTACACAATGTTCCCCAATTTACCTGACTTTCAGACCCAGATTGATAAAAATTCCAGACCAGGTTTTGGTACTGAATAGGAATCACTGTTTTACAAGTAATTAGACTATACCAACAGGCAAACAATTATAAATATCAACATGTAATACAACCAATCAAAACTCTAATCCCCTTATACGTTTACCCTCACATGCACAGACAAATAGCCAGGGTGAAATAGGTTGTGGACAGAGGGAAAAAAGTGGGAAAAATAATTCAGTAGTCTGTGTTCTAGCTTCTGAGTTTGAGATGATCTTTACGAATCTTCTGCTACTGACCAGCTTCAGTTCTCTTTCTCCAGATGGTCCCACTGGTTGATAAGAGACACACAGTGGCTGATTTAGTTATAAAAAGTCTCTGGGTTATCAGTTAAACATCACAGCTTTTTGCAACTGTTGCAGGAAGGACAGACTAGTTTTCTTCAGGTTTACAATAAGTTTTGACTGCAAGAAAAGAGAGATTACACTCAAGCTGGGCAACAACGTAACACATCTCCTTCTGTTTGTTAATTTGATCCCAGCTCTGAGTTGTTCAGTTAACTGAGAACCAACCACACAGTAGCTGGCAGGAAAAAAGGTCTCTGTCATTGATAAGTGGTCACTGGTCCAGAGACAACTCAATTTTTTATTGCCAGCAAAAGCTGTATCTGTACACCAAAATGTCTGCAACTCAGTTCTTCAATTATTGCTTGTTCAAACAGTGGTTCACATGCTGCCTGGTTATTTGCTTTCAAACTGCAACTACTCTGAATCAGTGGTTTATAAAACAGCTCTTTCTCATTTCAGTCCACAGTTTCTACAAACATGAAATAAAAAGTCATGGCCTTACATGGCTAAGTAATTAAAATAATCAAATAAATGATTAAATACTGATGTAACACCAAATTTTGCATTCAACAGCAGGAGCAGCTGATTCCTGAGCAACTTGTTAGGGTCACTGAGATAAGTGCCCAGTGGGGTGAATATTCTTAACAAGCTGGAAAAACTTCGATCAGTGGAACTAAAGTGCACCAGCTATGGATGTTGAGAGTATGCTATTCAAAACACAGCCTTTTGGAACAATACCTCGTTCCCAGTGTAACAGGCAGGAACACATTGCCAATGGCTGTCACATCAAAGTGCCTGTCACGAGAACTGCTTTCCCCACACTCCCTCCCCCAGTGCCAATAACTCTTTCTTTTGTCAAGTTCTGAGCTATCTTCTCCTGTGAGGAGAGAAACAGGCAGGTGTAAGTGTTTAAAATTATGTGGAGAGAAAGGAAGGATCAAACTTTGGAGGAAAACTATAATGCATGGGCGTGTGTATTAGTATAACGGTGAGTGAGTCTGTTAGCTGCAAAGGTGAAGATAGTAGATGATGGCTGCAGAGAGAGGAAGCTGTGTTGTGCTGAGGAGTTCTGTGTTGGAGAGTCAGTGTAGAGGAAAATGCTTTGCCACTCATCTTTCCCACTCCTTTCAGGTCCTAGATCCCATTGGGCCACTGTCTCCAGTTTTCAGGTGCCACGCTTCTGCTGTTGAGTTCCTTGTGCTTGCTTGTTGAAAAGGCTATATGTTTCTTTCTGTCTGTAGAAGACCTCACTTCACTGTGGTCCATCAGATTCCCTAGTAAAACTTGCATGTAAGAGCAGATAAGATTGTCTGTGTGTCTGTGTGTGTCTGTGTGTGTCTGTGTGTGTTGAGGGTGGGAGAGTGTTGAGGGTGTGGGTGATCATGGAGAGTTACAATTTCCCAAGTGTCCCCTCTGTTTGGTGGTTGAATGCTGCTCAGTCTCTTTAACACATGGCAGGATTTCTTTAATTTGAAATTATTTCCTACGACAGAATGAAAGCATCACCTCAATTGATAGCTGTTTCTTTACCAGTTGGGTTCTGAGCCACAAGTGGTATCACTGCTCCAGCAGGAATGAAGTTGATTAAATTCTGCCCATCAGACCAAATGAATGATGTTTTGTTTTCTCAAACTTAATTGCTGCATAACTCCGTTTCTACACAAGCGAAGTATTTCCCAGCAGTTCTTCCACAAGATCTCTGGACTCATGAAAAGAGTTTGCTGGTTGCATTTTTATGGTGCATACGTACCACGACATACACTGGGCTGTACTGTTATCTATGGCCTTATCAAAGTGTATTTCAGAAGAACATGGGTTTCCTTCAAACACTTCTGAAGGAATTATTCAATAGTAGTGATCAAAAAAAATAAAGAGACAGATTTAATTTTGATAGTGAGGAAATAATGACGTCAAATTACACATCTCCCTCCAAAACAGGAGTGTTTATTGTTCAAATATGGGATGTTTGAGATGTCCTCAGAACCTAACAAAGTGCTTTATTAAATTTCAAAAGCGAATTATTTTAAAGTGCAAGGCTGTTGTTAGCACAATATTTCACACAGCAAAATCTTGTAAGCACTGATGTGTTGTTCCTAATTGGGCAGTATAGGTTAAAGGAGTAATATTGGTATATATTGACCAGGACACCATTCCCTTTTTTAAATGGTGCTCTGTCATCCTAATCATCCACTTCAACAAGCCTCAAATAGGTATCTCATAGGAAGGGTACTACATCTCTGACTTTAGAACATTATTTCAGTCCTAAACTACAACTTGAGCGTAGATCACAGTGTTCTGTAGGGAGTGGAACTTGAACCCTGATCCTTGTGAATCAGGGAGAAAATATATTAACTGAGTCAAGCTAACTCTAGAAAAACAATGTGATTTTACTCGATTGCTTCAGGAGTCTATTGTTGAGATATTCTTGTTAGCAATATTAGTTGTCAAAGACTAGCATTACAAACAATTTTATTCTCAGGAGCTCACTATTTTAATGAAGAATTTATTATTTTCTCTGTCCACTTTTCTTGGAGAATAGCAGCCATACCATCACTGGCCAAAGGCTGAGGGCATGATCAACAATCAACCTTTGTCAATTGAGTTCTAAAACCGGTTTATAGCAAGTGAACATTAGATTATATTCCCTTTCAAAGGGGGTAGTCTGATTCCTGTGCAACATCTTTTCTCAATGATATGCTTCCAATCATGGATGCCAACAAAATTTTGTTCTGCAGGTTGTTGTCAGTGCAAGATGGAAATCATGTGCTGCAGCTATTTGCCACCAGAGATATGAATAAACGGGCTAAGTAATGGTCCACTTAAATCACCGCTGACTCAAATATTAATGAACAATCATGAGAAAGAGAAAAATGCAACATGAAGAAAATGTTACAAAAATAAATCTCTAACATGGTTGAAATGGGAAAAAAGTGAGAGCTCACACTTGCGATAGCTTTTAGCGCCAGAGACGTTTACTGGCAATAACTAAAACATCTGACTTCCAGAATGGTAATGTGTCTTGAGTGATTTCATTTAACTTGGTGTGGAGAGATTATTTCATATCTACCACGTATGTAAGAGAACTTCATCTGCTCAATGCATATAAATGGAGAGAAAGGCAGTGAGATGCCTTTCTCGTCAAACTAACTGCAGACCTCCAACAAAACATTTTGACTTTCACATTTAATTCACATCAGCCCTTTCCTGAAGTTACTGTGCCATCTGCAAATAAGTAGCAGTGAGTATTATTAACTTTGCCATTATTTTGACAGAAAGGTTTATGTCAATAGCTTGGTGAAGACAATAATCTTAAAAAAAACATACTCATTTAGCACTGAGTGCATTGCATTATATTATTTCATGCAATACCTGTGCATATGTTCATGATCTGCCTGCACAACACCATAATTCATGGCCCAGATTTCTTGATGGCCAGACAGCAATTTTTGCAGCATAGATAGGAGCTGCAAATTGGGACCCTGTGGAATCTCCGATGTAGTGGACTCTGAGGGCATTCCCTGTTAAATTGAAAATTCTGAGTAGCAATTCCCCTACACTTGGAACTCCCTGAAACTCTCCATTTAAATTGGAGAATTTGGAGGGTTCAGCTGTTGTTAAATAAATAGCTAATCAGGAAAACTTAGATGATTAAAAACCCAGTCTAATTCAACTGACTCCCAAACCTCCCACAAATGTCCCCAGCTACACTTCACCGAGACCTCTTACACTCCCCAGACTCTGATTCAACACTCCCTGTTCCCCCTGGACTTGGCTACCACCCACCACTAACCATCACCCACCTTTAGCCCTGGACCCAACACCATTCTTCTCCAAGGCATCCAACACCACACTTTTTGCTTCAGACATGACACCTATCACCCTCTTAACCCACCCCAACACTCCAACACTACTTCTCCCTACCACCAGAGCAGCCAAATCCCATTCTTTCAGAACCCAACAACCCTCCCACCAATAGAATTCCTTAACCTGTCTCCATGGTAACCTGACCCAATGGGTCTGACACCCTCCAGCCCCCAACTAAACTGAACTCCCTTAAACACCCATCATTTAGTTGTTCTTGTTCCCACCTTGTGCCCTAACACCCTATCTACCTGTGACCCTGGCCCTGCCAGCTATCTACTTGGCACCCTACTTCCCTGGCATACACTACCCACCTTCCACCCTGTCCCTATACCCTCCTGGCACCCTAGCCCCACACTTACCTTACATGCTTTCCTTTTCACAGAAGTTGGCTAAACGGCTGCCTATAATGCTGAATGTTTATCCTGCACATAAAGTACCTCTGCATTTCTGATGGAACCATTATCAGAATCTCCTATCAGAAATGTGGACTGCTTTCATAATACAAAAAGGAGTGGTATGGCAATCTGAGTATGATTGGCTTTCCTTAGAAAATCCAACCCCATGTTACCACAGCCATTGTTACTATGCATTGTATGCTTTTCTGTTGTTTTGCAAGCTAATAACTCAGCAATGTCACACTATTCATTTACATACCAAAGTAGGAAACTGGGGTTTTCCACAATTGTTTATTTGCACTTCATAGTTAAAAATAAATTCTAGTCTGCCATTTCCCCTTCCTAACCAACTTCCCTTACTGGGGAAAACCAGCCCTTAAACACATACCGAGAGTATACCCTGGTTCATTAATGGCTCTTGGGCTGTTGTGATACAGTCCCTACCCCTGATGTAGGAAGACCTGGATTCAAGTCCCCACATGTTCTGGTGCATAATAACATCTCTGAATGTTAGAAAATATATATTATAGTTCATTTTTAAACAGGTCATTATTGACAAGATTCTCAAGCAACAGTGATCGTACCAATTAATATTTTTGGTCATTAACATTGAAATTCTAGATAGAATATGAAGAATATCAGAAAGTTACATAATTATCATGCAACACTTTAAGACACAGTGGCACATTTCAGTTCCTTTTAAAATTTGGGCCCTACAGGCTTTAGAATTGATAGTAATTAATTTGTTTGCATTTCTTAATTTATGTTACATATGTAAATACAACATGGTAAAGAAAGTTAAGTGCTTAAGACATCATTGCATTCAGACTTACATGAATGGAAGCAAATGTCTTCAGGTTGTTTAGAGACTAATCAGCTGTTAAAAAGTGTAAGTTACGGGTGATTTAAAGCATTTTCAGGTAGGTATGTAACTGTTATTGTGCATGGCTCAAGGTATTAAGGGATTAGTCATCCAGGACATCAGCAGAGTTACTAACTTTACTGCACATATATATTACATAACATATGTAGAATTCAAATCACTGTGAGAGCAGCCTTGACGTACAGAGTAAAACACAGTTTCTTTTGTCAGTCAGACATCAAAGTGATGTTAAATCTACATCCTTATTAAAAGTCATGCCAACAGAGAACTGGAAACAATCTAATACAACCGTCGGATGACTGTAATTGGATTTTTACATTAAAAATAAAAGCAAAATGATCAATTCGTCATTTAATAATAATTAAACAAGGTGTTGATATCTCATCAATTTTTCTAAGTCGACATAATATTTTACATGTAAAATTGGAAGAGAATTATTGCACAGAAAGCATGAGTATTTTAAATTCACAAAGGTTATTCAGTACCCAAAGGGTTTTTATAGAGTAATGCATGCTTGCATATTTACAAAACAACTTTTTCAGTCAAAGCCTGTAATTACAGGCCAATCACTCAACACAGAGCTCTTGAACCCATTAAAGTTTGGGCATGGTTGGTCAAAGATTTGGGTCAGATGTCAAGGTCACATATTTCACCAAGTCTGGTTGCAGGCATTTTTCAAACTGTTCCAAAGCTAAACTTTGTTTCAAATATAATGGATACCTGGAAATGATTATAAAGCAATAATCTAATTGAGGGGTTCAGATGATATCATAAACCAGGAAGACCAAAGCTCCAAGGTTTTATAATCACAATGAGAACCCCAAAATTTGATTGCAATTGTAATACATGTTGATAGCGTATTTTTCTTTAAGCATTTACGGTGTATTTTCAGATGTGTGTGTGGATGGAGACGTCGGGTGTGAGCGTTGTGGTGGAATTGAGGGGTTTGATAGGGAGGGGTGGTTGAAGGGGTTAAAGTATACTGTTTTTGTTCTGTTTTAATGTTGCACCAGCTGTCAGTAGAGACAGCAATGTTACTGTGCTGTAAGTCATTGATACATGATGGTATTCACATAAGAAGATCATAATTGTGACATAATCATTACATAATTATTTGAAATAATGTTTAAATAATTCTTGGGAAATTTAATGTCCAGTATCTATTCATATTAAAAATATCGTGGCCCTGAAATCAAGTAATAGAT
Source organism: Ginglymostoma cirratum (assembly GCA_024137785.1). Classification (NCBI taxonomy): domain Eukaryota; kingdom Metazoa; phylum Chordata; class Chondrichthyes; order Orectolobiformes; family Ginglymostomatidae; genus Ginglymostoma; species Ginglymostoma cirratum. The sequence continues at coordinate 16,765,189 of JAHRHZ010000264.1, forward strand.
TTTCCTGGGTTAAATTTCCAACTAAAATGATTAAATATTCAGACGGTAGTACTGCACAGCTTTGTCTTAGGATCTTTATCTTTCAATGTTGTATATCAGTGAGTCTATGCAAACTCAAGAACGAAAGTCGGCCATTCGACCTCTACTGTCCGATTCAGCATCTCATTAGACCTCCGCTCATTTCTTCCCCCGTGCTCCATTTATTCCTTAATATCCTGCCCTCACACAAATAATACCAATTGAATATTTCAGTTGATCCCGCATCTAAAGCTTCTTGAGGTGAATGTTTGTGAGTTCCGTTTTGTGTGAAAAAGTCCGTCCTGATTGCAATGCAAAACTGCCTCGCTCTGTTTTAAGATTGTACTCCTTTGCTTTGGATACACCTCACTAGAGAAAACTTTCTCCGTGTCTGCTCAACCAATTTCTTTTATCATTTTAATGATCTCAATTCATTCAGAGAAACCGCCACTCACCTCAGTTTCCAGAACTTGTTATATAAATTAGATCACGTTTATTCAACCTGTCCTCAGCTCTTTTATAATTTTGATGAAGCCCTCTGTGAATCAATAAGGCCAATATATATTAGCTAAGGTTATAGATCTAAAACTGAATGTAGACAAGGTCTAGTCAAGTCTTCATAGAACCAAAATATTATTCATTTAATATTACTGGAAATTTTTTGCATTGCTGACAATTTATCATATAGACAAATTCCACAAGAATACAGAGGAAGGTCATTTTCCACTTTAATTTTTAGCTTTTTATTTTTAATTACCTTTAGCATTTTACTCTTTTCTAAATTAGCCAAAGATCTGCCTGACCCAAGTCTCTTTTACATCTTCCAAGGACATAGTTACTTCACTCTTTTGTTGAAATCATTTTGATTTTTACTTGCTCTTTTAACTCTGCCTTCCAGTTTAAGGCGGAGTTTTTGGAAAGACTTTGAATAATGTGGGCGGGTCCTGGAATTGAAGTTCTGCCCCCATTTTTAAAGGTCCCCAATTTTGCTGCGAGGGGAAAGGCAGGTGATTAACATATGCGGGAAATTTATACTCAGCAAGGCCATTTGAACTTAGTGATGAGTGCAAACAAATTTTGACTGTTACAGAACGTTACTCTATGTGAGAATCATAGTTTGATGGAGTAAATGTAAATGCACTTGTAGGACAGATAGGGTGTGCATAACTGCCATGATGTGAAATATCTTTAATCCCTCTACACTTTAAACAGTAAAGGATTGGCGATGTTAGTAAACATTAAATGGAAGTCCCAGCTGGACTGCTTTGATTCACAAGCCAGCCACTATAGTATCTGTCTGAGCAGTTTGGGTGGAGCTCCTTGTTGACATTTCCCTAATTCATTTAGAATGCTTGGCTGAGTTTCAGAAAAAAAGAACTCAGCTATCTTAGCAGGGGTTTCTGAGCTGTCAGTTGATGACATCTTAAAAAGGCTATCACATGAATTAGGGGTTTTAACAGAGGCATTTTTAAATGAGAAATTAAAGACTTAAGAAGATTTAAGAGTTTTAATGCTTTAGTGAATGGGAGACTTTTTCAGCACCAAGTCTGTAAGTGACACATTAGATTTTTAATTTGCTTCTTTCATTTTCACATCGCTCCTGTGGCCTACCCAAGATGAATACCAGGTGAGTTGAGATTGAATTAATATTGGGACCTGAGGGAACATGTGTGGGGCAGGGCATGTTGGCGACATGAGTTAATATTGAATTAGCATGGGGGCATGAAAGGCCATGGAAGAGGGTAAAGGGAATGAAGGAAGTGAGGGATAGAAAACTTAAAATCTTCCAGAACAACCGTGACCAAGTTGTAGAGAACTAAGGCAGACTTTCTCATCGGCTTGCCGTGGCATCCTCATGCCCTGTGTCCACCTATGCTTTACTTCTTTGTCATGATATTTCATTTTCCACCGTTTTTGTTCCTGCTCATCTCCCCTTAAATTGAAGCATAAAATAATTGAACTGCTGATGCCCTCATTCCATTAAACAGACTCATGTGCTTAGTATGACAAATTAATGGTTAACAGATTCTTGTGAATCATTAAGGCCAATATATCATAAACGTTTAGAAAGCTTTTAGCATGTATGTGCAGACAAATATAATAGATCAAACCCAGATCTCTGCATGAGTTTCTAAGCTCCAATCACTATGGCATTTTAAGAAATTTATTATTGTTCTATTTAGTAATTTTGATAGTCAAGGATCCACTAGTTTTGATGGAAAATTTCTGGGGAGGTAACATTCATTGGGCCAAATTATCCCTCGCTGTCAACTGCAGGGTAAAAAATATTGGGGAAAAGAATTGACAATTTGAACAATGACAACATTGTACATTAATACAATACCTTTAAGGTGGCAAAATATAAAATGTAAGTATTTCAAGATACTTCACAGGAGTGTTACCAAATAAAATATGACACAGAGCCACATAGGACAGCTAAGTAAAAGCTCAGTGGTTTACAAGGTATCTTAAAGGAGGAAAGAGAGCTAGAGAGCAGAGTGCTCGAGGGCCACAAACGACAGGGTGTGTAAAATCAGGGATTTGCAAAAGATCAAAATCGGTGGAAAACAAATATCTCAAGGGATTGCAGGTCTGGAGGAGGTTGAAGACACAGGGATGGACAAAACCATGGAGAAATTCAAATAATTTGAAATCAAGGATGAGAATTCTAAACTTGGGTATTTGTGTAATGGGAATTGCGTAATGTAGCTCTATGAGCTTGGGATTGAAAGTTGTACAGAATTTGCGCAAATGAAGATGCACGTCAGAGTTTTGGAAGAATTGATACTTATAAAGGAAAGAATGGGGAAAGTTGGCCAGGAGTGCATTAGAATACTCAAGTTTAAAGGAGTTGTTGTGGGTTTTGGCAGCAGACGAGCTGAGACAGGGGAGATGTTGTGCAAAGATGAAAATATAAAGTCTTAGTGAAGGCATGGATATATGATCAGAAGCTTATCTTGATTTCATGACACAAGTGGATGTGGTTTTGAAAGAGTTAGTTTGGGCTCATTATGCCCACTGTTTTAATTATTTAACCCTTTAGATTCTTTTATTTCAAAAGTAAATATGTTACTGAAGTTTCTTATGCTAAATTTGTAGGAGATTATTTCAGGATTCAAATTTTAAAAATGAGGGAAAGGGCTATACTTTGAAAAAAGGTACCTTTTTAGTAACCATCTGCCAATTTTAAAAAAAATCTTAAGGGCTGATTTTACTCTTATAACCTGTCAAAAATAGGTAACCATTAAAATAGGCCATGTAACTGCCTGATACAACTGCTATCGCATTAACGAGAAGTTGAAAGGAGCACTCACACAAGACTGTGGAGTCTTCCTTTAAATGTGAAGATCTGGTTTGGATGCTGTCATGGAGGGCCCATTCCAGCTGCAGTATTAATTGAAGGCATGTGTTGGGGAAATTGTTGCTTCCGGCGGCTTAATATCCCGCACCTGTCTACCAAACAACTATTGCATCCAGTTGGGTTTGTTTGGGAAACTGAAGCAGCCAATGCAGATGAATACTGGGAATTAAAATCTCTTGGGGTTTATCGTACAGAGGTCCAGGCAATTTGTCAACTACTTTGTTCTCACCCATGTCATCTCCTCCCAACCTACTTCAAATGGTGACTCATTTCAAGTTAAAATCAAGATTGGTGTTCTTCAAAGTCAATCGACAAATATTTCTGAAAAGATTCCACAGTGGCTGGTATCCCTTCGTCAAGTCGTCCTTTATTGACACGTGGAGAGTCCTTGACACTGATCCAGCTCTGTCAAAGCCAGCTCTCAGAGTGACAGGATGTCTGATGCTCCTGTTTATGTCTGTCAGCCAGGGTTCCCTGATTGGACCAGGTTAACAGCCCCAGTCAGGGAATTCATATTTTATGAGGTCCACCTGACTGACCTTATTACATTCACTACAATTTCCTATTGTACATTCTCTCTATGATGGTTGTAAAGGCCCTCAACCAATTGAACACATGGAAAAATGTGTTTAGTGTGACAGATATTGGGAAAAGAACTTTAGTATTGAGTATATTTTAGTGCACCATAAGAAAAGCATAAGCAAACTTTTGGAAAGTTTTTACACAATGTGTACAGATGAGTATGGCATATATCACCCATAATATTTTGTAAAGGAAGAGCACAATTTTTTTTAACAATCCATTACCTTGTTCACACAATATCTGTAGTTTCACTCTGTTAGTATTTTAATAATCATACTAGAAGGGCCCCCAGTCCAAACGTCAGGGCAATAAACTTACATATGAAGTGGCCTCTAATTAACCTCTAATTAAATGCAATGTGATAAGGTTTTGAAATGGAAATTTTCCTGAGCTCTGAATTGAATTATTACTCTATGGTTAGACAATGAATAAAAAATTAGACTTTATGAATAATAAATATTTTTGATAATATAAATTTTGGGAAAAATGTTTTAGTACATTTGCACTAAAAATAAAGGTTTAATTGTGGCCTTAATTATGTGCAGACAATTGAAATTGACTAGTTTCCTAGAAAGAAGAGTGTTTCCTCATTTTCTGTCTGTAACGCGTACTGTGGAGGAATATCAAAGGCTGGATCAGTTGTACTTTGCGTGGATAGTCTTCATTTATTGCTGTGGAGCTTCAAATGTACTGTGCATTTCCAGTGACCAGCAAAAATGGTAAGATCATCTGGGCACAAGTGAGACAAAAATGGAAATTTCTGGAAAAGCTCAGCAGGTCTGGCAGTATCTGTGGAGAGAAAACAGAGCTAACGTTTTGGATCCAGTGACCTTTCTTCAGAACTGATGGATGCTAGGAAAAAGTTGATTTTTATGCAGAAGATAGGGTGGAGGGGGGGGGGGGGGCGCGGCCAAGGAGTAAATGATGGGTGGAGATAGAGCCCAAAGGAAGAGAAGAGCAGTTAGACAGACAAAGGAGTGGATAACAGTCAGGCTAGGAGAATGAATAGTTGATAATGTGGACTATTTGTGACAAACAATGGGTTGTGTGTAATTGCAGACCATGTGATATCAAGGCCTGATGTGTGGGGGTTACAGTAAGGACATGAGAGAAAGTGCCTCAAGCCCTAAAATTGTTGAACTCAATATTGAGTCCAGAAGGCTGGAGAATTTCCATGTGGAAAATGAGGTGCTCATCTGCTTCTCTGGAGAACTGCAGCAAGCCTGAGACAGAGATGTTGGTTAGGGAACAGGTTAGTATATCGAAGTGGCAAGGAACTAGAAGCTCAGAGTCTTTTTTGCAGACAGAATGCAGGCATTCTGTGAAGTGGTCACCCACTATAAGCTTTGTTTCCCCAATGTAGAGGAGACCACACTGTGAGCAGCAAATGCAGTAGACTAGATTGTGAGAAGTGCAGGTGAAGCACTGCTTCACCCGGAAGGTATATTTGGGACCTTGGATACTGAGGAGGGAGGAAGTAAATGAGCAGGTGTTACACCTTCTGTGGTTACAGGGGGAGGTGCAATAGGGCTGTGGGGGGATGTTGGGAGTGAAGGAAGAGTAGACCAGGGTGTCCCGGAGGGAACAGTTCTTGCAGAAGGCTGACAAGGGAAAGGAGGGGAATATCTGTCAGCTGGTGGCAATGCACTGGAGGTGGTGGAAATGACAGCTAATGATGCTTTGAATGTGGATGCTGGTGGGATGGTAGTGAGGACATGGAGGACCCTATCGCTGTTCTGGGAGGGAAGAGAGAGGGTGAGGGCTGAATTGCGGGAGATATGTCAGACTCAGCTGAGGGTCCTGTCAACCACGGTACTGGAGAATCCTCAGATGAGGAAGAAGATGGACATTTCAGAGGCTCCCTTGTTGAAATTGGCATCATCAGATCAGATGCGATGGACACAGAAGAACTAGGAGAATGGACTAGAGTCTTTAGGGGAAGCAGGGTGTGAGGACGTTAAGTCAAGGTAAGCGTGGGAGCCAGTGAGTTTGTCGTGGATATTGGTGGCCAGCCTATCCTCAGAAATGGAAACAGAGATGTCGAGGAAGGGAAGGGAGGTGGACCAGGTGAAGATTAAGGTGGGATGGAAATTGGAAATGAAATTGATAAACTTTTCCAATTTTGGACAAAAGAAGGAAGCAGCAATGATGATATCATCGATATACCGAAGAAAGAGTTATGAATGGGCGTCAGAATAGGACTGGAACAAAGAATGTTCCATGTACCCCACAAAGAGACAGGCATAACTAGCGCCCATATAGATAACCATGGCCACCCCTCTGACCTGAAGAAAACGAGGAGAAGTTGTGCAGGGTGAGGATGAGCTCAGTCAGGCAGGGGAGGCTGGTGGTGGTTAGGGATGGTTCAGGCCATTTTTCCAGGAAGAAGCAGAGAGACCTGAGACCATCCTGATGGGGGATGGATGTGTAAAGGGATTGGTAAAGGTGAATTGTAAAGAAGAGGTGGCTGGAGCCCGCAAACTGGAAATTCTGAAACTGACGTTTCAGTCATCATCAAATAAATATTCCTGGAGAATTTGTCCACAGTTTTGAGATTGCAGAACAGAATTTATAGAATCATGGAGTCATACAGCACGGAAACAGACCCTTCGGTCTAACTCGTCCACGCCAACCAGGTTTCCTAAACTAAACTGGTCCCATCGGCATGCATTTGGCCCATACTCCTTTAAATCTTTCCTATTCATGTACCTGTCCACATGTCTCTTAAATGTTGTAACTGTACCTGCTTCCATCACTTCCTCTGGCAGTTCATTCCATACACGTACCACCCTTTGTGTGAAAAAATTTAGTCCTCAGGTTCCTTCTAGATCTGTCTCTTCTTACCTTAAACCTGTCCCTTCTAGCTTTGAACTCCCCTATACTAGGGAAAAGGCCTTTGTTTTTCACCTTATCTATGCCCCTCATGATTATATAAACCTCTATAAGGTCACCCCTCAATCTCCGATGGTCTGGGGAAAAGGTCCCTGCCTATCCAGCCTTTTCTCAAACAGTCTAGTCCCAGTAACATCTGTGTATGCTTTCCAATTTAATAATATCCTTCTGATAGCAGGGCAACCAGAACTATACACCATACTCCAAAAGTGGCCTCACCAACATCCTGAATAACCTCAACATGATGTCCAACACCTGCACTCAGTGGTTTCAGCAATGAAGTCTGACACTTCAAATGCCTGCTTAACCACTTACCTGTGTTGCAACTTTCAAGGAAATATGTGCCTTAACTCCTAGGACTCTCTGTTTGATAGTACTTCCCAGGACCCTAGTATTAACTGTATAAGTCCTGTCCTACCAAAATGCAACACCTTGCATTTATTGAAATTAATGTCTATCTGCCACACTTCAGCCCATTGGCCCAGTTGATCACGATCCCTTCGCACTCTTAAATAACCTTCTTCACTGTATACTATTCCATCAATTTTGGTGTCATCCACAAACTTACAAATCATATTTCCTATATTCTCATCTAACTCTTTATAAAGATGAGAAAGAGCAATGGACCCACCATCGATCCCTGTAGAACACTGCTGGTCACAGGCCTCCAGTGCGAATAACAACTCTCCCCCATCTTTGCCTCCTACCGTCAAGTGAATCTTGTATCCAATCAGCTAACTCTCCCTGGATCCCATGTGATCTAACTTTACTGACCAGTCTATCATGCAGAACCTTGTCAAAGGCCTTGCTAAAGTCCATGTAGACAATGTCTACTATTCCGCCTTCATCAATCTTCTTGATCACATCGTCAGAAACTCAGTCAAGTTTGTGAGGCACAATTTCCCAACACAAAGCCATGCTGACTATCCCTAATCAGTCCTTGCCTCTCCAAATGCAAGTAAATCCTGTCTCTCAGAATCCCCTCCAACAACTCACCCACCACTGACGTCAGAATCACAGGTCTATAATTCTGTGGTACTCCTCTTTTCATGAAATTTTTTTTCCTTACCTCGCTTATTTTGTCTGCTTCTCTCCTGGATCCTAGTGCATGGTTTTGATAGTAATAGATCTGTTGCACCATCCTGCTGTGGTACCATTGTAAACCTTCACAATGACCCTCAGAAAGTTTCATAGATCCTGTTTCAATTCTGTTCTCAGGTCTATGGGACAGCTGTGTATTTGCTAAGCCATCAAGTGAGTTCATTGAAGTTATTAATATCTATGAACAAGCATGCTTTGTAGATACAATCGACTTCAAGACAATTAAGATGTGTGTAAACCCTTTGCACATATAAGATTGGATGGCAATATTATTGTCTGTTTGGTAAAATAATAAAAACTGTGGATCCTGCAAATAAAAACTGAAACTTCTGAAAATGCTTAGAAGATGAGGGAGCACCTGTGGAGAGAAATAGTTTGTTTCTGGTTGATGATTTTTCATCTAAACTTACTCAGCAATCTTGAACTTAACCAGCTATTTTTGAGAAAAAGAGGCAAGGAAAGGACTAGAAAACTAAACACAAATGAACGACCTTACTTTTACTTTAAAGACTAGAAAGAACCATCAATCCTTTTTATCTATTAGCTGCTCATCCTGCCCTTGTGTCATATTGTAGTTCGTGGTGTCACTTCATCACTGGTCTCACTGCAGATGGGCCTCTCAATTCTGCCTTTTATCCTCTGCCACTCACTTTTCATTCTAGAGTATTTGCTTCCTGCAATAAATTTTAATAAGTCTTATCTATCCACCACCTTCCCACTTTGAACCAAATTCCCAACTATACTCGCTCAGTACAAAAACAGAAGTTGCTGGAAAAGTTCAGCAGGTCTGGCAGCATCTGTGAAGAAAAAAATCAAAATTAACAGTTCAGGTCCAGTGACCCTTTCTCAGAACCGGAAGACCTGCTCGAGCTTCTCCAGCAACCTCTGCTTTTGTTCCTGATTTACAGCATCCGCAGTTCTTTTGTTTTTTATACTCACTCAGTCTTTGACCATGCTCCTTACTCTTATAGCTTTTATTCTCCCTCTAGTCTCACTGTGCTGTCACTCTCAATCCAGCTCTGTCACATTCTTTGATCCTCCCATTAGCATCGTCATGGTTTCACTCTCAATCCTCCTTTGTCACAGCTCTTTCATCCTCCCACTGGTGTCACTACGTTGTCACTCTCAATCCTGCTCTGTCACACTTTTATCCTTGTGTTAGCAGCACCACTGTGTCACCCTCGATTTTGTATAGTTGTTATTCATTCATCCTCTCTTTCTCTCTCTTGCTGTTGCTCTCTCCATTGCTTTTAAGTTGTGCTATGGAATCTTTTAGATTCACCTGAATTGACCTTAAATTCCTTCCAAGTATGCTTTCTTCCAATGTTGTATATTGAAGCAATTAGAATCAGTTCAGTGAAGGTTCACTCGACTCATTTCTGGGATGGAGGGCTTATCTTTTGAAGAAAGATTAGCAGGTTTGGCCTATATCAATTGGAATTTAGAAGACTGAGAGACAATCTTATTTAAACATATAAGATTCTGAGGGGACTTGATATGATGAATACTGGGAGGACAGGGGCGGCACGGTGGCTCAGTGGTTAGCACTGCTGCCTCACAGTGTCAGAGACCCACATTCGATTCCACCCTCAGGCAACTGTCTGTGTGGAGTTTGCACGTTCTTCTCGTGTCTGTGAGTTTCCCGCAGGTGATCCGGTTTCCTCCCACTGTCCAAAGATGTGTAGGTTAGGTGGATTGGCCATGCTAAATTGCCTGTAGTGTTCAGGGATGTGTAGATTCGGTGGGTTATCCGTGGATGAGTCTGGGTGGGATGCTCCAAGGGTCAGTGTGGACTTGTTGGGCCTAAGGGCCTGTTTTCACACTGAAGGGATTCTATGAAATTTCCACATCTGGGGGCGAGGCCATAACTTGCAGATGTAGTTTAAGAATAAATGTTCTCCCATTTAGGATGGAGTTGAAGATAATTTTTTAATGGCTATGTGTTATAAAGTAAATTTTTAATAAACATAGTTGTAACTGATGGAGAGGTATTTATAAAAAGAACCACATGCCTCTTCACTTGGTTGTAAAAATAAGCATTCTTATTGATTTTGGGAACTGTATTGTTTATTCAAATAATACATTTCATGTACACCAGCTGATCTACCACGTCATTACTTATGGGTGATCTGAAGCATACTGATGATATGTAGGTCATAAGGTGAAGTTGTAGTTAAACTAACCTATGTGTTTGGAGAAATGAATCGAACAGGTACACACTGAAATGAAATAGAGGCTGATATCTGTGTCTGAATGAAGTCTTTCAAGATTGGAAGCTGGTTCCTCCCTTTAGCAAAACAATAGATTTTGAAGGCTAACATTATATACACACGAAAGGAAAGTGATTCCAGAAGAAACATAAAAAGTCTGAAATATTTTTTAGACCGGGGATATTAATTAAAGGACATTTTCTGGCAATGCTAGACCTGCAGCTCTTTAAGGAATGCTACTTCATACAGGGCAGCATGGTGACTCATTGGTTAGCACTGCTGCCTCACAGTGCCAGAAACCCGGGTTTGATTCCTCCCTCGGCGACTGTCTGTGTGGAGTTTGCACACTCTCCCCGTGTCTGCATAGGTTTCCTCCAGGTGCTGCAGTTTCCTCCCACAGTCCAAAGATGTGCAGGTTTGGTGGATTGGCCATGCTAAATTCCACTAGTGTTCAGGGATATGTAGATTAGGGGGATGAGTCTGGGTGGGATGTTCTGAGGGTCAGTGTGGACTTGTTGGGCCGAAGGGCCTGTTTCCATACTGTAGGGATTCTATGATACATTCCGTGCCAAAAAAACAATAACTGGATCATGTGTGGCCCATTGGTACAGAGAAAAAACATGGAAGTCCTCACATGGATACAGGACACTGATGTAGACATTTAAACACAGCCTTTAATCTGTTCCAGTCCAGAAGGCTTTCTTGAAAATTGAGTGAGAAATTTTTGGAGAATTAGATTAATCAATACTGAGAAAGACAGTGATTGACCAGGCATAATCATCTCTGATTAGAGGAAGATCTTGGCTGACTATCTTAATTGAGTTTTTTGAAAAGATAGCTAAATATATTGATGGGGATAACGCGGTTGATGTGGTTTAGATGGACTTCAGTAAGACGTTTGACAAGGTCTCATCCGGAGGACTGGTCCAAAAGGTAAGAGTCCATGTGATCCGCAAGTTGGCAAACTGGATCCAAAATTAGCTTACAAATAAGAAGTAAAGAGAGACAGTGGAAGGTTGTTTTTGTAGTTGGAAACCTGAGATTGGCAGTGTACCACAGGATTTAGTGATAGCCTTGGTGTTTGTTATTTACATGAATGACTTGGATGTGAATCTGTAAAGTATAATTAGTAAATTTGCAGACGATATGAAAATTGGTCGAATTGTTGATAGTGAGGAGGATGGTCTCAGGATGGAGTCTGATATTGATCACGGGGTAAATTGGGCAGAGCAGTGACAGATTGAATTTAATCCCAATAAGTGTCAGGTGATGCATTTTGGGAGCTCTGATAAAGGAAAGACATACACAATGAATGATAAATCCTTTGAGATTACTGAGGAACAAAGGGATCTTGTTTTACAGATCTATAGATCCCTGAAGGTATCAGCACAGGTAGACAGGGTGGTGAAGAATGCAGATGGAACGTTTTACCTTCATTAGCTTGGGCGTAGAACATTGGAGCAAGGGAGTCTTGTTGCAACTTTGGTTGCAAAATATTGGTTAAGCCACAGATGGAATACTGTGTACAGTTCTGGTCACCACACTATTGGAAGGATATGATTGCACTGAAGACGGTCCAGGATGTTGCTTGGGATGAAAAGACTCAGTTATGAGGAAAGACTGAATAGTCTGGATTTGTTTTCCTTGGAGCACAGGAGACTAAGGTGGGATCTGACTGAGGTATACAAAATTATGACCGGTATGGACAGAGTAGATTGTGAAAATCTCTTCTCCATTACAGATGTGTTTAAGACCAGAGGGCACATGAATAGGTGAGAAATAAATGGTTTCAAGGAGATCTGAGAAAGAAATTTTTTACCCAAAGGGTGGTAAAAATCTGAAATATGTTGCCTGAGAGGCTGGTATCACAATATTTAAGAAGAATCTGGCTAAGTACTTAAAATGTCTTGGTATAGTAGTTATGGAACAAGTGCAGTAAATGAGATTAGTATAGTTTGGTGTTTGCTGGTTGGCGTAGATATGGTGGGCCGAAGGGCCTGCTTCTAGGCTGTATGACCCTATGAGCACAAGCAAATGATGCATGGACCTTTGTTTCAAATTTTGATTTGCAGACTATCTGTTCATGAGAATGGCTAAGGCAATAAGCATATCAAAATCTGCCTAAACTCCCTACATTGCTATTTTATTGTAACATTCATTACTTACCTTTGCACGTTTTTGTAAGTTGTGCAATCTTTTGGACATCTTGCTCATTCATCTGAATCTTAAATCGTAAATTCACTTTTCAAATGATCAACTACTTGTTACTTCCTCTGCAGATGAGAAGACTGCACAGTTGTTCCAAAAATGCACTCACTTTCCTCTATTCCATAAATATTGATATATCCAGAGCTAATTGCTAAAATGGTTTTTGTGGTCTGACCATTATACAAATTACAGAAAATATGCACAGTATAAACAGCATGCTTTTCTTCATTTGCGCGAGTTAAGTGCATTTAGCTGCTTAAATATTAAAAATCATTAGAAAAGGTATGTCACAATAAATTGTTATTATTCCTGCTAATAGAAGTTACATTCATATAAGATTTTTTTTTCAGAACAACTTATTCACGCCATTTTGTTAGTGAGCCATAAATTGCAATGCAAACTGGTATTTTAACGTGTTCGTTTTTTCAAAGACAGCTCTGGCCCTTGATCTTTTGATATATTAGCATTTTATATGACAAGTTCAAGCATATTTCTCAAACTGTACAGGTATCCCTTATTTGAAGTTAGATTGAGCTTAACAGAGATAGTTGCCAGATGTGGTTTTAACATATATCAGAATTTAAGGGTATTATTATTTGACATAACCTCCATAAGGAATATAATTTAACATGACTCTTTAAGCGGGTAAATCAATATCTTTGTGTGTACACTGCTGAGCAGCCACCTTATTCTTCTTACAATTTTGTCTCCAGGCTTGATCTAATGTTTAATCTAATATTTCCAGTGCCAGTTATGGGTAAATAGCAATAAACCATGACATGTTATTCTCCCATAAATACAATAGCTGATATAGGCTATGTATTATATTATTTTCAACTGTCCCTCTTACACAAAGCCTGTTTCCCTTCCACTCAGAAAATCTTGATCTTGGCTCAATATCTGCCTTTAAGCCTTTGTTTCTGACCTATTGAGCCCCTGCCATTTTAATCTGCATGGTTGTTTTCTCAGTGCAGGCAATGTCAATTAGAGTAGGATCTTAATCAGTTGTCTTTTTTCTTTTCATTTGGAACAAGAAGGCAGAAAACATTAAGGTGGTCTTCTTGTAAATTAAAGAAAACGCAGTGTCTGAAACTGTATGTAGTAACTCCTGTGTTTTCCACTTGATATTAGGGACTCAACATCAGAACATTGTACCTTCAAATTGATTATTCTTCCAAATCTCTTTCGTCCGATCCTAGAGAGACCAATTCTTCCTGATTTAGGATTCTGTGACCCCAGAAAGAGCTCCCTGGTAGCTTATACAACTTCCTGTTCCTTACATGAATCTGTCAGTGGATGTCAACATAGCTAACTACAGGGTTAGGTGTCAAAACAAGGATCAATCTAGTTTTCATCTGACTTCCATATATGGTTGCTTGCAGCCAGTAATCACTTTGTTATGACCAGGATCAGGAACCCCAACATACTTTTCCTTTCTCTCTCTCAGAGGTGCCGAAACTCCTTGTACTGTTCCAAATCACATTTCAGCTGAAATCAGTTAATTCAGACTGGAGACCAAATGTAACCATTTTCCAAACAGTGATTACTGCCTTTATTCATTGCACCATGGGAAGAATACCAAAAATTGACAAACTTCGTGTACTAATGCAAATTATTCATTACTATTATTGTTCAACAAAGTTAAATGTCATAAAGCTGTTTTTGTCCAAATGTGTTAGCAAGTTATAGTTATAGAGTCATACAGCATGGAAACAGGCCCTTTGATCCAACCTGTCCATGCTGACCAGAGTTCTCAAGCTAAACTAGTCACATTTGCCTGTGTTTGGACCATATCCCTCTAACCCTTTCCTATAAATATACCCATCCAAATGACTTTTAAATGTTGTGACTGTACCAGTATCTAGCACATCCTTTGGCAGTTCATTCCACATATGAACCACCCTCTGTGTGAACAAATTGCCGCCAGGTCTCTTAAATCTTTCTCCTCTCACTTTAAAAATATGCCCCCTAGTTTTGAACTCACGCACCCTCGGGAAAGGATCTTTGCTATTCATCTTATCTATGCCCCTCATGATTTTATAAATCTCTATAAGGTCATCCCTCAACCTTCTATGCTCCAGTGAAAAATGTCTCAGCTTATCCAACCTATCCTTATAACCCAAACACTTCAGTCCTGGAAACATCCTTCTAAATCTTTTCTGAACCCTCTCCAATTTAATAATATCCTTCCTATTGCAACAATTTCTTTTGCTCCTTGCTATCATGTACTGCAAGTTTTTGACTTCCAATTATGGATTGGTAGTCATGGTAGAATATTCATTGAGAACTTATATGGTCCATCTGGACAGCTCAACAGTTCAATCACTTAAAAATACCTTTGCTTTGGCAGCACCATTCATTGCTATAGGATGTCCCGCGTACTTGGTCAAAAATGTGTTATTTTTTAAATGTAGTCATTAACATGATGATGGAAAATGACAGTTAATTTGCACACAGCAAAATCCCACAAACAGCAATGTGATTACTAGCCAATCTGTTTTTGTGAGAGTTGAATATTCACCAGGTCAATGAAGATGACTTCCCTGCTGTCCTTCAAAATAGCTTCACGGGATGGTTTATGTCCATCTGAGAGGGCAAAAACAACCTGGTTTAATGTTACATTTCAAAGATGGCACATGTCAGTGGTGCAGCTCTTCTTCTCTTCCGTAACGGAGTGTCAATCTTGAATTTTGTGCTCAAGTCCTGTTGTGGGGCTCGAGCCAACAACATTCTAACTGGGACGAAAGTGCAGCCAACCAAGTCACTGCTCGGCTGAAAGCTTATTTTTCCATTTAGGAACATAATTAAACAATGGCAGACCAACTGTGGCTATATTGTCACTTTTCTTAAAGGTACAATCTGGGAAGCAGTTGTACTGTATTTTCAATTTATAGGTTTCCTCTTGGTATCTTGGACATTGACAAAACTTCTGAGCTTAATCTTTCTTGCTGTGTTGAAGCAATGGCCAAAGCTGTGAATTTTTAAAAAGAGACGTTGCAGCTTAAATTAAGATATAGTAGTAGTTACTGATTGATTTGAGCATGAAGTATTTAAACAAATATCTATGGAGAATATTGCATTTAATTATTTACTGTAAGAAAATACATAATGAATGGTGCATCAGACTGTACCTGATTAGTTATGTTTTATGTATATTACTGATATATAGTTTAAAATATATTCAATATATATCAGTTCTTTCTTCCAAGCATCTGCAAACTAAGCTTGAGTTCATTGAAGCTAAGAATACTTGCTTTTCAATATTTGAAGCATCTGTCATTTGTTGGTGGTATGGATGCTGCTTCCTTTGTTACATCAGGAAGATTGGGATCATGTATATTTCATTCATTATGTGATACATTGAGGTAAGTTCAACTCATGGACCATTCAAGAAGCTATTAATTACTTTAGTAATAAAATGTTACATTCAGGGTGATGTACAAGGATCTTGGTTGTATGTGTTTCTACAGGAGTCACCAGGTTAGTTTTGTTATTTTGTTTACAAAATTAATATTAATAGTTACTTTAAATGCTAAGTAATGAATTATTGTGTATTTCTCTTACAGAAATCTATGAACAGTGGTTTTAAAAATGTGCCTTTTACCCTTGTGACATCTCCTGCAGTAAATATTGCTCCTTTCTGCATCAACTTTAGCTACATATTAATATGTAGGTACTTCAATTACTACAAGCACAAACACAACTTCCACATATTCTTATCCTAAAACAATCTGAGAGTACGAAAACAACAAATATATGACTTGTTAAAATAAGATAGCATATGTATTACACATGACTGAAGTATGTGAAGAGAAAATAGAAAATACTGATGTTAGACTACTCACGGTCACAAACATAAAGTAAATAGAGTATATTATAAAAATATTACTGTGTTAAGCTCCGAGCAAACTGCAGAAAGACAAAGTAAACTGCTCAAGCTGTGATCTTCCTTCAATCAAAATACGCCCACAATTCATTTTAGTAAATAAAATAATCTGACAATTTAGTCTCATCTTTATATGAGATACATCAGAACAGAAGAAGAGATGATCAGTGATAAGGGAGAGACAACTTCTCAACATTACAGTGAAATGAAATGTTCCATCATACTGAATAAGCCACTTTACGGCTATAATCACTCCTGTCAACACAGTGACTACTGCTGGCCAATAGCTGCAAGGTAGAGTCACATTTCAGCATAAGATCTGAAGCCTGTTTCCCTTAAGGAGTGGTTCATCTAAATGCTGTTCTTGTGTTCATAACCAGAGATCTATTTCAGTGTTGCATTCAATAATTCAAGCTCACTGCAAATAATTTTCATTAATGTCATTCAGCGATAATACCAATATCTAATGATCATTAGTATGATCCAGCGGGTTCCTGGACGAACTGGGACCTCAAAGTTTGGAAGTTTGCCCCTTTGCTCAGATTGTATATAAATAATGGGTTGGGAGAGGACTGTGGTAGGAAATTCTCCCATCTCCCTCAAGACTGGACAGAAGGGTAAGTTTCTCCAGGCATGTGCTGCACAAAAATAATTAGTTGGTCTTAATATGCACCAGCACCAATGGCCAGGACGCCAGAAGAATTGTTGGGATCGTGATCTAAATCCTTTCAGTTTGTGCCAATAAATAAATAAATGTGCCTATCGGTGTTGATGTTACCTAATTGGTCGCTTAAATATACATAATTAGATTTGCAAGTGTCCCAGGATATCCTCATGCTGCTCCCTGTTCATCTGAAGGAAACGGCATCAAGGATGAAAGACTCTGGTCCTCATGTACCTCCTGGACTTCCTGAATGGACCTTTGGCTCCAACCTCTTAATGTGGAGGCTGTTCAGTATCCACTGGGCATTGCTGCTAGCCCTGGGTTTGCTGGTGCATCTGTTCCTCCTCATGTCTCTGAGCCCTTGTTGCACAGCAGCATCAAGGATAGTAACCTCTGCAGTGGCATCAGTCATGCCTGCAATAAACCACTGTAGGGACCAGAATAAACAGAACACATTCTTAGAAATGTGGGCATTTGATTACTTACGTATGGTGGCTTAATATACTCCTCCATACATGGGAAACGGTGCATTCTCACAAGGAGGGCCATGGTATAACTCTCCTTGGAATTTTGACATTATACTTTATACCAATCAATTCAACATCATTCATTTCACAAGTAGATAGTAAGAGATTGTAAGTGCTGAATGTATTCTGACATTATTCCTCCCAAGCCCATATCACCCTTGAAAGCCATCATTACATGAAAGATCATGTTGCATTTTAGTTACAATTCAGGTGAGAGAGAATCCGTTTCATGCCCCTGAGTTCCCTGTGGAATCACGCACTAGATGTATGCTTTGAGGCCCATTGGTTCCTCTTTTAATGACACCTGTGATTGCTTCTGCTCCACAGATATGTCAGTCTGAATTTGCAATGACTGATGACCTGGTCAATATTGCTGTGACCAACGTTTGCATCCCACACAGTTATGCGCTATATCCATTTCCCATGCACGATGACAAGGTTGCAAATGACTTTCACCTTCATACTGTAAGTTTGTTTGATGCAATTGCCCATTGAAGGGCTTCTGATTGCTCAGAAGTTCAGCCTGCATGTTTGGACATCAGGGAGACACTGACTCCACCCATTCCAGGTGCGGTCTGTGATTATTTTCCATTCATTGGTCACATTCACTAATCGAGAGATCATTAAAGGCTATGAAAGTCATGCTTGGCAACTGGAGTCCAAGACTCAGCCAGGACATCATGTCAAACCTTCATGTCCCTTCACCAAACGACCCCACCTACCACCTTGAACTACAATGCCAACTGTCATCCTTACCCTCCGAGCCCACTCACTATAATTTGGTCCTTCTCATCATCATGATGAAGGCGCTCCCCTGTCAAGTCTACAGTGATGGTGACCACCTATAATTCCCTCTCCCACAACATCTATGCATTAGCTGTCCCCCTTATATGTTGAACTTACCACATCACCATCCTTGATCCCTCGGCACCCCAGCTGCTGCCTCCAATCCCCAAAGTTGAGTCTCCCCACCTCCTTACAGCTACAACATTCCCTGATACCTCCTTGACATTCACTTCACTGATTTCCAGGACAGACCGTGGCCTACCCCCTTGACTGTCTTTGACGGACATCCACAACTGATGCAGTTACAATTGTCCAATAGTGTAGTGACCAGAACTGCTTACAATATTCCAACTGTGGCCTAACAAATGTTGTATACCGTTCTATCATATATCGCTTTTGTATTCAATGTCTTGACTAATAAAGGCAAATATCCTATATAACTTCTTGCCTGCCTTATCTACCTGTGCTGCTGTCTCCAAGGATCTACGCCAAGGTCCCTCTGATCCTGAGATAGTAGGAACTGCAGATGCTGGAGAATCTGAGATAACAAGATGTCGAGCTGGATGAACACAGCAGGCCAAGCAGCATCAGAGGAGCAGGAAAGCTGATGTTTCAGGCCTCGACATTCTTCAGAAATCATTTCTGAAGACGGGTCTAGGCTCGAAATGTCAACTTTCCTGCTCCTCTGATGCTGCTTGGCCTGCTGTGCTCATCCAGCTCTACACCTTGTTATCCCTCTGATCCTCCTTACTTCCTAGGGTCCATTCAACATGTACTCCCTTGCCATGTATGTCCTCCCAAAATACATCACCCTGCACTGTTCAGGATTAAATTTTATTTGCCATTGTTCAGCCCACCTATGACACATGATTAAGGAATAATGAAGTTGATTAATCCAGAGGTGAGGTGACAGTGACAGCCCTTGACATCAAGGCTGCATTTGACCAGGGTAGCATCAAGGACCCCTAGCAAAGCTGGAATCAACAGGTATCAGGGGACAAACTCTCCAATGGTTAGAGTCATTCCGGACACATTGGAAGATGGTTTTGGTTGTTGGAGGTCAGTCACCTCAATTCCAGGACATGTCTGCAGGAGTTCCTCAGCTTAGTGTCCTAGGCCCAAACATCTTCAGCTGCTTCATCAATGACCTTCCCTCCATCGTAAGGTCTGAAGTGGGGATGTTTGCCAATGATTGCACAATGTTCAGCACCATTCACGACTCCTCAGATAATGAAGCAGTCCAGATGCAATGAGATCTGGACAATATTCAGGCTTGGGCTGACAAGTGACAAGTAACATTTGCGCCTAACAAATGCCAGGCTATGATCATCACCAATAAGAGACAATCTAACCACCACCCCTTGGTGTTACCATCACTGAATCCCCCACTACCAACAACCTGGTGGTTATCATTGACCAGAAACTCAACTAGACTCACCACATAAACACAGTGACTCCATGAGCAGATCAGAGACTAGGAATACTAGGGCGAGTAACACACCCCCTGACTCCCCAAAGCCTGTCCACCATCTACAAGGCGCAAGCCAGGAGTGTGATGGAATAAGCTCCACTTGCCTGGATGAGTGCAGCCCCAACAACATTCAAGAAGCTTGACAGGATCCAGGACAAAGCAGCCCGCGTGATTCCCACCACACCCACAAGCATTCACTCACTCCACCACCGAGGTTCAGTGCTAGCAGTGTGTACTATCTACAAGATGCACTGCAGAAATTCACCAAAGATCCTCAGACAGCACCTTCCATACCCACAACCACTTCCATCTAGAAGGACAAGGGCAGCAGATATATGAGAACACCACCACTGTCAAGTTCCCCTCCAGGCCACTCAACATCCTGATTTGGAAATATATTGCTGTTCATTTGCTGTTGCTGGGTCAAAATCTTGGAATTCTCTCCCTATGGGCATTGTGGGTCAATCCACAACAGTTCTGTTTTATATTCATTCACAGGATGAGGTCATCACTGCTAGGCAGCATGTATTACCCATCAGAGGGCAACTGAGAGTCAACCACATTGCTGTGGGTCTGGAATCACATATAAGCCAGCCCAGGTAAGGATGGCAGTTTACTTCCCTAAAGGACAATAGTGAACGAGTTGGGTTTCTCCAACAATCAACAATGGCTTCACGGTCATCATTAGACTCATAATTCCAGATAGTGTATTGAAATCACATTCCACCATCTGCAGTGGTGGGATTCAAACCTGGGCCCCCAGAATGTTATCTGGGTCTCTGGATTAACAGTCCAGCAATAATACCACTAGGCCGTCACCTCCCCTGGAGGTGGGCTGCTGCTGCTTAAGAAGACAGCTCACCACCATCTTCTCAAGTACAACGATGGATGGGCAATAAATGCTGGCCAGTCAGCGACACCCACATCCAACAAGTAAATAAATAAATAAATAATTCCCATTTGTGGGCATCTTCCTGCTCACTCATGAGAATCTTGTCTTGATGACCAGGACTTGTTGGAAAATACAGCTTTTCAGTCTTGATACTGAGAAAGACCTTGCTGGATATCTCACCCGGTTTTCCCACATTTCTTGCAATAGTCAACATTGTTCAGGGCCTGGGAAGATTCCATCCATGGTTATTAAAATAAACATCATAACCAAGGGTTTAGAGTGTCACTTTTGTAACCACCTTTGGAAATTCTGCATAGTGTCATGCCTTCCTGATGCCAGAGCAAAAGATTTCACAGAGAGTGCAGAATATTCTACTGGAAACAAAGGATGAACCAGAAGTTGTGCAATACATCGGTAGCAATGAAATGGAAGGGGCATGTATTGATTATGTATTGTCAGAGTTGCTGGAAGTAGGGAGGAAGTTGTAAAGTCATTCCTTGAATTTATTATGTCTGAATTAATCCCAGTGTCATATGCTAGGGAGTTGCCCTTGGTTATATCTGACAGAGACTGTGGGAGGCCACACTGTTGGTAAATCTTTCTTTTTACTGAACTGGAAAAGCTTAACAGGTCTGGCGGCTTCTGTGGAGAGAAATCAGAGTTAACGTTTCAGGTCGAGTGACCCTTCGGTAAGTAGTATGTAAATCATCCAATCATACCAGCTCACCATTCAAGTCATCTTCCATATCCTCTGAATAGCTGGTCCAATCAATAAGGATTTCTTCTTGTAAAAAGTAATGCACTCCTAATTCCTCTCACTATTCCATTTTCAGTCTCCACAAGATAAGATTGCAGCTAGGAATGTTTTTTCATTATAATAGAATCATTGAATTATACAAGCTGGAAAAGTCCCTTTGGTCCATTGAGTCTGTACCACCAAAACTACGCTAAATCTACACTTGTCTCACTTTCCAACATTAGGCCCATAATGTTGAATGTTATGACACTTCAAATGCTCATCCAAATACTTTTTAAAGGTTGTGAGGTTAGCCACCTCAAATATCTTTTCCGGCAGTGCATTCCAGATTCTAAACACCCTCTGAGTGAAAACATTTTTCCTCAAATCCCTTCTATCAACTACAGGGATCAACAGTTTTTTATCTACCCTATTTATACCCCTTATAAATCTTATACACCTCAATCAGGTACCCCCAAACCATCTCTACTCCAAAAAAGCAACCAGTGCTTATCCAGCCTCTCCTCACAGCTAAAGCCCTCCTTCAAGGGCACCATCCTCATGGATTTCATCTGCATATCCTCCAGTGCAATCACAACTTGGCCTTTCTCTATCATTTTCCTCTCAGAATGACAAAGCGGCGTCAGTGGCTCCCTTTGCTCTTGACAATGATTTGCACATGTGAAGTCCAAATTGAATTTGTTTTTTTGAATGATTTTGTGATCCCTGGTCACTGAACAGAATTTCACACTCTGGCATTAGATGTTATAATGCCCAAGTAACCCCAGTATAGCCTTTGAAACATACTGAGTCTAAGAACACTTGGTAGGAGCAATCTCTCATCATAAATCAGCAACTCTTCCACAATGCTGAGATTGCTGGAAGTATTATCTTATGCCAGGATTATGTGAACAAATTCTGGACATCCGTTGACAAATCAGTCATGGAATTAAGTATATTCTTTACCTGATTTTTGTGCTTTTCAAATTTCACTTAACATCTGTGTTGTTGCCAGTATACATTTTGTGGCCAATGAAGTGTAGAACTCCACGTACTTGACAAAACTTACATTCTCTTATTTAAGCATTTCAACAGAGTGCATCACAATAAGCCTGCTGTAGTTTGTCTTATATGTTGAACGCATTCAGTTGTAGTTTGAAATCTCATCAATTTCAAATGAAAGCTTTGCATTCTTGGCGGCATCTTTGCCAATTCCTTAGCATTCAGTGGAGTAATTATGATTAGTGGTCTGTTTCGATTGCGAACACTAGGCATAAAACATATTCAAAACTTTTTCACAAGCCCAAGTAACAGTTAATGCTTATTTTTCAATTAACATGTATCTTTGCTCTGTTTCAACTAAAGCCCTACATGCCTAGTACACTGGTCTATATTTACCTTTCCTCTGAATCTGAAAGAATTATGACTCCCAGTCCAGTCAATAATACATCTCTAACGAGTAGCTTTGATACTTCCGAATCATAATGAGCCAATATATCTAATGAAATTAATATCTCTTTTATTCTTTCAAACTGAATATGTTGATTTAATTGCCAGTACTATGTTCGGTCTTGCCTGAGCAATTATCACAGTCGTTTATGCACATGCACAGAATTGGGTAAAGATTTTACCTCTTGATTCACAACCCCCATAAATCATTGAAGCCCTGTGGCATTGCAAGTTAGTGGAAATTCTTTTGATTGCTTTTATTTTGAGGATTGTCACTGATGTCTGATGCATACATTGTGTGCCCTAGAAATTTAATGGCCGGTGGTGAGAACTCACATTTGTTATTCAGGGTAAATTTTACTCCTTCTAAGCATTGCATCGCTCTGAAATCTAGCTGTGTTGCAGTGGAACCATGGAGTAGGGCATCATCCACGTGGCAGATTAGTTGGTCTAATATTTCTAGAATACTCAACATCGTTTTCTGAAAAGATTTTGGTACTGATGCAACACGAAAAGGTAGCTGATTAAAGCAATGTTTTCTAAACAGTGTGATGAATGTTGTAGGTCAGTCCAGGGAGGACGGACAGGCGGGGATGAGCTGGGCTGGTTTTGGGATGCGGTTGGGGGAGGGGAGGTTTTGAAACCATGCAGCCCAACGGTATCAATGTGGATTTTCAAAATCTCCCCTCCCCCAACCGCATCCCCAAACCAGCCCAGCTCGTCCCCGCCTCCCTAACCTGTTCTTCCTCTCACCTATCCCCTCCGGCCCCCTCAAGCCGCACCCCCAGCTCCTATCTACCAACCTCATCCCACCCCCTTGACCTGTCTGTCCTCCCTGGACTGACCTATCTCCTCCCTACCTCCCCACCTACACTCACCTTTACTGGCTCCATCCCCACCTCTTTGACTTGTCTGTCTCCTCTCCACCCATCCTCTCCTCAATCCATCTTTTATCCGCCTCCCCCACTCTCCCTATTTATCTCAGAACCCTCTTCCCCTCCCCCATTTCTGATGAAGGGTCTAGGCCCGAAACGTCAAGCTTTCCTGCTCCTATGATGCTGCTTGGCCTGCTGTGTTCATCCAGCTCCACACCTTGCTATCAACATGTGGATTTTGTTTGATTGAGATAATTCCTTGGTGCAACATTGACCCAAATGTTTGCTTTATCTTCAGCAAAAGTGGGTGTGTAACTGTTTTTGAGGTGTTAAAACACTGGTTTTTCCTTATCTCAAAAAATGGTTTCAGCTTCCTAAGACTAATAATTTGAAAATTCTATCTTGAAATCTTTCAATTTGTCCAGGCTTCCTAATACATTTAGATTATAGATGACACAGTGTGGAGCTGGAGGAACGCAACAGGCCAGGCAGCATCAGAGGAGCAGGAAAGCTGACATTTTGGGTCGGGACCTTTCTTCAGAAAGTTGTGGTTGCGTACGTTCTGTTCAACTTAATAATATATGATCTTAGTTCTGAATCATATACAAGGTTTCTGCAATTTTTCATCCACTGTACTGAAATGTCATCATCAACTGTCCTTTGACAATAACGTGTATGCACCCTGGTCCATGGAGATGTGCATTTGGTAGCTGGAGGAAATTTTGCTTTAGCCATGATTCTGTATATGAAAGAATAGAAACACCCTCTCCAGTATCCAATTTGAAGTTTGTTTTATGTCCGTTGACCAAAATGTCTGCAGTCCAATAGTTTTTATTAGATTTTGTATGTTTTTCCCCAAGAATGGCACTTTATCATCTTTAACACCTTCAATTTCTTGAGTGCTACCAGCTTTAAAGGATTTTTTTTGTTTAATTTCTGAGCCGGGAGCTTCTTGCTCTGGGACACAGCTTTAAAATGTCCCCATCTATTGTAGTATTGCAACTCTGCATATTGGTCAGAGCAATTTTCATGCCAATGCAGCCTTTATCTGTGACAGCGTAAACTCAGCGTGTTGTTGGCAATCATTCCCTCTTTGCACTTTTCCTTTTGTTTAGGTGTGCTTCCACTTCAGTGCTTCCCAAACTGCATGGTGTCAATCATTTTATTCAAATAGTCTCCCTATCACCTTGAATAAATGCACAGTTTTGCTTTCTCATTTCTGCTTACTTAGTTAAGTGCTTAGTCTTTGATTGTGTTAAATCCTCCCTTGATTGCAGAAAATCTGATAAAATCTCCTCCAAGACTCTGCCAGCAATGTGATCACAAATTAATTTGTATTTTGTGGCTCTGTATTCCTGTTTCTCAGCTAATCAATATAAATTGTTCATAAAGGAATCAACATTCATTGAGTATCCATTGAACTTTGACCTTCCTCTGGTAATGTTCCTCCTAAAGTTGAAATTTGTATCAATGCCATTTCTTAACGAAGCCCCTGTCTGACCAATATGTCATTGGCGTATTGCACCTTACTGGCTTGTTCCTTGATAAGTTTTTCAGATAGTCCCAATGGTTCTGTACCTCAGAAATGTACAATGTCAGTTCATTCATTTGAAATTTGTATCAATGCTATTTCTTAATGAAGCCTCTGTCTGACCAATATGTCCTTGGCATATTGCACATTACTGGCTTGTTCCTTGATAAGTTTTTCAGATAGTCCCAATGGTTCTGTACCTCAGAAATGTACAATGTCAGTTCATTCATCTTTCAGCTTTATTCGGGCCTTTGACATGTTCGAAGCCCTTTTGTAAGAGCATGGTTTTTCCAATGGCTTCCCTTCATTTTACATACTCCACATTTTAAAGTAGGACTGAGTCACCTCAGTATCGTCAAGGGGAGGTCATACCTGACAATTCTGTTAGAATTCTTTGAAGAAGTGAAGAGCAAGTTAGACAAAGGAGAGCCAGTGGATCTGTTTGGTTTTCCAGAAGGCCTTTAACAAGGTGCTGAACAGAAGGCTGCTAAATAAGGTAAGAGCCTGTGATGTAGGGGGCAAAGTATTTACTTGGATAGAGGATTGGCTGACTGGCAGAAGGCAGAGAGTGGGATAAAGGAGGCTGTTTCAGGATGGCAGCCAGTGACTAGTGGAGTTCCACAGGGGTCAGTGTTGGGACTGCAACTGTTCAAGTAATACATTAATGATCTGTGTAGGGAGTGCTGCCTGGTTCACTGTTTACCAGCTCCCTGGTTTTGACACTGGGCTTATGTATGTAATGTGGTGTGATGGAAAAACAATGGAGGCAGATATTTCAAAGGCCAAGAAAACGCTGATTTTATTAAACAAACAAGCAAAATTAATATGTTTACAAAACAAGAAAGTGAATAGCAAATTGAAACCCCCACCCTGTCTCTGACTGAGACTATCTCCTAGTTAATTGATACAGTGGGTAAAATAAATACAATGGGTGACTGTTATTATACTAATAGGGAAAAGAGAGAGAGGGAGAGAATTACCTGCTGTAATACACTTCCCTTCCTTAAAGGTGCCCTACATCGTTAATCCCAAAACCCCCTTCCCTGTCTATGACTAGCCCAGCTGGGTTAGAGGTCTCAACGACCCTAGGCTCACCCCTGGTGTGAAAACCGCAATTTTGACTGGCTCTGTCCCTAGTTGCTTGCCGTAGCTGGGACTCCGCGGAGGGCCGCAGGTACCGATAATAGTCAGTGGGGCGGTGTCTGTCAATGCGGTTGGACATGTGCGACCAGCCTGGTGAGTACCCTGGTTTCTCTCCCTCCTCCTGGTGGTTTTGTGAGTGGGTTGTTATTGCAGCTGGTGGAGAACGTTGCTGGTGTTGCCCTGGTTAGTGTGTCGTATCTCGAGATGCTTTCGATCACCTCTGGACATCGTGTGGAGGTTTATAGTTAGTTTTCAGTAGTTGGTCTTGCTGTAGTGGTTCCGTGGTGCCCCCCCTCCTCCGCGGTGCAGGATTCTCACTCTCTTTTCTTGCTTCTCTCTCCTTTTCCTTCTTGCTGCACCTTCCACTTCACTGCTGTGCTGGGCTCTGGGTCTCCAATTATACCCCACTCAGGCCCCCCTTATCTCCCTCCAAATCTGGGAGCTATTGTTCCTCCTTTCAGGGCTGAACGAGTTTCCTGAGTACTGGAGTGGGTGAGAATCGTTTTTCGATTGAAATGAATAGTTTGATATGTTTAGAATATTCAGCATTTCTTTTGGACTGGTATCTGTTGAGTTCCCGTCGTGGTATGAAGGTTCCAAGGTGAAACACGTTTGCATGTAACACAATGGCGTGGAATGTTCAGTAACCTTTGTGCCTGAGCACTGATTTGGAAGTGAATGGGTTGATATCTGTGTAGGCTCCAAAGGGTCTGAAATTGTTGAGGTTCTTTATTTCCTGTAGACTGGCTTGTATTTTTTTTGCTGAGGCATGAATGGTGGGGAATTTCCTTTGGTTTCAATTAGCTAACCTTTGTCCCAGACATCTGCCCCTGGGCTTGTATATTCCCCAGTCTGTAGCAGATAGCTCTTCCTGGCTCAGGTGCAGCCCATGGTTCTTGGGGTCCCAGTGACTTTAATCCAAAATAACATAATTCCCATAACTTCTCCCTTCAGAGGGCTTTTAAGTCCAGGGGGTATGTCCAAAAACTGATGGGCATTTTTGCCCCACCTTACAATCTGAATGAAGGAGCTGAGGGCATTGTTACTAAATTTGCAGACGATACAAGGATAGGTGGAAGGAGAGGCCGTGTTGAGGAACTGGGGAGGCTGCAGAAGGACTTGGACATGATAGGACATTGGGCAAAGAAGTGACAGATGGAATCCAATGTGGGAAGGTGTGAAGTTGTGGACTTTGGTAGGAAGAATAGAGGCATAGACTATTTCCTAAATAGGGAAAGGCTTCGGAAATCTGAAGCACAATGTGAGTTGGGAGTCCTAGTTTGGGATTCGCTGAAGGTTAATATTCAGGTTTAGTTGGCAGTTAGGAAGGTAAATGCAATATTAGGATTCATTTCAAGAGGGCTAGAATACATGAGCAGAGATGTACTACTGAGGAGTAAAATCAGTAGAAAAATCACCAGATTGAAAATTCCAATAAGAAAAGGATCCGAATGAAAAATCCAGTAATTGTAAAAAGCATCTTGTAAATAGACTGTGAGAAAAGCACATATAAGGCTCTGGTCAGACCACATTCAGAATATTGTGAGCAATTTTCTCTACCTAAGGAAGGATTTGCTGGTCTTGGAGGAGTCCAGAAGAGGTTAACAAGAATGATCTCAGAGATAAATGGCTTGTTGTACGAGGAGTGGTTGAGAACTCTGAGTCAGTATTGGTTGGAGTTTAGAAGGATGAGGAAGGATCTCATTGAAACTTACAGAATACTGGGAAGCCTGGATAGCGTGGATATGGAGAAGATGTTTTCACTAGTAGGATAGACTAGAACCCAAGGGTACAGCCTCGGCGTGAAGGATTGACCCTTTAAAACTGAGATGAGGACGAATTTCTTCAGCCAGCGCTGTGGAACTGTGGATCTGTGGAACTCATTGCCACAGTGGGCAGTGGAGGTCAAGTCATTGAGTGTATTTCAGTCAAAGATAGATAGGTTTTAGATTAGTAAGGGGACCAAAGAGTAATGGGAAGAATGCAGGAGAATGGGGTTGAGAAACATATCAGCCGTAATCGAATGATAAAGCAGACACAATAACTGAATAAAAACCAAAAAAACTGCGGATGCTGTAAATCAGGAACAAAAACAGAAGTTGCTGGAAAAGCTCAACGAGTCTGGCAGCATCTGTGAAGAGAAAATCAAAGAAAATGTTTCGGGTCCGGTGACCCTTCTTCAGACCTGAGGAAGGGTCACCAGACCCAAAACGTTAACTCTGGTTTTCTCTTCACAGGTGCTGCCACAATAGTGGAATAGCCTAATGGTCCTCTTATATCTTATGGTCTTATGCTGTTCTCTTCTGATCGCTGGTCAATCCTACAAGTTTTGTTGTCATTTGCCAAACTGTGCTTTTCTCACAGTCTATTTACAAGATGCTTTTTACAATTACTGGATTTTTCATTCAGATGTTTTTCTTACTGGGATTTTCAATCTGGTGATTTTTCTACTAATTTTACCACTTTCACCATCATCATTGTTCATCTTAGCTTGTGTCTTGTTCTCAGTTAGGGTTCATAGAATCTGTAAAACATTAATTTTATTGACAAGTTTCTTTTAAGTATATACAGAAGAAAGGCTGAGGCTTCATTTCGCACCACTTCTCAATAGACTCTGTTGTCATGTAATCTCACATCACTGATGGAGACTGTCTGCTTACGTATTTAACATTAATCCTTTACACAACAATAATGAGGGAATATCAAGACCTCGAATGGAAGTAAAATGGAGAAGGCAGTGATTCAGATTCAGGGGATGTTGGAATATTTCTCGGCAAACAGCCAACTATTCAAAAGAAACAGGTTGCATCTCAACTGCATTGGGACCGGTGTTCGTGTGAAGGGTTTAACAGGGATGGTTCTTGCCATATAAAAGTAGAGAAGGGTAACAATGTGTATAAAGTGAGAGTACTTGACAATACTAGAGAAAGGAGTCATTTGATTTTAGATAGGAGAAGCCTAAGAAGTAGTATGAGGAATAGAAAGACAGATGTATGTAAATGCAGTACATGTGGTGAATAAGATTGGCGAGTTCCACAAATAAAGTCATATGAAAATGTGATGTTGTGGTATAAGATAGGGAAGGAGATGCAATGGCAAGATGAGGAAGATATTGTAGCATTGGGCAGTGATGATATCCTTAAGGGTGTAAGGATAGAATCCATTTGGTTTCACTCTGATGCCAGGGGGATTCTATAGGCTTCTAAATATTGCAAGAGGAATAGAAGCTAAATTGCAAGTAAATTGCAGATATGCAAGAACTATACAACGATTGAAGTAGTGTTAGAGTAGAGGGTAAGGAAGGGAGGAACTTATGAAATATATTCAGGAGAACTTTTTTGACCAGTATGTTCATAGTCCAACTAGAAAGGACGTATTGTTGGATCTGATATTGGGGAATGAAATGGGTCAAGTTTACCAAGTGTCTGTGGCAGAACACACAAGTCAGAGAGATCATATCATAAAGTTAAGACTAGTAATGGAGAAGATCAAGAAATAATATAAAGTAGAATGTTTATGTTAGAAGACGTCTAATTTCAATGTGATGTAAAGGGTAAAATAGATCTGAAAACTGACAGAAAAACAGCAATACAGCAATCAGTGATCCTTAAGCTGGCAGGCTAGGTGCTTTCCAGCAAAGTTAAGTTAGTGGAACCAGAACCTGACTTCCTGGATGGTGAGTGAAATAGAGATTATGATGAAATAAGAAAAATGTCTATTTTGTCCAAGCAATGAATCCTTCAACTAAGAACCATATCAGATACATTAAGCTGAAAAGGGAATTAAATAGAAAATTAAGACTAGCAATGGGAGGACCTAAGAACAGGATGTCAGATAATATAAAAGGAAACACAAAAACCTTTGACTGTCATATAAATGTGAAACGGATACTAACAAATGTTATTCTGGATACAGATGGTGAGTTATGCTGAGAGGCATAGGACAAGGCTAGGATACTTCATGATACTTTGTATCAGTATTTGCTAAGGGAGAAGAAACTGACAAAATATCGTTAAAAGTGGAAATAGTAGAGATAATGCATGAGGTAAAAATTGAAGTAGGAGGTACAGAAAAGGCTGCCAGTAGTTAAGGCACTTGGCCTAATCTCAGGCTGCCAAAGGAAGTGTAGGTGAGATAATGAAAGGGCTTGCCGTGATCTTCCTGAATTCTCCGATATAGGCAAGGTACTCGAGGATTGGAAAGTGATGACTATGATACTATAATTCAAGAAAGGGCACTTCTCATAATTACAGTCCAATTAGCTTTAATCACTGGTGGGTGAAATTTTAAAAATGTGAATTGGGAGAAAAGAAATCCCGAGGCATTTAGTGAAGTTTTATTTAATTAAGGATAACCAGCACAGATTAGTAAAAGACAGATTGTACATGACTAATTGAGTTGATTTTATTTTGTAAAGTAACATATTGAGGGGAACACAATGGATGTTGTTTGTATTGATTTTAAGAAGGTGTTTGACAAAGTACCCCATAAAAGGCAGATTTACAAAATCATGGCTTACAGAATAAGAGGATCAGTGTCAGCTTAGATTAAAAAGTTGGCTAAAGGATAGAAACAATGTGTCATGATAAATGGTTGTTTCACAGAATTGTGGATGGCTGACAATAATGGTCGCCATGGATCAGTGATAGGCCCCATTTTTTTGACATACGTGTAAATGAATTGAATACTAGAATATGGTAACATGTCAACGTTTGCCAATGATGCCAAACTTCGAAGAATGGCCAAGAAGGAAGATGATTTAAGTTAACTGAAACATGACATAGTTTAGCACACTGGGGAGACAACTAGTAGGCCGAATTTAATCCAGAGCATTATGAGACGGTGCATTATTGTAGACTTAAAAACACTGTTCTAAAGAGTTTGAAGAGAATGAGTGACCTGGGGGATTATGCATAGATCTTAGAAAGTGTCAGAATATATTGAGAATGTGGTTAATAAACCATTTGGATCCTGGGCTTTGGAAGTAGAAATATTGAACAGAAGAGCAGGGGGGTTATTGCTAGACTATTATGATGTTCTGGTTAGGCCGCAACTAGAGTTCAGAGAAAAATTACCAAATGGTGACTGGGGCAGAGGATTTTAATCCCAACATTAAGTAAGAGGAGCTGGGGTATTCTTCTCAGAGCAAAGGAAATTAAGGAGAGATTTGGTAGAGATGTACAATATTATGACAGGCTGAGATAAAGTAGAACTGAAAAACTACCCTCATTACCTGATGTCGCAAGAAATATTGGACACAAATGTAAGATTTTGGGAAAGAGATGCACTGGGACATAGAACTTCCTCATGTGGTGAATGATAATGACCTGGAACCGCTACCCACAATGGTCAAGGAAGCAGAGACAGTCAATGATTTTCTACATTCTCCAAATAGCTGAAAGAATCACCTGTCAAGATTTCTGGACTGAATTCTGCAAAAAAAGAATTGGCTAAGAATCAATTTTGGAGAGTTTCATGGAGGAGTTCTCTCCATGGACTCTAGGGAGTTATGTCATGCAATTCTCCATGCTTACTTCTTTATGTATGCACCATTACCTGGCACCAATAACTTGCACTCACCAGTGGCAGAAGTACTTGCCATCCACTGGGCCTTGTGGGATTTCCAGCACTGGTGCCATATTTAAAGCCCATGTGTGTCCCACTGCCAGCCATGACTAGCCCTTCCTAGCACATGTATCAGGAGGGAAACAAAGAAGAAAAGTCTCTGAGGGCACATAGATGGCATGGGCGACACTTCATTGGAAGTAGATTCTCTCATTTGTAAATGTATTGCTACCTTACACTATCATTGGTTTGATCAATTGTCATAGTGGCTGTCAGCACAACAATCGAGCCGTGGAAGCTACCCTTCCTTAGTGCATTGCATGTTAGCATGAAGTTTAAGGGAGTGCTACTTTTTCCCTAAAAACCAACATAGCATAATGTCTTATAATTGTGTGGACTGGCTGTGGCCCAAACCCCAAACAACTTGGAATGACAATCCTGACTGATGAATGACAGACCCTTAACTGACCATATGCAGCTTCCTGACTGACTTTCCACTGATCCTGTGATTAAAATTGATGATGGCAGAGCAGTAGACATTGTTTACATGGACTTTAGTGAAGCCTATGTTGGCAAGGTTCTGCATGGTAGACTGCATGGTAGTTAGTGTATTTAGATCACATGGGATTTTGGGTGAAATTGCCATCTGGATACAAAATTTGCTGTAGGGTAGGAGGTAGAGAATGGTGATGAAGGATTGTTTTTTGGACTGGAGGCCTGTGACCAGTGGTGTTCCACAGGGATCGGTATTGGGACCACATTTGTTCTTTATGTAAATGATTTGGGTGAGAATATAGGAGGTATGTTTAGTAAGTTTGCAGATGACACCAAAGTTGGTGGTATAGTCAACAGTGAAGAAGGTTATCTACGATTATGAGCAGCTCATGATCAACTGGGTTAATGTGCTGAGGAGTAGCAGATGGAGTTTAATTTGGATAACTGTGAGATATTGCAAATTGGTAAAATACATAAGGGCAGGACTTATATAATTAATCATAGGGCCCTGGGTAGAGACCTAGGGGTTCAGGTACATAATTCTTTGAAATTTGTCTCACAGGCAGACAGGGTGGTTAAGAAGGCTTTTAGCACACTTGCCTTATTGCTGAGACCTTTGGGTATAGGAATTGGGATGTCATGTCAAAGTTCTACAAGACGATGGAAAGGCCTGTTCTAGAGTATTACCTGCAGTTCTGTTCACTGTGCTTTAGGAAGGATATTATCAAATTGGAGAGGCTTCAGTAAGGGTTTATCAGGATGTTGCTGGGAATGGATGGTTTGAGTTATAAAAATAGGCTGGATGGGCTAGGACTTTTTCTCACTGGAGCATAAGAGGTTGAGTGATGACCTTCTAGAGGTTTATAAAATCATAAAGAGCATAGATAAGGTGAATAGTAATGGTCTTTTCCCTGGTGTGGGGGAGTTTAAAACTAAGGGGCATATTTTTAAGGTGAGAGGAGAAGGATTTTAAAAAGTCATGACAGGCATCTCTTTTTGCAGAAAGTGGTTCATGTGTGGAATGAACTGCCAGAGGAAGTGATGGATGCAGGTACAGTTACAACATTTAAAAGATATTTGGACAGGTACATGAATAGGAAAGGTTTGGAGGAATATGGGCTAAATGTAGGCAAGTTAGACTAATTTAGTTTGGGAACATGGTCGGCATGGACTAGTTGACTGAAGGGGCTGTCTCCATGCTGCATGACTCTATGGATCTATGGTTGCAATGGACCTACAGAACTGACCATGGCCCATTCCCTGGCCTGTAATGATATTGAACCCCTGATCAACCCAAGTGGCTGACTGACTGTGTCAATGACCCTGGACTCAGATCAAATGCTAAGCTTGAACAATGCAATGGCAGTCTCCGATTAGTGAAAGTTCCTCTTGATAACACGGGGACTACTCCTCTTAGACTTTGAGACGGGCAGTGTGTTTGCCACACAAGCTGCTGACATATGCTGCAGGTGTGAGTTTAATGTAACATGGTGCTGTACAGCAACGTATCTACCCCTTTGGCCGATCACTGCTGGAAAACATGACAAGCTTTGTGTCTGCACTAAAATGCACAGGTAAGTCTGATGTACAGTGAGGGTATAAGTTCTAAGCGGGGTGACTAAGCACAAAAAAAGCAAGTCAAGGTAGAGATGTGTGAGCAACCAAGTAGGCAAAAGTGAATGAATGCTAAGAAAGCAAGTGAAGAGTCCTGGGTTGCACCCTATCCTGATGCATGTGATAAGTACCTGCCTCTGTGTGCAAAGTGACCTGGTAGCAGCATTAAAATGAAGGGTCTCGGTGATGTGGAGAACTGTATTCCAAGTGAGTTGGAGATGTGCCATGATGTAATGAGGTTCACTGTCACATGCAATCATTTGTGAACCAGGGATGGAGGCTGTTGCTGCTCATGGAGCATGCCCAGAGATGTTGGTGACTGCTGTCCATAAAGGAGGCCCAGAGGAGCAAGTGATGAACTGGCACTCTGCCTTTCAGAAATATCAGCAGCAGGTTGCTCTTACTCATATGGGAGAATAACAAACTGCACAAAAATAAGGTGAGAACAAATAATAATGAGATGTTAATGCAAACAACCAGGTCTCTTGCTGCTCACCAGTGAGATTCTCATCTCTTTGTTCAGATTTTGAAAGGAAAATTTGAACTTTGTTTCTCAACGTTGGGAATCTCATTTTTCCATTCGCACTACATTTTCCCAATTGACTCACCGTTGCCGACATTGTTCAGGAGCTGGGACGTTTCCACACACATTCGCAATTGTAACATCTGCCCCCAAAGGTGAGTTTTCATAAAGATTATCGAAAATATAACAAGTTCTACATTCTACACATTTTAACAATTAACTTACTATTTACAGTGCAATTAACATTCTCCCCTCTCATGTAACCTGGAAGAATCAAGAACTTTAACAATTAATATTTTTTATGATGAGTTTTAAATTCTTCCCTCTCGTTGAGAAGTGATTGAGAAGTGGTTTCATTGCTTGTATTTCCTTTCTCAAGATGATTAAAGTTCACATTGTCTCTGTTTGATTCATAGTTCTGAAACTCACGCATGACAGATTAAGGACCATGCAGGTACAGACCATGATTATGGATGAAGATAGATTTACTAAGCAATACAAACGAAACAATACAGGGGTATTAACATAGGTAGAAGTGTTCAGCCATGTTTTTCATGACTCCAGTCCTTGTCTTCTCAATAGCTGTGGTGCTGATACTTCCAGTGTTCCATTGACTGATAATCTTTGATTCTTTTCTGTTGGATCCATTAATGTTTTTAAGTGTTTCACCTCTCTTCCTACCTATCTGGTGGTCCACTCAATAGGGCATATCTCAATCTCTTTTACATGATCAGCTTAATCGGATGTCATAATCTCTTCACATTTCAATTCACAGATCCTTACAGATTTTTCCTGTTCTTCTTAGCAGTTCTTGCAAAACATTTCAAAGGTCAATTCCTCATTGCATTTCAAAGCATTTCTTAGTACAACCAATTCTAATCATTTTACATGATGCATAGCCATATTTGCTTTTCCAAGACATTAATATATCATTAAACATTTAATTTGTTGCTCGACCAAATGACTTGTTCATTAAATTTCGAGATATACTATAAACCATAATGATACATACTGCTATTTTAGCTTAAGGTTTCAGGCAAACTATGTTTAAGTCTGTCAAATGTTTTTGTCCTTATTATTTCCACATTATTTCCATATTATTGTCCACATTACTTAATCTTGCCCAGAAAATGTCATTATTAACGATCACACTATGCCTTTGACCATGACATAAAAAGACAACTAACATTATAAAAAGACTAGTAAACCCTACATTTCCTATGGTGAAAAGTTGGTACAATTGATTCAATCAGGGAAACTGTCAAGGATAATATTGCTGACTTCTGATAGACGCACGGGTTTTTGAATGCCACCAGATGTAATTTGCAGGTTCAGAGAATTTTTTCATAATGTTTTTACACTCTGGGATTCAGCATTTCTGGGGAATTGCATGCAAAATCAGATTTTAGACTGTCATTGGTGTGTCTTCTATTTAACTCATCATTTCGTTCAGATTTTACCTTCTGATCTTGAACCTGTTTCAGAGCTAAATATTTTTTAACATATAAATTTGAAAAAAAAAGTCGTAGCCAGCTTACCATCTAAATGCAGGAGCCTAGTTCTCTGACATCACTTTTTGGTTCTTGTTAAGATCATGTTCATGTTACAAACATCCAAATAAGGACAAAAGTAAGCCACTCAGCCCTTTGAGCCTGCTCCATCACTCAATAAGATCATGGCTGATCTGACTTTAACCTCAATGCTACATTCCTGCATATCCCAAATAATACTTCATCCCCTTGGTAATCAGGAATTATATCTAGTTCTGCCTAAATTCTGCATCCAATGTTCTAATAAAGTACTCATTTTTTATTTTTACTCTCTTTGTTTCTCATCTTTCCATCTGAGAAACAGCTATAGATTCTTCATTTTGAAGTTTTATCTTCCACCTAAAACTTCATTATATGCATATTTCCACAGTGTCAGCATGAGTTACAAA
Organism: Ginglymostoma cirratum; assembly: GCA_024137785.1. Lineage (NCBI taxonomy): Eukaryota > Metazoa > Chordata > Chondrichthyes > Orectolobiformes > Ginglymostomatidae > Ginglymostoma > Ginglymostoma cirratum. The sequence goes on from JAHRHZ010000264.1 coordinate 16,801,657, forward strand.
CAAGTTATTTTTGTTCAAAGCACTGTCTTCCTCTATTTTTCATTGGCCTGGAGCATGGCTGCTATCTTCTGGTTTAGCACCTATGGACTAAGATCTGCAGGAAAGTTTAATTAAGACTGATTGAATTTGCTTTCAGTTGATATTAACTTTTTTTTCATCAGTTTGAGGTTCTAGTGTCTCTTGACTCTTGGAAGTCTGAGCTTTTGACTCCTTAACCATAACTTTAATTGAAACAATACTTTCTATCGAAGGATGATAAATAGTGCTGGCCAATTGTCAATTTCAATGGACTCCATACCGTTCCTGGAGATGGCAACACTCTATTCCCCCAAGAGGACATTTCCTACTTTGAAATCAACATAACTAATCAGCAGTTTAGACACCCACTCCAACAATAACAGACCTAGTTACTAAAGCATAGTTTAAATGCACAGAACAGGTAAACAATTTTCTTCAATGCCCTGTATCAACTTTTGTTTAACAAATTCATATTTAGATAAATTTGCATAATTTGCTAACATCAGGCTTTAAGCTGACCTGGTATCCCAATGATAACAAACTTCTTGTCTCCTTTATGATAAAAGAATACTCGGGTTATTTCACTTACAAATTTAAAATGCCATTTTTTTAATGCTTTGAATTATACCCAGTGTATAATTTTACATGCGTGTTGTAGACAGGAGATATGGATTGTGATATGGGAGATTTGGAATCAGAATTAGAATCAGAATCAGAATTATTATCACATGTACTCAAGTACAAGGATACATGAGTACAGCAAAAAGTGAACAAAGTCAACATTTCTGGCTCCATCCTAGATACAAAGATACCTAGGTACAAAATCTAAGGTATAATTTAGAAAAATGAAGAAATGAAGATAAAAGATCAGCATCACAGTTTTTCTAATGCAGGGCTTCACCTCAAATCCAGGAAATCTGTGCCGGGCTTCCTTGAGGCTGGGGCTCTGTGCTGGGCTTCCGTGAGGCCAGAAGTCCTTCAACTTCTTTTCATAAGGTAGATGACCAAGAATCTCTCCTGGTCTTACCACTTGTAATTGGCGTATTTTTGAAACATTTCCAATTTGATATATATGACTTGGTTGCATTGTGACACACCATCCTTGGCCATCAAATCCAGGAGTAGGTCTTCAACTTTAGACTCCTTGCAACTTTAACCCTTGTTTTCACATTTCCCTTTGTTTTTTCCTTTTTTTCCAGTTCAATGTTGTTTCCTTTCCTTTACAAACTCAACGTTTTTGCTTTTCTCAATTTATTTTCAATCTGAGTCATTTCATTCATAACTAAATTCCTAACCAACTCAATCAGCCTTTTTTCTGCAGTACCTTTTTTCTTTCTCAAGACTCAAATGTTACTCTAATACTTCTACTATTTCTGGCCTCTTAGCACTAATTTTGGTTCTACTGCCAGATTTTCTGCTAGTGCCTTCAACTTAACATTTATTGACTGTTGCAAGGCACTTCAGCAATAGATGTAGCCATTTTTAATTTTTCAATAAATACTATGAAGTAATATTTGTTTAAACTGTGGCCAAGCCTATTATTCTAATCTCAGTTCGTTCACCCTCGATCCCCTAAAGAGCCTATAATTTGTTATGATCCCTGTGGAGACTGGTCATTTTTAAAAATCTTCCAATTAATTGCTGAAAGAATGACAAGTCAAACTTTCACATTTTAAGACCTTAAATATAACAAATTATTTAACATGTTCTAAACTAAATAAGATTTTAGTAGGCTGTTATACTTTAAACCACAGAATAGAATACCTTCTTATTCTCAGCCCAAATGAGAAAATGTGCTGCATGGGTATACTTAAGTTGATATTCAATTTTCCCAGAATTAATCCAATGTTATCCCTAGCTTCTGACCATTCATTCTTATTATTTTTCTGTTCCCAATCTGGTAACTTACAAAATTAGAACCATCGTTCACTGTAAGGATCTCTTTTCTAGAGCCATAGATTCATACAGCATGGAAACAGACGCTTCTGTTCAACTCAACTATGTCGGCCAAATTTCCAAATCTAAACCAATCCCATTTTCCTGTTTTTTGGCCCATATTCCTCTAAACATTTCCTATTCATGTACCTGTAAAAATGTCTTTTAAATGTTGTAACTCTACCTGCATCTACCACTTCCTCTGGCAGTTCATTCCATATATGAACCACGTTCTGTATGAAAACGTTGCCCCTCGAGGTCCTTTTAAATCTTTCTCCTCTCACTTTAAAAATATGTCCCCTAGTTTTGAACTCCCCTGCCCTGAGGAAAGACCTATGCTATTCACATTATGTATGTGTCTCATGATTTTGTGAACATCTATAAGGTTGCACTCTAGCCCAAACTAGGTAAGTCTTCCAACCTCATTCTAATTCTGCACAAATTTGATATTTTCCATCTATGTGCAAGCTCCCACCCAAAGTACTATATGGTAAGGCTTACAGGGATTGAGTGGAGGAGTGGGACCGACTATTTTGCTGCACAGAGAGCTGGCATAAATAGTTCAAATGGCTTCTTTTTATGCCTTTAATGACTCCTAGATGGGGCCACTCTGTTTCGATGTGTTGATATTCATGATGATTGGTGGGCATGTGACATTGTGAAACAGGTCATCAAGGTGCCTTTGGACACAGTGAACCTGGCAGAAAGTGTGAAAAATGTTTTAATACATTCACAACAGTGCTTAGTTAGGGGGCCTCCCTGTGGAACAGTGAATATGGTTCTTCCAGACCCTCAGGAAAACAGTTTTTTTTAAAATTTTTCCTTTTTTTTTTTTTTTAATCACCCTGTTCAGAGATATTGTTACTCACCTCTGGTGCAGGAAACTTGAACCTGGGCTTCTCAGTCTGGAGGAGGGACACTGCCACTGCACCGCAAGAGGGTCCCCAGGAAAACAGCACTTTTTTTTTATTAACCTATTTTTATAATCAACCTATTCAGAGATACCAGTACATACCTCTGGAGCAAGTGAGACTTGAACCCACACCTGTCTGGTCCAGGACAGGGATGCTACCATTGCACCACAAGAGGGCCCCCAAAGTTTGTCCAAAGCAAAGTGCACAACTGAATACTGTCAAGGCAATGGAAAAGAGTTCAGCCAGGAAAGTAAAACACACCCTGCCATCATAGATATAATGCACATCCAGTCCTCTTTACTTTACTTATCATTTGACCATTAGTGGCCAGGAGTGAAATATAACATCAATTGCATGAAGGTTTCAGGTTACTTTTAGTAGGGCATCTTCTGGCCTTCAATTAATATTTCAAAATTTAACTCCAACCCGTCACTAGAATCAGGGGTGAAGAGCTGGCAAAAGAATAAATACATGAGAAGTGGGTCCTGGACGGAGGTCAGTTCGAGCAGTGACAAAGCAAATAGAACTCTGCAACCTAGAACTAGTTCCCTACGCATACATAGACTGTCATCATGCTATGCCTAAAATAGATGAAGGCATAAAGAAGGCTGAACTTGCATACCACCACACAACAAGTGTCGGTTATTTGAGGTCTTGGATCTTTGCATTCTCAGCTTATTTAGAAGATTAGATCTTCAAACTGCTTTTGCTATTACGGCTGCTCTTTTTCCTCCCATCTGTGTACCTGCTGACCTATTGGCCTCAATTTTGCAGCGTCAAGCCCATCTTGCTTTCAATGGAAGCATTTCACAACAATGAGCAGTACTTTTTCATATCTTACAAGAGCATCTCACTCAATAGCAGAATTGTTGCTTCACATTCAGTGTGTACTTCAGAGTCACTCAGATAATGGCAGGACCCTCTTCTTATCTGTGTTTTGTTGCTCTGTAGGGTTTCTCGCTGAGATCACGAACCCTAGGTACAAAAAGTAATCCTGGCCTCCATTCCCAGTGCTTTCAAAAGTACTTGGACACCTACAAAATAAATTGCATAATTATACATAATTAATGTGCAGGAAGACAATTGTGCTCTGAAACTACCTGCATATGAATGGAGTCGATTCCTGTCCCTGAAAACTGAGTTTGGAAATTGCTAGAAGCAAACAGGGTCCACCTATAATCCCTTGGATGTTTGGGAAATCTGCCACTTTTCTGTAGATTTTCCCTTGGAATATAACTTAGGGTCAATTGTGCAATTGATCATTCGTTTAGTGGAGAATTAGCTAGCTGCAATTTGGTTTACCCGGCAGATCATTTATATAGATTTCTGGAAGGATCCAGCTGCATGGACCTTGATGGCTTCAAAATGTAAATGCCAAAAGCAGATCTCCACTCATGTGTCGTGGTGGATGTATTGAGATCTATAAAGATAGGTCATAGAATGCTGGGCACTTGTGTGTACACATAGTGGGCTGATTTTTACTAGCCCTCTAATGACAGGAGGAAGCCTATAAGATGGTGAGAGAAGTTAGGGCGTTGACTGCCTGTCATCTGCTCATCATTTTGAGATTTTCCCGCAATGGAGAAGATAGCGGATGGTCCTCCTGCCCGAAGGTCTTTAAAACAGCAGCATGTGAGCCCTCCACCATGTAAGGAGACTGACCCCCATTGGTTTCCCTGTGGGCTCACCAGGCTCCTTTCTGTTCTGTAGCCCATGGACAGGCTCCCTCACCAACCACACTCTCTGATCCAATGGGACCAGCCTGACTGGCCTTGGTGCTCTCGCAAACTCCATTTACCCGATTGGTGGATTGATGTGCTCCCATGGTATTCTTGTCTTCTCGACCCATTCCTAGCAGAGGCAGCCAGTTCTGTTGGCGCTGCTGAAACAGCTGAACTGCTGGCACTCCATCTGGCTTGCAGCTCTTGGAGACGGGTGTCCATCCTTCAGAGAACTAGGAGTCCTGACAGCAATGAATTAGTTCCAAACAGCTCTCAAACGCTTCTGGGTGTCCACAGATAGCCGAAACAGCATTGCCCCAGCTTTCAGGCCTGTCATTAGGGCCCCAGCTGCTGTAATATAACTTTAGTCAATGGGTGAATTTCTCTAGAGATTTTCTTTCTCCCTCTGGCAGAAGAGACAATAAAGCACAATGTTTTGCTGAAGTTACAGCAGACAAACTCGGAAACCCACTCTGAAGTTCACCTCCACACAATGTTTGCAATTTTAAATGCTCCCCTTAGAAAAAAAGTACTATTTCAAACATGTTGTTCAGAAAAAGACTATTCATTTTATGAAGCAGTGGAAGGCAGACCTCACCTACTCATCAGCCATGCATTGTTCAAACTGAAATATAATGGAGGATTATATTTTCATATTCTATTAATTTAATTGAGGATTCCTCTTCAAAATAATTCATTGGAAAACAGACCAAGGTCACATACTTGATCCGTCAGGTTCTGCACAGTTGGCATGCCACTCAAAAATCAGTCAATGCTGCTTCTTTTAAATTATAATATAAAAGTAATTATTGAGATAGGAATGAAATATATCCTGCAATTAGCAAAGCAGGAACAGAGAATTGTTGCAGTTGTGTCTCTGATTGTTCTAACTTTTCAATACTGATTACAATTCAAAGTACTGTTGCTGAATGCTTAAAACACTAAATTCCACACTGTTGCCCTTTCCCTGCTGTGCATACTAAACAACTTATACAACACGTTTTATGACATAAAACATCCAAAGGCACTTCTCAGGAGTACTATCAATGAAATTTGATACCAAGATATACCAGTTTAAATTAGGACAGATTGCCAAAAGCTTGGAAGTAAATGGGAAAAGAAATGTAAAGATGGGGAGAGAGTTAGGGAGATTTAACAGATAATCCATCTTTATTTGTTAACCTAATTTCTCTGAAACATTTTCTTAATGATGGACATGGCCAAATAGTAGAAAACTGACCTGATAAATTGATTGCAATGAGATACAAAAAAGACCAGAATATTAAAAATTCGACCTGTGATTCCAGTGATCATTTTGCATTTTCCAACACACAAGCAGCGAACGTCACCATTTAAACTGACTTTAAAGTTTAAAATCAGTTTTGTTCCGTGCATAGCAATTTTACTAGGATTATATCCTATTTCCATAAAACTTTGAGCTTACTCTTTGAAGGTCGTCTATGTACTGTGCTGTAAGCAGAAGTCTGAGCTGAATTCTTTCAAACTGTTCCCGAATATAGCGACCTTCACTATTGTGACAGAAATTTACAAGCATTGTTTCAGATTAAACTCTGAATCAAACATCAATTCTTCGTTTGTGTTTATCTTTCATAAAATAAGACAGTAAAAGCAATAGTTTCCAGGTATTCAATCATTCTCTCTGTGTCACAGGAGAGGCAGTTTGAGTCTGCCCACAGTTCACAGCTGACAGCACTGAGATGGAATCATAAAAGTCAATTAATCATTAAAAGCTGTTACAAGCACACATCGAACAGCCCTGGCATGAAATGTTAATCAGTCCAGTATCAATATAATAAATTCCTGCAAATTGAAGAGATCGATAACTTTGAAGCTGAAAAGATCAATTGCAGGGCACCAGGCCGCTCCTTTGGGCCCTGGTGACATGGTTGCCACACGAATAAAACACCTCCAGGCATGTTGCCAACAGAGGTCATCTTCCCAACAGGCTGTTCACTTCAGCAGTTGTTACCACGGTGACAGCATGTCACAGTTGCCCTAGTGTCCTGCTGGGGTAGGTGGAAGCCAATGCATCACTGGCTTTGATGGATTTGTCAATAATGCTTAGCAGGGGAGGAGAACTGTTCACATAACACTTGCAGGTTTGCTGTCCCAGAGTGGGTCAGAGTGATTTAATTGTTTGCAAGGAGGTGTGAGCCTGCATACATACAAAGACTAAATAATGTGCACAAAAATCACAAGGTTTTAATCAGAAATTGCTGTAGGTTAAAAACCCAGGGAAAAAAACAATAAGCAATGCGTGTCGGGTAACTATTTCATTCAATGACAAAATATGAAACCATTGTAATCATGATTATACCAACATAGTACACCAGAGTTTAAAAGGTAAAAATTAATAAGTTACTGGTATCAGTTTTAAATTTAAATTGATGTCTGTTGATCATTAATTCTTCAATGGTTGTGCTAGCATGAATTTATTAGAGTCAAAAGATTCCAGAAGAAATTTTTGTCTTGCTTTCAAAGCAGAAAAGGAATAGCTTTAAAAATATGAAGTCATCCAATAACACAAGAAGAAATTGCTGCTAAGAAATGTTAATAAACTGTCAATTTTTTTTTTCTGTACATGCTTTATTGAGGTTCGCAAATACTCATTAGTGGAAGGATATGATAGGCCAGCAAGTCATTTTCTGATCTCTAGGATCTGTAGATAAATTCATTCCAAGTCTGAGGGATGAACTGATGCAAACACAAAACAGGAATTGTAAGTGAAACAAGTATACTTACGCAGCAGCGTGGTCCTGTAAGGCAGAGATCTGGTGAGGCACAGCAGAGTGTATAATGCCATAACCTTGCCCTCTGTTATACCTAAACTGGGCAAACTTGATTAGATCACCAAAAATGTCCTTTCTTTTGTATTTTAATTGACAGAAATTTAATTGCCCCATTTGCAAGACCCAAATTATGAACACTTCTTTTATATCGTGTAAATTTGAACAAGATTATCTGGCTGATATAGGTAGTATGACCCTACAAGCAAAGATATCTTAACTGGGAAAGAAAAGCAGGAAAATTAGAAGATACAGAAATAATTCTAAACCTTCATGATCCTGGCAAGAAGCTTCAGCTATCAATAATACTTATGAAAATTTTAAATGGGCACTACGCTCAATTTTTCCAATGCATTTAATTGGTTGGAAAGTGATACATGACAATGATAAAATTTCTGAAATCTGGTATTGTAGAGTAAATCTCTTTGTCAGAAAATAGAAAAATGAAAAGTACCCTAATGCTGTCTAAACAAAGAGAGACAATAACAACCAGATCAGTTTGATTGCACTACAAATGCCTCAAAAGGCCCACATAAGTCTGCATACAGTACACTTGTCTTGTAAGTGATGGGTCCAATAATAATGAAAAGTCATAGATAAGGATGCTGGACTAGAAAAGGTGCAGTTTGGCAAGATTAGAAAGGATTTGATCTAAATTATAAAGGCAAAAAAAAAGTAAAGCAAAGATTAACCCTGAAAAATCTTCCAAAGTAAGATGGTTGGGTAACCAAAAGTTAATTCTTAGAAAATAAAAAGCATGTATAGCAGGGAACAGTAGTCAGTTATGATTAAAACCAAACTGAAGCTTGCATGGGAGGTATATCTTGAGAGCAGAAACTAGTGTGAAGTTTGTGTCTGTTTATAAAATTAAGCAAAATAAAAATGTAGTTGTGTTACTTGAGAATATGGAAAAATCATGAAAAATACCTTTTTGAATATTTAGTCCTGAAACAGTTAGCAAAATTAAAGGCATAGATTTGATTTTCAACAGCAGCACAAGTCAGATAACAACAAATTGGCAGTTTATTTGCCCCCAATCATTTTTTTGCACCGACTTTCATTAAAGAAAAAAAATGTCCTACAACAAATGTACTGCCAGTGCATCATCGCCTGGTGAATACTACCACCCATCACCGGTCAGTATGTCTTGATGGGATCTCAGAAATGGCCACAATTTTTCAATCCTCCTTAAATCTGCAAATTGAGCCTGGAAAAGAGTAACATTAGTAAGGACAATCTCCCAATTGACAACTCATTCAGTAAACAAAATTGAAGATGTGTAGATTGATCAAGGGCAGGCAGTAAAGCTGTATTAAGGTCAAGTTACACTTGACTATCCTAAGAATTGTATTTTGAACAAATGATCAATCAGATATTTAAAGGAAATGCTATAACTATTACAGATGGAACTTCAGAAGAAATTTAACAACAGCTATTTGTATTGTGTTTTTAAAGTAGTAATTAAGCGTCAACCAGAGTTCACATAGGAGCATTATTAGATGAGGTTTGCCACAAATTTTAGAAAAATGTCTCGCAGATGTTTTGTGATAAAGGTGAAGATATGAGACAAATGGATGACAATTTGAAAACAAACTATTTATGGATAGTGGAAGAATTTGATGTGATGGTTAAATGATGATTCCATTATAATTCTTCATATGTGCAGACTATTTAGACTTGCCCCATGCTATAAACTTGAATGGTTTTATTTATGGCCACTTAGACCTTCACATACTTCTGCAACATAATTATTCATCATTTTTGAGTATTGCTAAGAAAAAATACATTTTGTGGAAGTTTTTCTACTTGCATTCATTAGAACATTCACAAAACACATTAATAGAAAAGGGCCAATATTTTGTATGAATGAGCAGAGAGCGCTGATTCACTGGCAGTTAACTGCCAAGCTTGTTTAAATTTAAATCAAGCAGATTTGACTGTGGTTGGTTAAAGTACTGCCCTGAAGAGTGATGCCTAAAATGAATGTTGGCAACTTTAAGTTGGAACAAGTGCAGTATATGTACATGTTCATTCTGTCCACAAAGAACAGTTCATGTAGTTTGTAAACAATTACAGGGAAGCCAGATGAGTGCACATTTTTGACAGTGAATTATTTAAATTATAGATAGGTTCTATCCATTCTGGTCAGAGGAGACAAATCATAGTCATGTGTGCAAAATTAACGATAGAAGATTGCTGCTTTCAATTTTGATGAACTCAGATTATTCCAGGTAACTCTTGAAATTTCAAATTGAAAAGCAAACAAAAGTTTGCTTGTCATAGTTATAGTCATACAGCATGGAAACAGACCCTTTGGTCCAATCAGTCCATGCTGAATGTAATCCTAAACTAAACTAGCCCTAAGCCAACTCCAGCACATCTTAAATAAAATTTGCATTGGTATATATTATCACTGTTAATTATGTGAATTTGTGAAAGAGTTTGTTTGTTTGTTTGTTTATAGGTAAACTAATAAAAATAAGTCCAGATTGCATGAATCAGTGAAAAGATAGCCCATTGTCTTTGTTAGGAAAATGGCCTAAGAATTGTACCGTAATGCTGTAGATAATTATTCTTTCTACAAATAAAAACTTGGAAAGGCTACTAAATAAGTACATTTCACCCAGTTAAGAGTCTTGACTCCGAAAGTAATAGGTTTAAGTCTCACTCCAGGAACTTGAAGATATCAATGCAATACCATTGCAATATCAATTCAACGCCATATTTGGAGGTTGCCCTTGAGAAACATTGGTAGTATCTGTACTTCTAGGCCACAACATCTGGATTCAAGTCCTACCTGCCAAGATCATGTGTCATGACACATCAGAACAGCTAGATTAAAAAGGCTTAACCACAATCCTTTCCATCCTCTCAAGTGGATGCAAGAGATTTAATGGTAATGCTTGAAAAAGGGAAAAAAAAAGGTTTTACTGACATCCTAGTCAATATTTATCCTTCAACTAACATAACTAATCCCCAATATTTATTAATTTATCTCACAGTTGTTAGTGGGACTTTTCTGTACTCTAATTGGCAGCTGCATTGGCCCCCCTATAACAGTGAAACCACTTCAAAATTGTTTTATTTCTTGAAATACTCATTTTTTTCTCTCCAAATTCCAGTATGTAAAGGTATTCCAGAATTTAGAGTCTAGACAACTGAACGTATGGCTGTCAATAGTGGAAAGAATAAATTCAGAGATGCTCAGAAGTTCAGAATTAGAAGAGTGCAGATATCTTAGAAGGTTGTAGAGCTAGACGAGATTACAGAAATAGGGAGAGATGAGGCCTTGGAGGAAACAGAAAACAAGCGTGAGAATTTTAAAATGAAGACACAACTTGACCATAAAGTAATTCAAGTCAGCAAACACAGGAGTGAGAGATAAATGGGACTTGGTGGAAGTTAAGACATGGGCAGCAGATTTTTGGATGATGTCATGTTTATGGAGGGTAGAAGATGGGAAACTAGCCAGGCCCCAATTAGAATAATCAAGTCTAGAATTAGCAAAGGCATGAATGAGAGTTTTAGCAACAGATAAGCTAAGGCAGGGACAAAGCCAAGTGATGTCACCGAGATGAAATAGGGAGTTTGGTGATAGCAGATTGTGTGACAGAAGCCTACTTCAGAATCAAATATGACAGTAAGATAGTGAGTAGGCTGGCGTAATCTCAGACTGTTGCCAGGGGGAGGGATGGAGTCATAGCTAGGGAATGGAGTTTGAAGCGAAGACGGAAAATGATGGCTTTTGTTTTTAATTGCCCTCTAAATTATTAGTTCTCTTCCCTCAAGAGAAATGTCTCACCTCCATATCCCCTGTGACTATACAAATATATAACACGGAAAACTGTAAGAAGAACTAAAATGGAGAAGAGGTCTGTGTGCCTAGTCAAGCAATAGAATTTCATTTAAAAAAAAACAAAAAAACTGCAGATGCTGTAAGTCAGAAACACAAACAGAAGTTGCTGGAAAAACTCAGCAGGCCTGGCAGTATCTGTGAAGAGAAATCAGGGCTAACATTCTGAGGAAGGGTCACCAGGCCCGAAACGTTAACTCTGATTTCTTTTCAGAGATGCTGCCAGACCCGCTGAACTTTTCCAGCAACTTGTGTTTTTGAATAGGATTTCATTATTGGCTTCACATAATGCAAAATGTTAATTTTGCCCTGGAGATCATGTAGAGTTAGAACTGACATAGCTTTAAAACCAGAATCCAGACTTCATATTCTAATCCCCTGTTATGACTGTGGAAGAGATGAATGCTCAGATACATCTACCACACTGGCAGGAGGGAATCATTAAATCCCGACACATGCATGACGAGTCCACACTGGAGTGTATTTTAGCTGTCTCCTGTACTGCTACTTATTTAATGCTGATCAAAAAATGTCTGACAAGACAAATAAAATCTCAAGCAAAACTGTCTGTTAGACATAATGATGACTCACCGTAAGAAAAACAAGGCAAATGATAAAAGAAAATGCTGGAAACACTCAGCTGGTTACAAGCATTTGAGGTGTTAGCCTAAGTTGGAAAAAGATGGGGAACTCTCAGTATGCTTTATGGAACTCTGTAAGTAATTTCTACCATAAATTTGTGAAAGAATAGCTGTCTTTTTTTCTAGGCTAAATTAACTCCAGGACATTTTAGCCCTGGAAGGTTTATAACATATCAAGATATTTTGCTTTTTTATGGTTCATGTCTTCTTTCTGCTGAGCAATGGACAATGCCTGAGGAATGACCAGGTTAAGAGATTTGGGATCATTTTCCAAAGTGAAAATAACAATGACTTGTGTTGTTTCAAAACAAGGTAAATCATTAACCTCTAAAGTAGCTAAGAAAATAAAGCAATGCATACTAATTATATTCAAGAGATTGTTCACTTATGGCATTAGATCATAAGATCACAAAATAATTGCTGTTTTCATTTCAAAATTTCCAGTTTAAAATAATGCTCCAATTTTACTTTTTTTATATCCACCTTTAAAAATGGCGACATTGGACAAATGCGGAAGACCCACTACCAATTCTGACTGTTTTAGTTGATTCACACACAATGAAAACCAAACTCAGCAGGGACAGTTGAACTTAGTATTAAGTTTAAACTCATTCCATTTTGGCTGTTTCAAGGCCCTATCCCTCACAATATGGGAGTCATGAGTTAATGACACAAACTCTTGAAGGGCATGAGTTTCTGGCAAGGGTGTCCATATGACTGAACAGGCCAATTCCCATCTCGCAGACATTTGTGTAAAGGGAGCAGGGCATCCCATGAGCTAGTGTGATTCTGAGTGCAGGAATTTCATTCTTTCATTTTATTCTCTGGCACCACTCTGTCTCATTGTAAAGGATTCTGAACTCAAATCTGATGCATCTTGGTGTACATGCTGTCGCTATTTTGAACAATTGATAGCAAGCTCCTCCCGGTTATTAATGTCAATGCTGCCACACTATGAAAGAGATGTGAAGGCAGTAGAGAGGGTACAGACATAGTTTACAGGAATGAATACAGGATTGTGTGTCTTCAGAACTGAAGGTGAGGCTGTGATAGTTCTCTGTAGGTTGAAAGTAGATTTGTTAGAAGTGTTGAATCTCATGAGGAGGATGTACAGTGTAAATAATGAGTAATTACACACAATGGCTGACTCTTTGAGAACCTGAGAGAATGAATTTAAAGTGAATGGCAAAAGAACCAAAGGCAATGTGAGGGAAGCCTTTAGAATCTTGAAAATACTGTTTGAGAGTGTGGAGACAGATTTGATCATTTCTTTGAAAACAGATCTGAAATTTGTTAAGTGCCCCATTCTTTAAACTTTTTCAAAAAAATGGCAGCTGTCACTGAATTTTAAAGAACAAATCTTTCTGGACTGCTATGATTAACAGGCCATCTGATGCAAATTAGGAAAAAACATTAAATATCTGTCACGGAGGTTTCAAAAATTTTGCTTATCAATTGGTTGAACATGTTATGATATATTTCAACGGCTATTACAGATATGAATCTGGATTTTCTGGCCTAGAGGAAGGGACACTACCACAATCCCACAAGACCTTTAACAATAAATTCCGTTGTAGATATTTTCCCAAGGATTATTCTTATGTCATGATGAACACCTGATTGGGTTTAAAGACCACAATGATCTCTTTAAGTTCAGAGTTTGACAAATTGTAGAATGTAACAAAGCATTAGGGGTATTCTTGTCTTTCTAAGAGACCATTTGAGGAGTTTTAAAACCTTTGAATATATTTTATGAATGGAACAATTTTTTCCCTATCAAATGTGTAGGAGTAAATGTTAGATTAGATTGTTAGGTTTATTTTCTCATCTCCACATGTTTCCTGAGATCTATTCGTGTGTAAATTGATATGGATATAGCATGTGGGTATGCAGGACCATGGAGGAAGAAGTGAGAGGCGTGTATTAGTGTGAGGGAATGAAGGGCAATGACGGATTCAGGGATATGAGGGTGGAAGGCTAGAGGGCCTAAAAGCTGAAGAAGCAAATGGCACTAATTCTGTGCTCTGCTTCCAAATTTGGTGAGTCATTATCATCACCACCACAACACCCCCATCCTGCAGCAAAATTTGTGTGTTTCAGATTACTGTTCACCAAGGAATGTCTGTCAAGTTGAGAAATTTCCTGACTCCAGCTATGTGCTTTAATAGGCAACATTGGCCCAATGCCTCCATTTATAAACCATATCCTCAACCTGCCCTATAACCTTATAAACACCCATGCCCCTGTGCAGCTAACCTTCTTTAAGATTGTATCCTTTATTTCATCTTGCTTCTTCCAACAAAAACGTAACATTTCACACTTTTCCACATTTTGGCTTTCATGTGTCTATTGAATCCGCTAGCTTACATTCTCTTGAAATCTAATTTTTTTTTTATAATATTAATCATAATCCCACCAACAAGATTAAACTGGTTGTCCTGTGTTTGCTGGACCTACCTTTACACTGCTGGAAGATAAAGATCAGTGCCTCCTTAATTCCTAACCTTACTTCCCTTGGGCATGTCCACAGGTGGATCTCACCTGGATCAGGGGAATTACCAGCTTGAAGTACAGCCAGCCTTTCTAGTATTTGCTCTTCATCATTTGTTCAGTACACTTTTTATGAGTTTCTTAAGTATTTTCTCCTCCGCAAACACTTTGGCAAAACCTCCTTACTTAGAAGAAAACATTTAGGCTGCTTATTGCCTTCATATACATATATCTCCTTTTTGGTCCTCAATTAACCCCACCTATCTGTTTACTTTCCTTTCACTATTCACATGTCAGTAGAATATTAATACTGAGAGTTTTTTTTGCTGTTATGCTAACTGTTATTATTTTTCCAGGTCACCCATTCCCCTTCCACAGATCATTTTATTCTTTCCTGCTTTCCTGCTCCTCTGATGCTGCTTGGCCTGCTGTGTTCATCCAGCTCTACACCTTGTTATCTCATTTTATTCCCTTTTTCATTTTCATATATTTATCCTGGCAAATTATGTTCAAGGATAAGTCAATAGAGATGCAATGGCAGACACTTAAGGAGATATTTCAGAATATGAAGAAATGATACATTCCAAAAAATAAGAAAAGTTTCAAAGGATAGACCACCATCCCTAGATCCAACTGGAAAGGTTAAAGATAGCATCCAGCTTAAGGTGAAAACATATAATTGTGCAAAGAAGGTGGCAGGTCAGATGGTTTGATAGAACGTGAAATACAACAAAGAATGACAATATAATTAAAAAGGAAAGAAAAGTTAGATTTACAGAGGAAGCTAGTCAGAAATATAAAAAAAGTTTAAAAATGAATAAGAGTTAAAGTGAGCATTGGTTGTCTAGAAAGTGAGTCTGGAGAATCAATAATGGACAATAGGGAAATGACAGATGAATTAGTATTTTACATCAATCTTCACAATAGAGAATGCAAGTAACATCCCAGAAACAGTTTAAAAAACAGGAAATGGAAGGGAGGGAGGAATTGAGGAAAATTGCAAATAACAGGGAAGTGACGCTGAGTAAATGGTTGGAGCTGCGGGTAACACGTGCCCAGCTGGTCCTGATGGACTTCAGTCTGGGGTCTTAAAGCAAGTGGCTATTTAGATAGTTGATGCATTGGTCTTAAATCTCCATGTTTCCCCTGATTTGAAGATTGTCCCATTAGATAAGAAGCTAGCAAATGTAACTCCTTTATTGAAAATGGAAGGGAGACAGAAAGTGGGAAATTATGTGGCAATTAGCTCAACATGGCGAAAATGTTAAAAACCATTACTAAAGAAGTTATGGCACAAAATAATTTTTTCAAAATAATCAGGCTGTATCAACATGGTTTTGGGAAAGGGAAATCATCATTGGAATTCTTTGAAGAAGTAATATATATGCTGTAGATAAAAGATGACAGTACGTGTACTGTACTTAGATTTCCAGAAGGCATTTGATGAAGTGCTATATCAAAGTTTATTGGAGAAAGTAAAAGCTCATGGTATAGCACTCAGCATGGATCAAAGTTTAGCTGGCTAACAGAAAATAGACATAAATAAGTTTTTTTTTCAGGCTGGCAAGATGTAGCAAGTGGTGTGACATAAAGATTGGTACTCTGGCCTCAAGAGATTACAAGTTATAGAAATAAATTGGATGAAGGTATGGAAGATACAATCGGCAAATTTGTTAATAGGCAGGGAAGTCAGTTCTGAACAGAACATATTGGGGCTACAAAAGATATAAATCAAAGAATCCCTACAGTGTGGAAGCAGGCCATTCGACCCATTGAGTCCACACTGACCCTCCGAAGAGCATCCCACCCAGACTGACCCATAATCCTGCATTTCCCATACTAACCCACCTGGCTGGCACATCCCTGGACACTATGGGCAATTTAGCAATGGCCAATCCAACTAACGTGCATATTTTTAGACTGTGGGAGGAAATCGGAGCAAACCCACACAGACACGGGGAGAATGCGTAAACTCCACACAGGTAGTCACCTGAGGGTGAAATTGAGCCCAGGTCCCTTGGCACTATGAGGCACTGGTGTTAATCGCTAAGCCACTGTGCCACCTTTAGTTAACAAATAGCTTAACTAGGGCAAAGATCAAGTAAATGGAGTATCGTGTGCAAAAATGTGAATTGTTCATTTTGGCAGGAAGAATGCAATACAAGCATTTTATCCAAATGGTCATTTTATTTACGGAAGGATGCAAATGCATTGGGACCAGTTCAGAAAATATTTATCAGATTAATATCTGAAATAAATGGGTTGTTCTATGAGGAAAGGTTGGACAGGCTAAGCTTTCATCTACTGAACTTTAGAAACTACTGGACTGAGACATGCAAGATCCATAAGGTGAAAAGGGTGTTTCCTATTGCTGGAGAATCACAAACTGGGGGACACTGTTTAAAAGTCACTGGTCTCCCACTTAAAACAGAGATGAGGTGACTTTTGTTTCTCTCAGAAGGTTGTGGGTTCTTGGAAAATCCTGAAAAGGTAGTAGATGTAAAGTCTTTTTTTAAAGACAGAAGTGGAGAGATTCTGGTTAAGCAAAGGGTTTAAAGGTTATCAGGAGTAGGCAAGAACATGAATTTCAGCGTAAAATCAGATCAACCATAATCTTATTCAACAGGAAAGGGGCTAAAAGGCCTATTGCTTCTCTGTGTTTATATGTTCACATGCATCCCTTCTCCTTTCTATCTGCATTTTTGAACAGATGTTCCATTGTTATTTTTTAATCCAACCAAAATGATGTTTGTTTGTTCTTTGCTTTTTCACTTTTGATAAGTATTTATATTGCCTAATCAACATGACCCAGATATTTTGCAGGTTGTGCCAATCACGTGCAAAAAATCTTGCTTGGAATCTGATTCATTCCACCAAAGCTGCATGGCTCCTGATAGGAGAGATAGGTGACGGAGATTGCTTGCCCTGAAACATTTCTGGCCAAGATAGTTGTGGCTCACTGAAGGTTAGTCTTGAGAACGTTGAGAATGTTCGAACTCCGGTTTGACCATGAAAAACTGGGGCACAGATTCATGTACAATTGAAAACTGCCGAACTCATCTTCCAAAGACTGTTAATGGAATGGAACCAAAATGCATGATGAGCAGTTACTTGCTGATAGCAGCCTCGGGTGGACGGAGACCTCCCTTTAATTATTCCTCTCCAACTTCATTTAATCCTCAAGATTCCTCCTGCTGTCAGCAACAGCCATTCTCAGAGGATTTCTCATAATAAAATCTGAGTAATTAAAATGAGTTTTAATTTCCATGCTATTATTATAAATCAAGCAAATGTAAAATGACAAAAACTGGGAGGGTGGATAAATATCTGCCTAACTTGCAGTCTAATCTTCCACACTTAAGCCCCAATGAAAGTATTGTAAAGATGAGACACAAATGAACAGTAATTGTATTGACAGCCAGTAGTTTGTGGCATGAAATCTTGAGTCACCTACCCAATATAAAGGACTGTCAAGTCGGTCTCATTCTGTCAGACTATTATAAGTAGCTTATTACATTCTGCATTTGTTCCAAAATCCTCCAGGTGCTTTGCACAGCATTGATGGTACTCATCACCTCAGTGGAGAGTGGTTTGAAGTACCAAACATTAAAGCCATACTTGCACTCACCTCCTGCTACAGGAAGAGCTGGATTTTGTGCAGAGTGTGTGCGTGTGTGTGTATGTGGTGGTGGGATGGAGGTGCATTGCTCGGCCCCATCATGCAAGTCCGTTGCAAAAGAAACTTCCCTGCAACAATGTTACATTGTGGGTGTTCTTAACAAATAGCTGGGAGTCCCATGAAGAAGATTGCTGGTGACCAGATTCATGAAATTTATTAGCTTCTTTGTTGGGAGGGGAGGTAGGGAATCAAGTCCCAGAAGGAGAAGGTCGGGGAGTGGGGGCTTGGTGGATGCATGTTTTGGAGTGCAATGTTGGGGAGGTGCACCCCCCTAAATGGCGTACCTCCATTTCTTTCATGTCTTTTCACCAATTTTGATGAAACACAGCCTTTCCATTTTCACCAGCCTTTCGTTACCCAGCGTATTATGTCAGTAAAGGTGATTTGAGGTCTGAAAGTGACCACTTAAAGGCTTCAATTGACTAAAGGATGAAGGAGTTATTGGGTGGTTTAGAGAATCATAGAATCACTATAGCGTGGAAGCAGGCCATTCAGCCCATTGAGCCCTCACACCCCTCCAAAGAGCATCTCAACTAGACCTAACATCCCACCCTGTAACCCTGCATTTGCCATGGACAATCCACCTAGCCTGCACACCTTTGTGTGAAGGAAACTGGAGAATCCAAAGGAAACCAAGCAGACATGGGGAGAATGTCTTTGTGGAGTCTGCACAATCACCTGAGGCTGGAATTGAACCTGGGTCCCTGGCACTAGCACTGCTGCCTTATAGTCACTAAGTCACCATGCCACTCATACACTCCCCAATGTATGAAACAGAATCAGGCTGGGAAAGGGCAGGAAAGTGGTGAGCTACCTATCTGCAAGATTTTACACACCACACATTGAAAACAGGGCCAGTGGGAAGGGCCGTAAAATCCAGCCCAAAGAGTACCTTGATAGCTGTCGAGCAGAGAGTTAGACACTGAACTATCTTATTATATACTCATTGATACTGTTTCGTTCCTTCACATTTGCTGTATTTTCATGCCATGTTTCACCCGTTTCTTCTCTCCGCCGCTCTCTAACCTTGACAAATTCAATGCATATTTAAAACTAAAATAAAGGTTGAAACTGTAGGTATTATTATGTAACCTCACTTAACGTGCACACATCCTTTTGAAATAATGGCCAATAATGTTTTTGTCTACCCCTCATTAGATTAGACCCTTGTACAAAGTCACAAAGACAAGGCTGTTGAAGGGATAAAGCACAATTATTCGAATAAACTCACCTATCAATTTGCTGTTCTACACAAGTGGAATCAGAGCCAAGACTGGAAATTAGCTTCATATTCCTCTGTGCCAAGAAAGAATAATTCTTTTTTGTGAATACAACGCAAACATTTCTGAAGCAACACTGTTTAGCATAAAATTAAAGGTGGCTTATATTGGCAGGTTAAAACCTGTACTAATAGCGTCTCAGCGTAGGAGTATAACAGACTTATTCAAACCAGTCTATGCATTAAATAAAAAAAAGACAAAGTTTGCCACCCTGTAATTCCCTCTCGATCTCTCTAGTTTTGCTTTCCAGACAGTTTTGGTGCTTCAGTGGTGTCAGCGTTTTTAGCTCCGTTCCAGGATACGTGAGAGGCATGTGTTCCACTCACACTGATAGTGAGCCTGTAGCCTTGTTTGAGCTGATAGCTGAAATGTTTCATTTCAAGGTGAGGTCTTCTTTAACAGACTCTTGACCTTCGTTTGGACTTGCTTTTTTTTTAGATCTGCATATTCATTATTAATCTTAATGTTTGAACATGTTCAGCAAAATAACAAGATTTTCAGCAATATCTACCTTCAGCAAATTAATGGAGTAAACGGTACATTGACAGAGAAAAGGAAAGTTTATATTTTATTAATAGCTTTGTGCTTGCACTAGTTTCTGAGTGGTTGCTCAACGCTCAACTGTTTGGGACCAATATAAAAATTTCACATACATTTTTGGGTTATAATAAAATTACGAACAAAGCATCATTAAATGATACTTAGATAAATGTTGCAATTGCTGATGCTGGGCTTACATTTCCCCGATGAAACTGCTTCCGTTCCCACCTGATTAGAATGCGAATGACATGCCAGGTCTGTCAAAGCAAATGCTGTCACTGTCTGCCTCAGGACACAGCAAGTAAACAGAGATGCTGACACAAGCAGGATGAGGGGAGCTTCCCTAGGACTTAACCTCTAACCCTGTGTTTCAACTATCAGCATCACATTAAACATGATGCCAGAAAGCGTAGTTTCGTTGACACCTGAAGGATACAGTGCTTTCAGTGTTGAACAATGAATTCCTAAGTATTGTCTACCATTTACTGCAAAACTTGAAATTGTAAAGCAATTTAAACAATGAGATATTTCTTTAAACAAATAAAGTGTGGATTCATTTTGCTCAGTCCCTGAACAATGTGGGCAGTGATGAGTCAGTTGAGAAAAATATGGCGAGATCGGAGAAATGAGATGCTTGATGTTGAGAAAAAGAATCATATTGTGCAGCTAAGGTTTGAATGGCAAGGTGAAGATCTCATAATGAGTGGCAAGGGACCTATTCGCATGCAGTAACATCTCATAAATCCCTGATCTCACCTCATTTATTCCTATTCTCCCACATGTTGGAGAGAAACTAGATGGCGACAATTCCCAACAGGAAAGTCAGAGCGGGGACCTGGCAGCTACAGCTCGCTGCTTGCTCCCTTAGGCCTCCATCTGGGACGGCTGTCCCCAGCATCTCAGGTTACGCTCCATGACCAGCCTGCACCTCACTGGTCCACCCGACTGGCATCAAACAGGCACCAACCTCACCAGCCCCTCACAGCACATCTCCAACTCACTTAGAATACAGCTTTCCACTGCAACACTGCACTTTGGAGTGCATCGACACCTATCATTGTTATGCTGCTGCAAGGCTACTTTCTGACAGGAACAAGCTCCCACCTCACGGATCACACCAAGGTGTATCCTGACATCCATCAAAGACCTCTCCCACCCCGGCAACGTTCTCCTACAACTTCTTCCATCAGGCAGAAGGTACAGGAGCTGGGATATATGCACCAACTGGTTCAAAAACAGCTTCTTCCCTATTAGACTGATGAATGGACTCTCTACCTTCAAATAATGTTGATCTTGTTAATATTGATTGTGCTTCGCACACCTGTACAATGTAACCTGTATGCCTCACTCTGTCCAAGCACCCCATGATCTGTATGACCTTGCTTACTATGATCTTCCTGTCCTGCTCACAGACAAAGCTTTTCACTATACTTAGGTACACGTGATAATAAATCAAATCAAACCAAGCCTACTTGGATGCCCACACTATCTTTGCACTGATTTGCATTGCCTGTTAATGTTTTGCATGCACAGTTGGAATGTACAGACTCTCAGCCCTTCTGCCTTGCCTTGCGTTGCCTTGCCTTTTAGTGCAATCGCAAAGCTAGGCTGTGTGTCCTGGTTAACAGCAATGTGGAGTTAAATATGAAAGGGGGTTGGCATGTTCCTGATTGACACTGCGCTACAAGAATGTTGCATCTACACCATGTGCCAGTTGCATATAAGGTTATCACACTGCATGTGCTTCAACCAAATTACCATGTCTCAATGTCTAAGGGATAAAGTTAAGGGGAACTATCTTTCGTTAGGAGGTAATGGCACAATAAGTTAAAGACATCGTCAGTTTCAGTCCAAGAGCTTGGAAATGATAAGTTGGACATTTGGAGTGATCAGGGTCAAGGGAGTCAGTATCTCTGCAGTCTGGGAGTGGGCTGCGGCCAGTCCTGCAGATCCAGTTCATTTAGTTAGGGAATTATCAGTAAGTCATTTGGAGAGCTGCACAGTCAGAGATCTGTTCAGTCATCTGTTGGAACTGTCTTTGCAAGTTGGAAATGGCCCAGTCCAGGACATGATCAATGCAGGTCTGTTCACTGTATGTCAAGAGCAGGTATCAGGGGCTATTGTTGTGGAGGGGACATCAGAGAAGCCAACTATAGGGATTCAAGGCAGCACGCTGGAGTGTAGAGGGAATAATAATTGTAGAGGGGACAATTCAATCTATAAAGTTGGAAAATAATACAGCATTGGAAGCCAAGTGGTCTAAATGTCAAAAAGTGGTTCAAATACAATTAGAGTAGGTCATCAATGGAAACTACCATTCTTGCTTTGATAGTGCACAGTGCATCATGACGTTTGGCAAGATTAGGCTTTATGCCTGGAGCTCATGGGATAAGCTGGGGAAATGATCAGTTAGAGCAATGGGTTATATTTGGAAGATATTGCCTACACAGGCTCATTGAGTTGACAAGAAAGGAAAGGTAGACTGGGATGCTAAGCCTGGAACTCATCTAGCCAAGCATGATGTGTGTTGTCTCCCTTCCAAATTGAAATATCAAATATGCAATGAAAGTGAAAAAGGTTTCACCTGAGCGGATGGAGTAAGTGAATTTTTTTCTCTAAGGGAGACGGCTTCACATTTCTGTGAGGTGAGGCCCTTCAAAGGGTAATAGTATGAAGCAAACACACAATAAGGATGAAGGATATTTGTTATCAAAAAATGCTGTATGCAGTCCTCACACACTGACCTACTGTGCTGATTAAAACTCCTGTCCCCAAGCGCAGTTGACCACCTCAATCGACATTACGAATCAATCCTCCTAATAGTTGTAAGGCACAGGCAATGTCTTGTGGCTGGAAAGATGTACCTTTGTTGCCACCTTCCAAGGTTTCATAGCCTGCATAAGGTGCAGGATGTGCTCCTTTCATACCTTGGACCATGAAATGTCCAGACCATTATTCTAAATGCAACACTGCCTTTCTTGGGTGTTGGAGATGGGGAAGAGGTCCTTAGTATTGCTGTCACATGTACAATCCACCACTGTGTGTGCACCAAATGACTTGAGCATCCGACCTCTGGATCAGGCCAATGATGTGCAATGTCCAAGTAGAAGCATCCCATTTGTCTTCTTGCCATGGGGCTCCATGTTGCATTGTTTGGAGATCACTGTTGGAATGTTATTCGTGGGTACTGTGACTGCTGAATGACCACATTATTGAGGAGTTGCTTTGTTTCTGATATTGCCGACATAGGCTTATTGGAACCACCCCCAGTGGAGCCAGGAACAGAAGCTGTGGTCATCCCCTGGCCACTGGTCTAAGGACTGCTACACAAATGGATGAAGAAAACATGTGCCAGGACCAGCATCAACCCCCAGTAGAAGTGGAGCCACCGCCTACTGGTGAGCTGCTAGCCATAGTATCCCTCAAGTTGTGGCAACGATGCAAGAAAGCTGCAATCACTCATCTTCCATGGAATTCTGTGGGAATGAGAGATGAAAAGTGATGCTATACTCTATCCACAGATGGAGGTCAGAATGCCATGTCAAGCTATGCAGTGTATTTACAAAACAACACCACCTTCTACTCGGGCTACGAAGGGCTGTAGGTTGGCCCCTAAATATCAGGTTTCCATTCAGGCCAAGTCTAGGGCTTTGTACTTTTACTGTCCTGTCTGATGCAGGTGAGCCTGTCCTTCCTTTAGTGGTCTTGAGGAAAGAAGACTGCTTTATACTGCACCAGGACCTCCAGGTCCCTGCCAGGGAAGTGGAAGATAAAGTTCATCTGTCGGCATTCTCTGGGACACTTCTGCCAGAACTGCAACTGTGAAGGGCAGCTCCTGAATGTCAGCACTCGCCCTGGTGTGCAGTATTTTTAATTTGAGGTTAGAGGGAAATCATGCACTTATAAATTCAACAGACTTTATAATTATGAAACCTTTTAACAATTGTTATCACGCTTCCAGAAACTGTCTTTGTGTTTTTCTCTGAGGGTGTGCTTTTTAAATTTAATTTTTTATATTCAACATATCTTATTTTACTACAAGAATTGTTAGTGGTTGTGATCTTATATTTGTAAATCAAAACTACTGTTGTCCTGTGCAGCACAAAATTTTGGATGATGATATCAGATCGTAAACCTAATGTGGGCAGGTGTGGAACTCAGCAGCCCACATCAAAGAGCCAATTAACAAGAACATTATGCTGCCTATCCCATAATGCTATCGAATTTATGTATTTTTAATGCCATTGCAAAATGTTAGTAGACAGTTACAAGTAATTAGGAAAACTAGTAGCATGTTATCAACCATCACAAGGGGAATTGAATACAAAAGTATTCACCATTTGATGGGGGAACCAGTAGGTTGACATTAGGTTTACAATCTAATATCATCACCCAAGATGTTGTACCTGCAGGGGACAGCAGTAGTTCTGATTTACAAAAGTGGAGAGGTTATGCTTCAGTTGTACAGGCACAAGATGTAGGAACAGAAGTAGGCCATTCAGCCCATTGATTCCACTTTCCTGCTTTATCTCCATAACCCTCGATTCCCTTATTGATTAAAAATCCTGCTATCTCAGTCTGGAATGTACTTAATAACCCAACTTCAACAGACCACTGGAGTAAAGAATTCAACAGTTCTGAGGAAGGGTCACCAGACCCGAAACGTTAACTCTGTTTTCTCCTCCACAGATGCTGCCAGACCTGCTGAGCTTTTCCAGCAACTTTGTTTTTGTTCCTGATTTACAGCATCCGCAGTTTTTTTGGTTTTTAAAGAATTCAACAGATTCACTACCCATGGAGAAGAAATTCCTCCTTTTCTCTGAGATTATGCCTTCTTGTTCTAGACCCTCCTACAACGGGAAGAAACTTTTCGGCATCTATCTTGTCGAGTCTTCCAAGAATATTGTATATCTAACTAAAAGGTCACCTCTCATTCTTTTAAATTCCAATGAATACAGAGTGAACCTACCCACCTCCTCAAAGGACACACCCTCCATACAAAGGATCAGCCTAGTGAACCTTCTCTGGATTGCCTTTACTATTTAGTCTACTACGCAGAACCTTATCAAAGGCTTTAATATAGTCCAATTAAATGACACTTACCACTCTACCCTCATCAATCTTTTTGGTTACTTCCTCAAAATACTCAATCAAATTTGTGAGACATGATTTCCTTCGTACAAAACCATGCTGACTATAAATAATCATTCCTTACCTCTCCAAATCTTATCTTTGAGAATCACCTCCAACAACTTACCCACCAGCCATGTCAGCCTCAGAAGTCTATAGTTCCCAGGCTTCTCCTTACAGCCTTTCTAAAATAAAGGCACAACATTAGCCACCCTCCAGTCCTCTGGCA
Organism: Ginglymostoma cirratum; assembly: GCA_024137785.1. Lineage (NCBI taxonomy): Eukaryota > Metazoa > Chordata > Chondrichthyes > Orectolobiformes > Ginglymostomatidae > Ginglymostoma > Ginglymostoma cirratum. The sequence continues at coordinate 16,826,894 of JAHRHZ010000264.1, forward strand.
CCTCACCTGTGTTTATTAGTTGATACAATTATTTCTACTAGGGGCCCTGCAATTTCCTCCCCAATTTCCACAACCACTTCCAAAAGATGTGTTGAGGTCAAAAACAGTTCAGAATAGGGGAAGTACTAGTGTGTATACACATAAAGAGCTTCGTACAATAGACTATCTACCTCCAGGAAGAAATACACAAATCAGTCCTGGGGAGAAGAAGATCTAATGCAACAGGATATGACTGCAGAAATATATCCCAATGGACATCCAAACCAATTTAAGCTTGATATAGGGATACTGCTAATGTCCTATCTGGCAAATTAATTTTGTCTAAAATTCTTGAAGTTACAGATTACAGATCTGAAGGTATATGATGTAGGTGGAAGGACCCCTAAGATTAAAAGAATATTAATAGTTACATAATTATGTAAAGAATACCAGATGTTTAAGAACGTGTATGTCATCCAGAACCAACAAAGCTCAATCTTGAGGAAGGATGCTTGTTTTGCCCTCATAAACCTGCAATTCATTAATGTTCAAACACTTCATAAGAAAACTTACCATTGACTGACATAAGAAAAGTCAACCAGAGAAAGACATCTTTAGTGTTCCAAGATTAATGGCTGAACCTAAGAAGAACATTCAACCAATGAAAATTACTCATGTTGGAGTCCGCGAGACAGTTAACAGATAAACCTCAGATTGCACAGGAAAGGTTTTCCATCTCTAATATCACTGAACAGTCCTCAGAACATAACTATCAGCAAGACTTAAGACCACAACCAAATCCCACTGGTAAAATATATAAGCGAGATTGCTCACTTAAGATCATTGTTGGATTTTTAATCAAGCCAGTACTAACTGCATAGCTACATATAAAGGTGACCCAGATCAGTCAATATTACTGATCAAATTGGTGTGAAAGAAATTGACTGCACCAGTCAAAACAACACATTGTATGAAAGAAGTTGTCCAAAATCTATAATCTCTTAAGAAAGATCAGCCACATGCCCAGTCCATGGTACAAAGGATGCAGCTACTTTCATCAGCACAATGTTTTCTAAGATGGGCATTGATAAATTTAAGGTTCTCCAGATAAGGTAACGCAGTGGCAAAAGCAACAACGTCAACGGTCAACCAAGTCTTTTGTGAAAGAAGTTTGTGAGGTAAGGAATCCTCCAGAGGAGAAATAAATGATTGATCAGTGTCAAGATCAACAATCCTCAATCTGATGACACATTGATCCTCCTGAACCAGAACAAATACATTCTGGAAGAGTTGTGAAACGTCCAGTTTGCTTCAATTTGTGAAGTCAGAGTATTAATGGGAGAAGACGTAGTGGTAACTGTAATATCGCTGTTTATCCCTTTATATAAATGTTCAAATAAGGTGGAAAAGTTTGGGGGAAGATGTTAAATAAGGTAATTATATAAAAGGGTTAATATATGAGCTAAACTGAAGCTCTTGCCCACTCATATTTAAAGTCACCGCTTGGTAGAGCATCAAGCAGTTTGGCTGTTGCAGCAGTTCAGGCAGACAGTCACTTGAGTCTGGCACAGTCTTCCAACGGAAACGTATGTTTCCTACCTAAGATAATCTGTGTATGGTTATGGCAATGCAATAAATAATATCCTGTTATCTAAAAGAAGGACTTCTGCTGAGATTTATTTGTGGATCCATCCTCTGTCACAAACTACTGAACAGCCACTTTGAATAACATAAGGAGGAGGGATGGTGGCATGCTCAACTGCAACCACAAGTGGTTTTGTACCCAGGCATCACATTGTCTTATGAAAATATGTCAATAATGTCAATCAAGGTATAACAGGTGGGGTGGTGTCAAAATGTCTAGAGGCAAGGGCAGAGGTTGACTTTCAGAGGCCTATCCTTTAACTCCTATCTGTGCCTCCAATTAGCCCAAAGTAAGTCAGTTGAAGACTAGCCTCCCAACCCAGCAGTCAGATCACCATAAGACCATAGGACCATAAGACATAGGAGTAGAAATTAGGCTATTTGGCCCATCAAGTCTGCTCCACCATTTAATCATGGCTAATAAGTTCCTTAACCCCATTCTCCTGCTTTCTCCCCATAACGCTTGACCGTCTTGATAATCAAGAACCTATGTATCTCAGTCTTAAATGTACTCAATGACCTGGCCTCCACAGCCTTCTGTGGCAGTGAATTCCAGAGATTCACGACTCTTTGGCTGAAGAAGTTTCTCCTTATCTCTGTTCTATAACGTCTTCGCTTTACTCTAAGGCTGTGCCCTCGGGTTCTAGTCTCTCCTACCAATGGAAGCATCTTCCCAACATCCACTCTGTCCAGGCCATTCAGTATTCTGTAAGTTTCAATTAGATCCCCCCTCATTCTTCTAAACTCCAATGAGTATATTCCCAGAGTCCTTAAACTTTCCTCATATGTTAAGCTTTCCATTCCTGGGACCATTCCTGTGAACCTTCTCTGAACCCGCTCTGTGGCCAGTACATCCTTCCTGAGATACGGGGCCCAAAACTGCACATAAAATTCCAAATATGGCCTGACCAGAGCCTTATAGAGCCTTAGAAGCACATCCCTGCTTTTATATTCAAGTCGTCTCAAAACAAAATGTGAAAGTTGCATTTGCCTCCCTAACTACTGACTCAACCTACGAGTTTATCTTGAGAAAATCCTGGACTAGAACTCCCGAGTCTCTTTGCACATCTGAATTTTCTCCCCATTTAGAAAATAGTCCATGCCTCTATTCTTCTTACCAAAGTGCATGACCTCACACTTTCCCACGTTGTACTCCATCTGCCACTTCTTTGCCCACTCACCTAACCTGTCCACATCCTTTTGCAGCTTCCCCCCCTCCTCAATACTACCTGTCCCTGTACCCAATTTTGTATCATCTGCAATATTGTGTCATCACTATAGATTCTCAGTCAGGAAACTAACAGCCTTTCGAACTTGCAAGAGAGACAAGCAATTGGGGTGGGTGATAAGTTGAGGCCCTTGAGTTGCCACTAATTGACTAGTTAAGAGTTTTAGTTAGTACTAGGTCAAGAAGGTCACCAATGGGCATTCTCTCCCAAACATACTCGCTGAGGTGGCAAGAAAGGGGGTGACTTTCTCTCCAGGACATTATCAATTATTTCTCCTGATCCTTCAGGGAGGTGAAAATCATACCTCATATATCTCAACTGTTTTATATCAAACCCAAAGTCAGATGTTTTTTATGGGCGAAATATTCTCTGCAATGATTTTTCTGCAATAATATAACCAGTAATAGCTCTGATAATCATTCATACCCCCACACAAAAAATGTTATTATATTGTGTGACAGAAGGGTCAACAGTTTTAAAATAATTTTTTATGTACTATTGATGTTTTTATGTACATCATAATTCTCATGACCATTCATTTTTATACAGTTTTCTTTTTGTGCTCTTTTTATCTCTGGCTTACGCGTTCCCAAAAGTCCACTGTTTGCTTTTCAATGGCAGCAAAACATTCTTATTAAATTGAGCAAACCCACTATTATCTTTAACTCTCACTGAAGAATGGATTACTTCTGGCTTACTGGCAATTAAAAGGGTTTAGAATACCTCAGGGAAGGTCAATGGGAGCTAGGGGACTTGGAACATTGAAGCCACATAGAAATGCAATCCCGAGTTCCCTGGTAAACTAAAGTTATATATCCAGAAATGAGCCACAAAAAAGCAGACTTGTTTCTGTTTGAGGGTTGAATAATGGCTGCAGAGAGAATTTAGAACAAGGACCCAGGAAAAAAACAAACAAACTTTGGGGTTTGGATGTTTGTTTCTCATTGCTCTGTACTCAAGTTGAGCCCAACTTCAGGAGGTATGGTGTTTGAGTTCTTCATGTTTGCAGTTCCATCCCAAACACAGGTTCTAGTAGTTGTAAATAAAGCAATCTTAAAGCTGCAGTGTTTCAGAATCCAGCAAAACAATTTTTCAAATAGTCAAAGGAACATATAACAATTCTCATAAGTTGAACTGAATTCTGGTAAGTTTGAATCAGATCCCAGTATTGCTGGGCATTTTGTCTAAATTGTTCTCCTTTTCAAAATAAAATGTATTTCAGCGTGATAAGTTTTTTACTAACAAATTGACACCCCAGATTTAATCTCACGTAACCACATTTAAGATAATCACAACTGAAATCTTAGCCCAAGGGTGAAACAGATATCCAGTACAGTACAATTCCAATTATCAGGTTTCTAATTATCTGAACAGAGGCATTTTGTGAATTACATTTACGTCAATCAAACAATTTAACTAGAGTATTTAATATTGACTTCCAGTTAGCTAACCTCAATTACTTGAACTGATTTGCTGTCTCTTGAGTTCTCGGGATAATCTGGAACCTACAGTGCTTAATACAATTTCCGTATACACAACAATATTCTCATATTTAATGTTGCCTTTTCACCTGGCCTTGTGTGAATGGGATTTGAGATTTACTAGTTAAGCGCTGTTGAGTATATTTAAGAGTCCTCACTCCATGGTGGGCTGTAAGTCTAGTACTGGGAGGTGGCTATCTTTTTTTTGGCTTGTTGTTGAAAATCTCAGCGTAACCCTTAACCGAATCCAAAACACTTAACTGTTATGTTTATGATCCACTCCTGGATTCCTAGAGAAATTAGGATTGCATATTTGTGAGACACCCATAGATACTGTTTCGAGAGTAGTGAGACCCACACAAAGACCTGCTAAATAGTTTATTTTTAACATATAATTCTTTAATAGATATATCTCATATTACAGTATTTTTGTATCAAGAAGACTCAAACACTCCAATTTATTCAAAGAATAATGGGAAAAAATAGGCAAAAATGCAAAATGAATAGGTTTTGGGGATATGCTTGTCTAATTATATGAGGTGTTGGCTTGCTTACCGAGCTGGTTGGTTACCGTGCAGATGTTTTGTCACCATGCTAGGCAAAATCATCAGCGCGGCCTCCGATGAAGTGATGTTGTTCTACTCTGCTTGGTATTTGTATGATCTGGTTTGTTAAGTTGGGTTGTGTCATTTCTGGTTCTGTTCTGCATGGGTTTGTATATGGGATCTAATTCCAAATGTTTGTCGATTGCATTATGGGTTGAAAACCAATCCTCTAGAAGTTCTAATGCGTGTCTGTGGTTGGCTTGAGCTGGGATGGTCACATTGTCCCAGTTAAATTGATGGCCTTCATTGTCCAAGTGCACTGAGATGAGGGAAAATTTGTCATGTCGTTTTGCTGTTAACTGGTGTTGGTGTATCCTGATGGCTAGTTTCCTTCTGGTCTGGGTGATGTAATGTTTGCTGCAGTCGTTGCAGGCATTTTGTAAACTGCGTTGGTCCTGCATGTCATGGGCATGGGGTCTTTGGTCCTTGTGAGTGTTTGTCGTAGTGTGACTGTGTGTTTGTGTGCTACTATGATTGCTAGTGGTTGTAGGAGTCTCATTGTCAGTTCTGATATGCTCTTGATATAGGGTAGTGTGGCCAATGTGGCTCACAGCTCACTAGTGGAGTGTTGAAGACCTCTGACTTCACATATTCCTTCTAGACTGATGTCTTTTACTGATGCCGCAGTCCTATGATCATTTAGCACCATTTTAATTTATAAAAGTCTCATAATACCACAATACAGACACCAGTTTGAGCCAAAAGAAGATTAGTGTGAAAGTGTTAAGACCTGGAGAAAGTGAGTAACTTCCATTACCGAGAATCAGTGGCACCAGAAGATGCACGTATAGTAATGGAAGTTAAGCAATGGAATATCTCAGGTTATAGCAAGTGGAAAAAAGAACAGTGGATTGTTGTCTTACAGAAAAACACTGTTGAAACATAAGGGAGTTACGGACTTGTTATATAGTGCAGAAACGTGGGCAACTTCAAAAAGAGAGGAACAACGACTGGATAGAAATGAAAAGCAGATGTTGGGATGGATGCATGGAATGACAAGTAAGGAACAATCTGGAACCAACACATTAGAAGTGTGGTGAAGCCTGTGGAAATACTGAAAAAAAAGTAGAGAGAAGACAAGAAATTCAAATGATATGTTCACCTGTTACGGAGAGAAAGTAGATATGCATTGACGGAGATGGAAGTGCCAGGAAGACAGAGAACAGAAAACCTAAACCCAGATGGGAAAATGCGGTGCTGAGCAAGTAAAACACAGTATAGTTGGAACAAAAATGTGTGACTACAGGAGGAGATGGAGAAGCTTGATCAATTACCATTGCAATGACCCGACATAAAGTAAGAAAAGCTGAAAGAAGAAGGACAAAGGTAAGACTTAACATATGCAGTATTTGAGCAAGTTTACGAAAAGTAATTACGATATTCTATTGATGCTCAGCCAACAAGAATGACCATTCAATGTACTAAATGTTCAGTATCTTTCTTGAATCTTCTACATGGAAAAAGCCCAAGAAAATGGAACTGCAGAAAAAAATATATTAAATCATTATATCTTTTATTGTATCCAGGCACAGATGTTGTGTCGCCTTTTTTTGTCACTAGTCTTGGACTCAAGCTTTGTCTGTTCCTATTGACCTTTAACACAGCAAGCATTCTAACTGTAAATAAATGTAAACTAAAACAAAACAAAATTTGTTTCCGAAACGTTAATAGAGGAAATGTTAAACTAAAGAAATCAACTGCAGACTAGTAAATTTAATATTGAACCATAGTCTAAAAAGGTGTAATACTGAAAGATAAGAAATGGAAATTATATTTGATATATTTCAACAAATTACCAAAGGTTCTGTACACAATATGGTCAGAGAGGAGAGGCAAGAGATAATGCTGTGGACAGTTTTGAATCAGGTACTGTTTTTCTTTTCCCCTGTCAATAACAATGACATTTTGCAATGAAAGGACATTTATGATTGTGCATAATCCTGAGAGTCCAAAAGCCATGCATTTTTCAGAGTAGCGATTTTATCAAAAAACTTAGGCTCACATTTTCTGATGGCCAATTCTGTAGAAAAGTCATACTCATCTCAAAAGTTAATTCATTTTCTCTCTCCACAGAGACCTGCTGAATTTCTCCAGTACTTTTGGTTTTCATTTTGTTGTTCCAGTGTGCCTGGGGAACAATAACATAGCAGACCAGAAGGAAATACCCAAGAAATCGAAAATTTAGATTGCTGCTCTTCAGAAAATCTAGTCCTTAGAGTCATTTACAAGGCCTAGATATCCTTATAAATGTTTTTTTTTAATATAGAAGGGTTTGTTTTGGAAGAGGCAATAGCATTGCAGGCTTATTATTGCACATGAAAGATTGGGATGAAGCTGAGAAACAAGCAGGGAAAGGAGAGTATGTTCCAAACCTACAAGAAGAAATGAAAAGATTGAGTTAATTACATAACAATTATGATGAAGGGTCTAGGCCCGAAACGTCAAGCTTTCCTGCTCCTATGATGCTGCTTCGCCTGCTGTGTTCATCCAGCTCCACACCTTGTTATCTCGGATTCTCCAGCATCTGCAGTACCTATTATCTCTGATACAATTATGACGATCTGCTTATCCCCCTGCCTGAAATTTATGCAAAGTTTCTCTACATCAACACTTCTGTTATATACTTCATTATTGCCTTAATCCTGCGTTTAAGAATTGAAACCATTCAGCCAATATTTATGTCAATGGCATTCTGAAAAAGCAGATTCAAAGGTTGTTACGAAACCAGCCACGGACAAATGTGCCAAAAATGAGAAAGGTAACTGATGTGATGGCAAATACATAATTGCTGGTTTTTACCTAAATGTTAGATTTTAAGCAGGATTCAAAGCAATATGCTGGGAGAATTAAAGATGAAAATTTCCAAATGCTCTTATCAGACTTTTAGATGGATTCTAAGTATATTTTGGGAGTTGGTTTTGCTCACTTGGCTGGACAGCCTGTTTGTGATGCAATGTGACATCAGCAATGTGTGTTCAATTCCCATACCAGCTAATGTTACCACGAAGGACTTTCCTTCTCAGACTTTCCCACTGCCTGAGGTGTGGTGACCCTCAGGTTAAACCACAGCCAGTTGTCTCTCTCTAAGGAGAGAGCAGTCCTACAGTCTGGTAGGACTTTGCCAACTTTATTTCACCTTCAGTTATATTTACACTTGTCATTAGAAATTCACAAAAATCGTCGTCTACCCATCAAGAAAATAAAGCTTAAAGTTCCCCACACGTTCACTGAACTAGCTTTTTACATTATAATTCAACTGGGTACATTTTCTAAGTGCTAGCAATTCAGTGTACAAATAAATTCTTGTTGAAATCTGTCTAAACTGGCTTTTTTGCCAATGTTAACCACCACCCTTGCTCTCATCTCCTGGATGAATTTGAAGTATTGCTCCAGGTTAACATTAAGTAAACTGTCGGTACATTTCTCTTGAAGTTACCTTCTGAATTGCATCCTCCTTAAACCTCAATTTTGTTTCTTCATAAGTCAGTCCTATGTGCCAAGGAGCAGTCTTGTTTTTTTTTCCCTCTGCACCACCTCCATGCCTGGAAAGTTTCCTTGATGGTGTAAAATTAAGATTCACCCTTGGACATTTGGTTAAAATTAACTCTATTTTATCTGTGATTCTGTTCTCATCTTACTTCCACCTAATTTATGCATATCTTCCACATTTGCAGGAATGGTTTTGCTTAAGCTAAAACAGAAAATTGTGTTTAATGTAGAATTGTTCCAGATTTCAAAGTGTTGCTCTACACTGCTGAACAGCTGATATTGGACCGTGTGTGAATATCATAAATGCAGCTTCCAGGTATTTACTACACAACTCTTCCAGCTACAGTAACTGAGTTGGTCAGCTCTTGACTAAGTAGTTAGATGAAGTACTGTGTAGGAAATGAAACATTTCACTTAGGGCTCATTTTTCCTGAAGAAATCCATTTTGACAAAATCCAGCACACCAAATTTCTGTCAAGCTTTCTGCCCGCTAAGCCTAGCATGGTATTAAGAGCGCTGGAAAATAATTTTATAGTGTATAAAGTTTCCAGTTGCGCATGCGTGATGGCAAGCAGATTATTGTGTGTTTGCGTGTGTTGGGGGTTGGAAAGAGGCACAGAGTGGAAATACATGAGTAAACTGCTTTACTTTCCTTCACAGAATTAAAGCTGAACTCATTAGTTACTTCTAACAATAAACTTCTGTCTAACAACAAGTTCAACAATTAATTTTAAAAATTGGTTCATAGCTTTCAATTCTACTTTTAAATAATGTTAATTTTAGGAAATATATAAATAAATAAGTACCCAGAAGTTGCATTTATTGTAGTATTAGTCATGGATGTCAATGAGAAAAGAGAGAGCAGGGGGAGATAAAGATTGAGTCGAGAAAAGAAGAAATCAGCTCTGTAGGCCAAGAACATCTTGGAATGATAGGTTACTAAAAACATTAAACCAATGGCCCCATGATGTAAGAAATACACCTAAGAAATACACCTTTTATCACCACTGATAAAAAATATCAGCCTGGAATCTGTGAAAACACAGTGTGGAGCTGGAGGAACACAGCAGGCCAGGCAACATTGGAGGAGCAGGAAAGCTGACGTTTCGGGTCGGGACCATCAGTTTTCCTGCTCCTCAGATGCTGCCTGACCTGCTGTGTTCCTCCAGCTCTACACTGTGTCATCTCTGACTCCAGCATTGGCAGTTCTTACTATCTCAGCCTGGAATCTGTGATGGTTATATAATCATTTCTATAGCATTGATGGAAGAAGCATATTCGGACCCTGCAGAATCCCAGATGTAGCAGATTCTGAGGGAATTGCCCAGGAAATTAAAGATTCAATGGGCAATTCCCCAACATCTGAATCCGTCTGAAAATATCAATTTAAATCAGAGAATTTGGAAGCTTCTGTTGATATTAAGTAAATAGCTACCCAGGAGACATTACATTGTTAAAAGCCTAGTCTAACTCCTGGTTAACTATTAAACTGATCTTCACAACTTACCACACAAGCCACTAACTACACCTCTCCTGATCTCATTAATCGCTCATCCCTGAGCCAACACTCCACCTCTACCCAGAGACCCGACATGCTTTCACCCCACTCAGACCTGAGATGCACTCTGCCTCCACTGGACCCTGCTGGACCCAATATCCTTGCCCACTGAGACGCTCCACAAATATTCCATCATTTACCTGGCCCATTCCCAACTTGCACTGTGCCATCTTATCCACAGGGCAGCTTACTTGCGTGTCACCTACCCACCTATCACAATACCCACCTGGCACCTTACATACTTGGCATCCTACACTCATACTTAATTTATGTATATTTCCTCTTACAGGAACAGTCAAAGTAGCTGTTTGTGATGTTGGACATTTAAATCACAGAATTACAGTAACTACTGCTGTGAAAAAAGGGGTGTGGTTTGATCTTCCTGACTATCCTGCACTGTAAGGGACCTGTTAGATTTAAAGCATGCTCCATACTTCTGAAGGCGACCTGATCGGAATCTCCTGACAGAAATGAAGAGCTCTTTCTGAAAGGTAATAAAGAAAGAGCAAAGTATCAAGCTGAGTGTGATTGCTAAGCCTTGGAAAATCCAGCTCATCTACTTTCTTTCCTGTGTCTATCTCCGTGCTCCTGCCTTTTCCTCTGCTCCAATAATACTTTCTGTCTGCTGTATTTTCTCCAAGCTTCATTTCTATGGTGTCCCTGAGTGCAAGGGTTCATTCAAATAAGTCTATCCTTTACACTGGTGCTACAGTAGCACCTATTATGATGGAAATGGTGGACCTTAGCTGGAATATTTGCAGGCATAATTAGAATATTCCACGAACATTAGAAACCTGGGGTAAAAATGGCCGAAGACAAAAAGGTTTTTTTTATATATATGACAAGGAATTATATCTACATTGTAGTACAAATGAGCAAAGTCACTCTTACTGGGAAAACTATAACATGTTTTAGGGACTGTGGTTTCTGATCCACTTCAAATTGGTAGAATTGCAAAAGTATTGTCAGATGAACTCAGTTCAGCACATCTTTGAACTCTAAAATCTAACAGCTACCTGACCTGGCTAGAATGTTGACTTTCTAGTTACCTTTTAGTAGCAAAATATTGTTCTGAAGGTACAGGCTTTATACAATTACAGGAGAACTTCATGCGGCAACTGTCTCTCTGTTGCTGAGATCAATCATGTGATCTTCATATCTCACTTGCAGATGCGGTACGGTGGCTCAGTGGTTAGTACTGCTGCCTCACAGCACCGTGGACCTGGGTTTGATTCCAGCCTTGGGTCTGTGTGGAATTTGCACATTTTCCCCGTGTCTACACGAGTGTTGTCCGGGTGCTATGGTATCCTCCCACAGTCCAAAGATGTGCAGGTTAGGTGGATTGGCCATGGTAAATTGCCCCGTAGTGTCCAGGGATTAGCCATTGGAAAAATGCAGGGTTATAGGGTAGGGGTGTTGGTGGGATGCTCTTCGGAGGGGCGGTGTGGACTTGATGGGCTGAATGGCCTGCTTCCAAACTGTAGGAATTCTATGTTCTTGGAGCAGAGGTATAGAAGACCAAGATGTTATGATCCAATGGCCAGTTTCCAGTGAAAGTGGTCTTTCCTTTTTTATACAGCTGTTACAGCTATTCATCCTTGAACAGGGCCAAACCTATTGGGACATGAACAGGGCTAAGCCAGTCCAGACATCATTGAGTTAGTAATGAGTGTATGCTGTTCAAATTAGCATGCTCCTGGATCTCTGAGAAGGTAACCATGTCCTGCCAAGAAATGCTGAGGATACATCTGAAAATACAAAGGTGGAAGCTATTATGCCTTTTCTCCTACCTAGCATACCAAACGGTGGATAAAAACCGAAAGAACTGCTGATGCAATACATCAGGAACAAAAACAAAGTTGCTGGAAAATCTCAGCAGGTCTGGCAGCATCTGTCGAGGAGAAAACAGAGTTAACGTTTCGGGTCCGGTGACCCTTCCTCAGAACTGATGGTGGCTGGGAAAACGTCAGTTTATATGCAGAAAATAGGGAGGTGGGTGGGGTAGGGAGTAAACAATAGGATCGAGCCCAAAGAGAGAGAAAGACAGTTGGACAGACAAAGGAGTTGCTAACGAATCGGCTGGGAGGGTGAATAGTTGTTAATGGGGACTGTTAGTGACTAACAACAGGGGGTGAGTAGTGGCAGGCTATGTGGTAACAAGGCCTGGTGTGTGGGGTGGGGGGCTGGGACATGGGAGAGTTTAGGCCCTAAAATTATTGAACTCAATATTGAGTCCGGAGGGCTGTAGAGTCCCCAAGCGGAAAATGAGGTGTTGTTCCTCCAGCTTGGGTTGGGCTTCGCTGGAACATTGTAGCAAACCAGAGACAGAGATGTTGGCCAGAGAGCAAATGGTAGGTACCATCCCACCAGCGTCCACATCCAGAAGATCGTCAGAAGCCATTTCTGCCACTTCCAGCAAGATGCCTCCTCCAGACACATATTCCCCTCCCCTCCCTTGTCTGCCTTCTGCAGGGACCGTTCCCTCCGGGACACCCTGGTCCACACTTCCTTCACCCACAACACCTCCCCACAGCCCTACGGCACCTTCCCCCATCACCGGCAAAGGTGCAACACCTGCCCACTTACCTCCTCCCTCCCCAGTATCCAAGGGCCCAAACATACCTTCCAGGTGAAGCAACACTTCACCTGCACTTCCCAGAATCTAGTCTACTGCATTCGCTGTTCACAATGTGGTCTCCTCTACATTGGGGAAACGAAGCGTAGACTTGGCAACCGCTTCACAGAACATCTATGTTCTGCTCACAAAAAAGACCCTGAACTACCTGTTGCCTGCCACTTCAATGCACCACCCTGCTCTTTGGCCAACATCTCTGTCTCTGGCTTGCTGCAGTGTTCCAGTGAAGCCCAACCCAAGCTGGAGGAACAACACCTCATTTTCCATTTGGGGACCTTACAGCCCTCCGGACTCAATATTGAGTTCAATAATTTTAGGGCCTAACTCTCCCATGTCCCAGCCCCCCACCTCACACACCAGGCCTTGTTACCACATAGCCTGCCACTACTCACCCCCTGTTGTTAGTCACTAACAGTCCCCATTAACAACTATTTACCCTCCTAGCCTGATCGCTAGCAACTCCTTTGTCTGTCCAACTGTCTTTCTCTCTCTTTGGGCTCTACCCTATCGTTTACTTCCTACCCCACCCACCTCCCTATTTGCTGCATATAAATTGATGTTTTCCCAGCCACCATCAATTCTGAGGAAGGGTCACCGGACCCGAAACGTTAACTCTGTTTTCTCCTCGACAGATGCTGCCAGACCTGCTGAGCTTTTCCAGCAACTTTGTTTTTATACCAAATGGTGGAAACTGCATGAAATGGACAGAGCTAAGGATTCCCATAATCAATGGATCAGATTTAAGCTCCCAAGTCATGCCACACTCAGTTTTAAATGGTGGTGAACAAATAAACAACTTTACTGGAGAGAGGCTCCACAAGTATATTCATTCTTAAAGACGGAAGCCCAGCACATCAGTGCGAAGGACAAGGCTGAAGAATTTGCATCCGCCTTCAATGAAATGTGCTGATTTTCCGAGTGGATGATCCATCTCAGCCTCCATCTGAGGTCCCCAGCATAACAGATTCCGGTCTTCAATCAATTTGAGTCACTCCATGTGATATCAAGAAATGACCAAAGACAGGATACTGCAAAAGCTATAGGTCCAGGCAACATTACTGAAGACTTGTTGGAGTTCTTTGAAGAGGAATAAGAGATGATTGGTGAAGATAATGCTGTTCATGTGGAATACGTGGACTCCCAAAACGTGTTCAATAGAGACTCATTCAACAGACTTGTGAAAAAAAGCTATAGGTTGTATAACAAAAGGCACAGCAGGAACATGGAATCAAAATTGACTGAGTGATAGGAAATGATGGTGAGGGTTGATGAAGATTCAACAAACTGGAGGAAGGCATGTAATGTAGTTCTGCAGGTGTTGGTATTGGGAACATTATCTTTCCCATTCATCGTAATGATCTAGATTTTGGTTTGCAGGGCACAATATCAATGTTTGCAGATGATACAAAATTTGGAAAGATTGTAAACTGTGAGAACAGTGTAGGGCTTGAAATGGACATTGACAAGTTGGTGGAGTGGGCACATAGGTGCAGGTGAAGTTCAATGCAGAGAACTGTAAGATAATATACTTTGGTACAAAGAACATGGCAAGACAATATAAAATAAGAAGTACTGTACTGTAAAGGATGTGTAGAAGTAGAGTGCATATTAGTAAAAACCATTAAAGGATGGCAGGACAGTGGGACATTGTGATTAATAAAGCATACAATATCCTAGGCTTGCTTAATAGTGGCATAGAGTGAAAGAGCAGGAAGTTATATTGAACCTGTAGAACACACTGGCAAGAAGGATGTGAATGCTCCAGTGTGAATGCAGAAGAGGTTCAGGAAAAGTAGTTCTAGTGATGGGAAACTTCAACTATGAAGAAAAATAGGAGAACTTAGGATGTTCTCCTTGGAGAGGAATAGTTCAGGAATGATTTGATAAAGGTTTTAATAACATTAAGATTCTAGTCAGAGCGGACAGGAGAAACAGTTCTAATCATGAAAGGGAAGAATGGAATGGCATAGATTTAAAGTGATTTGTAAAACAAGAAAATGTGATACAAGATAAAACTTTTTACACACCGTGAGTCATTCGAATCTGATATCCACAGACTGGAAGTGTAGTTCAGGCAATTTCAATTGAACATCTAAGAAGGCATTGGATTATTATTTAAATAGAAATAATGTGCAAGTTTATGGGAAAGGGCAGTAAATCATGATGCTCAATCCAAGAGATAGTGCTGACATGATGGGCCGAACGGCCTCTGCACCACAACAATTCTGTGATTCTGTGTTACAGAACTAGCCGTGCCCCTAGCCGGGTTATTCCAGCACAGCACCAATACTGACATCTACTGAATTATATGGAAATTACCCTGTTGTGGTCTGTCCACAAACAGCAGGACAAATCCAACGTGACCAGTTACTGCCCTTTCAATCTGCTCTTCATTGTCAGCAAAGTATTTTCATAGGAAGAGCTTGACAACAGTGCTATCATGTGACACTTATAAAGGAATTATCTGTTCATTGACATTTCTGGTTCTGCCAGGGCCTGACCTCATCACAGCCTTGGTTCAAACATGGACAGACGTGTTAAACTCCAGAGGTGAGATGGAGATCAATCAACTCATTCCCAGGACATTACTGCAGTAGCTCCTCAGGGTAAATATTTTCTTGTCAACCTGTTACACAACTCCGGAGCAGGTGGGAATCGCGCCCAGGCCTTTTAGCTCAAAGGTAAGGACACTGAAACCACACCACAAGAGCCCCTCATTCCTCAAGATAGTTTCCTAGTCCCAAACATCTTCAGCTGTTTCAGCAATGACCTGCCCTCCCTCATAAGTTCAGAGGCGAGGAAGGTAATTGTGCAATTATCAATGTTCAGAATTATTTGTGACTCGTCAGATATTGAAGCAGTCTGCATCCATAAGTAGCACAACCTGGACAATATCCAAGCTTGGAATAAGTAGCAAGTAACATTTGCACCATGCATATGCCAGAAAATGGCATCTCCAACACGTCAGAATATAACCATTGCATCTTGACATTCAATGGCATTACCATTGTTAAATGTCTCACTATCAACATCCTAGTGATTACCATTGACTGGAAACTGCACTGAACTAACCACATAAACTGTGACTACAAGCCCAGTTCGGGGTTTGGGAATTCTTAGGAAAGTGACTCGCCTGCTGACTTCCCAAAGCCTGTCCACCATCTACAACTGCACCTCCCAGTCGCGAACCATTTCAACTCCCCCTCCCATTCCTCAGATGACATGTCCATCCTTGGCCTCCTACAATGCCACAGTGATGCCACCCGAAGCCTGCAGGAACAGCAAATCATATTCAGCCTGGGAACCCTGCAGCCCAATGGCATCAATGTGGAATTCACAAGCTTCAAAATCTCCCCTCCCCCAACCGCATCCCAAAACCAGCCCAGCTCATCTCCACCTCCCTAACCTGTTTTTCCTCTCACCTCAAGCCACACCCCCATCTCCTATCTACTAACATCATCCCGCCCCCTTGACCTGTCCGTCCTCCCTGGACTGACCTATCTCCTCCCTACCCCCCTACCTACACTCACCTTTACTGGCTCCATCCCCGCCTCTTCGACTTGTCTGCCTCCTCTCCACCTATCCTCTCCTCTATCCATCATCTATCCGCCTCCCCCTCTCTCCCTATTTATTTCAGTACCCTCTTCCCCTCCCCCATTTCTGATGAAGGGTTTGGGCCCGAAACGTCAAGTTTTCCTGCTCCTATGATGCTGCTTGACCTGCTGTGTTCATCCAGCCCCATGCTTGTTATCACCATCTACAAGTGTTGAGTTAACAATTTGTGTTAACGGCCTTAGGGAGAATCATTAACTGAAAAAAACTTTGGTGAATGTGGAGCAATTTGCCAAAAGGTAACTGCTTATATCTGTGTTAACATTCTGGGTCCAGTGACATTTCCTCAGAACAGTTCTGAGGAAGGGTCACCAGACCAAAAACATTAACTCTTATTTTTTCTTCACAGGTGCTACCAGGCCTGCTGAGCTTTTCCAGCAACTTCTGTTTTTGTTCCTGATTTACAGCATCCGCAGTTCTTTCGATGTTTACTGATTATATCTGTGCCAGCTGAGTAAGAACCTTTGACATGGAGATAAAAATGATTCTTCACTGAAGTTTGACTGGGTGTAAGGGTATTGCTGGGGTAAAAGGGACGAGTTTCTGATGTTTGCAATGAGATTTTTCCAATTGTTTTTGTCTAATGTAACATACTTCATGTTTCTCTTTTATGTAATAAACTTTGACTTTTTTGTTAATAGTGCAGCCTTCCTCAGTAAATGAAAAGATCTGACCTTTGTCTATATTACCATTAGCTGTCATATTAACAATCTGAAAATCTAATAAAAATTGTGAAAACAAAACTGAAGAGAAAATGTTGCTACTGTCTTGAAAATATTACTCTTATGCTATGTACTTATTTTCTATTTTTAATCCATAATTTGTCGAGACTGGTTGTTGTGATGAATGTGGAAAATCAAGACATATATTGATGAATGACAATCTCAACAATGAAGGAATAATTGTTATAAAAATAATTACTGCATATTTATCAAGTGAAAATGTGTGACTAATTAAAAGGAAGTAATAGTTTGTGGTATTATGCTGCATAATATTTAGTAAACTGATAAGCTAGGTTGTTTTTGTTCATTAACTTTTATTGCAAATCATTGAAAATGCACAACTTTAGTAGCTCACAATGTATTAGTTCTTTTATTTGACACTTAGGCTGTTTAAGACACTTTGTACAAGGTACATAAGATGCAAACTGTATTTGCAACACAATATGCATTTACTTTGCAATGTATATTACTTTATTCTGCAAGTTCTGCCAGTTTATACCAATGACAACTCATAGTTTGTATAGTAGTTTCAATCTTGGCAAGTACATGTCCTTGAAAACCTGATATCTCAGTCATCAATTTTGTTGAAAGTAATGATTTAATGCTAGAAATTATTGTTTCTAAAAATGATAGCTGCTAATTGATCATATTAGTTTTAGCACAAATTGTTAAAACTCTTTATCAATTTATTTAAAGTTCTATATTGGGAACTTGTTAGCTAAAGGAAGTTAGGAAAGCACCTCAGGAAAAACGTGCACACATTGAGACTATTACACATAATGTTTATTAAATGAGCCTCTAAGGATGTTTTTTCTAGGTTCTCTCTAAAGCATTTTTGAAGAATCTTGTTTCATGTTTGAGGCCCCATATTTCTGCCTCTTAAACGATGAGCAGCTGCAGCACATAGTCTTGTTTTGTGTAACTTTGTAATGATTTCCTTCCTTCAGTTGCTACAAGAATCTCTGTTATGCCTGAAACAGAGAGAAACTTTTTAATCCAAGTAAATGCAAGAGCAAGTGCTGTTGGTTTCAGGGTAGAAACTCAATACACCAAATGCATTGTACTTGGACCTCAAATTAGAGCCATCTGGACTACAAAAGCTCCGCAGGCAGTTTAAGAGAAAACAAGAGAACACAGATAGATTTATGGCCCTAGGCGTCTGCTATGCACCTGCAGAATGAGTTGAGTGTAAGAAGACGAACTAGTCATATGATGAGATTCAGCACAAACGCTCTTTACTCCCCACTCCATACTCTATTCAGGGTCTAACAAACTAACTTGGAGAGGATGAGAATTACATAATATATATATCTGTTTGCTAGATGATTCAGTTTTCCTGCGAAAATGAATAACGATACAGCCACTCAACTAAAACCAACTCAATCCAATAAATACTTAGTTTATAATTTTATTTCTGCTTATATTGGTTTTAATTCTTTATTTGAAATTTTTACAACCAGTTGTTTGAAATGGTTAAGTAAAAATTGTAATGAATAATTCACATTAAACACATTTTAGTTGTTGCATTGTTATGATAATTTATTCTTCAAAACTCAATACAGAAACCAATAGGGGAAATTCTTGCCAATTCTTCTAGTCATGAAAGAACCTCCAAGGACTGAGGGCCCTTTTACAGCAAGGCACCACTTTGGTAAAGGAGGTGACATGCACATTCAGAATGGACGCCACGAGGATTATTCAACGATTGAGTGGCTTTTAAGTTGTTTGCTGTCGCTCATTTACCAAAGGTGTGTAGTATTTTGTTTGAAAGCAGTTGACTTAATGTTGTCTTCTGACAAAATCCAGCTGCTAGGAGAAAATAAGTCAGTGCTAAGGATTTTGAGCAGCATTTAGTGTTTATTTGCTGCTGGGGATTTGAAGAAGATGTTTGAATCACATTGGAGGGATTCTGAATAGTTTATTAAGACTTTATCAACACTATCAATATTTATTCTGCAAATTTGCTGAGGATGCTACCCAAAGAAAAGAAGTACAAAGCTGTGCTTGATCCATTCTGCCTGATTTCCAATCTAATGTATTTAAAAGCTCCAGAAGCCTGACTTCCCATTCAGAATTCTGCTTTAAGCCCATTTATAATCATATTTTCAAATTCACTGCTCCTACCCCATGAAGAATTAACTACGTGCAATGTAAACATGCCTGAAAGTGGCCATCATGCCACCAAAAAAATATGGCAAGGTCTGCTTTTAACTGAGGACAACCCACTTTTAATAAGACAAATGCTGCTGAGAAATACTAAACATTGGAGGCATCATTTAGGCCATATACACATTCATTTAACTCCCAGAGTGTCCTCACTGCAATTGGTGCCTGTTTTGGAAGACAAAGATACGTTTTCCTCCTAAATCAATTTACTTCCAGAAATGCGGCGTTAATATTAATTGATCAATAAAATCAAGAAATTTTCAAAATTGCTTTCTCTGCCATCAGTCAAGCTGCATTTATCTTGACCTCCCAGCTTTTCTCCGAGATCTTGTTCTACTAATCTTGCTTTATCCTTATAATTCCATTAGGAGGTACGATTGCTGTGCACATCCACCTCTATAATAGGGCTGATTTTTCCCTACCTGGCACATCTGTGTCCAATTCAAATTCTGTCCAGCTTTGTTATTTGGAATCTTCTATAACTTGATTTCTACTTTGTTTATGGCCACTCAAATTTCCCCCAAAAGAATCAAGTCTAACTTGATAACCAAACAACCACTGTCAATTGTTGTAAAAGAAAATCAGATTCACTGATGTCCTTTGAGGCAGGAAGTCTGCCATCTTACCTGGTCTGGCTTATATGTGACTCGAGACCCACAGCAGTATGGTTGACCAAGACTGCCCCCTGAGCAAATAGGGATGAGCTTTAAATGCTGGCCTGTGACCTCCACATCCCATGAATGAATAAAGATAAAATCACATGGACTTCTGCACAAGGGCATTCCTGGATTGTACAATATTTCTCGTCCTTGTTAAACTATGCCCTCTATCTTGCCTTCTATCTCTGTCTACCTTGTTGCTGTTTGACCTCCTGGGCTATTAATAGGACTTCTTTCAAAGGTTTGGGATCTCATTTTGGGGGCATGTTCACTCCAAGACGTACTGTTTGAGCTTACACTCTTATTTTCCTGTGTTCCGGTATTTTCTTGTTTACGCTGTTCTTGCTTACACTGTATTTTCTTGGCCTTCCTGTTCTCCCTCCATGAGCTTAATCTCATCCAGCTTTTATATTTTCTGGTGGCATTCCTAGCTCTGCATACATTAATTGCCCTTCTCCATTGACTAGCCCTGCCTGGTAAATATTTGGCTTTAATACACACATTTGACAGTTATCCTTTGGGATCAATGGCCTGATAGTGCCCATCAGAACTGATCTGAACATCAAACAAATTGTTAATTGTGGCAGATTGATCCTCAGAGTGATACATCATTTGGGTATGAGAGGTACAAGGCCTCTCCTTATTAACTCGTACAGCATTTGTAAATTTGTAATCTATACCTGGCAACCATGAAGAGTGAATGTGAACAGTCCGGCTCTCATTCTGTTCAATTGTTATTTTTCCATCTTTACCAAGAACCTTCCCTGGACCTCTCCATTCTTTAAACCTCTCTCTCACATAATAAACTACATCTCGTTGTTTGAAACTGGTTTCTGATGGTCTTCCCTTACACCTTAAGGCTCACCCTGTTTTCCCTGAGATATCAGCTTTAATGAAAGCCTTTCTGCCAACATGCAGTGCATTTAAATACATTGAAAAAGTAGACCTAATTGTAGCATCTTCCCAAGCTGGAGTCTGATCACTTTGTTATTGAGGGAACTTTAGGGTTCTTGCCAAAATCCAGGTTTCGGATGATACATACAAATAACATTTGCATCACACAAGTGCCGGGCAATAATCTTCTCCAAACAGAGAGAATCTAACCATCTCCCTTTGATATTCAATTGCGGTATGATTTCAAAATCCCCAACTATCAACAGCCTGGAGATTACCATTCATCAGAAACTGACCTGGATTGATCACGTCAGTACTGGGGAAACAAGAGAATGTAAGAAGTTGGGATTTTTGGGGCAATTAAGTTACCCCTTGTTTTACTCGTACGTGGCCATTGTCAGGTACTAAGTTAGGAACCTAAGTCAGGAAGGTGATGGAACGAAAACAGAAATTGCTGGAAAAACTCAGCAGGTCTCGCAGCATTTGTGGAGAGAAATCAGAGTCAACATTTTGGGTCCAGTGAACTTTTTCAGAACTGAATTCTCTCCATTTGCCTGAATGTGTGTAACTTCAACAACACTCAACAAGCTTAACACCTTCAGGAAAAAGCATCTTGTTTGATTGGAACCCCATTCATTCCCTCCACTACCAGCACCCAGTAGTAGCAGTGTGTTCTATTTCCAAGATGTGCTGCAGCAACTCACCAGGACATCTTTGACAATGAACTCCTCACAACCAGTGAAGAGAGGACTCCTGGAGTGCTAATGGGAATCAGCTTGCTTTGTGAGAGATTTATAAGTGGGCTGAATAAACATTGAAAAGCTTCAGTGCGCTTTGAGTTGAAGAATCAGGAATTCATTTTATTTGTTTGGGGGGGGTGGGGAAGAACCTATAGATTGGCAAGCTTTTGCTTTCAGTTTGTAGAAGTCCTTGTTCAAGGTAAGAACGATTTTTCCGAGAGAAAGTAGTTAATTCAGACCATTTAGAAAATAGGTTACATCGATGTAAGCATTTTAGTTTGAAAGTGTCAGACCAGAGGTGTTCGGTTAGAAACCTTAATAGGACGTTATAAGCTGAGAAAGTTTAAATTTAGTTGTGTGAATAAATGAGGAAGAGGCTATCAAATTCTCAAAACTGGGAACTGAAAGAAACAAGAAAGTCAAACCTATAGATGAGATAGGGAAGAGAATTTTCTCACATATTTGAGCACTGTAAAGTGGTGGTATTGGGATAGATGGAATTGTACTTCTACTCTGTGTTTTGACATCTTTCAGATTGTTTTATACATAAAGAACTTGGTCTTTTCTAATTTACATTCATTTCTTTTGTGTGATAAACTTCTGTTTCAAACCAATTTTACAGCATTGCGGGATGATGTTCTGTGAAAGGCCACCTTGTTAAATAGAAAGAATCTAACAAGCAGATTATTCATTTAGAATAAGTGAACTTTGCTAGCTGGACCAGCATATATTTTCCATCATTAATTACTTTTGAGAAGCTGCCATCTTGAACCATTGCAGTCTATTTGATGTAGGTACACCCACAGTGCTTTTAGAAAGGGAGTGCCAGGAATTTGAAACTGCAAAAGTGAAGGAGCAGTAATATATTATCAATTCAAAATGATGAGTCAATTAGAGGCTTTTCATAATGTATATTATGAAAGGCTGTGCTTGATTGACATTTTTTTTAAATTGCCAGCTGAACAGATTTATTTTCACAGTAGTTTTTCAAAGCCCTGTCATTTACAAGCCAGCACTGCCAAGCAATTCAAAAACTTGTTGGACTAATCACTGGCTCATTGGTTCTGTTTATAAATGACACTGGGAGAATGCATATGAAGAAGACAATACTGGGAGAATGGAAATGTGGGGGACGTGTGCATTTAAATGGTGCAGTGGATAAAAGGGTGCATAGTGGGAGCATGAAAACTGTGGTAGCATGAAATTTTTGCAGGGCATGGGATATATGAATTATGGAGGTAACTTGAAGTATGGAGGGGACATGGGAAATAAGAGCATTGAGGCACAGAGGCTATGCAGGATATGAAGAGCAAAGTTCCCTCTAACCTGCATGGCTGTGCGTGTGTAGCCACTCCAATGTTCCACAGTGGGCATTCGGCATGGGTATGCCAACCGCAGCATTGACGCCCACTCAGCTTTTAAGAAAATTAGAAGGAACACTAATGGAGATGGCATTAGATTATCAGAGATTGTTGAGGAGTGACGCAGGATGTGAGGGATTAGGGCTTGAGTTCCAATTACAACTGTGTGATTTCCCAGTAAATGGAGGTGGAACTTCCAGCCTGTTTGCCTCCAACCATGTCTACCTCTGTTCATGTCTTGGGCCTGCCTCAAGAGGCAGTGAACCTGACTCTATGCCTCCACCATCAACACTTCCCCAACACCCCCCACAAAAGTATGACGGGTAGAGGCCTCATTAACACAGGGAAGCTTGTGGAGTCATGAACTTGCTGATTCACACTCCATCATAAAAATCTGGAAGGAAAGAAAGCAGGAGGGGTGTTGATATGATTGACAAAGCCAACTTGATTAGATCTAAAAAACAATAGAGGTTTTTATTTAATTACTGGATATATTCAGTGGGCTACCAACTGGTGGTGAAGATACAGAAGAATAAACCAGCAAGGAGATCACAGAGGTCCAACAAATCATGAAAAGGCATGTCACGTTTTAATAGGGACATTAATTGTTCTATCTGGGCTAGGATACTGATTGAATCAATTGCAGAGAGGGCGGATTTTCTAAAGTGTGTTCAAGAGCATTTACCTCATTTATATGCCCACAAGTAAGGTGGCATGGCATCAGTTGATTTGGAGAATGAACTAGGCCAAGCAACTCAAGTTTAAGCATTTCATATCGTAAGGCTTAGAGTGGCCATGATTGGCAACCTTACATTGGCAAAGAACAAGGAGAAACTCTAACTGGAGGAGGGTCAGTTTCAATAGGGTGGGAACAGATCTGGTCTTGGTAAATTGGAAGCCAGTATTGGCAAGCAATCCAGAACAGACCAATGGGCAGGCTTCAAAGTGAAGCAGAAATAAAGCACTTTCTCAAAAGGAAGAAAGGCATGTTAAATAAATTCAGAGGTCGCTCATCACAAAAGAGATAGTGAGTAAGGTTAAGCAGGGAAAATGATGTCAATGACAGATGTCGAGTGGGCGAAAATACTAATGAGAATTCAGCTGAATATAGAAAGTTCAGGGGGAATGAAGAAACAAGCAAAGCTAACAATGAATTTGAAAAGAAACTGGCAGCTAACATAAAAGGAAATCCAAAAGTCTTCCAAAAGCATAAGAACAGCAAAACGATAGTAATTAGAGAAGGGGTATAATTAGGCAAGGAAAGTGGAGTTATGCATGGAAACAGAGGGCTTGGTTAATGTACCAAAGGTACACCTGCCCTTACGAAGGAAGAAGGTACTGCCAAAGTTAATGGGAAAGAGGAGGCAACTATGGCACTGGACCTTCTAAAAAACTTAGGAAAACTGGCTGTACATAAATATTAGTAAGTCACCAGGAGTAGATCTTATTAATTTGACAGTACAGAGGAAATGAAGTGTGGAAATTATGGAGATACTGAACATAATATTTTAATCTGCATTAGGTACAGGATAGTGCCAGAGGACTGAAGAACAGCAAATGTTACACCATTATTCAAAAAATGTGTATGGATAAGCCCAGTAACTACAAATCAGTTGGTTTTACATGAAAAGTGGGAAAGGTTTTTCGAAATGATAATCCAGAATAAAATTAACAATCACTCAAACAAATGTGGAGTAATTAAGCAAGGTTATCACATATTTGTTAATGGCAAGATGAAACAAAATACAGAGATCATTGGAAGTGTCAAACTACGTGTCAAACAAACTTAAGCCCTCGCAATAATTGTGTGCAGCTGTACCTGCACAACAGTGTGTGCTCTCACGATCAGAGATCCTGGGGGACAACAATTATGGGCTTTGTCTGAAAATGACAAGGCAGGTGAGAGAACTTGGACCCTGGAGCTCCCCAGTTCTCCTACATTCACCTGAAGTGACTATTTGTCTTATTCCTTTTCTATTCCTACAGTTTTGGAAATGCTGTCATCGAGTTATAAAGCATTATGACATGGAAATAGACCACTCAGTCCAACTTGTCCATGCTGATCAGGTTTCCCAAACTAAACTAGTCCCATTTGCCTCAGTTTGGCCCACATCCCTCTAAACCTCTCCTACTCATGTACATGTTCAAATGTCTTTCTACCATTTCCTCCGGCAGGTCATTCCA
The DNA here is from genome assembly GCA_024137785.1 of Ginglymostoma cirratum. Classification (NCBI taxonomy): domain Eukaryota; kingdom Metazoa; phylum Chordata; class Chondrichthyes; order Orectolobiformes; family Ginglymostomatidae; genus Ginglymostoma; species Ginglymostoma cirratum. The sequence continues at coordinate 16,851,852 of JAHRHZ010000264.1, forward strand.
TATATGCACCACTCTCTCTGTGAATAAATTGCCCCTCAGGTCCCTTTTAAATCTTTCCCCCTTACCTTAAAACTATGCCCTCTAGTTTTGAATTCCCCTATCCTAGGGAAAAGACCCTTGTTATTCACCATATCTATGTTCCTCACAATTTTATAAACATCTATAATGTCACCCCTCAACTTCCTACTGTCCAGGAAAATAAGTCCCAGCGTCTCTTTATAACTCATACCCTCCAGTCCCAGTAATATCCTTGTAAATCTTTTCTGCACCCTTTCTAATTTAATAATATCCTTCTTATAGCAGGGCAACCAGAACTGTATGCAGTACACCAAAAGCACCCTCACCAATGTCCTGTACTGCCACAACATGATGTTCCAAATCCTATACTCACTGCTCTGACAAATGAAGGCAAGTGGGCCAAATTCTCTCCTCGCCATCCTGTCTATCTGTGACGCCACTTTTAAAGAACTGTGTACCTGAACCCTAAGCTTCTTTGTTCAACAATGCTCCACAGGGCCCTACCATTAACTGTTCTTTCTTTTCATTGACACTACCATTATAATAAATAAGCATCCTCAGTACTGTTTCAACTAGCTTATGGGTGGCACAAATCTAAACAATTCCCTCCCATTCCCAAGACATCTTAGTTGTATATAACCTACCTCTTGTGAATGCTCCACCTATCTATAGAGATGCCAATGAGGGGGAATCTTTCCTACACCATGCAGATCTAGTCACACGTCTTCATTGCTTGTCCTTATGCTGCTTGCATTCTAGTAATCCCAGAACGATTTCCCTCATGCTGACCTCATCAGATAAGGCCACTGTCACTGAAATCAACCTCACAACACAAATGCTACACTGGATCATGAGAACAACGTTAGGCATACACACATTGCTGATGATGTAAGGCATCAAGAGCAGTATTGCATTCTGAATGGGGAAAATGTTCCATTCCATTAATTTCAGACAACCATGTGATCACCAAGCGGTATCATGAGGTTGCAGCAAGCCTGTATGCAGTGCAAGTGACGATATATGTACAGAATTGCACTTTAGTTACATTAAATAAACAGCCAAACCACCCACATTCTCTAAAAAAATGGTTTTCTTCCTTAGCCTAACTCTATGGTTCTGTGTGCTGTCAGAGATTCGCAGCTGAGATAGAGGCAGCCTGCTGACAGCCATGCCTTGGTGGCTGTGATGATCATGGAGGGCATTCTCTGGGGGCTTCAGAGTCTTGAGAGTCTGAGCCTGCTGAGAGTTTCCTGTAGATGTAGGCGCATTCTCCTTGACTTGACCTGCTGGAGGTAATGGAGGCGCAGACAGAGGGGACGTGGTGTTTACAGAGAGGTACCTTCCTTCCACCCCTCTCACTGTGGGTGTCTGATGGCACCTCTCTGCCTCCTTGAGATACAGGGGCACCTGGAGCAAGGTCAAGAATCCTTGTGCCTCTCTCACCTTGCCAGTGATGTATTACATCCAGGCCTACAGCGATAGTGCAGGATTGAGTGCATATCCAGCAGCCGCTGTGTCTTCTGCTGAACCTAAGTCTCCAAGGTGACCACCTTCCTTCGAGTGGAGGCAGGCAAGCTCTTGCATGCATGAGTTAGAACTGTGGCTGGACTCTAGACCTGAAATGGAGAAGAGAAAGAATTAGCTGTTGAGCATGCACAGTAAGAACATAAGAAATAGGAGCAGGAATAGGCCATCTGGCCCATTCAGCCTGTTCCGCATTCAATAAGATCATGGCTGATCTGTTCCTGGACTCCACTCCACTTACCCCACTGCTTACCATAACCCTTAATTCCTTTGTTGTTCAAAAATCTATCGTTTAGTCAACATGCTATAGGAAGGATGTTGCGAGACTAGAATGGGTTCAGAAAAGATTTACAAGGATGTTGCCAGGGTTCGGGGGGTTTAAGCTATAGGGAGAGGCTAAATAGGCTATGGCTATTTTCCCTGGAGCATTGGAGGCTGACGGGTGACCTTATAGAGGTTTATAAAATCATGAGGGGCATGGAGAGGCTAAATAGGCAAGTTCTTTTCCCCCAGGGTGGGGAACCCAAACTAGAGGGCATAGGTTTAAGGTGAAAGATATAAAAGGGACCTAATGGGCAACTTTTTTCATGTAAAGGGTGGTGCATGTATGGAATGAGCATAGCCATGCCAACTGGTCCTGAACTCTTGCCACTGTGGGATTAGCTGTGACATTGACAACATGAGGTGGCTGACACACATTCAATGCACATATATCTTCGGAGGCTGGCATACAGTCATTCTATCAGATATCCCTCTACACAGTATAGTTACAATTTACAGTTATGAGTAACGTCCCGAGAGTCAAGTTGTGTGTCAACTATAAATTTAAAGGTATGCCTTGCACATAAAAGTCAGATTCATTAATGTAGATCAGGAAAAGCAGTGGTCCTAATACCAATCGCTAGGGGACATCGCTGTATAAATTTTGCAGTACCATAAATAAATCACTTTATTCCCTGCAAAATCTTCCATTATGGAATCTAAGTGTGGTGCCAGGCATGTTAATGGTTGTCAATGAGTAGATGGTATCATTTGCCCTGTGAAGTGTGGGAGATTTTCCGTCCAATTCCTACACTTAATTTGAGTTCTAGCATCAAAATTGAGAACTAGAATACACCGAGTTAAGATGAAGAGGAGAAGAACCAAAAGTGATATATAGATGTGGAATACATCAAATTTATTTTGGGTGTTCTCCAGAACAATAATGGAATTTTGACCACAAGGTGCCGATAGATAAAGCTGACTGATTAGATAGAATTACAACTTGTAAAAACCCAATAGCATGGATACATCTTGAACCAATTCAATACAAGAAATGTTTGACAAGCTTTACTTTATTTATGCACAACTGGCACAAAGATTTTTAATTTATTCATAAAAATAATACAAATAGTTCAGAATATTCAATAACGCTTGTAAGTAATGCACAATCTATTTATTTCTGATGTAGTCAATTTTTGTCACATATTAGTAACATTTGATTTTGGAAGCACATTTAATATGAAAAAAAAATGAAACCGCTGGAAGGTCAGAATTAATCCATACATTAAAATACCAATATGAAATCAAAGAGATGTACATCTGCATGAAAACAAGAAGGAATCGAAATATAGAAATACTGAGTAAGAATGCAGAATACTGTGTGCGTGGATTTTTTTTGTAGGCTAATTTCTATCCATATCCAATGGTAGCGCTTGGAAAGTCAAATTTACCATTAAGTCTCATTAACCTTTGTTAAGCTTTCTTACATTTATGTCAGGAGTCTAATCAGATGTTTAAAATAAGACATTGCTTTATAATCTCATCAAACTTTGTCAAAATAGATTTCTACTGGTGGAATTTATATTAAATTGCAATTAGTTGGTGGAAATGAGTCAGATTTGCACGTCATTCATAATGCAATAGCCCCTCTTTTGATTATTACAACTTAACTGGTTGGAATGAGCCCATGAATTCTGATTGCATGTCATTACAAAGTCAACTACAAGTTAGATAATTCAGTTCTGCATTAGGAATAATGCTAAAATAGGTCAACTACTCTAGTCAAATGTGATATGAGTACTTATAATAAGATTTACTCTTGTGTGCTGTCCTCTATTTGTACCTTTCCAGGATATGGTTACAAAATGATCCCATTTTTTAAACGCTTTCCTTCCCTAATTGGTTTGTAGATCCTTACTGCTGGGACACCAGGATAGAAAATGCCCCTAACTGGCCTGAATTTTCACCATGACAGAGAACCTTTCCAACATGATCAAAGTGGCAGAAGTGTCCCAAAATCAAATCTTTCATTTTGGAAGGAAGGAAATGAGGCAAGGCTAATTTCATGCATGTGCAGTTCACAGATAGCTGACCTATTAAATTATCAGCAGCTTCCATTTGGGTTTGATTTTGTCAGGCCAGGAGTGTGAAACTGAAGTGTGCAGAATAGATCAGGTAAGGTCAGACTGAACTATATGCTTTTCTTTAGATAACCTGGGTACCTTTTGGAGAAGAAGGTATCCCTTTGGATATGGTCCCAGGATAGCTTTGGGAAGATGCCCTTTTGAAGAGGTAATGTGGTCTTTGGGAAAAGAGAGATGTTCTAAGGGATTGTTTAACGTAGGTAAGAATTTGCATAAAAAAGTACACAATGCCATTAACTGTCAAGCTCATTGGAACTATCGACCGACCTGTCATAATCAACCTTCAGTACTCTCAAAGGCAACTGGTGAGATGATCTATCAAGACGACGTGTCAAAAATGTCACAACGAACTGTGTAGCAGCATGGTCAAAAGTGTAGGGAAAATTCACAAGGACCTGACAAACAGTCAAGGCATTTAAAAGTCTTGCCCTTTAAATCTTTGAAAAAAATGTCTTTTTTAAAAAATGCATTGCTTGCTTTTTCACTCTGACATTCATTTAAGAGTTTCTATTACTGGATTAGTGTTAGAAACCTGATTTCACAACCATCCATTATTACAGCAGAGTTTCTGTCAGTTACAGCCTATTGATAATAGATGGACATCAGATTCATCATCAACCAGGTCCTCTTCTGGATGGCTGCCAATGCCTAATGTGAGATGAGGTGACATTTGCCGATGATGTGACAATCTCAGCCTATATAAAAACCATTTGTCCTAGAAGCAAAACAAGCTGAGTCCTTCCTAGACACCATTTGTGCTCCAGCTATACAAAAGCCTGGTTCGGCCACATCTGGAGTATTGTGTCCAGTTCTGGTCACCTCATTACAGGAAAGATGTGGAGGCGTTGGAAAAGGTACAGAGGAGATTGACCAGGATGTTGCCTGGAATGGAGGGAAGGTCTTACGAGGAAAGGTTGAGAGAGCTAGGGCTTTTCTCTTTAGAACGATGAAGGATGATAGGTGACTTGATAGTGGCATACAAAATGATCAGAGATATAGATAGAGTGGACAGCCAGAGACTTTTTCCTAGTGTGGAAGTAGCTATTATGAGGAGGCATACCTTTAAAGTGAGTGGAGGTAGATAAGGGGGAGACATCAGAGATAGGTTCTTTACTCAGAGAGTGGTAGGGGTGTGGAATGCATTGCCGGAGAGGGTAGTGGAGTCTGCCTCATTAGGGGCATTTAAGCGGCTATTAGATAGGCATATGAATGATAGTGTAAGGTAGGGGTGCAGGTTAGGTAGACCTTAGGATTAGGGTAAAAGTTTGGCACAACATCATGAGCCGAAGGGCCTGTACTGTTCTATGTTCTACGTTCATTTATGTAGTTAATACCTCTAGATTCATCTCATAGGACAGTCCACTCATTCCATTAATTTGTCTCTTGAACATCTATTGCACCCCCTGCAAGGCAACTGTATCCTTCTCTTAGCATGTTTATGTAAAAATGCACACTGTGTGGTCTCTCAAAGGCCTCATATAAAGATTTCTTTATGGAGCATACTCCAATTCCTTTGTAATAATGGCTAATGTATAATTTGAATTGTGAATAGCTTTCAATGTCTGTATATTAAATTTATTACATTTACAAGGATACCCAGACCTCTCTGAATACCAATATTTCCCAATCTCTTTTAGACATTTTCTGTTATTCTCGCTTTTCTTAACAAGCTGAACTACTCCATTTTTAGTAAAGTTAAAAAATATGAGAAGATAAGAAATAGAAGCAGAAGTAGGCCATATCCTGTCAAAGGGAGCTGTTGAAGTGTCAAAATAATCTGTCAAAAAGAGCTGTGAAGAGAACCTGTTTCACCCGTAAAGAGCCCCCAAGGGGAGTTGTAAAAAAAAATCAACATCTTGTCGTAGGGTGTTGTTAAGAGGATTCATCAAAAACGTCAAGAGGAACTGTCAAAAGTACCCATCAAAGAGAGTTGTCAAGTATTCAAGGAATTTAAAAGACCTGCTCTTTAAATCAATGATGAAAAGATTTTTGTGGTGTTAGTAAAATGCTTTGTTTTCTATTTCACTAAGTCTGTTAACATGAACCAGAAAGTTTTCATTGCTGCAAGATAGCTGCATGACAACTTTCACAACCATAGAGTGCCTGCCACTCCCCATTTGATTAACAACTATAAGTGGGCCCTTTGAAGTGGGAATATAAATGAATTCCAATGCATGTTATAAGTAATTGTTTACTTGAATGGAATATTTAATGTTTCTTATAAGGCATAATTTATATGTAAATGTGTTTTTTTATATATGAGAGTGCTTATTACAATATTGTGGAGTCTGTTGTACACACTTAGAACTTTAATTTAATCGGATGCCTGATCCTACCTGTGGTGAATACCAGATGACTTGGTATGATAGGTGTAAGTACAAAGGCTAGTTGTTTGGGTTGGGCAGGAATTGGCATGGAGGGCATGGTGGGTGAGAAGAGGAGCATAGATGGACATGGATGGGGCATGGGGAGTATGTGGAGAGGTGAAGGCTAGAGGGATGTTTCTTGTTTTAATCTTTTATTTTAATAAAACATCAACAAAGTGTTGGTGCACTGAGGCAAGTTGGCCACCTCTGCACATAGTAGTCTCGTTGTCATTCCAGGGTTGCCTTGTCAGCTTCACAGGGCAACGGCCTGACCTACTAAGCCATTATTTTTGCAGGTCAGGTTTGTGGAGCCTGAAAAATGTCTGATTCTGCATGTCTGACCTGGAAGTGAAAATCCAATTCAAAGTATTCATTTAATGTTGCTGATATTTCCTTATTTCCCATTATAATTTCTCCTGTCTCTGCCTCCAAGTGGTGCATGCTTATACTTGGTAACCTCTTCCCTTTTGCATACCAATAGAATAAAAAACAATAGTGCAAAAGAACAGGCCCTTCAGCCCAGCAAGGCTGTGCAGATACATGACACCTTTCTAAACTAAAAGCCTTTTGTCTCCATGTGGCCTATATCCCATTATTCCCTGAGGAAGGGCCACTGGACCCGAAACGTTAACTCTATTTTCTCCTTCACATATGCTGCCAGGCCTGCTGAGCTTTTCCAGCAACTTTGTTTTTGTTCCCATTATTCCCTGCCTGTTCACGTCTCTGTCAAGAAGCCACTTAAACATTGCTATTGTATTTGGGTCGACCACATCCTCTGGCAGCGCATTCCAGCAACTTACCACCCTCTGTGTAAAAAACTTGCCTTTAAAATTCCTTTAAAATTTCCCCCTTTGCCTTAGAACTATGTTGCCTAGTAATTGGCATTTCTACCCTGCGAGAAAGATTCCACCAATCCATTCTATCCAAGCTTCTTATAATTTTGTAAGCTTCTATCAGGTCACCCCACAGTCTCCGATGTTCAAGTGAAAGCGAACTAAGTTTGTCCAATCTATCCTCATTGCTAATACCTCCAAACCAGCCAACATCCTGGAAAACCTTTTCTGTACACTCTTCAAAGCCTCCACATCCTTTTGGTATTGTGACAAACAGAACTGTACACAATATTCCAAATGTGGCCTAAGTAAATTTCTATAGAACTGAAACATGACTTGTCAATTTTTATAATTATTGCCCCAGCTGATAAAGGCAAGTATTCCATGTCCCAACCCGAAACATCAACTTCCCTGCTCCTCTGATGCTGGCTGGTCCATTGTGTTCCTGCAGCTCCACACTGTGTTATCTCTTGACTCCAGCATCTGCAGTTCTTATTATCTCCAAGCGTTCCATGCACCTTCTTGGCCACTTTTTCCATTTGTGTTGCTAGTTTCAGGGAACTGTGGACCTGTATGCCTAGATGCCTGTGCATGTGAATGTTTCTAAGGGTTCTTTTACTGAATACTTCCCTCCTGCATTAAACCTTCCAAAATGCATTCCCTTGCACTGTCTGGATTAAATTGCATCTGCCATTTCTCTGCCCAAGTCTCCAGCCTATCTATATCCTGATGTATCCTCTAGCAATCCTCCTCTCCATTTGCAACTCCCCCAATCTTTGTGTCATCTGCAAACCTACTAATCAGATCATCTACATTGTCCTCCAAATCATTTATATATATTACAAACAACATATGTCCCAGCATTGATCCCTGTGGAACACCACTGGTGACAGATTTCCAGTCAGAAAATCACCTTTCCACAGCTATTCATTGTCCTTGATGACCAAACCAGTTCTGTATCCATCTTAACACCCACCCCGTGGATCCCATGTGACTTCACATTCTGTATCACCCTGTCACGAGGGACTTTATCAAAAGCATTGCTTTTTGTAGACAACATGTCTACATGTAGACGACATCCACCACTCTGCCCTCATCAATCATCTTTGTCACTTCCTCAAAAAACCCAGTCAAGTTTGTGAGACATGACCTCACTTACACAAAGCAATGTTACCTATCACTAAAAAGTCCATATTTTTCCAAATGTGACTACATGCTATCCCTAAGAATCTTCTCCAAAAATTTGACATAAGGTTCTCCGGACTGTAATTTCCTGTAGTATTTTCTTAAACGAACAAACAACATTTGCTATTCTTCAGTCCTCTGGGACTTCTCCTGTGACTAAAGAGGATACGAAAGTTTTGCACAAAGCCCCAGCAATTTCATCCCTCGCCGCCCTTACTATTCTGGTATAGATTTCATCAAGTTCTAGTGACTTGTTTATCCTAATGCTATTCAAAGGACCCAATACCTCCTCCTTTTTTATATCGACATGCCCCAGAATATCAAATATCCCTCTCTAGATTCACCATCCACCATGTCCTTCTCCTTTATGAATATTGTTGCAAAGAACCTCATCCAATTCCTCTGGTTCCAGACACAAATTCCCTCCTTTATCCTTGAGGGGACCTACCCTTTCTGTAGTACTTCCGTTCCCTAAATTCCAACAATATTTATACTCTATCTAGCTCTCTTCATCTGAGAAAGAAAACTACAGGAAACAATCCACATGTTTGAACTTGGCTGTTGGAATCTCCTTCCTCTCTGACGTGGGGCTGGGTCTCTTCCACAAAGATGGGTCTCATTCATCAGGATAGGTCTTCCCCAGGTCTTCTTGTGTTGTCGTACAGTCTTCTGCCATGAATCTTGCTCTGAATCTTCACTGCATGTCTTCATTTGCTTTGATAACTTATTTTTATTTATCTTGATAACTTATTCTCTTATTCAATTTACTTTTATGAATTTCTTAATTATCCTTTGCTGAATTTTAAATTCTCCCAATTATCAGGCTCATTTTTTTTTTTGGCGTTTAACATAATAAACCACTTTTTAAATCTGGTACTATATTTAACTTTGAATGCTTGTGAGTTTAGCAAACTCTTGTCCTCATCATTCGCCTCTACAAGAGAGAGACCAGGACAGCATATGCTGAAAGAATTGAATAGTTACCATCTTTGCTGTTGCAGTTGTATTCTTGACATCTCTTTGATGAACAAGATCACCAATTTAGAGATTGTGCACCTTACTAATTCTATTTGCATACACTTACTATTAACCCAATGGCATCAGTGATGGCTTGACAACATTGTATTGAAAAGATGGCAGCTGTATACAAAAGACCTTTGATATAATGAACTGGTCACTGGGTTTAGGCCCACATGATGTATCTACCTCCTCAATAAAGACACCTGCAAGTGAGGTGGATAGATCGCAGCCATCAATATGGATGACCAGGAGACAGTACCTGACAGCCATGACCTCTGAAGGTTGACTATCTAGTGAGGCGATTGGAAGACAGGAGAAGGAACAGACAGCTCAGCTCGCTGAGAAGAATCCCCAGAAAGAACAGAGGCTAGTGAATCCAATACATTCTCAACATTCAGAAATCGTCTACTGCTGAGTGTACTCTGCTAAAGTCGAGCTCCTTCCAATGAATGCAACCCTTCAACATAGAAGGAGAAAAATAATCAAAACCAGATCCAAATCAGTGTTCTTCACTCTTAAGCAGGAAAAATCCTAAATTGACTTACATCTGATTTGGAAAGCAGAGGACCTGGAAAGTGAAAAAGATCAGCCTATAAACTGCACAGCTGAATTTCCACAGCTTTTCACATGTCTAGGAAAGCTGAAAACATACCACATCAATCTACATCCTGAAGTAAAGCCTATGTTCTTGTTTATACCAAAACATTTGCTCTTGTCAAAGGGAAAGAATGGTATTGACTCTACATTGAAGCAAAGGGTTATTTCAATAAGACAGTATTTGGCATGGTTGCAGACCCAAAATTCAATCGGTCTACTAGAGATTGTTTGATCTTATACGAAACTAACCAGCTGAATGAAAAGTTCATCCTATGTTATCCGTATATGATAGCTTAACAAATTTCAGGAAAAATTCAATCTTCACAAATCTAGATGCAAATCATAATTTTTTGCAATTCCTTTATTGGTATTCCTCTGTCTGATGAGGATGATTGTTTTCCATGAGTTCACTGATGGCTTACAAGGCAGATTCGGGATCTACACACTTTAAGGGCGTTTGCTAATATGTGTGATGTCTGGTTTTGTATTATTAGTTTGGATCATGGCTTGTTCCTTCTGCCACCCTTGCTTCTCCTCTTCATTTTCTTGTCATTGGGATAGATTACATAGAACATAGAACAATACAGCAAAGGAACAGGTCCTTTGACCCATCATGTCTGTGCTGGTCATGATGCCATTTTAAACTAATGCCATCTGCTGCACATGGTCCATATCCATCAGTTCCCTTCTGGTTCATGTGTCTGTCTAAATGCCTTTTAAATGTTGCTATTGTATTTGCTTCTACCACCTACCTTGCAGTGTGTTCAAAGCACCAACCACAGAGTAAATAAAGTTCATCTTTGTTGGATTAGGCATCTGTTATTTTAGATCAAGATGACAAGAAGTTTCTTTACTCAAGAGGATTGTTTATCTTTGGAATTAACAATACTGGAACACTGTGAATGCTACATCAATATAGTCAAACCCAAGGTTATCTTGGGACACTCAGGAAATTAAGGAATTTGGGCATATATTAGGAAGTTGATGGAAAGGTTCAGCTTTTGCTTTATTGAATAGCAGAGCACATACAAAAGGCTGGAAAATCTATTGCTACTCCTAATACCCAGGTAATCCTTATTGAAATACATAGGCACTCATATACTATATCATTTGCAGGCTCTGCCCAAAGGCAGGAATTAGGTTCATTGTCTGCAGATGTTTCGCATTGAGCTATTTTCCTTCGCTGCATTTTTTAAGTGATGGCTTGCCATTATCTTCCACTCTCACAGCAGAGGTCTCAAGTCTGCCTCAGCTGGAACGCGAAACAAATCCACACTCATGGTGTTTCTCCAACAAATGCACTAGCTATCCAGCCAATTGAGTTAAGCGGTACCATGAAGCTCATCCAGCTAGCTCGGAGCCAGCTCCTAAAGTGAGCTGGCACTCCTGACACCCCTGTTTATATCTGTCAGCCCGGGCTCCCTGATTGAACCAGATTAACAGCCCCAATCAGGGAACTCATATTCTACGAGATCCACCTGGCTGACCTCATTCCAATCATTATGCCTGTTTTATTTAAATCTGCAACCTGATTAACCTTCTGACTGAATGATACTCCATGCTTAAAAAACTTACTTTTCAAGACCAGATTGTTTGATGTAAAATTCCTGATTCCGGCATGTTAAGTCAACATAGTGTGTGGCTTGGAGGAAAAATGATAGTTGTTGGTACCCATGAATTTGCTGCCCTTGTACTTCTGATTTAGAAAGCATTGTTGTAAGAATCTTGATGAGTTACTGTGGTGCATTTTGTACAGAGGTAGTGAGCATGTGCCTCAAGGTCATGCCATTTTATTTCTTTCAGTATCGAGTCAATCAAACAGGACAGTTTCATAGCAACCTGTGAACATACAAACATGCAGTCTCTCTGGTCTGCTCTGCCACTCAGTTAGATCATGGCTGATCTGAACATTTCCTCGACTCCACTTTCCCACCTACCCCAATAGTGTATGATTTATCTTGTTAGTCAAGTATCTATCCACTTCTGGATATCCTGCCTTCACCACTCTCTGGGGAAGAGAGTTTCAAAGACTCACAACTATGTAAGAGAAAATATCCCTTCTCATTTCCATCTTAAATGGGTGATCCCTTATTTATTAACTTTGGCCCGCAGTCCTAGTCTCTCCCAAAAGAGGAAACACCCTTTCAGCATTCACCGTGTCAAATTCCCACAAGATCCTCTATGTTTCAATAATATCACCTCTCCTTCTTCTAAATGTCAATGGGTACAAGTCGAGCCTGTGCAATCTTTCATCATAAGATAAACCCCCATTTCAGGTATCACCCGAGTGATCATTGTCTAAACTGCTGCTAACGCATGTTCATCCTTTCTTAAATAAGAATACCAAAAGCTGTACGCAATTATATTTGTGTTATCTCTAATAACACATTCCTGATTTCTGTATCTAACTATGTAGGTCGAGACAGCAGAAATTGCTCTGATTAAACAATGTAAATACTGTCAAATTTCAAAGTTATTCTTATTGCAAATGTGGGCCATTGGTTATTATAGAAGCCCTACAGTGTGGAAACAGGCCATTCAGCCCATCAAATCCACACCAACCCTCTGAAGGGTCGACCATTCCACCGACCATCCCACTCAGACCCATCCCACTATCCTATCCCTATAACGCTACTTTCCTGTGGCTAATGCATGTAGCCTACACATCCCTGAACACTATGGGCAATGTAGCATGACCAATCCACCTAACTTGCACCTTTGGACTGTGGGAGGAAACCGGAGCACCTGGCAGAATCCCACGCAGATACAGGGAAAATGTGCAAACTCCACATAGACAGTCGCCCGAGGTTGGAATCAAACCCATGTAGCTGGTGCTGTAAGGCAGCAGTGCTAACCACTGAGTCGCTGTGTTACCCTTATTAGATGTACAGGTGCAGTTGAGGTTGGATTACAATTATGAAAGTGATTTTAACTTGTTATAAAATTTATTAACAACCTTAGCCAGGAATGCCACCCTGACAGGCTAAATAAAGATATTTGAATACATTTTTAAAAATCTGCTGGTTGGAGGAGGCTTTTCTTCAGACTGGATCTGGCCAATGAACCCGCAGAATTCAGTTTAAATCTAAATCCTATAGAATTTGCCTTGCTAATTTATTGTTTTGCAATGATAGTGTTTCTTGGCTATTAATACCAAAATGCATCTCAAAAATATTTAATGGCTTAAAAATAAGACCTTGGAGTTAATTGGAGGCTGCAATTCATGTTCTGGGTTACTGTGCAGTTGCTGGTAACACTCACCTATGCTCCTTTCTCCAAGTCTTTGATAGTAATTCCATGAAATACCTTAAGATACAGACATCTGCATTTCATGACTTGAAAAATATCTACAGTAGTAATGGTAAAAATAAAGGTCCAAGGACTCATTTATTATTGTCTAGAGTTTTTAATTCATATTATAACTCAATATTATTTTGATATCTTCGTGGATCTTGAAGCAACATTTCAACTATAAATAAACACTAAGAAATTATTTTGACTTTTCAGCTCATACCTAAATTTCATTCACAATTCTAGTGCAATGACTTAAACAGAAAAATTGGAACATCCTGGTTTCTAAGAGTCATATTCTCCTGTTCTACAGTTGTTTGGCAAATTATTTTCCTCCACCTTCTGAACTCAAGAATTACAAACTAACTTGTTTGCTTCTGGTTCTATCCCCAAATACTTCTGGAACAATCTTACAGCCTCCCAGAATTCCAACTGAAGCTCCACCCTGAATCACTTATCTCTATGCTAATATAGGCTAGCTTCAAAAACAAAACATTTAATTCTGTGGCACACATGAACAAGTTATACCCCCAACAGAGTGAATGTCCCTCTCTCCAAACTGTCTATGGAGTATTTGCAAAAATAGTCCTTGGAACCTTCTCTTTACATCTAATTCTGCAGTGAACCCTGAAATTTAAAGTTATTATTAAAATCCAATTTGTTAATAATGTGATAGTAATCCATTGAATTAAATTTGCCCACTATGCATACATGTTTTAATTATTGAGAGTATGGAGTGTTTTAAAATGCTCACCTTATGTCAAAACCAGCAAGTCTTTATTCATCCTGTGGCTGTAGCTTTAAGATCTAAGGACATTCTTACAATGATAAGATCCTGGATGTATCTTATTTATCTCCTTCCCATAATCTTTTATCAGGACCTTTAAAATACAAACTGTTAGTATAAAGATATTTGTAGAAATAAAATACAAAACCCAGCTTCAGTTAACAATTAATTCTTCTTTAATTATAACATAATTGATGTACTGCTTCTGTGACTGGCCAACAGCTACATTATAATTCTAGCGGTTATAGTGTGACTACACAAAATTAGCTCGGTATTAGTGAAAAATGGCATATTGGCCTCGTTAGACTAACATATTTTGTAAGACAGTCAAGTTAAGCAAACTAAATCGATCAAGCTGACAATCCAAAATCCCAGTCTGCTTTCACTGATAACCACTCGAATAAGTCCTCATCTACTTTGTCTTACCATGTCTCTTTTTCCGTTCAGAATACTATTGCTGTTTGGAATCTATTTCTCCCTTTCTCTCTCTCTTTTATTACAGGACCATTCTTTGACAAGACGAACAGTATATGAATTTTCTAAAGCTTTGTTTTTTTTTTGATGTATAGGCATAATGCTGATGTGAGAAATTAGCTGATTGTGAATGTATCTTCATGAACTACACTTGTTATTTCAGTTGCAGGGAATCATTACATTTTGTTCCTTATCACATTAGGTACACCATGAGTGATATCTCCACACTTCCTTTAGAACATTTCATGATAGCAACCACCTTGCTGTGATTTTAGCACATTTGCCAGAGATGACGTGCAGGCAGGGGTTTCATTACTTTTTTTAATCCAATTTTTCAAAATATCTTTCCACTATTCCTTTTCTCAACTTTCATCTTTTCTTTCTTCGAAGGCAATGTTAGAACGTTACATGGCCTAACAGAAGCAGAAGTTGCTGCAAAAGCTCAGCAGGTATAGCAGTATCTGTGAAGGGAAATCACTATCAACATTTTGAGTCCAGTGACCCTTCCTCAGAACTGTCCTAAGGAAGGGTCACTAGACCCGAAACATTAACCTTGATTTACAGCATCCTCAATTTTTTTGATTTTTATCGAATGCTCTAGTCTTGTCAAGGTAAATCTTCCATCAGGATATTCAACATGACACAGCATACCAACAGACCTGATTTTGCCCTCACTGCAAGTCTACAAATTGGTTCGATCAAATGATTAATTTTAAGGCTTTTTTTTAAAATGAATCTATGAAAAACACTCATAAAGAACTTCGCCAAACTTTTATCCACATTAGCACAAGAGGAGTAAGCCCAATAATAAGAGCGCTTCTGCTGCCCTGCTGAGATTAACTGTTTGACACAAATTGAGTACAAATTCTCCAGGATCTTTCTCAATTCAGATCCTGGTCTCAGCTTGTCACCAGTTTAACAAATTAGGTCAACGTGTCTCATTTTTATTCTAACTCTATTTTATGCCCGATGTTTCCTATCAACTTGACTGACAGTACAAATACTAGGCTTTTGCCATTATCAGTCTATAACTAGCTGCTAACTGCAAGACTGGCCACTTATTCTTTTTCTTTTCTTATAAGCGATCAGCAGCGGTTCGCATACCATCTGGCTGTGATTTAGGATTCAGCATGTTGGGTATCATGAACCTAACCCATGCCCTTCCGCCATCCGCAGGGACCGTTCCCTCAGGCACACCCTGGTCCACACTTCCTTCACTTCCAACATCCCCCCACAGCCCTACAGCACCTTCCCCTGTAGCTGGCAAAAGTACAACACCTGCCAATTTACCTCCTCCCTCCCTAGTATTCAAGGGCCCAAACATACCTTCCAGTGAAGCAACACTTCACCTGCACTTCCTGGAATCTAGTCTACTGCATTCGCTGCTCACAATGTGGTCTCCTCTGCATAGCGGAAATGAAGCATAGACTGGGTGACTGCTTTGCTGAACATCTGCGTTCTGCTCGCAAACAAGACCCTGAGCTACCTGTTGCCTGCCATTTCGACACAACACCCTGTTCCCTGACCAACATCTCTGTCTCTGGCTGTTGCAGTATTCCAGCGAAGGTCAGCGCAGGCTGGAAGAACAACACTTCATTTTCCACTTGGGGACCCTGCAGCGCTCCAGACTCAATATCGAGTTCAATAATTTTAGGGCCTAAACTCTCCCGTGTCCCAGCCCCCTACCCCACACACCAGGCCTTGTTACCACATAGCCTGCCACTACACAACTCCTATTGTTAGTCACTAATAGTCCCCATTAACAACCATTCACCCTCCCAGCCAGATCGTTATCAACTCTTTTGCCCAACTGTTCTTCTCTCTCTTTAGGCTCTATCCTATCATTTATTCCCTACCCCTCCCTGTTTTCTGCATATAAACTGACGATTTCCCAGCTACCATCAGTTCTGAGGTAGGGTCACCAGACCTGAAAGGTTAACTCTGATTTTTTCTTCACAGATGCTGCCAGACCTGCTGAGCTTTTCCAGCAACATCTGTTTTTGTTCCTGATTTACAGCATCTGCAGTCCTTTCGGTTTTTACTACCACTTTAGTGGTTTGTCAGTGGTTTGGAACTTCAACATGCAGCATCATCATGACATTAAGTTTCTTAGTAGGAGATTTGAGAGAGCTAACATGAAAGACAGCAGGAAGCACCATATGGAAGATCCATAAACAACACATTTTTCTGAAATCAGGGGCTAATTCATGAAGGTTTCCAGTGAGTTACTGGCAATTTGTGTTAGAACAGTCACTGAAATTCTACTGCTGCCTGCCTCTAATAAAATCCTTATGCTCAATAAGATTTCCATTCAAATATGTTGAACTGCAATGAATGCAGCGAAGAGAACTGTACATTCTAATCATTGCAACTGCTGTGAAATGCCTGGAATAAATATTTGATGCAAATTTGTTGAGCTTATTCTTAAATAGTAGTAGAAAAATATGACTCAATTCAATTTCAGCTGTAAAGAAATACCATTAGAGATATGATAGACTATATATACCTTACAATACAGATTTACAAACTGAGATTCTAGTCCATAGTAGTTCACAAGGTGACCTGCAGGTATCTGAGATCATTTGATTTGTGATTACCTTGAGCTTCTGCTATCATAGATTAGCTTTCAGATTTTGCTATATTTGTTTCTTTTATTCATTTTGGACATCATTGGCAAGGCCAGCATTTGCTACATGAGTTCCTTACATTAGTGAGCTGAAGAAGAACAGCATTTAAGGGAAGTCTGAACAAATCTATGAGAAAGAAGGGAATATGACACAAATTAAGTGCTAGGATAGAAAATGGAACATCTCATTATTATCTCATCTCATTTATATGCAGTTTCCCACTCTCCCACCTGCTGGACACAAACTAGTGACTATTCCCGACATGAATTTCGGAGAGTTATCTGGTAACTCCGGCTCACCATTTGCACCCATGGACCTTTATCTCTGGACACTAGACACCAACATCTCAGGGTATGCTCCATAGGTAGCAACTGCATGCACCCTATTATCCAAGGACCATCATTGCATGCCCATGGCACATTTCCGATCCACTTTCAACCAGATTCGCACTTCAATACTGCAACTTAAACAAACAAAGACCGTTCATTAAAATACTGCTACAAAGACACTTTGCAGACAGAGACAGGCTCCCATGTCATGGATTTCATTGAGTGAACCTCAGGGATCCTCACTTGTCCTCTTAATGCCTAGAAGGATGATCACAGCATTCCTGCATTGCCTTCCCTTTGCTTTTTGTGATTTACCCCCTCAGCCATGGCCTACATGCTTACAGTTCTTCTGTCTTGCCCATTCGCCTTCTTGTGGGGTTAAGAAGTTGAGCCTGAGACAAACCGCATGAAGCACAACTGCTGTTTCCATCCATCATTCTGCAAACAATGTACATAGTGGATCTGAAAATGGTTGTGATTGTGCCTGGAGTGCACAGGGTAAATGTTTCATTCTATGTTAGAGGGGGCTACTTTTGAGCAATTAGAGGCCCTTCAAAGGACACCCAACATTACACAGATACTCATACAGTACTTGCAAGCACTACATGCAATACGAACATTGGGCATTAGCCAACTGTGTGGATTACAACTCCTGGCTCCTAAGCAATCTCAACAATCTGCAGCCTTAGGAATCAGTCCCACTAATGGATGTAATATACAATTATTGGATCCTGGAAAGATTTATCTCACGTCAATGTAGCAAACGCCTTCCAAGTTACCATTGCCTGCATATGGTGCTGGAGCTGCTCATGTCACACCTTCGACCTTGGCGTAGCATTAAGAATAGCTAGATTCTGTACCTTCAATTTTGTAGTTTCAGTGAGACAGATGTTTTCTCACACAGCAGATGATGAAAAAATGAAATGTGATAATATATTTGCATTGAACTGTCATCCATGATAATTCGTGTAACAGGAATGAAGGAGTCTACCTTACGCACCATTAGAGACATTGCAGGAAAGATTAAAGCAAGCTGTATTGCTGGAACAAGTCTGAGTGCTGGCAAATGGGTGAGGTCATGGACAAAGGAACTTGAGAAGATGGAGCGGCTTCTAAGTGTGTGGATAGAAGATCAAACGTAAAAGCAATCTAGGACCACCTTTCTCACCAGAAAATAGAGAGTCTTATCAGTTAATGAAGATTTAGCAAAAAATGCTGAAAATCCTGCAGATTTGCCTGTCTTCAGTGCTAGCAGTGACTGGTTTGCTGGTTTTAAGAACCGCAATGCTTTTGATTATGTAAAGTTATGTGGCGAAGCTGCCAATGCAGACAAGTAGCATGCGATGGCATTTCCTCCCATGGTAAAAAAAAATCGATGAAGAAGGCTACAACATAGATCAAATTTTCAATTTGGATCAGAGAGGTTTATACTGGAAGCGAATGCCATCAAGAACCTACATTTCTATGAATGAAGCACACGCTCCAGGCTTTAAGGTGGCAAAGGATCATATGGCTGTGCTGCTGGGTGCCAATGCTAGTTGAAACTTAAAGCTTAAACCTGTGGCAGTGTACCACTCTGCCAACCTGTGAGCCTTAAAAGTTTACCTTCAGTCCATCTAGGCATCTACTTTAAGTCAAGCAAAAGAGGTTGAATGATGGGGCAAATTTTTTGCAGCCTTATTGTTGATGTTTTGAAAGATGTTTTTAGAAAATATTGCAGAATAAAGAATTTAATTTCAAGATGCTCCTTATCCTGGATAATGCACCAAGCTATCCTCCCACCATTGGTGAGCTTTCTGAAAACATCAAAATGCTATTTCTACCCTCAAATATGACATCTCTCCTTCAACCCATCGGCAAGGGTGCCATATCAGGTTTTAAAGCTTCCTATTTAAGATGCACATTTAAGAGGTGATTGCAGCCAATGAGAAGGATAAGGACAGTGTTCTTCAATTTTGGAAAAGCTTTAACATCAAGAATGCAATTGACATTATCGTGGAGGCCTGGGGTGATGTCAATAAGGCCTGTTTGCATGCAGTTTGGCAGAAGCTTCTCTCGGGTTGTTTTCAAGATTTTAAAGGCTTACATCCATCAGAGGTGCTCCCAAAAATCTAAGAACATTGTGTTGATTTTGCAAAGCAAGTTGGATTTGAAGACGTGGAGAATGAGGATGTTGAAATGCTGCTTGAGTCCCACTATGAAGGCCTCTCTACAGCTGAGCAACAACAACTTGTCGCTGAGGCAGAAGTGAAAGCTGGAGATGAAGAAAATAAAGTCCAGGATGCAGCAGCACATGAGCTTTCCATTTCTGTATTGTCTTGAGGGAAATTGAGAAGCACTTGCAGCTCTTAGAGGACAACAATTACCATGCAGAACACAGCAGGGTAACAGTTCATGAAATAAGATCTTATTTGGCATCTTATGAACAGCTTCTCCATGAAAGAAAGAAAAGGGTAAAGCAGCAAAAACTGGATGTCTTTTTTAAGCCAACCCCCAAGAAACAGTCAAAAGACGGTGAACCACAGCCATCCACTTCTGGATTTACTATTTTTCGCCCTAACCCTGCAACCACAACTGCACCTGATGATGGTGGTTATGATGATGATGATGACACTCAGCCCCTGCATTAATGACAGAGCAACCTCAAAACCTCCTCCTCTTCAAGTCATCTTGGCATTTTTTCAAGGCAAGGTGTTAAGTTTACTTTTATTTCATTATTAGATATGAATTAAATGTTTATTCAAACCTTGCTATCCTTTGTGTTAGGCTTTTGAGTGATTTTTGAGCCATTTTGAGTGATTTTTTTGGTGGTCTACTCCTAGCTCTGCTTTTCCTACAAGTCCCGTTATTTCTATAATGCTATTTTCTATAACGTGATGTTGCACAGGAACAAAACTATTGCGTCGTAGCAGAACCGACTGTATGTGGTGGTTCCACATTGAACAATGAGAAGATGCTAGGTTACACTGGGCATTGGGAAAAGAGTAGAACTCCCTTAGATAGGGTATCAGGATGGGATAAGGCTAAGGATAGGTAACCAGTGGAGCTTGATTCTTAAATAGCAACAGATGTATGAATGTTCTTTTGTCTGTGCAATTAAGTGTCATCCTATGTGTCCCGAGAAGCCTTGTTTTGGGTCGCATATTGAAGAGCAGCTCTGGATTGCCAGCACATGACTGGGTTCAAGACAGCCTTTCAAATATAATGCCGGTGCCAGGGATCCTAGGATGTCCCAGCAGTAGTGAATACCTTCATCAACAGCAAGTGGGTGAACACGACAAACAGAGTGCCATAGGAGCATGGTGCTTAGGCAATAAGGTGATTTTGGGATGATAGCGTGAGTAAACTTGCTAGGCTTTGTGGAGAGAAACCCTTTATGACATTCACAAAACATGTCATTTAGACAATTCATCTCCAAGTCCTGCCTGTCACCTATGCTGCACCATGTAAATCAAACACATTACCAGGAGACATTTAACTAGATAGGCAAAGAGTGATAGTTACAGGTCACCTAGCAAAAGCTGTTTGATTTGCTAATGACAAAGTCTTGCTAGAATATACTGATGAACTGCAGTTGTAGAAAGTACCTGAATGGTACACCAATGGATAATAGAATGAAGATTGATTTCGACACATCCAACAATAGGAGATTCTAGGAGTTCAGATGAAAGAATGAGTGCTTTGATAAATAAAAAAGTTGATCAGGTGACATAATTTAAATCTCTTGAGATATAATGACAGAAGATGGCAGATCTACTGAGAACGTGAGAGCTGGGATTGTAACTGTGAAATTGCACTTAAAGAAGATGCAATTGACTGGATCGCTGAATGGAAGACGAAAGTTGGTAGAGACAATGAATTGTCCTGATGAATGCAAGACAAGTAGCCTGGACAAAATCTGTCTCTTCTCAGCAGTGTTCCAAATCAGCTGTAGTACCAAAAGACTATTTAAAGAATAATTAATGAAGTTTGATATTACTGTGTGATGTACAATACTGAAAAAAGGACTTCAAGCAAAGAGGTCAGGCTTCTAGACAGCTTTGAAAATTGGAGTATGAAGATGTATAGAAAGAGTAAAGATCATGAAAAGCATAGACAAGAAAAGTAATAAGAGAGGTAATGATACATATAGAATACAGTTTGATTGGTATAATCTTGAATACACAATTGAGTGGTTTGGGCACTTTGGATGGATGGAATGCTGAAAGATGCATTAGAGACACTGGACTAAACCACCTGAAAAATGGGAGATGAAATGGATAATTGAAGGAAGAAGCGGGAGGCAATACAATTTGGAGAACTGAGGATCAAGTCAGCATTTCCTTCAGGCAGACTACAGAAAATGATACATGAACAGCCGCTATTTGTTCAGGTACTTTCCCCTTATTCTTACAGGGAAAAAAAAACTTTGATTGTTTAGCATCTGAAAATACATTTTAAAAAATGTATTTGCATCTCAATATCACATATTGAAAACACTTTTGTACTTCACAGTTGTATGTACATTTTTAGTTCCCAATAGTGTGTTCATATGTTCAATGTGAAAGTTTTTAAGCAAGTAGTTGAATAAAAAATATAACAGATGGCGTTGGATTGAATTAGAACAGCATGTATGATTCTGGGGGCTAAATTGGATTGCCTTAGAAAATGAGCACAGAAGTCATGAAGGACAATTAACCTTTTCCTGTTTATCGTAAAGCAGGAAGCATGGGGCAAAATCTTTCCAGCCCCTGAATGACCTGGGCAATGGTAAGTCAGTTGGGAAAATATTGAGAGTTTGGAAAAATTAGTTTCTTGACATTGAGAAATAAAGTTCAATTTTCCACCCAGAGTTTTGATGGTAAGTTGTGAATCTTGATAGTGAATGGCAAAACGTCTATTTACATGCATTAACATCTTATTATGACCTAATCTTGTTTCATTTATATGCAATTTGATATTCTTTAATACAGCAGACAGAAAGTCGACAGCGGTGGGGACTGCAGGGTGTGGAGTGCTTTATTTCCCCCTCAAACTCTATTTTGATTTGATCCCTACCCTCCCTTTCACTCTTTCTTCCACATAGGCATTGCCCCCACGGAGCCATGCTTGTCACTGGATTTTCGGCCACATGGGTGTTTTTCCTGGTGGTGGAATGTTAATAAAGTTATCTACACAACTAGTGTTTTTCACTGTGTCCTGCACCGATGCACATACAACATGTGCACTGGGGAAATAAGCACTACTGCTGTATGGCAGGACTGTAGGGGTACAAGATAAAAAAAAAATAGAAAGTCAACGCCAACAATTTCCAACATGAAAGTCAGACAGGGTACCTACTGGCTCCAACTCACCACTTGCTCCTCTAGGTCACTATCTTGGCCAACAGTCTCTCACATCTCTAGGCATGCTCTATGTGAAGGACAGCCACCAAATCTGGTCACAGAGGTTGGCATCAGGAATACTGTGTGCAGTTCTGGTTGCCATCCTATTGGAAGGATGTGATTACACTGAAGGTGGTGCTGAGGAGATTCACCAGAATGTTGCCTGGGATGAAAAGTCTCGGTTATGAGGAGAGACTGGATAGGCTGGGTTTGTTTTCCTTGGAACAGAGGAGGCTGAGGGGGAATCTTGATTGGGAATACAAAATGATGCAAAGTATAGACAGAGTAGATTGTATCTCTTCCCCATGGCAGACCAAAAGGCATACCTTTCAGGTGAGGAGTGAGTGATTTAGAGGCGATATGAGAAAGAATTTTTTTCACTCAGAGGGTGGTAGAAATATAGAACGTGCTGCCTGAGAGGGTGGAGGAGGTAGATACACTTGCAATATTTAAGAAGCATCAAATGAATACTTAAAATATCAGGCATAGGCAGTGGACCAAGTGCAAGTAAGTGGGATTAGTGTAGTTTGGTATTTGTTGGTTGGCAAAGTCACGGTGGGCCGAAGGGCCTGTTTCTATTCATATGACTATGTGTAACACAGCACAATTCCAATTCAGTTTGAATACAAATCTCCACTTCAATGCTGCATTTTGGAGCTAACCAGCATCTTTCATTGTTATGCTGCTGCCAGGACATTTTACACAAAGGGCAAGCACCCATTCATGCATTGGACCAGACTTTATTTCAGGGCTCTTTTCTTGATTTCATGGTGCTCAGTGACTTTGCACCAACTTGGGTGCTTACAGCATCATTGACTTGCCTTGCCTTTATCGTACTTTGTTGGCTCATTCAGAACTTACAGTCTCACACTATTTCAGTCCTGTCTTCCGTTTTAATGAAGACAAAAAACAATGAAGCTTGTCGTGGTTGTCAGCAGTGATCAGTCAAGGGGTTGACACATTGCCATACTGCACAGTGCTACGTCAATATAACACCCACAGCATATGCCAGCTGCTTACATGGCAAACCTATTGAATATGCTTCATCTAAATGGCCATATCTTAACACCTACAGGGGAGTAGTCCTAGGTAAGGTCAAGGAAGACTGTCAAGAATCGGCATCCCATCAGTCACTCAAGGGCATTCTCCAATCTAGGGGTTTGGATGCAGTCAGTTGGCTACTTGGGGTGCTCAGATTCAGGATTCCATATCATTGTAATCCAGGGAGTGGGCCATGCTCATTTTTGCAGGCTCAATGCAACCAGTGCAGAAAGTCATTTGAGGAGCTTTACAAAGATCAGTCTGAGGTCTATCACTCATCATGTGAGGCTGTCCAACTTAAGGAAGTGGCCACAAAAAATGTGTATGCATTAGTGGTCACCTTTCAAAATGCTCTGGAACAGAGCATTAGGGTGGCAATAGGGTGGCAACCAGAACTGCACACAGTATTCCTGATGCCAACCTCTGTGTGACCAGATTTGGTGGCTGTCCTTCACATAGAGCATGCCTAGAGATGTGAGAGACTGTTGGCCAAGATAGTGACCTAGACTCTGGAACAGTTTCTATGGACTGCAGAGTAGATAATTTAACCACGTTTTTTAAAAAGGAGGTAAGAGTGTAAAGAGGGAGTTATGTATCAGTTAGCCTGACACCAGTAATGAGGAAAATACTAGAGTCCATTATAACAGATTTAATAATGGAGGACTTGGAGAATAGTAACAGGGTCTAACAGAGGCAGCAGGGATTTAAAAAAGGGAAATCATGCTCGACAAATCTCCCGGAGTATTTGGAGGATGTAACTATTAGAGTAAGTAGATAAGGGGGAGCCTTAGTAGGTAAGGGTTAGATGTGAAGTTATCCACTTCGATAGCAAAAACAGGAAGACATATTATTATCTGAATGGTGATAGATGGGGAAAGGGGGAGATGCGATGAGACTTCAGTGTCCTAGTACACCTGTAGCTGAGAGGAAGTATGCAAGTGCAGGAGACAATGAAGAAAGCAAACGGCCTTCATTGAAATGATTCAAGTACAGGAACAGGGATGTTTTGTTGCAATTGTACAGGTTTTTGGTGAGACCACACCTGGAGTACTGTGTACAGTTTTGGTCTCTTTACCTGAGGAAGAAAAGTGTGACTTTGGAGGGTATGCAACAAAGGTTTACCAAACTGAGTCTGGGAATGGCAGGACTAAGATATGAAGAGAGATTGGATCGATTACGGTTATATGCAATTATGGCTATATTCACTGGAGTTTAGAAGAATGAGGAGGAATCTCATAGAAGCCTTTCAAATTCTAACAGGACTAGACATGATAAATGCAGGATGATATGGTAATGACTGGGAAATTCAGATCCAGGGTGACACTTTAAGTGTATGGGGTATGCCATTTAGGACTAAGAGGAGGAAAAATTTCTTCACCCAGAGAGTGGCGAACTTAAAAAATTCTCTGCCACAGGAAGTTCAAAGCTTTGAATGTTTTCAATGAGTTAGATAATACTTCTTAGGCCTAAAGGAATCAAAGGGCATGGAGAGAAAGCAGGAAGAGGGTACTGAGTTGGATGATCAGCCATGGTCATATTGATTGGTGGAGCAGTCTCAAAGGGCTAAAAGGCCCACTCCTGCTTCCATTTTCGATGTTTCTATGTCTGTGTTTCTAATAAAACAAATGGGAGGCATTGAAGCATTATCAAACTGATATCAAAGATCTGCAGCATGAGATGTTGGAGAAACTTCAGATTTTCAAAATTGAATGGAAATGGTTAAAAGGCAACTTTACATAAGACGGTAAAAGTGACTATAGGGCAGATCTGAAAAATTATAGCAGATGAAATTGCAAGAGTAGGACAGAATACATTGGTTAAAGCCAGTAGATAATCGAAGGGTAATCTTAAATTCTTATTCACACAATTTAGCACATGGAATAGGCTGCCATGCAAAGTTAAGAGCCTGAGAATTTTTTGAGAATTGGATACTGAAATGTATCCAATTCTCAAAAGAGGCGGGATGCAGCTCAAAGCATCCCCATTTGCTACTTGGCTTCCTGGGTGCTTTTCCAACTTGTAATTGTTTACACTTAGTATTAGAGCCCACCACTGAATTCAGCTTGAAGCTTTGGGCAGCACTGATTTGTCCTCTTTAACTAGACCTCGCAGGGGTTTGTAGTCCATTACTATTCCAAATGTACATCTGTAAAGGTACTGGTAGAATTTCCTAACTCCAAATATGACTGCCAAACCCTTCTTTATTATCTGGGCATAGTTATGCTCTGCATTAGTCAAAGTCACGGATCCATATGCTATCGGACGTTCCTCTCCAATGGGCCACCTATTAGCTAATACAACCCCGATGCCATACAGGAAGGCATCACATGTCAATACCAGATCTCACTTAGGATCATTGCATGCCAACACATTAGAAAATGACAGCTGTTTCTTCACTTCCCTGAAAGCTATGGCTCAGTTATGCAACCATTTCCAAGGCTGACCCCTTTTTAAAAGTTGATGAAAAGGTACCAGGATGGAGGCCAAGTTATATATGAACATTCCATAATAGTTCACCAGCCCAACGAAAGACCTGAGCTCCAGTACAGACATGGGAGCTGGGGCACCTTTGATCATACTCACTTTATTTTCCAATGGGTGTAACCCAGTCTTGTCGACCTTGTAGCCCAAGTAGGTCACTTGAGGTGCCTGGAACACATATTTCCCTTCTAAGGCATGTGCCCACCTGGGAGAAACCTCTAAGGACTGTGTCCAAGCTGTAAGTGCTCCTTATTGGTCTTCCCTGTTATTAGCATGTCATCTAGATAAATGGCAACCTGGTGTAGACCTCATAAAATGTTGGAAATGTCACCCATTGGAAGATAAGGTGAGCGCAATCAAAGGTGCCCCAGCTCCCACATTTGTACCAACCTGTTGAGCCTCACAATCGGCACGACTTGTGCTGCCCATTCCACAAACTGCATTGGTTTGATGATTCCTTCGCTTTCCAGTCTTCTGATTTCTGCCTCTACTTTTTCCCATAAGGCACCGGGCGGGCTTACGGAATCGTGGAATTGTTTCTTGGTCAACATGCAAGGTGACCTTGATTCATTCAATAGTCCCTAGTCCTCCCTGAAAAACCTCTGGGTATTTAATTAGAATTTCACTCAGGCAGCCATTTTCTAATCAAAAAATGTTGCGCCATTCTAAGTGAATTTTTTTCAACCAATATCACCTCATCAAGCTTGGGCCTGAGCCTTTTACTACAATCGGTAAAATTGTGCAAACTTAAGGTTTGAAGTCCAGAATGAAATTTTGTTGAAGACTGGCTCTGTGATCACTGAAATGGCCGTGCCAGCATCGATCGCATTAGAACCAGGTGACTATTTAACCAGGCATTTATTTTGATTGGTTTTGATTCGGATGTTGCTAAGCGATTTAACTGTTCCAAACTAGGCATAGGTGTACACTGTCCTTGATACTGACCTATGAGTTGTCTTACTCCATTTAGGTCGAGCGGGATTTTTGTTGTCTCAAGTCCACATGCCAGCAGCAACTGCAATGGCTTGCCAGCCTGGATCCTGAAGAAAATTTTAACCATTTGGCCAAGACTTAGCTTTGTTTTGGGATTTTGCTGTGGTCTGACCTAGAGTCCCTCTGTTCAGGATATGTCCTGAGTGAGGCTATGTAATTGTCTTCACTTAAGTGGTGGTCCCCAAACTCATTTGGACAGGTGAGGGTGTCCACTTCCATCAGAATACCCTGTAACTCATATGTTCCACTTGCCATATTTTTCCAATGACAAAACCAGTTGTAGTGCTTGTTTGAAGTACAGTTGGGTTTCAGTTAGTAGGTGCTTTTGCATGTTTGCATCATTGATCCCACCCTCGTAGCCACCGAAATAACTCCACAGAGGCTGATATCCTGTCACCAAGTCACCTTTTTTTTGCATTATGGAAAGTCCTTGACACTGATTCAGCTTCCTCAGAGCCAGCTCTCGAAGTGTTTTGAATCCTCCCAGGATCACAGATATCTCCGTGATGTTCAGCGTTCCATGGACAGCTGCTCTCGCCGCATCCTGAGACCCACAATGGGTCAGTGTCATGCGGCGTCACATGCACATTCTCCACCTTTCTCTCCAACAGCATTGCATCACGCTGGCTCAGCGCTGCACCACTCCGCAGTTCCACTTCATCCTCCAGCTCACTCATCGTGCTAACAAGAAACTTTTTCTTTTCCTTTCGGGCATCAAGGTCCATAAGATGCAAAAACTCAAAGATACTCATGGTCCTCTGGAACCTTCCTCTCCTCCCCTTCCCTCTTACTCTATCCCCTCCCGTCGGGTATTCACCATCACTCCTAACCTTCCACTCTCCGATGCTGAACGCTCCGTACTCAACTAATGCCTCATCTTTATACCTCTGCATCCCCACCTTAACGAGTTTCGGGCATGACATGATGTCGAACTCTTCTTCCACCATCTTCGCCTCCTTACCCATTTCTTTGGACAAGACCCCTCTGCCCGTCTCACAGATCCTTTCGCCCAGTTTCAACACTCTCCCTCCACCTGGACCCCTCCCTCCAGCCTTTTACCTGCACTCGATTGGTTCATTGAGAACTTTTGATGTAATATTAGTCACCTCAATTTCTCTGCCCCTCTCACCAATCCAAACTATCACCCTCTGAACTAACTGCACTCCGTGCACTAAGTTCGAACCCTGGCTTTGGTATTAAGCCTGTCGATAAGGATGGTGCTGTTATAGTCTGGCATACTGACCTCTACATTGCAGATGCTAGGCGCCAACTCTCAGATACCTCCCCCTACCTTCCCGTGGATCGTGACCCCACCATGACACATCAGGCCATTGCATCTACTACGGTAACTTATCTCATTTCATCCAGTAATCTCCCCCACGACGTCTGCTTCCAAGCTGATAGTCCCCCAGCCCCGCACAGCTAGCTTCTACATCATCCAAAAATTCACAAACAGGACTGTCCAGGCAGTCCCATTGTTTCCGCCTGTTCCTGCCCCACTGAACTCATCTCTTCCTACCTTGACTCAGTCTTCTCTCCCCTGGTCCAATTCCTGTCCATGTACATCCGTGATTCCTCTGATGCCTTATGCCTGTTTCAAAACTTCCAGTTTGCCGGTTCCAGCCACCTCCTCTTTACCATGAGCGTGCAATCCCTTTAGACATCCACTCCCCACCAGGAAGGTCTCAGAGCTTTCCACTTCTTCCTGGAGCAAAGACCTGAACCATCCCTACCCACCACCACCCTCGTCTGCTTGGCCGAGCTCATCCTCACGCTCAACTACTTCTCTTTTAACCCCTCTCATTTTCTTCAGATAAGAGAGGTTGCCATGGGTACCCACATGGGCCCCAGTTATGTCTGTCTCTTCATGGAGTACGTGGAACATTCCTTGTTGCAGTCCCATTCCGGCTCCCATCCACAACTCTTCCTCCGATACATCAATGATATCATTGGTGCTGCTTCCCTCTCTCGTCCGGTATTGGAAAACTTCATCAATTTCGCCTCCAATTTCCATCTTGCCCTTGCTTTCACCTGGTCTATCTCTAACACCTCCCTTCCCTTCCTCGACATTTCTGTTTCCATTTCTGGGGATAGACTGGCCACTGATGTCCATTACAAACCCACTGACTCCCACAGCTACCTGGACTATACATCCTCACACCCTGCTTCCTGTAAAGACTCCATCCCATTCTCTCAGTTCCTCCGTCTCTGTTGTATATGTTCAGATGAGGCCAACTTCGACAAAGGAGCCGCTGAAATGCACATCTTCTTCCTCAACCGAGGATTCCCCAGCTCCGTGGTTGAAAGGGCCCTCAACCGGGTCTGCCCATCTCCCACACTTCTGCCCTCACCCCTTCTCTTCCCTCCCGCAACAGCAATAGGTTTCCCCTTGTTCTTACCTACCACCCACCAGCATCGCCATTTCCACCACCTCCAGCAAGATGCCACCACCAGGCACATATTCCCCTCCCTTGTCTGCCTTCCGCAAGCACCGTGCCCTCCGGCACACCCTGGTCCACACTTCCTTCACTCCCAACATCCCCCAACAAACCTACGGCACCTTCCCCTGTAACTTACTCAGGTGCAACACCTGCCCATTTACCTCCTCCCTCCCCAGAATCCAAGGGCCCAAACATACCGTTCAGGTGAAGCAACACTTCACCTGCACTTGTTGGAATCAAGTCTACTGCATTCGCTGCTCACAATGTGGTCTCCTCTACATTGGGGTGACTGCTTCGCAGAAGATCTACATTCTGCTCACAATAAACACCCTGAACTACCTGTTGCCTGCTACTTTAACGCACCACCCTGCTCCCTGACCAACATGTCTGTCTTTGGTTTGCTGCAGTGTACCAGCAAAGCTCAACGCAAGCTAGAAGAACAACACCACATTTTCCACTTGGGGACCCTGCAGCCCTCCGGGCTCAATATCGAGTTCAATAATTTTAGGGCCAAAACTCTCCCGTGTCCCAGCCCCCTACCCCACACACCAGGCCTTGTCACCACATAGCCTGCCATTATACACCACCTGTTATTAATCACTACTAGTCCCCATTAACAACTATTCACCCTCCCAGCCTGATCGTTATCAATTCTTTGTCTGTGCAATTGCTTTTCTGTCTCTTTAGGCTCTATCCTATCATTTACTCCCTACCCCGACCCTCTCTCCTCTCTTTCTTCAGCATATAAACTGACATTTTCCCAGCCACCATCAGTTCTGAGGAAGGGTCACCAGACCCGAAACGTTAAACTCTGTTTTTTCCCTTCACAGATACTGCCAGACCTGCTGAGTGTTTCCAGCAACTTTGTTTTTGTTCCTGATTTATAGCATCTGCAGTTCTTTCGATTTTTATCTCGGAGTGAGCAGGATGTCTGACACTTCTGTTCTTATCTGTCAGCCAGGGGTCCATGATTGGACCAGATTAACAGTTCCAACCATATTCTATGAGGTCTACCCAGCTGCCCTTGTTACAATCACTACATATACAACAAAGAATTTGCTTCTGTGAAAGAACAATCAGCTGGTCCTCCTTACTTGCCTTTTCTCCATAGCCGTGCATTTTTTTCCCCTTACATGTTTATTCAATTCCCTTCTGCAAGCTGCAGTGAAGTCTGCCTTCACCCTATCTCCGGTCATATAGATTGTAAGCACTCACGATGCAACATCAGATTTTTCTCATGTTGCCTTTGGTCTTTAGAGAGCAAAAAATGGGTTGAATGACCTGCCCTCTGATAAACACCGGGACCCAATTTTTGAACCTGGAAAGAGATACATTTGTAAGAAAGTTGCAAAATGAATTGACACAAAACATTCTAGTATCATTCTAGGGACAGATGTGTATAGAAGTGAACCTATCTTTCTGTAGAAGAATTAGCTTGATGCCGTGAATTGCCTTCCTCCTCTGACACAAATGTGCCACAGATTCCAAATTTTGGGCCATAGGTTTGTACATTAAAATTAATAGGGTGTTCACGGTTAGCAAACTTCAGTAATGAGTAACCAGTGATTAACTTCTTAATGCTGTATGCTTCATCAACTTCCTAAATTCAATTTGTATTCCAGCTTGACTGAATACTAGGATTAGCTTGCCTCCATTCCTCTCTCTTGCTTTCTCTCAGTTGCAAAACTAAACACTTACAAATTTCACAGCCAGATGGGCTGCAAAGAAAGAAAGAGAACTACATAAGATGAGACAGAAGAAGGAGACAGCTGCCACCTTCTGCTCAGTTCAAAACTGGGCAAGATGAAGCACTGAGCACAAAGCCACAGGCCAACCCATTAATATATCCAGGGAAAATATTTTAAATACTTCACCTGTCGATCAGACCACTCATTCCGAACTTCAAAAATTGCACTGTTGAATGCTGTCACTGTGCTGTCCTCCACAAAATCAAATAATTGAAATACTCACATTCTTTCACTCCGTGATGCAGAGATCATGTTTTTTAGTTATAACAGAAAACCAGACATTGAGTGACAATTTTATAAGTTAATAGCATGAAGTTGGCATCCGAAATGGACAGACACTACATATAACTTTACAAAAACATGGATAAAATACTGGTACAGTATTTGTTAAGTGCAGCTTGGTAAATTACCATCTTAATGATGAGTATTAAAAAGTTGATTAGTTGGTTAGTCCATTTGAAAACTGGGTGAGTGGCTTTTATGCAAGTGGAAGTCTCAATAATGCAATTCAATGTGCACAATTAGATTTGTTTAATGTTTTGTTACTGTCTTTATGTTGGGGGTGAGAAGGGAAGGAGGCAGTGATTAAGAAGGACTTCTGTTCAACAACTGATATGTGCTGAATTAACTCATTTTGGGGTGATCGACCAATGTAATGCACCTTGTATTTCCTGGCTTGTGGGAGAAAAATGATACAACTCTTTTTTACTATCCATTTATGATGCTGAAGTGACGTTGAAAAGGATTGATGTTGGCTGTGATATCCTCCATGTACAATCAATGTAAACTTAAAAAAAAGCCAATGGGTAAACTCCCAAATGATGGCTGATACTTAGGAATCTGTAGTCCATATGTAGTTAATGACTCAGAGGACAGAACAGAAGATTAGTGGGGAAAAATACCTATTTTAATATAAATACAATCTAATAAAAACAATTCGCCTTTTAAGGAAACAAAACAGAAAATGCTGGAAACATTCAGCAGGTCAAATAGCCAATAGAAACATTTCAGATTGATGATCATTTGTCAAAACCATAAAATAATGGACACAACATTCAGGCTGTAATAAGGTCAGGTGCTGATTGATCCTAGCAGAACCCACTCTGAGTTTCCAAGAGCTGATTACTGCTGCTTAATAGCACTGTTGATGAGTCCTTCCATTACATTTTACTCACAGTCAAGAATAAACTGATGGAAAGGCCAGGTTAGTTTTCTCCCACATTTTGCCACAGGATATATATACATGGGGAATTTTCCACATTGTTGGGTAGATGCCAGTGTCGCAGCAGAACCACAACAGCTTGTTTAGGGGTGTAGCAAGTTCTCGACCTCATGTCTTCAGTACTTTTGCCAGAATGTCATCAGGGACAACAAACTTTGTGAACAGAATGGGTGTGCCTAAGATTCATCTCAACCATAATGGAGGGAAAGTCTCAATTTGAGGAGAAAGACAGATCCATAAAATGTTAATCATCTGAAATTTTAACTGATTTTTTTCTGTATAGATATTGCCAACTAGGATAAATATTTTAAATTTTCTGTTTATACTTACAAATTCCAGCAACCAAAGTATTTTCTATTTGTACTCATGCTGTCAAGTCTCTGGAGGGGGAACTTTAGCTGTGAATACAGGCTGTTGGTTCTGGAAGGAGGACTCCTCTGTCAACTTCTGATGAGAGCTCATTGGTCTATTTCTCTTGCTGCAAATATTGTCTGTCCTTTTAAGTATGACCAGTATTTTCAGTTTTTATTTTACAAATTTCCAGCATTTGAAGATTTTGCTTTAGGTCTATTTCAGCATTCATATGCAGCAATGACAACATGAAACTCTTAACGTGGAAGAGTAACATATCAATTTTCATTCTTGGATCGTCAAATTTTGTTCCTATTGAAAATAAATATAAAGAATAAACGATTTGGCAAAGTCACCCACACCCAATGCTATCAACATCTTACCCATTATCCCATATCTAATTTTCCAATCCCTCTAAAAACGCGCATGCCCAGTTTATGGGAGCAGGAAAACTTGACGTTTCGGGCCTAAACCCTTCATCAGAAA